>OZ012740.1:418419691-419019691 GCA_963859935.3 Lathyrus sativus
GAATGCCTTACGTGATTCTCTAATCAAAATTGTCACACATTTGTAATAACTTAAGATAAATCATGAAAATTCGTGGCTTGAAACCAATCCTTACAACATTGATGTGCGATTAATTGATCTCTGCTTGCGACAAATTTAGATTGTGAATCATGAATGCAAGTTGCAAATACACTCACCCTTGAAATCATTTTCCCTAATCCTGAACCAAAATGAATCATGTTTGATAAAATTTGAATTTCAATGTTGATGCCACCCTCATGATTGAAACATCACAATTTTTTTATATTTTTTATATTTTGAATAAAATAAGTGACTAAATATACAGAATGGGGACTGTTGAAAGGTGGGACAAATTTGGGGTATGACAGATGCCCCTATCTAATTGGCTTAAACCGAGTTAGATGAATTGTTGCAGCGTTCATTGTTCAAGGTAGAAGTCAATTAGATATAAAGAATACCCTGAATTTGTCAAAAAGAAGGAAACTGCTCGGGAATGAAATACTGGGTATCTTGCAAAGGTCGTTAACACCAAAAGGATGTTAACAGAGAAAACTTGACACCAAAAGGATGACGAGCCTATCACCAAAAGGATGATAGTACACTCACACACACTGCTCTGAAATCAAGAGAAAGTATGGGATCCAATACCAAAAGGATAGCGGAAAACACGCTAGTCATGACACCAAAAGGATGTCAAACCCATCACCAAAAGGATGATGGGGTCCATTACCGAAAGGATAATGGAAAATACGCTAGTCATGACACCAAAAGGATGCCAGACCCATCACCAAAAGGATGATGGAGCAAAACAAAATCAACCCTAACACCAAAAGGATGTAGGAGGATAAGCTTCTCTGAAGAGATTGCCACTTATCGCTGAAGATGGATAAGCTTCTCTGAAGAGATTGCCACTTATCGTTGAAGATGGATAAGCTTCTCTCAAGAGATTGCCACTTATCGTTGATGAAGGATAAGCTTCTCTGAAGAGATTGCCACTTATCGTTGATGAAGGATAAGCTTCTCTGAAGAGATTGCCACTTATCGTCTGAAGATGGATAAGCTTCTCTGAAGAGATTGCCACTTATCGTTGAAGATGGATAAGCTTCTCTCAAGAGATTGCCACTTATCGTTGATGAAGGATAAGCTTCTCTGAAGAGATTGCCACTTATCGTTGATGAAGGATAAGCTTCTCTGAAGAGATTGCCACTTATCGTTGAAGATGGATAAGCTTCTCTGAAGAGATTGCCACTTATCGCTGAAGATGGATAAGCTTCTCTGAAGAGATTGCCACTTATCACTGAAGATGGATAAGCTTCTCTGAAGAGATTGCCACTTATCACTGAAGATGGATAAGCTTCTCTGAAGAGATTGCCACTTATCACTGAAGATGGATAAGCTTCTCTGAAGAGATTGCCACTTATCACTGAAGATGGATAAGCTTCTCTGAAGAGATTGCCACTTATCACTGAAGATGGATAAGCTCCTATGAAGAGATTGCCACTTATCACTGAAGATGGATAAGCTTCTCTGAAGAGATTGCCACTTATCACTGAAGATGGATAAGCTTCTCTGAAGAGATTGCCACTTATCACTGAAGATGGATAAGCTTCTCTGAAGAGATTGCCACTTATCACTGAAGATGGATAAGCTTCTCTGAAGAGATTGCCACTTATCACTGAAGATGGATAAGCTTCTCTGAAGAGATTGCCACTTATCACTGAAGTCTGCTAGAGACAATTCACTGGGGATCACCCCTGGATTTACTGGAGATGCCCCTGTCTGGGCTGAATGTTGATTTTGAAGACCTGATTAACCACGAGGTTGAAATACATCGTGCGATACACCCATGGTCTTATAAGAGATTCCCCTGACTGGGCTAAATCTTGCTTTGAAGCTCTTGACTTTTTGGGAGGACCCACGGTTTTGCAAGAGATGCCCCTGACTGGGCTGAAGGTTGCTTTGAAGCTCAAAATGTTGCACAACTTCATGGGGAATGCCCATAGTCTTGTGGAGAATGCCCCTGATTGGGCTCAATCCTGCCTTGATATCTTCTGACTCTAGTAAGAGAAACCCACGGTCTTACAAGAGGTGCCCCTGTCTGGGCTGATGATCTTGGAAACCTTCGTGATCGATCCTAGAACTGAGCTCGCATATGCGAATGCTTGATGATAATGATATTCCATAACAAGTGGAAATGCAAATGCTAACACGCGGAGATGCAAGAGCTGGGGGAGTATGACATGATCCTGGATATGCATATGGTACAAGATGCTTATGAAGCCGAATGCAATGCGTATGATGCATATGATCGCAGATGGTAATGGAAATGCAGGTGATCGGGAAAACAGGTTGGAGACACCAGCTTGGTGGACTTGGTGGTTGCCAATGCTTATTGGACTTTGAATTGGAAGTACCAGATGAGGGCTGGTGTTCGGAGAGTAGACCAGATGGGACTGGTTGGCGAAAGGTTAAGCTGTCAAAGGAGAGCTGATTTTGTGGTTTGCCAGATGGAAGCTGGACTTTGGAATAAGGTTTACCAGACAATAACTGGTGAAATGGCTAAAAGAAGGTTGACCAGATGAGAGCTGGTTTAAAAGCTGACATATACCAGGCAGGGATTGGTATTCAGCGAAGGGTTGACCAGATAGGACTGGTTTGAAGGTTTAAAGGTTTGACCAGTTGGGCTGTGAGATGAAGGATCCAATGACAGCAAGGCCCTTTCGGAAGGTTAAGGTTATTTGGGTGAGGTGATGGTATGATTCCCCAACACTCGTTTTGAACTCAACAATTGTTGATGAGGATGAACTTGCTTGAATAACTTGCCAATGAGACGACCTCGAGATGGCTTGCCCCAGAGTTTGTACCACGAAAAGATTTATCGTTGTTTTAACCAATTCTTGGTGGTTGGCTTCAATATACTCTTTGGAGTAGCTTGCTCTTGAAAGAGCGTTGAAGCGACTTAACTTATCCTGATTGAACATTGAAGGGATCTATCCTCAAGTCAAAGAAACTCTGGGTGGCCTGCCCCTGATTGATGTGATTCACCTATGATCAACCGCTTCTTAAATGATTTTCCCCATAATCAACTGATGTTTAGGGATTTGCCTTAAGCTAACTATTTTCATGCTCTCGGATGTCAACGCCCCAGGTCCATAAGGTTATATGGTATACTTGGTTCTGGTCCAGACCGCTGAATAATCCAGCCCTGCTTGATTGCTTTGTGTTAGAATTTCCTTAATGCCAACTACTAACTTGTAAAATAAAAATTTTGTTCACGAATGGTAATCTCAATGCAAAGTTCATGCATGTTTTTGAAAGAATTGTCTTTTATTACGTGTCGTGAGAGTGAAACGAATGGACCATTTAGTCCAAACGTTGTGCTAACTGGATTGGCGTGAAAGATATAGCAAGGATACCGACACCAATGTTGATGATTAGCAAAATTGTAAGGAGTCAGGTTACGCAACCTCGCAATAGTATTCTTTCAGAATAAACCCCGCCTCAATTAGGTCTTTCGAGGGTTGTAACGTGGTCTGGTTCGCGGTTATAGAAACAAAGGATATTAGGCTCAAAGTTAATTTGTACCCACCCCTTCTTCTTGATGATCTCCATACCTACATTCAGTTAATTCTGCACTTGATTATCTTGACGGTGTAAGCTTGATAGTTCAAGGTTTGCTTGAAATGACAGTCACCTTATTTTGATGGATGTCAGTGACCCTTTGATTTGGATAGCCACTGAATCTTATTTTATTTTTGTTGAGGGTTTGAGGATGTTTTTTGATTTCTGTTTTTGATCCCTAACTTTCGCATGGACTGATTTTGCTTGTCAGATCCATCGGGATAGCCCTGATTTTTGCCTAAGTCCTCTTTGAGGTGCTTGACTTAGCAGGCTTTTGATTTTTTTTGATTTTGTTGGCGGATGGTGACTGCCATGTCATGGGTCATTGATGAACAACCATCATGTCTTTGGATTTTGCTTTGAGTGCAGGATTGGATTAATTGAATAACTACCCTGCCCCAGGTTGAGTGTTAAGGGTTTGAATATCCGAAGGAAACTCCTACTCTTATGCTCGAAGTGGTTGACTAGGGATTAACTCCTTATATCTCCAGTGTTTAGGGGATTTGAAACAATGCCTGTACATCATTGACGAGATTCTGTCTGAAAACATACGGTTTGCAATTATGGGTATTTCGTTTTCGTCATCCTCCCTCCAATATTGCTAAACAACAGTGATAAAGTGGAGTGGATAAAAAGTGTATGTGTCTGTGATAAGTGGAAATAATGAGTGTATACGACGTGACTGATTCAGAAAATGCACAATAACTCCATTAATATTACCATTCAAAACAACAATGTTTAAACACAAGTAGCAATTAACAGGAAATAAACTACAAGATGCAAATGATAAAAGCGTTCAAGGACTGCCAATGTTGAGGGCGTCTGCCTGTCTAGACCACTGGCTTCTGGAAATGACCCTTGAAATATTCGAGTTTAGACAGCTGAGAGGTTGACATGGACAACCAAACTTCCTTCTGGAAAAGGTATATACCCTTTGTCGATCAACTGTTGCACTTTTGCTCGGAAGGCTTTGCATTCTTCAGTCGAGTGCCCCATGGATCCACCATGATATCCACACTGAGCTTTGGGATTGTACCCCGGAGGATAAGGTTCTGGCACAGGCTTAAGAGTCTTAGGCTCCACCAATGAGTTTTGGATCAGATATGGGAGGAGCTGACTCTGCGACATAGGGACCGGATGAAGAGGAATAGTCCTTCTTTCCAAGTTGTTGATGGGCCTATGCTGATTTCGGCATTGACAGTTCTGTTGCTGAGGCACATAAGGTTGTTGGCACTGACTAGGGCATTCCTCATGTGCAAGCCCTTTCATCCTCAGATTTGGCCCAGGAATAGGCAATAGTTGTGGGCATGGAGATTCTGAAACCAAAGATGGTAAGATACGCTCATGACCTGATGCAGCTTCAGGGAAGAAAGCAGGGATATCCACTTCTTTTATAGCAACTGGAATAAGCCCACCTGGCACTTTTATACCGCTTGGCGTGAACTCAAATGCTTTTGAATCGATTAAGTCTTGGACGTGGTATTTAAAAGCTTTGCATTCTTCCACATTATGGCCCGGTGCCCCAGAATGAAAATCACAATGGGCACTTGCATCATAGCCTTGTGGTGGCTTACCAACAAACGGAGCTAGAGTCCGGAGTTCAACTAATCGAAGTTGAAGCAAAATCTGCAACAACTGAGTATAAGTCATAGGGATCTGGTCGAGGCTTCTATCGGGCTGCTTCAGCCTCTGCGTATACCTCCTAACCTTAGGATTGTCTTGGGAAATAAGAGGTAGCTCCTGACGGGGAAATCTTGGAATCTTGGGTTGTGCAAAAGATCTACGAGGCATATCGCGCTCTCGAAGATATTCCATAGGTACGGGTTGAACTATCATTTCTGCTGCGACCTCAGGCCTGAGATTTTCGTCCTTTCTTAGCACACTTTCCATGACTTCCATAATCTGGCCCATCTGGGTCTTCAGTTGATGAACTTCTTCCTTGAGCATTTTCTGATCCTGACGCAAAGCTTGCATATCCACCATGAATTGTCCCATCTGGCTTCGGACTTCCCTTAACTCTGCTTGGACCTGCTCCATAGTCCACTTCTGCTCCATAGTTACCTCGGCTTGCATTGTCTGACTTGGACTTTCAAGGTGTCTACGTTCCCCTTGCTTCAAACTCTTTACAGCTCTTCACAAGTTCAACGGGAGTGTCGGGAAATCAACTGCGGGTTATGAATAGAGGATGGGTGAGGCCTTGGTATCTGGATAGAGAAAATGCAAAATGATGCAAAAATGCTCATGCAAATGCAATGCTATGAGTGCACACGAGAACAGATCCATATCAAGGATCTAAATCATATATCCTGCACAACAACAAAAGGTATCTCTCCCCTCGGGTGGGCAATCTACTGGTTTATAAGAGGGTATCCCAAAGGCTTTTAAACAAAGTCCCATGCACTAGCCCTCGAAAGTTTTCCATCATAACGACTACTCGTAAGACGGTAATCCCTTCAAAGGATGAACACAGAGTCATGTCTCAGCAACCTTTGGAATAAGGTTCTACAAAGGTCCTCAGAGTCGCGGACTCCCACGTCGGAAATAAAGACGTCACTACGACTACACGTAAGACATAATCATTCCAACGGGGTCTCATCTGAGCGGTGGAATTCGATCCAACTCAACGAGTCCTAAGTCTCGCAAATCAGAAAGAACCCACCTCCTATCTTAGTGTGTACTTGAAAGCTCGGGTAGAAAGCCTTATCTCACAAACCATCCAAATAAACCCAACAGTTAGTGAACATAACATAATAAAAAATAAAAGCAAATAAAACACAGACACGACAAACAAAATAGGTCTGGCTCGCTAGGATTGTCCCCAGCAGAGTCGCCAGCTGTCGCTACTCGAAAAATGCATCGCGCAACGACGGGGAGGCGAAAAAGATAGACAGAAGAGTCGCCACCGAACTTTATTTATCCCATGAGGGGAAAGGAAAATATCGAGAAAACCTTAAGAAAGAAATGGATAAGATGGTCTCGCAACCAAGAACGGGTTCGGAAGCCGGTTATGCGAGGGGAAGGTATTAGCACCCCTCGCATCCATCGTACTCGATGGGAACCTTTCGTTTGTCGATGTGTGAATTTATTTGCTTAAATATTATGCTATAAGAAGTGTTCCACAGGGTAAAAGAAAGGTTAGAAACAAGAAAGTTAGGAGGAAAGAGAGAACGGGGAAGAAAAGAGAAAGAACAGACTCGGTAGGACTTCGCAGTCCTATGCCTACGTATTCTCAATAGATGTGAGAAAGTCAGAGTCGACGTAGTTCGGGGAACTACAGATATGGGGGGATGTGCTCGGCAAGGATTGTGGCCCTTGTGCCTACGTATCTTTACTTGAGAAAGTAAAGAATCAGAGCAGCCGTAGTTCGGCCTACGGTGTGTTGATGTTTTTTATGGATGATGCTATCGTGCGCATTCTAGCAGTTTAGGTGTTTTGCTGCTCGCATGTGAGGAGACTTATGCGTTACCTGTTTGCGGTAGAACGGACGTAACATATCCTTTTGAAAGATTGATTAGTTTTCGCCACGCGGGGCAAGGAGTCACGTTTGATTGATTGGATCGTTTTTTTAGGGGGCGAGACAGGTCCTCGGATAGTAACCCCTACGGGTAGTACCCAATTCGTTATCTCAAAGTTTTGGTTATAAAAAGGTGTGGCGAACGAGGCGTCTTCATATTGAAAGACGAGCGTCGAAACCACCCTCACTACAGTGGGCATCCCTACGCTCGGAGAAGAAGAGGTCTACACCCAATCCTCTCTCTTTAATTCAATGCAAAGAGAACTTCGTTCTCTTATTAAAGATGTTTTTGGTTTTGAATGGTAAGTGCTTTTGCGACAGAGAACCCTACGGTGAACGTCAGCACTCGGGATAGGAGAAGGCCTACGCCTAACCACTCCACGACCATTCAAGTTTTGTTATGAAAATGATTTGAAAATGCACTCGGCGCGGGACCGAGGTTTTAGGTGAGAAAGGTTACGGGATGAAGTTGTAAAAGTGAGATATGGTGGATAAAGTCGCGTCTTTGTATTGGAAGACGAGTATCGAGACCACCCTCACTACAGTGGGCATCCCAATGCTCGGAGAGGAAGAAGACTACACTTAATCCCCTCTCTTTAATCCAATACAAAGAAAATAATTTTAAGGAGATGAGATTTGAAAATGGACGGGAAGCGTCTTTGTATTGAGAGACGAGTGTCGGAACCACCCTCACTACAGTGGGTATCCCAACACTCGGAGAGGAAGAAAGTCTACACTTAATCCCCTCTTTTTAATTCAATACAAAGATAATTTGATTTTGAAGTTGGTTTGCCAATGCTTTTGAATCGAGTCGGGACAAGTGACGAAGAGAGAAAATAGGTGGTCTCAGATCCAACATTACTTATCAATAATTTGACTGGTAATGAATTACGGAGGTCTCGTCATCGACCTAAAAGGCAAAAAAAATGCCCAATAACAAAAGAGAAATGAGATCCAACTATAAAGTAAAAACTATAAGCTTTGATATTATAAACTAGAAATATAAATTTGAAAATGTAATATATATAAAAAGTTCTAAAAGAAAATATTATAAATATTCTAAAAGATGAGCTACTAAAAAAAAAAAGTTTTAACAGTTTTTTAAAAAACTATATAAAAAATATTTACCAATTAAACAAACTAGTTTACATAAAAAAAATATAATACATTTTTTATGAAAGAAGAGAAAAAAGGGGTTTAAAAAAAAATAAAGAGAATGGACATGGAAGGAGGGCTCGGTTGAGCTCAAAAGCCCAAGAAAAAGAAAAAAACAGAAAAGAAAAAACTCAGTCAACAAAATGAAGTGAAATAATAAAAAAAACCTCTTCTTCGCATCTCAACTTCTCTGTATCTCTCCTCTCTCAATCTCATTCCAACCTTCCCTCGCGAACACGTCTCAACTTCTCCCTCCGTCCAGATCAATCTTCCTCAATCTCACTGTGTTTGTTGCTGCTTCGACTTTGTGTCGTCTTCAACCTCATCTCCTTCTTTCTGTTGTTTTTGTTTCCGGCCAAAGATTTGAAGAATAGAGTGACGCGTGAAATGGGTTACGAGAGTGGAGAATGTTTTGGTTCGTTTTGAGGGATGAAATGGGTTGAATCAAAGAACGAAGGAGGAAACTTCGTTAATGGCGGGGTTGGTTGTGGTTGCGAAATGGATCTGAACAAAGGGTTTTGAAATGGGGCTGTGATTCAGAGGATGAACAAGGCAGCGGCCGGTTAAGATTCGGAAATGGTGATTTGGTGAGGGTTTGAAGTATTGATTGCGAGTTCGAGCTGGAAATGAGTTATGCTGCGAAATTAGACACGGTGGCTCAACGGCGACAATCTGTCGGTACTCGCTTTGTCCCCTTTCTGTTGCTTATCTTCTTCCTTTTTGAGATTATGAGTGGATGAATGTTTTGGTTTCTAAAGAATTTTCTTCTTCTTGTTATGTCGAAAAGAGTTACGGTATGACAAATGAAGGAGATGAATAGAGGTTTAAAGATGTGGTTTCGATTTTGTTGGAGATTGAGAGGGTTTATGAAACATGTTTCTAGGTTATGGGTTGTTGTTGCTGTTGATTTATGGAGGGAGTTTCGATCAGTGATGTTGGGTTTGATTTTGGTAGTGGAAGCGAGGAGGAAGACGATGGAAATTTGGGGGGTTTAGGGTTTGAAGATTTGAAGAAATCAGAGAAGCGGATTGATGGGGAAAGGGACGTGGTTGTGTGTGGTTTTCGAAGGTGAGCGAGTTCGTTTCGAGGAACACAGAGGCACGTGAAATGGGTTGCAGAAAGGGTGAAAAAATTCGTTCAGTTAACAAAGGTTGAAGGAGGTATTTACTGTTGATTCGTAGGTTTTGTTTATGGCTTGATGAAGGTTAAAGAGTGAGTTCGAAGACAGGGTTTTCGCAGTGGCTCGGTTTGTTGATGTTCTGAGAAAGAGAATGATAATGGAAGTTGATGGCATTTTCACGGTGGGTCAAAGGTGAACTGAAGTTTGACGTTCGTCAATAAAGATGATGAGGTGTGGGAGGCTTCGAAGATTTGTGCAGCTTGTTTCGTTTGTAGTGAGAAAGATAGTGATGACCGTGGAAAGAAGAATATGGAAGTGTTTTGGGGGTTTCCTTGAAGTTTAACTGCTGAAATTTGTGGTTTTGTTTATTGGTTGTTGGATTGAAGATGAAGATCTTCTGAAATGGGTTGATTTATATTGGAACAGGGGAGAACTGGGTTCATGGAGTGTTCGTGGTTAATGGCGGCATTGGTTTGATGGTAGTTTAATGGAAACTTTGATGGTGTTGAAGGTGGTTGAAGATCTGTGCGTTGGGTTAGCTTTGAGTTCACCCGAAAGTAAATGATGAAGGATGGTGGGTGAGCTTTCTGGGTTTGATTGGAAGAAGGAATTTGTGGTGGTTGAACAAGAGGATTTAGGTTGGTTCCAAAGTGGTCGCATTGATGCTCAAAGTTGATGTCGACGACGGTGTCGAAAATAAGAAGGCTATGGAATTTGTGAGTGTTGTATGAGAGCTGGGAATAAAAGTTTAACCGTGTGGTGCACCAGACAAGTGTTCTTTCACAGAATGAGATGAGGTTTGATTTGCAGGTGGTTGATTTGAGTTGAAGTAGTGCAAGATGTTTGCTGGGTTCATTTGAAGTTTGGTTCGATGAGTTTTTGCTGGGTTTCGAAGGAGTTTTCGGATCTGTTTCAGTGGAGATTTATGAAGGTTAGCATGAATGGTTGTGGAGTTAGAGCTGGGTTTTGAAGAGTTTTAGTTAAAAGGTTGAAGTTGATGGGTATTGTCTGTGGTTCTGTTTATGATTGGTTGTTAAAGAGAAGAGGGTTGAAGTTTGAAGATGACAATTGATGATAGTTGATGCATTCTGTTATCCCTTATTTATTGATGAAGTTAAGGTTTTTATGAAGAAGTCCCCCCCCTTTTTCTTTGAGTCTGTTGGCTGTGTTATTTGTCTTTGTGTAGCAGGGTTTTGGCTGGTTGTGACAGAGCTTTGTCTGGAGTGGGCTTTGGTGCAGAGTATGTTTGGCATGGCTTGTGCAGAGCTGGTCTGGCTTGCAGCAGGATGGTCTGGTGTGATAACAAACACAATTTGGAGTGTAGTAGCAGGTACGGTTTGGTTTGTGACTGCCATACTGTCATGTCCATTGCATTGAGAATTTTACTAACAGACCAATTTTCTTATTGTTTGAAGGTGTAGCAGGTTGCAGTTTCCGTTCACGAAGGTGTGTCACGGATTACACCGTCACGTAAAGGACCGTTTGTGGGATGCGGGTCTGCTATCACAGAGGTCACAAATTGGGTGATGCGTATACTCTCGTCACTTTGCGTATTGGCTGAATTGAATTTCTTTGTCACCACCGCGGCCTGTTGTTTTTGATGGGCAAGGTTACAAGGAACAATGAGCTGCTGTTAACTTTCCAAGTTGCGAGATCGTACGAGCTTTGTGAAATCATTGTGCTTTTTCTTGTGTGCAGATTCCGTACGAGGACGTGTTGTGGTTAACGGAAAGGGCCTGTATAGAGAAGGATGTATGTCAAAGCCTCAAGTCAATTTGCGATGCCTTTATGAACTTATGTGAGCATGCTGGTGAAGTCCTTAAAACAGTCCAAGTTGAGAGCTGTAGAATAATTTTATTTGCAAATTGCCGTGTGTATTCCGTGGCATGGGCCTTTTAATTGTAACGGTTGTTTGGTAACAGCTTTCTTATGTGCCTTCCAAACTCCATTTCTCTTTTTTCTTTATGTACCAGTTTTCTCTTTTTCTTCATAGCTGTGTTTGCTGTTATCTTTTATTGCAGGTTGTGGGAGTGAAGTTAGTTGGACCTATACTGTCATGGACATTAGTCATTGTAATACCCCGTACGCGATGACAATACAACATGTTTCGCAAAATTCTGCGCGCGGTTATGCGAGGGCTGGGTGGTCTGAGTGTCTTGTTATGACAGACCATGTTGTTGCTATCATAGCATTGAGATACCGTCCGCCCTTTTGTGATGAAAAATCGACCCTTTCGCCAAGGTCGAATATCGATGATGACTCGTATCCATGGGATTCTTCAACAGGAATTGGTTTGCTTCAGCTCTTATCACTTTTGTAATCCTTGACAGATTCTAGACTACAGTTAACATTTTCTCTTGTTTGTAAGGTCTTAGAACCTTAATCTCAAAACAAACATCACTGTAATATTATTTATTGCCTTTTTATGGAATGTTTGGATGAAGTGGAGCTAAAAGCTAATATTGTTTTAATACTATAATTGTCGTACTGATCAAGAACTGAAATGTAGCATCATAGCTACCACCATCATACGTGAAACGTACAACAGATGTACACCATTTGCTTTGCCAAAACGCTTGGCCCAATAAGCACCAGTATGCTTCACATGATTCTTTAATCCAATTTTGGGAATGCCTTACGTGATTCTCTAATCAAAATTGTCACACATTTGTAATAACTTAAGATAAATCATGAAAATTCGTGGCTTGAAACCAATCCTTACAACATTGATGTGCGATTAATTGATCTCTGCTTGCGACAAATTTAGATTGTGAATCATGAATGCAAGTTGCAAATACACTCACCCTTGAAATCATTTTCCCTAATCCTGAACCAAAATGAATCATGTTTGATAAAATTTGAATTTCAATGTTGATGCCACCCTCATGATTGAAACATCACAATTTTTTTATATTTTTTATATTTTGAATAAAATAAGTGACTAAATATACAGAATGGGGACTGTTGAAAGGTGGGACAAATTTGGGGTATGACAGGCTCCAATCCCATATACCACTCTAGGGAAGGGCCTGACAAACTATCTTGAAAGAAATGCATTAGCATTCTCTCATCAGTTGAGTATGCAGACATCTTTCTGTAATAAGCCCGTACGTGCACTTTCGGACAGGTGTCCCCTTTATACTTATCAAACGTAGGAGCTTTGAATTTGATTAGCACCCTTAAGCCAGGTACCAGACCCATTGTTGCCATGTCCAAGCCCACAACACTTTGGTTCAGGACCCCCCTCATCTGCTCTTCTAGCATTCTGATCTTCTGGGAGTTATCCATTGGCCCTTCAAAGCCTCCGCCGGAGAAAGCGTCCTCCTGCTGATCTTCTTGCCACATACCATTCCCAGCTCCATACCCATCATATTCATTATTGCGGCCAGCTCTAATCTGATTCATCACCGGACCTCGGCCTCTGCTACCGTACCCTTGAATACCTCCAGCAGGCCCAAAAGTCATTAACCCAGCGCCGTTCCCATTTCCGAAACCTCCGTAACCCTGATTGGCCAAACCATAACCATCTTGCCCAAAGCCTTGAGCATTGAAACCATATTTCCCAGCGTTATCAAATCCCTGATCATTGAACCCGAATCCAGCATTGCCAAAGCCGTTGCCTCCCATATTATCACCCAAGTTGACATCACCAAGCCCAACGTTATGGACAGCAGTCTTGTTCCCAACTCCGACGTTACCATTCCCAGCAGCGGCATAGTTGTTGACATTAGCAGCAGGTATATTGACTACAGGTGGAGCCACTGGCGTGGGAGTGCCATCTCCATGAACAGTATCGACTCGTACAGACTGATGATCCTCGTTACCGTGACCGGCATTTCGGGCCAACAGAGGCTGCACCATGGCTTGCAAATTCTCCTGACCTTTTGCAATAGGTTCCATGGTCTGCATAAAGAGAGCTAGCTTCTCGCGCACATCTTGCATCTCGTTCTGCATTTGATCCATGATTCTTCGACAGTTGGTGCGAGTGGAATAGCGGTGCGGGTGCTGATCTGCAATCCTGAAAATACCTGTTACAGAGCAGAAAATAAGACACCATCCCAAGATTACCTGTAATGCAATATGAATATGAATGCAATGCAATGTGTGTGTCTGTGCGTTAGGGAAATTCATTCCCCGATTCTAGTGTGAAGGTGCCGGTGCTAGCAATACAAAGATCGAAGTTGAATCACAGAAAGCCTCATATATTGCAGAGAAACCAATAAGCCAAGAATACAATGTCACTAAGAGTACAAAGAGAAGGCATGACCTCAACCAACAATCCTGGTGATGGTCAGCACTATACAGGCTACTACATGAAATGATCAAACACCCCCATAAGTCGGGTATTCTTCTAGCAACTTCTTGGTCTCTGGATGACTTGGTCGAGCAAGCAGCCCTTCAACAAGTTGGTTTCTTTTCTTAAGAACACGCCACACGTCTTCAACAGTTTCTTCCCATGCCCCCTCTCCGAAGCGATCCTCTAGTTTACGTTTCTGAGACACAGCTTCATCTCTGCCTTTGATGGCCTTGTTTAGTGCATTTTGGAGACTATATCGGGTCATCACTTCTTCTTCACACTTCTTGACGCTGGACTTCAACTGCTCTTCGAGGTCGGAAATTTGCTGCTTCAACTTATCCTCCCTCTTCTTATTGTTGGTGAGCGTGGCATTCCAGGTCTTATTGCAAGAAGAGATCTCTCGGTGAGCGATGTCAAGCGCTTTCTTCTTGGATTCAAGCATGTCATGGGAGCTTCTGAACTCTTGCCCCAGACGTTCGCGCTTCTTCCTTTCCTCAGTCAACTCAGCCCCTAACCTGTTCATTAGCTCAATCTGCTGTTGGAAAGCATGGACGGCCTTATTTTTCTCACTGCGTATCTGGGCTAGCTCCTGCTCTAACCCTTCGTTGATCTTTATCAAGGCTTCTTTTTCTTTCACAACTTGCTCGTAGGCCTCCCTAGAAACAGTAGTTGGCTCTGCTACCGGAATGGGGACAAGAACTGGTGCATCTGGAAATGGCATCCGCAACTGACTTGCTCTCTCCTGGATCCAAACCCTGTAAGGTGCATAGGCCTGACAGTCATTCTTCCCTAACAACGGCTTTCCTCTTCGGTTAATACGCGTCCAGGCATGCTGCAGCTTGGCCAATAACTCCCCCTTTAAATCTCCGGTGAAGTACAGAGATTCCTGTACTTCTTCCTCCTTTGGTGGGTTCTTCAGCGCATATCCGAACTGACGGACCAACAAGGATGGGTTGTAGTTGATACACCCCTTTCTTCCTATCAGCGGGACATTAGGGTACCCAGAACAACTGAGGATAAGCTCGGATCCCAGTAGATCTCTATCAAACCATTCAACGTTTTCGGAAGATAGCCTCATCAGGCGCTCTGACCAGCTAGCTGTGGTTACACTCTCCACAAAAGACCCCTTCATGGGAAGATGACTCTTGAACCACATATTCAACAAAGGAGCACAGCAGTAAACAACCTTCCCCCTTCTGTTTTCGTTCTTGTAGTGCAATGAGTGGTAGAAGTCTCCGATCAACGTTGGCACTGGATTGCCGGCAGCAAATAGATGGAAAGCGTCCAAGTCTACGAAATTGGGCAAGTTAGGAAATAGCACAATCCCATAAATGCATAGAGCCAAAATAGCATTGAAAACCACCCAACATCCGCTCTTAGCATACTCCTGAGCCTTGCCAACCAAGAAGTCAAGGGAGAAACCTGAAACCCCAAGCCAAGAAGTCACTAACAGTTCTGCAGCGTCCATATGCAAAGCTTTGGCTAAGTCCTCCAACTTGGGCTCAGCAGCAGAGTGAATAAAGGGGACCTTGTTCTGCACTGGTAGCTCGGTAAACTCCACATACTCCTCAATGGTAGGCCCTAGAATGAAGTCAGCAAACGTAAAACATCTCAGTGCGGGGTCGTAGAACTGCATCAAGGTGTACAACCCGTTCATCTCATCAGCGGTGGGCTTGCAGACTAATCTCAGTAATCTCCCGTGATATCAGGTGAAGGCAGCTTATACGCAACTGTTTTCCTCAAACCAGCCATAATCAATACTCAGAAGTCTGGGCACTAGAATCGGAGGATATGCCAATGCACCTGCAGCACAGACACGCATTAATGGGATGCAATGATAATGGGTATGCAAACAATGCAATGCAAGTAACATGCAACAGGGACCAAATGTTGTAGCTGAATAGCCTGAACCATATCAAGAAGTCCTCAAACCCTGGTCTCAGATAGACCTAAAACAAAGCTCCAACAATGGTCTCTGACAGACCTCAAACTATAACTCCCACTGGTCTCTGGTAGACCTCAAATCACATCTCCAACTGGTCTCTGACAGACCTCAGAACTATCCACCTGGTCTCTGACAGACCTCATAACACATCTCCAAGTGGTCTCTGACAGACCTCATAACACATCTCCAAATGGTCTCTGACAGACCTCATAACTCTCCATAAATACCCAGGATCTCTGATCAAGAAATAACCGGTATCTGAAGGTCTAGTTACCTGCATAACCCCAAACCCTCTCACAGGTGGATGTCCTAATAACTGACAAAGGTATGGCATCCTATGCGTTCGTCAGCGTCACAGACTTTCGGGGTTGATGATACGATTCCCAGAAGGAGTGGCATCATCAAATCCTGAAGAGGCCTCACTTAGCTAACTTCCAAATGATCGGTTCCCGGAGTCGACAATTCAGCTGACCAACAACCCCTTCGACCCAAAGGGTAGAAAAAGAAGCCAACCAGAAGAACCTCGTCCGAGTGTAGATTTCATGAGACACTAATGCAAGCAAAGCCGGCACGCGCCCACTACTTTCTACTCTAATTCTAGGTGCACTCAAGCCCAGGTCCGGCTTATCTCTCAATCATAGAACCACCCATCACAACCCAATACAGCAATAATAATCAATATATATAATGCTGAAAATAAAGGTCAGAAATATAAATCCATACAAAATCCTCGACGGGAAAACAAGCGCTAGGATTGACTCTCTTAAGGGACGTTGGATCCCAAATGCATAAGGACCATCGCAGTCCTTAGCAGCCAGGGGACGTTGGATCCCCAGCAGAGTCGCCAGCTGTCGCTACTACGAAAATCGGCGCCGGCTGAACAGAAGAGTCGCCACCGTGCGTTATTTATCCCACGGGAGGGAAAGGAAACGATCAGAGTAAACCTACCGCAAAGACGGGAAAAGGTATGGTCATCGCAGCCAAAACCTGGATTCGGGAGTCGGTTACGCAAGGGGAAGGTATTAGCACCCCTCACGTCCGTCATACTCGACGGGATCCACGCTTGTTTTCGGATATGGATTGTTATTCTATCTAAACTACAGGTCAGGGTTAAAAGAAAATAAAATGACTCGGCAAAGTATCGCACTTTATGCCTACGTATTCCCGTCTGGAACGAGAAATCAGAGTCAACGTAGTTCGCCTACCTACGGGAAAGGAGGGGGAGGTTGCTCGCTAGGATATCGCATCCTATGCCTACGTACTTTCATACAGCATGAAAGATCAGAGCAAACGTAGTTCGGGCCACGTACGACACAAGTGTGTTTTGATTGCTTTTATTTCCTTCTGAAAAAGGTTTTTCTGATTAACGGTCCCAGCGGACAAAAATGACGTTTTGATGAGTTCACATTCTTTTACGGAAGAAGTGTCTTTTATTGTGTTTGAAATCTTATTGTATTTTTCTGTTGGTTTTGAGGAAGAAAGAGACAGAACTCTAACTTACGGTTGCGAAGGGAATCAAACTAACCTAATGTTATCATGCATGGGTTAAGACCTAGTGTCTATCATGCTCCTCTCTTGCACAGAGAGAAACAGAGATCCTAAGGGAATAGGCGGAAACAGAAACAATAGCAGATATATACAGTAAAACAGTAAAATGCATGGATGCAGCAATACAAGCGAGGCAAGGGAGTCCCACTCAACCTCGAACCTAGAAGACAATAGGCAAAAGTGAACAGGCTTCACTTTCAACCCAACAGGGTAAACAGCAAACAATACAGTCCAGAAAACCAATCAATACATCAGAAATGAAATACAACAGAAAAATAAACAGCCACAGCAGCTCTACATCAACACCTATCTTCAAGTAATCTCCAATCAGCTGCAAGCTTCAGCAAGCATCACTCACAATCTCCACAGCCTTCAAGCAAGGTCTTTGATCATCAGTCTTCAGTCTACAGTGGCTTTTCTTCAAGTCCCAAACTCCCGGAGGAATATCAGTCAACAAGATGAAGTGAAGGAATGTCAAACAGTCAATTACCTACCAAGGGTGGTTCATTGACTGTTAACATTATACAGATAATTTTCCCTCAAAAGTTCTATACTTCAAATACATTCACTGATCCTTCCAAAGGAAGGAGGTGGGTATTTGATAGAGACTTTGAATCATAAGGAAAGGATGGATGCAGACAAAGCATTCTGTAATACCCCAAATTTTACCCTCATATTTAGTTGGTCATTTCGCATATCATATCATCTGCGCGTTTGCTAACCACTAACAAGACCTGAAGGTGTTTGTTTTGCAGGAAATACCCCAGGGGGCGTTTTGGTCATTTTTGAAGCATAGTTCGTAATGTTGGGCGTAATGATGTTTTTTGAGGCGTTTATTTACGTGGGTTTGATATCAAAGTCTGATCTGTGGAGCAGGGTTTAACAAGAAATCATTCTTCTTTCTTCCAGAGGGAAAACGGTGAAAACTTCGACTGATTAATGGAACTTATTCATGCAATGGTTGGATCGAATTAATTCCAGGATATTTGACTAGTGAGATTTAATCGGATGTTGAGGTGTTTGCAAATCAAAGCATGGAGAAGCAATTGGGAAATGATTTTAATAGAATATGTGAATTTTATTCATAATATTTTATTATCATTATTACAAGTTTGCAAAGTGAATTACCAAGAAGAAATGATTTGGATAAAAAATGTTATTTATTCATAATATTTTTTTTGTTACAAGTTACAAGGAATTACATTAAAGTTCTAAGGAATTACATTAAAATATCTATCCTAAATCCTAAGAACGTCTAAGTGTCTTCATGTTGTCTTTAAGCTTCGCCGCAAATCTCGACTAACCTGCACATCAAAGCAAAACAAGCAATATAGAAAATGTTAGAGGTTTCGACACTCTCAGAACAGTGTCATCATCGAGTGCCGGGAGGGTACGACTAAAGCCGCATCCTACTCCCGTTACCAATCTGAGCCATCGGCGTCAGATCAGGTAGTCATTGTTCTTATCATAAGGGACTGTCGAGAGATGAAGAGTAAAAAGAAGTTGCGGGTCGAAATGGATTTTGCCGAAGGATTGCTTCGAAACCAGTACGTAAATGCCATCCATCAAGTAAATATTGTAGCAACTATCAAGCAAATCTGTAAGGCCAATTGGAGGCTGGAAGTGCACGAAGTTAGCAAGAAAAATTATCCAACACAGAGGCTCAGTTGAGGACAACATCATAGCCTCTTCTCGCACAACAAACAGCACAAGTTATCCAACCCTGAAATACACAAAACAACATCAGCAACCCCAATTTCATAACAGAGTTTAAAACAGTTCAGTTCAAGAAACAGCAAGAACCGAATTCAGCTCGCATTCATAAAACAAATGAGCTAACTGCACAAAGAAAACTGGATTACAGAACAAGACAGTGGAAGTTGTTTCGAGTAAAATCATGATGGGCCAATGTCGACAATCAAAATATCAGAAAGACTATGGAGTCATCAAATCACACCTGCAAGTGAGGTTGTAAGAATAAGCAGATAAGTGCCCATAATCACGGATCCCAGATGTGCAAAGCGCATTGCACAAACAAGTCACAAGCTCGGTTCAACAAGAAAACCAAAGCATAAGCAGTTCATAAAAAAGGAAGGGGTGTTTAACAAAGTCAAGCTGTATCAGTTATGACAAATTCAATCCAACAGGCGAAGCTCAGCCACCACAGGAACAACGAAATCAAATCAGTTCGAATTGCAGGTCACAAAAGAAACATGATGTAAGTCATAAGAATAAACCATAGCAGAAACCATAACTCTGAACCAAGTTCAAACAAGCAAAGAGCACAACAGAATGAGTCAAAGAAGATAGAGTCAAATGGCATCAGAAAGAGAATAAATCCATACCATAAGAAGCATATCAGTTCACCAGGATAATTCATGCCCTCAAATATCCAAAGCATGAAGGGCTCAGTCTGAACATCATCGCCCCAGCAAATAAGTCACCAAAACAAGGTATAAAATCATACTCAGTTCATGAAACGAACAAAGAAACAAATGCACGGCTCAGCTCAACATGATAGCCAATCATCACCACCAATTCAATCAGAAGTATCAACATAAGAGAAAAACTAGGACTATAGCATCCTGTTCCAAATAGTTCAGACTAGAATGGCATCATCACCGCATCGTACCCCCCTCGGCGACACCAATCCGGCAGTATCTGAAACTACCAGTTCTCTCTGAAAGAAGAAGAGGAAAAGCTAATCCAAACTGCATCAGGAAAATAAGCCATATCAGAGATAAATCGTGAATCAAATCCAATCAAAGTGAATCCAAATGGGGAAAGTTTTCAAACGAAACATAAGAAAATCATATCAGAATCTCAATCAGATCAAAGTAGCATCGATTCACCAAAATTCCATAAAATCAAGCAAATCGAATCAACTGATATCAGAAAAATCCATATTCAAAATCAATATCGAATCATATCAGACAAAATCCAATCTCAAAAGGAAAAAGTAACGCAAAGTCGTGTCAATCCAGGCCCACGAAAATCAGAGAGAAACATATATAAAACAAAGGGGCCATTCGAACTAAAGTACCCTAACGCTGTTCTCTACATAGAAGAAACCACAAAAGATAAAGTGACAGAACATTCTCACCAGAGGCGCTGTTATCAGAGAAGAAAACGACAAGAACGGACAAGTCGCAAGCAAACCCTAGTGGTCGCGAGAGGGAGAGGATTCACCGGCGCCGTCTAAAGCCACGACGAGCAAATCCTTTCGTCGAAGCTCAGTCTACCATCATTGCCTCCGATTGAACCCACCGTAAGCTTTTCGCTCCATTATCAGCATATTAACCGTTTGTTTCTGTTTCTTAGTGTGCGGAGAAGGTGATACGAAAGAAAAAGGGGAGACAGAAGCCATAAACGAAGAAGAATAATGGGCGATATCGTGATGAGAGCACGAGCAAGAGAGCGAATCGAGAGAGGAAAAGAAGAATACAAACGGCGCCGCGAAGGGGATCAAAGGGTGAAACCCTAATTTGATCGTGATGCACATACACACTAACCGGGTTGGGTCCGGGAGTGATGACCGGCCCAACCCTTTTCATTGTTGTTGTTTTTTTTTTTTTTTTTTTAAAAAATGTTTTAAAACTTTTTTGTTTTTTTTTTAAAAAAAATTTAAAACTTGTTTCATAAAGCCTTTTATTTTTATTTTTCATTTTAATTAGTAGGTGAACTTTAATAATTTTTTTTAAAAATATAAAAATTGTTTTTTTAAATGAATAAAAATAAAAAAACCTTTTTAATAAATAACTTAAAAATCCTTTTTTAAAAATATCTAAGTTAAAACTTTTTAAGATTAAATTTAAAATGTTTTTTAACTAACCTCACTCTTTTTTTATATAGTTTCATTCAACATCTCTTTCAAAACAACGCAAATCTCCAATATTGCACTTTTCCTCCTAACTCGTCCAATCATTGTCCAACCTTGTCTACTAACATTGTTCATTGGTTTTGCAGCTTGTCATGTTTACCGTTATTTATTTTATTTCTCGATTCAATTTTCGTCTATGTTTGTATCTGCTTCTCAGTTGTAATCTCGCGAACCTAATAATCGCGCTTTAAATTTCTGCCTTTTAATTTCTGTTTGTATGGCTTTAACTGTTGTCTTTATTTTCTGCTTGCATAACTCAATCATCTCACATCTCCATTAACATTCCAGTCACACTACGCACTCCAAAGGAATTAGGTCTAGCATTTGACCGCCGTGTCAATAGTCCTCAACTTCAAACCCTTACAACTTCAAACCCTTACAACTACAAACCCTAATTTTCACAGATGCCTCGCCGCAGGCAAAATTACAATTTTACCCCTAGCATTAGGTCAAAGAGCCGCCGTGCTTATTTTAGGGTTTCCCGCCGTGTAATCCCTAACCTAATTTAACCCTAATTACAACTTAACAATTCAACGTAGAGATTTGGAGTTTCTACACTCCACGTAAGCGTGTCCTTAAGACATGTTTATTCCCCTTGAGACCTTGACCACAGTCAAGAAGTCTCTAACCTCCCTTTTGAGGGGAACTACGATTACTCTGATTCCACTCCCGTAAGGATACGTAGGCACAAGATGCGATGTCTTGCCGAGTAAACTTAGAATTAACCCCTTAGGTTTATTTTCTCACTTTTTCTTTGTACATATACCTTAAGCAAATAAATAAAGCAAATAGTAAACATCTGAACAAAAGGTTCCTGTAGAGTACTACAGAAGTTTAGGGTGCTAATACCTTCCCTAAATTTAACCAACCCCCGAACCCTAGATCTTTCCCCGCATTGTGTTTACGATGCAAAATAGGTTTTCCCTCTTTTGACCTTTTCCTTCGGATAAATCAAAGAGCGGTTGTGAATTGAATTGCGATTCAAACTCGTTAATAGTTTGTGATCCTATTTCCACCGCAACAGAAAATGGCGACTTCACTGGGGAATCCTAACTTTTGAGGGTTATCCCTAACTTGTTCATATTTATTACTATCTGTGTTATTATTCATTTGCATGTATATATTTGTGCTTTGATTGTGGGACTGTTCCTTGTGCTGTGAGATGAGTCCTACACCCGGATCTAGTGTACCTTAGGTAAATGGCAATAGACCAAGGAAACTGTACGACGTATATCGATACGGTTGATCTGGTGGCCATAGTTAGTGCGACTTCTTGGTTGGTGCTTATATTCCTTAAGTCAAGTTGAGGATAATATTGAGGCTGCCATATGTTGTCAATGCACTAGCTGACTTTTAGAACCCTAGTTAACTCATCTTGGCCTTTAGAAAGTAGTGAGGTAACCGGCTTTGGTGCAGACTGAAGTTGGTTGGCACTCGATACTACGCTCATTGAGATCTTAAACTCGGAGGGTTTTGGTTGGCAAGTAAGTTGCCTTCTGAACAACCACCCTTGTGAAGGATCAATGATATTGAGATCCCTTAGAACCTGGTTACTTTTGTAGGACAGGATGAACCATCTAACTTTAGGGGAGGGTACTTGCCTTTGAACCTCATGCAGGCCTTTAACCTAGGACTTTGTGTGTTTTCATGCATTGCATCCATAAAGCATCTCATTGCATTGTATTTCATGGAGTTCAAACACCATTTATGGATATCGCGGGATACCATAAATAAATAAAAAAATATAAAATGAAAAAACAAGAAAAAGATTTCCTTGGTACCCCACGACATTAGTAAATGTTTTGAATTCCATGAAATCTTCATTTACATTCACATTTTAGCATCATACTTTTGCATTGCATGTGTCTCCCGATTTCTCATACTCGGTTCTCTCACCTTCCAGTTTTGTCACCCTGAGTTCTCGGCACCAATACAACACCAGAGCTCAAACTCGGAAAAGAATGGAGGATCAGGCAAAAGAGATTGATCGCCTTAGCAATGAACTTGAAGACCTTCGAGGGGGTATGGGGCGTATGATGGAATTGTTACATGTCATGAATGCTAAGATGGATACACAGCCCACTGTTGTTTCTGAGATTGCCGGCGTTACTGTGGACCCTCCACCAAGTGTGACCGTAGCAAGGGACCCACCTTATGGTCTTGCTCCCGGTTTTGTGCCTCCTCAAGCCACTGTTCCGATTAATCAGCCTGTTCAGCAAGCCGTGCCCTTGTTTTCTGAAGTTTCTAGGGGGGCTCCTATCTTTGCACCACCTGTTGTACACACTCGTGCGCAACCGTACTTCAATGAGACAGTTTTTGATAATCTTGATGAGAATGTTGAGGGTTATGAAAAACATGATAAGCTTCGTGAGGAAGTAAATACCATCGTCCAGAGATTGAAAAAGGTAGAGGGTGATCAAATTTTTGGGACTGCTGCAAGGGATGTTTGTTTGGTCTCGGGTTTAGTTATTCCCCCGAAGTTCAAAACTCCGAACTTCGATCGCTATGAAGGTGCCACCTGTCCTAAGAGTCATCTGATCATGTATTATCGCAAAATGGCTGCCCATGTTGAGAATGATAAACTGATGATTCATTGCTTCCAAGATAGTTTGAAGGGTGCTTCCTCCAAGTGGTATTTAACTTTAGACCAGTCTCGCATTAAGAGTTTCCAAGATTTATCTGACGCTTTCATCAAACACTACAAGTACAATATGGATCTGGCTCCTGACAGAAGACAGTTGCTGAGTATGTCACAAAAGAATTCTGAGTCATTCAAAGAGTATGCTCAAAGGTGGAGAGAGACTGCTTCGCAGGTAGAACCTCCTTCGACCGAGAAAGAGTTAGCTGATTGGTTTGTCGACACGGTCCGTCCAGAATTTTACGAGAGAATGGTGGGTAGTGTGACTTCAAATTTCTCCGACATCGTTGCTGTGGGTGTCAAGATTGAATTGGGTATGAAGAGTGGTAAAATGACAAATAATCATGGCGCTTCTAAGGATCAGCCGAAGAAACCTCCGTATAGCTCCCAGAAAAAGAAGGAGAGTGAGACTAATGCTATATCCTCTGGTAGACCAAGGGAACGCTTTTATCGGCATCCGCAGGGTTATGCTCAACCTCAAGGGTACCCAGTCCAATATGCTCAACAACCCTATGTGGCAGCTATTACACCTTCTTTCAATCAACAGGTTCCCATGTATCAACCTATGCAACAACCTCCTGTTTATCCGCCTCCTGTCAACTATCTACAGGCGCCCAACGCTCCTGCTCCTCAACAGCCAAAGAGTCCGGCTCCTCGCCAGAATATTCCGAACAGAAGAACGTATAAGCCTTGTCCGCCGATTCCGATGACCTTCACCGAGTTGTATCCCTCTTTGGTCAAGCAAGGTCTAATCACTACTCGGGCTTTGGGTCCGCCTCCTAATCCTCTGCCCGCCAATTACAACGCCGCCGCTCACTGTTTATTTCATGAGGGTGCGCCTGGTCATGATCTGGAGAATTGTTATGCTCTCAAAAATATTGTCAGGGATCTATTGGAAAAGAAGATTTTGTCATTTGAAGATCCTCAACCGAATGTTAAGAAGAACCCTTTTCCTAACCATGAGAGTGTCAATGCCATTGGTGCTGATTCAGAAGAAGGTTATGCCCTTGATGTTGAACAGATTAAGACTCCTCTCAAAATGTTCCATTCGAAACTGTTTGAAGCTGGTTTAGTAGATACTTCCCACGTTGCATGTGTAAGTTGTGAAGCCAGTACTAAGGGTTGTGTGTTAGTTCAGAATGATGTTCAGAGGCTGATTAATGAGGGTGTTTTACAAGTGACAAGCCAAGCCAAGAAGGATGTAGTCGCTGTGGTTGAGCCCGTATTCCATCAGCCTGAATCAAAGGGTAAGGTGCCAGTGTTTAATCTATCAGGGGCAGGCTCCGCCAATCTCGTGTTCGATATGCCGAGGTCGTATATCCCTGAAGTGAATCAGCCTAAGCCTATAGTTATTCGAAGACCGAGTCCGTTTCCTTTCAGTGATCCTAAAGCCGTGCCTTGGAAATACGACGTGACGATGATTGACAAGGAGTCTAGGAAGGTTATTCCAAAGGAAGAGGGTAAGGATACTGTGACCAATATCGCAGAGGTAAGCAGGATGACCCGCAGTGGCCGTGTGTATACTCCCCGTTCTAATGAGGTTCCACCTAAGGAGACCACTAATATCCCAGTGTCTGCCAAAGACAAAGGTAAGGGAGCCGTTACGAATGATGAAGATGCTGAATTTTTGAGGATCATCAAGAAAAGTGACTATAAAGTTATCGATCAACTTCATCAGACTCCTTCCAAGATCTCAATTCTATCTCTGTTAATGAATTCACCCGCCCATAGGATGGCCTTGCAGAAGGTTTTGACTCAAGCACATGTGGATCAAGATATTAGCACCAGTCGGTTTGATAGTGTGATTGCCAATTTAACCGCTTGTAACACTCTCAGTTTCAGCAATGAAGAGTTACCGAAGGAGGGTCCGAACCATAATCGTGCTTTACATATATCGGTGAAATGTCAGGAGGACAATTTAGCAAGAGTGCTAGTAGACACCGGCTCTTCTCTGAATGTTCTACCCAAGAGGGTTCTTGATAAGTTGGCTTGTAAAGAGACTGCGCTGAAACCTACATCTTTGGTTGTCAAGGCTTTCGATGGCTCTCGTCGATCGGTAATGGGGGAGGTTGAGCTACCTATCCTGATCGGTCCGCAAGTTTTTAATATCACGTTTCAAGTCATGGACATTAATCCCAATTACAGTTGTTTACTTGGAAGGCCGTGGATCCATGCCGCTGGGGCAGTGACCTCAACGTTACATCAAAAGATGAAATTCGTGATCAATGGAAAGTTGGTTATTATACACGGTGAGGAGGATCTGATGGTCAGTAACCTGTCTTCTTTCCGTTACATCGAGGCCGATGAAAATGCTTTAGAAATCTCCTTTCAAGCACTTGAGATCGCCAATGTTGTTCTGCTAGAAGTCGAAGAGACAGTGGGTCAGGGCAATCCATCTTTTGCATCTCTGAAGAGTACCAAATCAACAATTGACAGGGGCATTCCTGAAGGTTGGGGAGAGGTAATTGATGTCAAGACCAAGACTGATCGCTCTGGGTTGGGTTACAAACCAACTCAGAATGGAGCTGCCACAACCGTCGAAGGGCGTCCGAAGGTTATCCAAGAAGTATTTGTCAGCGGAGGTTTCCAAGTCAATGCCATCAGCGACTGTGAAGAAAATGAAGAGCTGAGCAACCTGGTGTTTAAGGGTGATGCAGTTTTGAACAACTGGGAGGCCGTAGAGATCCCTGTTATTTTTCCCTTGTCAAAGTAATTGTTTTTTTTTAAGTTTCATTTACATTTTCAAATAAAAATCTGTAGCTCTGCCCAAGGCTATAGGGTCGTTTTGTCGGGCCACCTTTCATTCCTAAAAGGATATTAATAAAAGCGTTTTGTTCAATTCCACTTTGGTTCATTTGCGTTTTTCGTTTTCACCTTTAAAAATGAAATTGGCAACCTTTTTCAAAAAAAAATAATAATAAAAATAAAAAACAGCATTTCATTCTTACATATCTTCGAGCATTTTAATTAAGTAAGCCTTCCATCATGCAGAGACATCGTAAACCTTGTTGGATCAAATGACCTTACTGACACTCCTGACTGGGATGCACCCATCAATCAAGCTGAGGACGAGGGTGAAGAAGATTTTGAAGTACCCGCGGAACTGACAAGATTGATTGAGTACGAGTACACAGAGCTTCAACCGTATAAAGAGCAGGTGGACTTAATTAATCTCGGTACAGATGAGAGCAAGAAAGAGGTCAAGATTGGTGCAATGCTTGGGGCGGAGATTAGGCCGAGGTTGATTGAGTTGTTAAAAGAGTATGTTGATGTGTTTGCGTGGTCGTATCAAGATATGCCGGGCCTAGACACGGATATTGTTGTTCACAAGTTGCCGCTTAAGCCAGATTGTCCGCCTATCAAACAAAAGCTTCGAAGAACGAGACCCGACATGGCTTTGAAGATTCGAGATGAGGTTAAAAAGCAGTTGGATGCAGGTTTCTTGGCAGTCGCGAAATATCCAGATTGGGTTGCCAACATTGTGCCAGTGCCCAAGAAGGACGGTAAGGTTAGGATGTGTGTAGACTACAGGGATCTGAACAAAGCAAGTCCAAAAGACGACTTCCCACTGCCACATATTGACACACTGGTAGACAATACGGCCAGTTTTGCGTTGTTCTCATTTATGGATGGTTTCTCTGGCTATAATCAGATCAAGATGGATCCCGATGATCGAGAGAAGACTACTTTCATTACTCCTTGGGGAACCTTCTGCTACAAAGTCATGCCCTTTGGTTTAAAGAACGCAGGGGCAACTTACCAACGTGCTATGACCACTCTTTTTCATGATATGATGCACAAAGAAATTGAGGTGTATGTGGACGATATGATAGCCAAATCTCAGAGTGAAGAGGAGCATTTAGACCATTTGGTGAAGCTGTTTGAACGACTCAGGAAATATCAGTTGAAATTGAATCCTGCAAAGTGTACCTTCGGTGTCAGATCCGGAAAATTGCTTGGTTTCATTGTTAGCCAGCGAGGGATTGAGGTGGATCCTGACAAAGTCTGAGCCATTCAAGATATGCCGGCTCCGCGAACCGAGACGCAAGTTAGGGGTTTTCTGGGACGTCTGAATTACATTTCCAGGTTTATCTTTAATATGACCGCTACTTGTGAGCCGATATTCAAGTTACTTTGCAAGGGGCAGACAGTTGAGTGGAACCCTGATTGTCAGAAAGCGTTTGAGAAGATTAAGGGTTATTTGCAAGATCCCCCTATTCTGATCCCGCCCGTACCTGGAAGACCGTTGTTTATGTACCTTACTGTTCTCGAGAAGTCTATGGGTTGTGTGCTTGGACAACATGATGAGACTGGGAAAAAGGAACATGCAATTTATTACCTGAGCAAGAAGTTTACCGATTGCGAAAACAGATACTCACCATTAGAGAAAACTTGTTGTGCATTGGCATGGGCCGCCAAGCGCCTTCGGCAATATATGGTCTGTCATACCACATTGTTGATTTCTAAAATGGATCCGATCAAGTATATTTTCGAAAAACCTGCTCAAACCGGGAGGCTAGCCCGTTGGCACATGTTGTTATCCGAATATGACATCCAGTATGTACCCCAGAAGGCGATTAAGGGTAGTATTTTATCTGATTACCTTGCAGACCAGCCAGTTGAAGATTATGAACCTCTTAAGCTCGATTTTCCCGATGAGGATATTTTGTTGATTAAAAGAGATTGTGAAGAGCCAGATCCGAGCGAAGGTCCAGAACCAGGTCTTTGGTGGAAGATGATGTTTGATGGTTCCTCGAATTTCAATGGGCATGGTATAGGCGCCGTTTTGATGAACCCAAAGGGTGGATTCACTCCATTTACAGCAAGATTGGACTTTGAGTGTACTAATAATGTCGCAGAATATGAAGCATGTATCCTCGGCCTCGAAGCAGCAATTCACCTCCGAATCAAACTTCTTAAAGTAAGTGGTGACTCAGCCTTGGTTATTTACCAAGTACAGGGCAAATGGGAAACGAAGAATGAGAAGTTAATCCCTTATAAAGACTATATTATTGAGCTGATCAAGTATTTCGACGAGATAGAGTTCGAGCATGTTCCTAGATCCGAGAATCACGTAGCTGATGCATTAGCCATGTTAGCATCCATGTGGAAAGTTAAGTTCGTTAATGAAGCACCTCTTATCCATATTGAGCGCAAGGTTGAGCCCGCTTATTGTCAGATGGTCGAAGAAGTTGAGGTGGATGAAAAGCCTTGGTTTCATGATATCAAGAACTACCTCGTCAAGCAGGAGTATCCCGATGGTGCTACTGGTCTGGACAAAAAGACATTGAGAAGATTGGCGTCCAAATTCTTTATCAGTAATGGTGTGTTGTACAAGAGAAATCACGACATGGTCCTGCTCAGATGTGTTGATAAACGGGAAGCGGACATGTTACTACAGGAAATTCATGAGGGGACCTTCGGAACCCATGCCAATGGTTATGCTATGTCCAAGAAGATGTTAAGGGCTGGGTATTACTGGTTAACCATGGAAGCCGACTGCATCCGATACGCTAGGAAATGCCATAAGTGCCAAATTTATGCTGATAAAATGCACGTACCTCCGTCACCGTTGAATGTTTTGTCTTCACCATGGCCGTTCTCTATGTGGGGCATTGACATGATTGGGGCAATTGAGCCGAAAGCTTCTAATGGACATCGTTTTATCCTCGTTGCTATAGATTATTTCACCAAGTGGGTAGAGGCTGCCTCCTACACTAACGTGACCAAGCAAGTGGTTACCCGATTCATCAGAAAAGAGATTATCTGCCGTTATGGAGTCCCGAGCCGGATAATAACTGACAATGGCACCAATTTGAATAATAAGACTATGAAAGAGTTGTGTGATAACTTCAAGATCACTCACCACAATTCTTCTCCGTACCGTCCTAAGATGAATGGAGCCGTTGAAGCTGCAAATAAGAATATCAAGAAGATCCTGCAAAAGATGGTTGTGACTTACAAAGATTGGCATGAGATGTTACCGTTTGCTTTGCATGGATACAGAACCTCGGTGAGAACTTCGACAGGGGCAACACCTTTCTCACTAGTATATGGAATGGACGCCGTGCTCCCCATCGAAGTAGAGATACCTTCTTTAAGAGTGTTAATGGAAGCTGAACTTGAGGAAGCTGAGTGGGTTCAGGACAGATTGGATCAGTTGAATCTCATTGACGAGAAGCGCTTGACAGCCATGTGCCATGGGCAATTATATCAGAAACGGATGAAAAGAGCGTTTGATAAGAAGATCCGTATCCGTGAGTTCCGTCAAGGAGAGCTCGTACTCAAAAAGATCTTGCCAGTACACAAAGATATGCGTGGAAAGTGGATGCCCAATTATGAAGGCCCGTTCATTGTAAAGACTGTCTTCTCCGGAGGGTCTCTAATACTTACGACAATGGACGGTGAAGAACTAGCGCATCCCGTGAATTCTGATGCAGTCCGAAAATATTATGCCTAAAGACCCGCTAAGTCGAAAACCTGCAAAAGGCGACTTAGGCAAAAGTAAGGGTTGAAAAAAAATAATAATAATAAAAAGCTCGCTAAGTTGAAAACCCGAAAGGGCGGCTTAGGCAAAAAAGAGCGTCCCGGTGGATTGAAAACCCGAAAGGGCGGTCCAGGCAAAAATTAGGGACAAAGGCATTTCATTGCATCAGAAGACACTGATTATCTCAAACACACTTTCCGCATGAGAGCCATGTTTCAGTTCTTTCATCCTTGCCCAAAGCAGGACTCTGGTTTAGTCTTAGTTATTAGTGTCAGTAGGTGTCGTTGGATTCGATGTAACCTTTTTCCCATGTCGCCAATTTCAAAATGTAATCATCTGTGGAGCTATGCCTTCAGCAAGCAGCCACCCTTTAATAAAAGATACCATCTCGTTACTTACATTCTTTGGTGCATTGCTCTTTGCTTTCTATTGTTATGCAAAATGCGTTTATTCTTAAAATTTGAAAATGAAAGGTGCATTGTAGATTTTTCAGAATTGTTTTTCAAAAACAACAAATTTGAAAATGTAATAAATTACTTTGACTAGTGGAAATTCCGAAAGGATCTCTTCATTCCCCGGAAATGTCATTATTGCAGAAACATTTTCAAACCATTGCTCTAACACAGTCCCCAGAGAGACTATAAGCTGACAACTTTTTCTTGGGAAACTCAAAATTGTTCCTCAGGTTTTCTGTTCCCCAGGTGAAGACGTGATACCGTACACCCCAGGCAGATTACCTTCTCCCCAGAGAATTCAGAATTTTAAAACCAGATTTGATTCTACCATTGATCCTTCTCACCCACGATTGACGTATTGGTTGCAGAGAACGCAGGGTATTTCCGTCGAGATGTTTATTTCGTCTCTCGTCCCGTCTCTAGTCTGTTTCGTCAGCATACGCAAGGGCATAAGCATCACATGCCTATTTCGTTATATATTCATCACATATTCATTACATATTCATTACATATTCATTACATACTCATTACATACTCATTTCGTAACCATTAACATACATAAACATTAACATACATAGACATTAACCTACATTCACATTAACATACGCATTAGCATTCACAGGTTCATTGCGTTTCACCGTCATTGGTTGTTATCGCCGAGTAATGGGGTTTGTCCATTCTCTTCAAATAGATTGTCAGCCCTAAGCATAAAATACTTACTTGTTTCCAGTTTCCCTACGGAGCTCGATCCTCGTGGATGACGGTTACTTCAGCTATCTTTCCTCACCAGGATAAGATATTTACCCTCCGAGATCATTCCCTCGATGGAGTTTTGATCACCAGTCTTCTTTCTAGCTCGACCCTAGATTGAATCTCAGTCTTGTCGGTCGTCAAGCCCAACCGGACGTGCATTTATTTTGCACCATCTAAAAAACTTCACTATACCATGACAGATACGCGACTATCTCGCTTGAGAAGTTTGTCACTGTACCCGGACGTGCATTTATTTTGCATTATCTTTCAAGAAAATCAACTACAGTCCTTTACAAATACACGCCAGTTCACGCCTGGAAAATATATCAGTACAACACTTTACAATCCTACATGTTACAACCCTTTACACTTTACATTTTACAGCATCAACACACGACATTTCTCACCTAAGAAGTCGATCCTATCCTCGCTACGACTCGCAGCAAATGGCCATCTCCATGGAGCAGTTGGGCTTCCATTTATCTGCCGTCTTGAGGTACGAACCAATTCGTATTCAGGAGAGCACGATTCTGAGTTATGAAGAAGTTCATTTATCCTTTAGTAAAAGAAGGAGCGGAATCATATTCAGGAGAGCACGATTCTGAGTTATGAGGAAGTTCAGTTGGCCGTTTTTCAGGAGAGCACGATTCTGAAGAACGAAGAAATTTCAGGAGCCGAATCATATTCAGGAGAGCACGATTCTGAGTTATGAGGAGGTTCGATTATCCAGTTTCATATTCAGGAGAGCACGATTCTGAAATATGAGTATATTCAGTCATCCAGTTTCATATTCAGGAGAGCACGATTCTGAAGTATGAAGATTTTCATTTACCCTTTATCCGAATCATATTCAGGAGAGCACGATTCTGAAATATGAGGAAGTTCAGTTTACCCTTTTCATGTTCAGGAGAGCACGATCTTGAAGCATGGAGAAGTTTATTTATCCTTCAGTAAGAGAAGAATCAGAATCGCATTCCAGGCGCCGACCTTAAATGCGAGAAGATTTATTTATCAGATAAGCAGCAGCCTCTTTATTTGAGTGCTTATCCGTTTTGGCACATAAGTCCCTCCCAACGATAAGTGACAGCTCTCCCTCGAGAAGCTTATTAGGGCATTTCCTATTAAAATCCATTTATTTTGGGCATACGGTCGGTCTTTACCCTGTATATTTGATATGGATTTCCGAAAAGTCCGTTCGATCCTGTCGCGAGGGGTAGTTTACAGAAGCTTGGATGTTATTCTTTGCTCAATGCTCCAGCATTCTGTAATCGACCTTACAATCGTACGTGGTCCAGCTTTATTTTTAGATTCCCCAGTGGAGGCCGTCTCACAGATGTCATTTCCATTTGCGAATCTCATCCCCAAAGTGACAATTGGTCATTCGCACCAGTTGACCATCGTTTTAGATTTCCCCAGTGTTGTACTGTGTCTCAGCGCGTCATTTTCCCCAGTGAATTCTTCTCGTGGCGTCTGCCCCGGTGTCGTCATGTTCGTCAGCATTTTCGCATTCATTATTCCAGCATACACAGCATATCATATTCATGGCATCATCTGCATTAAGTCGTTCCAGTCTTGTCCATAGCATCGCACATCGTCGCATATAAGGGCAAAATTTTCGGTTATCTATATTTAAATCTCTCCACCACGATTCCTCGAGTCTCTGTCACTCAAATCGTCCGGTGTAGCTATTTAAATAGGGGCAACTGTAATACCCCAAATTTTACCCTCATATTTAGTCGGTCATTTCGCATATCATATCATCTGCGCGTTTGCTAACCACTAACAAGACCTGAAGGTGTTTGTTTTGCAGGAAATACCCCAGGGGGCGTTTTGGTCATTTTTGAAGCATAGTTCGTAATGTTGGGCGTAATGATGTTTTTTGAGGCGTTTATTTACGTGGGTTTGATATCAAAGTCTGATCTGTGGAGCAGGGTTTAACAAGAAATCATTCTTCTTTCTTCCAGAGGGAAAACGGTGAAAACTTCGACTGATTAATGGAACTTATTCATGCAATGGTTGGATCGAATTAATTCCAGGATATTTGACTAGTGAGATTTAATCGGATGTTGAGGTGTTTGCAAATCAAAGCATGGAGAAGCAATTGGGAAATGATTTTAATAGAATATGTGAATTTTATTCATAATATTTTATTATCATTATTACAAGTTTGCAAAGTGAATTACCAAGAAGAAATGATTTGGATAAAAAATGTTATTTATTCATAATATTTTTTTTGTTACAAGTTACAAGGAATTACATTAAAGTTCTAAGGAATTACATTAAAATATCTATCCTAAATCCTAAGAACGTCTAAGTGTCTTCATGTTGTCTTTAAGCTTCGCCGCAAATGTCGACTAACCTGCACATCAAAGCAAAACAAGCAATATAGAAAATGTTAGAGGTTTCGACACTCTCAGAACAGTGTCATCATCGAGTGCCGGGAGGGTACGACTAAAGCCGCATCCTACTCCCGTTACCAATCTGAGCCATCGGCGTCAGATCAGGTAGTCATTGTTCTTATCATAAGGGACTGTCGAGAGATGAAGAGTAAAAAGAAGTTGCGGGTCGAAATGGATTTTGCCGAAGGATTGCTTCGAAACCAGTACGTAAATGCCATCCATCAAGTAAATATTGTAGCAACTATCAAGCAAATCTGTAAGGCCAATTGGAGGCTGGAAGTGCACGAAGTTAGCAAGAAAAATTATCCAACACAGAGGCTCAGTTGAGGACAACATCATAGCCTCTTCTCGCACAACAAACAGCACAAGTTATCCAACCCTGAAATACACAAAACAACATCAGCAACCCCAATTTCATAACAGAGTTTAAAACAGTTCAGTTCAAGAAACAGCAAGAACCGAATTCAGCTCGCATTCATAAAACAAATGAGCTAACTGCACAAAGAAAACTGGATTACAGAACAAGACAGTGGAAGTTGTTTCGAGTAAAATCATGATGGGCCAATGTCGACAATCAAAATATCAGAAAGACTATGGGGTCATCAAATCACACCTGCAAGTGAGGTTGTAAGAATAAGCAGATAAGTGCCCATAATCACGGATCCCAGATGTGCAAAGCGCATTGCACAAACAAGTCACAAGCTCGGTTCAACAAGAAAACCAAAGCATAAGCAGTTCATAAAAAAGGAAGGGGTGTTTAACAAAGTCAAGCTGTATCAGTTATGACAAATTCAATCCAACAGGCGAAGCTCAGCCACCACAGGAACAACGAAATCAAATCAGTTCGAATTGCAGGTCACAAAAGAAACATGATGTAAGTCATAAGAATAAACCATAGTAGAAACCATAACTCTGAACCAAGTTCAAACAAGCAAAGAGCACAACAGAATGAGTCAAAGAAGATAGAGTCAAATGGCATCAGAAAGAGAATAAATCCATACCATAAGAAGCATATCAGTTCACCAGGATAATTCATGCCCTCAAATATCCAAAGCATGAAGGGCTCAGTCTGAACATCATCGCCCCAGCAAATAAGTCACCAAAACAAGGTATAAAATCATACTCAGTTCATGAAACGAACAAACAAACAAATGCACGGCTCAGCTCAACATGATAGCCAATCATCACCACCAATTCAATCAGAAGTATCAACATAAGCGAAAAACTAGGACTATAGCATCCTGTTCCAAATAGTTCAGACTAGAATGGCATCATCACCGCATCGTACCCCCATCGGCGACACCAATCCGGCAGTATCTGAAACTACCAGTTCTCTCTGAAAGAAGAAGAGGAAAAGCTAATCCAAACTGCATCAGGAAAATAAGCCATATCAGAGATAAATCGTGAATCAAATCCAATCAAAGTGAATCCAAATGGGGAAAGTTTTCAAACGAAACATAAGAAAATCATATCAGAATCTCAATCAGATCAAAGTAGCATCGGTTCACCAAAATTCCATAAAATCAAGCAAATCGAATCAACTGATATCAGAAAAATCCATATTCAAAATCAATATCGAATCATATCAGACAAAATCCAATCTCAAAAGGAAAAAGTAACGCAAAGTCGTGTCAATCCAGGCCCACGAAAATCAGAGAGAAACATATATAAAACAAAGGGGCCATTCGAAGTAAAGTACCCTAACGCTGTTCTCTACATAGAAGAAACCACAAAAGATAAAGTGACAGAACATTCTCACCAGAGGCGCTGTTATCAGAGAAGAAAACGACAAGAACGGACAAGTCGCAAGCAAACCCTAGTGGTCGCGAGAGGGAGAGGATTCACCGGCGCCGTCTAAAGCCACGACGAGCAAATCCTTTCGTCGAAGCTCAGTCTACCATCATTGCCTCCGATTGAACCCACCGTAAGCTTTTCGCTCCATTATCAGCATATTAACCGTTTGTTTCTGTTTCTTAGTGTGCGGAGAAGGTGATACGAAAGAAAAAGGGGAGACAGAAGCCATAAACGAAGAAGAATAATGGGCGATATCGTGATGAGAGCACGAGCAAGAGAGCGAATCGAGAGAGGAAAAGAAGAATACAAACGGCGCCGCGAAGGGGATCAAAGGGTGAAACCCTAATTTGATCGTGATGCACATACACACTAACCGGGTTGGGTCCGGGAGTGATGACCGGCCCAACCCTTTTCATTTTTGTTGTTTTTTTTTTTTTTTTTTTTAAAAATGTTTTAAAACTTTTTTGTTTTTTTTTAAAAAAAATTTAAAACTTGTTTCATAAAGCCTTTTATTTTTATTTTTCATTTTAATTAGTAGGTGAACTTTAATAATTTTTTTTAAAAATATAAAAATTGTTTTTTTAAATGAATAAAAATAAAAAACCTTTTTAATAAATAACTTAAAAATCCTTTTTTAAAAATATCTAAGTTAAAACTTTTTAAGATTAAATTTAAAATGTTTTTTAACTAACCTCACTCTTTTTTTATATAGTTTCATTCAACATCTCTTTCAAAACAACGCAAATCTCCAATATTGCACTTTTCCTCCTAACTCGTCCAATCATTGTCCAACCTTGTCTACTAACATTGTTCATTGGTTTTGCAGCTTGTCATGTTTACCGTTATTTATTTTATTTCTCGATTCAATTTTCGTCTATGTTTGTATCTGCTTCTCAGTTGTAATCTCGCGAACCTAATAATCGCGCTTTAAATTTCTGCCTTTTAATTTCTGTTTGTATGGCTTTAACTGCTGTCTTTATTTTCTGCTTGCATAACTCAATCATCTCACATCTCCATTAACATTCCAGTCACACTACGCACTCCGAAGGAATTAGGTCTAGCATTTGACCGCCGTGTCAATAGTCCTCAACTTCAAACCCTTACAACTTCAAACCCTTACAACTACAAACCCTAATTTTCACAGATGCCTCGCCGCAGGCAAAATTACAATTTTACCCCTAGCATTAGGTCAAAGAGCCGCCGTGCTTATTTTAGGGTTTCCCGCCGTGTAATCCCTAACCTAATTTAACCCTAATTACAACTTAACAATTCAACGTAGAGATTTGGAGTTTCTACACTCCACGTAAGCGTGTCCTTAAGACATGTTTATTCCCCTTGAGACCTTGACCACAGTCAAGAAGTCTCTAACCTCCCTTTTGAGGGGAACTACGATTACTCTGATTCCACTCCCGTAAGGATACGTAGGCACAAGATGCGATGTCTTGCCGAGTAAACTTAGAATTAACCCCTTAGGTTTATTTTCTCACTTTTTCTTTGTACATATACCTTAAGCAAATAAATAAAGCAAATAGTAAACATCTGAACAAAAGGTTCCTGTAGAGTACTACAGAAGTTTAGGGTGCTAATACCTTCCCTAAATTTAACCAACCCCCGAACCCTAGATCTTTCCCCGCATTGTGTTTACGATGCAAAATAGGTTTTCCCTCTTTTGACCTTTTCCTTCGGATAAATCAAAGAGCGGTTGTGAATTGAATTGCGATTCAAACTCGTTAATAGTTTGTGATCCTATTTCCACCGCAACACATTCCATGTTTGAGAAACAAGCTTTCTAATCTAGAGCTCTGCCTAGATCCTAAACCCTAATCTCCTCAACAGCTACTAACAAGAATCTCCTCTTCAACTCTGGAAGTTGGTCTTCAAGCTATGGATCTCCAATGGCTTCATCATCACAAGTTCAGCTTCCCCAATCCCCAGACAATCCCAATACCCATACAGACAAACAATAATCCCCAGAGGGCACACCAAACCAATCAATCAAATACAGTAATATACTAATAGCAGTAGGGGAATCCTAGTGATTTCTAAGGGATATAATAACTACCCATAGTCCCTATAGTCCCATATCTAACATATTCAATCTCTAAGTCCTAAGGGAAATGAACTACTTCGCCTAAGTTGTCACTTAAACCCCTGATTTTGTTCATGTTGTTCTCACTTAAACTAAACACCTAAAATTAATTCCTAAAAATAAGAACTAAATTGCATATACAAGCTAACAATGTCTATTAATCAACCTAAAAAGAATGGACAAAAAATATTATACCGACTATTAGAACAAAAATTATCAAATTCATGTATGAAATGAAACACCTAAAATAGGCATTTATTTGGAAAATATGGGAAAAATGTCAAATAAAAAATAAAATGCAATTTTTATTTTTTATAATTTTCTAGACATCTTGAAGAAATTAATGCAAAAAGAATCATCAAAAAATATGAAGTTTATGATTTATTATGATTTTTAAAAGAATTAATATGAATTAAAAAAATTAAAATGGATTTAATTTGGAGTGAGGGGTGCAGAAATCATGTAAACTCAGTTAAAAGGATAAACTGGGCCCAGACTGGGGGGCGCGCATAGCAAGCGCGTCTGGGCCCAATGCAAGTCAGAAAACATAATAAATAAATAAAACCAAAACGGTGCAGATAGCAAGAAATGTAGTTGAAATTGTTTGGGCCTGGTAACTAAGGGGTACGAATAGCAAGCAAGGTTTGAGCCCATCAGATAGGATTAAATGAAACGGTGCGTTTAGCACCCAGGGTCTCCCTCCAAATCTCATTTTAAACGTGAGCCCTACGATCAGGTCTTTGGTCCAAGTCAAAGGGGTCATCCAACGGCTGTCCATCGTCTTCAACCTTAGAAACCCTAGGGTTTCAGAAATCTCCCTCCATGCACGCACCTTCCACAGCTTGGTTCTCCCTCCATTCTCCATGAATGCCCTCGATCCAAAGAGCAAAGTTGCTCTAAATTCCTCCCTCTACATAGCCATAACCATAACTCCTCCTAAAACTCAAGCAATAATGGAACCCGGTAGGTATAACAGATAGAATCCACCATTAACACCTGATATCAATTGCTTCAATTCTCCATAATTTTTACCCTAAAATGATCTACATCTTATGCTGAGTATTCTGAACTATTGAACCAAGATTATAGGGCCATATCCTTGATGTTCTAAGCTCTAACAGAATTAGTGCACCATTGATAACCTCCATTAAACTTCTCCAAACTTTGTGAAATTCATTACCTAACCACCTAGGTCTCTAATATACTAACAATCTTATGCCATGATCACTATGCTAGCTAATTCGAAGGAAAACATACCTGGTGCAAATTCTTGAAAACAGGTGCTAAAATCCTTGGATCTGATGCTTGTGATGAGTGGAAAATGATTAAGGAGCTTGATTATGAATTCTGTATGCAATGAATCTTGTCCAATCCTTCTGAATTCAGCAATCCCAAAGTTCTTGCACTTTGGATGATAAAGTTGTAATGCACGATTCTTGCTCAATTCCACCAAATGAATGTGTGAATTCTGGTCCTTGGATGATGATGATGAAGAACAGATCAAGAATGATGCAAATTGATGAGAATTTGAGAGAGTTTGGTTTGATTTTGCAAGATGAGAGAAAGTGTATGAAACTTGTGATTTTGAGTAAATGAGATCACCAACCATGGCATGAACCTTCTCATATCAATATATAGATGAGAATAGAACCTCCTAGAAACTTGGAGAAACTTCCCTTGCACTTTTTCCTTTGGATTTGGTTTATGTATCTTCCATTACAAGTAACCATGGATAACTCCCAAAATTTGAACCAAGCTCAAAATTCCAATTTAGCCAATGTTCTTAAAATGATATTTCCATTCAAAATGACCTATAATTTTGCTTCATTTGGCCAAAATATGAAAAATCTCATTTTTAAGTCCATTTTTATTCATTAAATCCAACAATTTTGAAACCTTGTGCTATGAATCTTTCCAATCTCTCATGGTAACTTTTCTAGACTCAAAATGTCATTTGGAACAAGTTTTATGTTGTAAAGTTTTCCATTTGAAGCTTCCTTGTATGAGTTTTGGGCATAGGTTGAAATGACTTGTAATTCTCAGATGACCAAAATACCCTTTTCTTGCCAAGACCATAAGTAGAGTTCCACAAATCATATGAAGGCATACTATACCATTCTAGAAAGCTAATACAATAAGGAACAATGATTATGTTTACCAGAAATTCATTTGAAATCTCCTTAAGGGGTAAAAATAGCTTGGAAGTCAAGTCACTTTCACAGACAAAATTTCAGATACCTCAGATGACCTGTAACTTGCAAGGACCATAACTTGAGTTCTATAAATCTCCTTGATGTCTTCTACCACTCAAATTAAAGGTATTGAGATCCTCTACAAGTTTCATGTTGGCCAAGGATCCATTTGAAGCTTTCATTTTGACTTATCTTGCTTGGAAATTTGACCTAAACTAGGGGATTTTACACAGAAACCCTAATTTAGAAACTCCTCTTCTCCTTGATTTCTCTTGATTTCTTCTTAGAATAACAACATATCCTTCTTTACATGTCAAATGATGAACCCCACATCTTTCCAATAGCCCTTAATGCCTTTCAATCAGTCAATTGACCTAGAGTTGACCCCAGATGAAACCCTAGTTGACTGTCTTCATCCACAACTCTTATGACTACACCAATGACTTGTCTCCTTCTCCAAATGACTTTCTAAGTCTCCCATGAAGCCCAGATACTCTCTATGCTCAATCCTCATCTCACAACTTACTTGATGACCCCCAGGTACCCTCAGATAGGAGATGGATGCACTTGCTTGATCTATTAACTTCCCAGCTTTCAAATTCTTTCTGATGACTTGAATGATATTGAATTTGGATAATAACCTCTTGATAGGTCTCTAGAGATGAGAATAATGATTGGTCCCCTGTTGGATGACTTGCTATGCTTCTGTTATGCAGATGATTAGGCTATGTACATGACTCTATATGCAAATGCTAATGATATTGAAACATAAACCAAGTGAATAAGGTTGGGCAAATTTTAGGGTGCAACAGCTGCCCCTATTCAAGCGACTTGGACCCGATTGGGTGAAGAGCCCGGAGCCTTCAGACATTCGCGGTACGAGACGGTTGAATACTAGGAAACCAGAAATTTGCCAACCGCAGAAATAAACTATGCCACTGCTTGGGGAACGACATTCATCAGCTGAATCTGACTGTTACGGCAACCCACTGATCTTGTAACGGTCGTGCGGGGGATTATTTGTCTGTATTTCATCAGTAATAAATCGTCCACGTTAGGAGCACATTCTTGACCATGTTAGGAATAACATTGTCCACATTAGGACTCACCCCTCCACATAAGGAATCTCATTCTTTCCACGTTAGGAAACCATCTTCTTTCCACTTAAGGAAACCTGTCCATGTTAGGACTAAACCTTTCCACGTAAGGAATGCAACTCATCTTGATCTGTCCCCGTCAGGACTAACTTCCACATAAGGAATACATCTTTTTCCATCTAAAGAAACCTCTCCTCTTTCCACGTAAGGAATGCCATCTACTTGACTTGTCCACGTAAGGAACACATCTTCTTTCCACGTAAGGAATCAATTTTTTCCTTTCCACGTAAGGAAACACCATCTTATCTTAGCTTGCCCACGTCAGGACTCCAATCTTTCCGCGTAATGAAACACAACCTCGATCTGTCCACGTCAGGACTCCCACTTGATATGTCCACGTAAGGACTCACTCGTTCCACGTAAGGAATACAATCTCGTTCCACGTCAGGAATGCTATCTTTCCACGTAAGGAATAAATCTGATATGTCCACGTAAGGACTCAATCTTTCCACGTAAGGAATAAACTCGTCTTTCCACGTAAGGAAACCACTTTTCTTCCACGTAAGGACTGCTTTTGATATGTCCACGTAAGGACTCTAATCTTTCCACGTGAGGAATACTATATCAATCTTTCTTTCCACGTTAGGAATGTCATCTTTCCACGTAAGGAACACCTCTTTTCCACGTTAGGAATGCAACTTTCTTTCCACGTAAGGAATACAACCTTTTCCGCGTAAGGGCGGTCTGGGCGTAGAAATGGTTATCGGTTGGCGAGGGATGGTGATGCTGGCAACTTCATCGGCCTGCTTCAACACTACCTCTCCTGATACACTTTCAGCCGTCCGGCTAAACTGCAAAATCCCCTCAGTCATCAGACTTTGGATTCCTTCTACCAGCTGCTCACACCCATCAGAATGTGTAGCATAGTCCATGCATAGTTCTCCACATCCTGGAAAGAACCCTGTTTTCAGCAACTTAGCTTTGACGAAACTAAGCGGCGTCTTGAGATCTTTGACATCAGTCAACAGATCTGCACTCTCCTCTTTGATAATGGCGTTTACTCCGCCTCCCCTATGATTAGGCATAGGATTCTTTGTGACATTGGGCACATTATCGGAGAAGTTAATAACTTTGGCATCTACCAGGTCCTGCACCTTGTGCTTAAAGGCTTTGCAGTTCTCGATTGTGTGGCCTGGTGCCCCTGTGTGGAAGTCGCAAGTGGCATTTGCATCGTACCCTGGTGGAGGTGCCCCTGTCAAGGGAGCCATCATCCTTTTCTGAACCAACTGAAGCTGAAGCAACGTCTGCAAAAGCTGTGCGTACGACATGGGCGGTGCCTCGAAGTGACGGTTTGTCAAAGGTGCCCGATTCTGGTACTTTCTATATCCCTGCTGATTCGGTTGCTGCTGCTGCTGTGGAGCTCCTGGGATATTTATACTGGCTATCTGCTGCTGAGGGCCCTTGCCTTTCCTTCGAGCGTTGGTCACAGCGCTCGCATCTCCTTCTCGTCGTTTACCAGCATAAGGTTTCTTTCCACCTCCTCCAGCTGAGGATGATTCACCTTGGATTTTCCCGATCTTAATACCATTCTCGACGTGCTCGCCCATGGTAATGAGAGCTGAGAACGTCCCAGACATACCGCTGACTAACTTTCCATAGTAAACCCCTGGGAGGGTAGCCACAAACATCTGCACGAGCTCGCGTTCAACCATCGGCGGTTGAACCCGAGCATCCAACTCACGCCACCGCTGGGCGTACTCCTTAAATCCTTCATTATTCCTCTGCGAAAGGTTCTGGAGCTGGACTCGGTTTGGGGCCAAGTCGCTATTGTACTGATAGTGGTGGACAAACGCTTCAGCGAGATCTTTCCATGTGCGCACGCTAGTGGGCTCCAGGCCCATGTACCACTCGAGGGATGGCCCGAAAAGACTATCTTGAAAGAAGTGCATCAGCAACTTCTCATCTTCGGAATAGGCAGACATCTTCCTATAGTACGATCGCAGGTGGACACGAGGGCAGGTGGTGCCCTTATATTTCTCAAAGTTAGGCACCCTGAACTTAGGAGGTACCTTGAAATCAGCAATCAACCCCAGCTTGGACATATCAACGCCCAAAGTATTCTGATTCTCAATATCTCTCATTTTATCTTTAAGTGCTTTGAACCTGAGCCGTGCTTCAGCATTCAGCTCCCCTTCCGCACCTCTTTGAGAGAACACATCATCCTGATGATCCTCAAGCCACGGTTGAGGCACCAACAGATTCCCGACGCCTGCATTGCCGTTGACCGGCCCGATGTTGACATTAGCTCCCAGACTCCCATTACTGACGCCTGTCGTATTGAGTCCGATATTGGCCATCACATTGCCATTAGCACTGCCGTTGACCCCGGCCACAAGAACACCATTCTGCGGAGTATCAACTGGTGGAGGAGTAGGCACGGCCCCGCCATGAAGTATGCCATTGCTATCAACCCTGGAGATCAAAGGATGAACCAAAGTCCTGAGCTGGTCCTGACCATTGGCGACCACTTGCATCAGTTCCATAAAGCGATCCATCCTCTTGCGGAGCTCCTGGACATCTTTCTGCACTTGATCCATGATCCTGGTCTGATTAGCTCTAGTTGGATAACGGTGAATTAGTCTCTGATCAATCCTGGAATCACCAGGAACAGCCTGGGACCTGCAAACCTGAAAAAATCTGTAAACACTAAAGGGTTAGGAAAAACAACAAAATGCTCGCTATGCAAATGCTTCATGCAAATGCATGCGTGTGTTTGGGAGATTTCCCCCGATCCTAGTGCCTGAGTGCCAGTGCTGATAATAATAAGAAGAAGAAGAAATCCGAGCCCAATCATGGAAACATCAATCTCATATATAAAGAAGGCATATCAAGGCAGTACATAGCATCAGCGAGTACAAGACGAATCAACAGCGTGACCTCAGCCAACAAGCCTGGTGATGGTCAGCATACAACGAAGATCAAAACAAAAGGAATACAACTAGTCAAGTACGGCCACGGGCACGATACTCTGCTAACAACTCCTTCGTCTCTGGATGATCTGACAAAGTGAGCAACCCCTCGACGAGTAGTTCCCTCTGCATAACGGTATACTGAAGTCCTTCGATCGAACCTTCCCATGCTCCTTCGCCGAAGCAATCTTCTAGTTTCCGCTTCTTGGACTCAAACGTCAGCTTGCGCTCCTTCAGGTTAGCGAGAGCTTTGTTGAGCTGGCCTTCGGCGGCGTATCTGCAGACGGTTTCTTCATCAAACCTCTGCTCGCTGTCCTTCACCTCGGCTTCCAGCTTGGAGATCTGCAGCATCAGCTTATCCTCCCGCTCTTTCCTGGTGGCCAGGGAAGCCTTCCAGTGCTGGTTGAACTTGGATATCCTCCGATATGCCTCGTCCAAGTGCTGCTTCTTTGTAGCCAGTACGTCGTTGACAGCTTTGAAGTCTCGACCCATGCGTTCACGCTCGGCCATCTGCTTAGTCAGGTCTGTACCTAGCTGGTTCACCAACTCTGTCTGCCTTTTGAAAGAATGAACGGCCTCGTTCCTTTCGCTTCGGAGCTGAGCTAATTCCTTCTCCAGTTCTTCGTTCGCCCGCTTCAATTCATCCCGCTCAGCTAATACCTGGTTATGCTGATGGATGGGCACAGTAGTAGGCTCTTCGATCATTGGAGGACTTTCTGACTTGGCATGAGGAAACAGCATCCCTATAGCATTGGCCCTGGCTCTGATCCAAGTCAAGTACGGAGGGTAGGCTTGATTGTTGCTTTTTCCCAGCAATGGCTTTCCTCGCTTACTGATACTATTCCACGCACGCTAAAGCTTGGACAGCAGATCCCCCCTCTAGAATACCCGTGAGGTACAGAGATTCCTGTACCTCTTCCTCCTTCGGCGGAGTTCTCAAAGCATACGCGAACTGGCGGACCAACAACGACAGATTGTAGTTTATGCAGCCCTTCCTACCTATCAGAGGCACATTAGGAAACCCGCTGCAACTGAAGATCACCTCAGTACCCAACCTGTCTCTGTCGAACCAATCAATATCTTCTGCAGATAAACTCATCAGACGCTCAGGCTACTCAGTTGTGGATGCAGACAAGACAAAAGGACCCTTCTTGGGCAGATGGCTATCAAGCCATTTGTACAGCAAGGGTACGCAACATGAGACGTTCTTTCCCCTCCTGTTCTCATTCTTGTAGTGGATTGAGTTATAGACATCTCCGATCAAAGTAGGGACTGGATTCCCTAAAGCGAAGATGTGGAACGCATCAAAGTCTACAAAATTGGGCATGTTGGGGAATAGAATAATGCCATATATGCATAGAGCGAGGATGGGATTGAACGCGTCCCAACATCCGTCCTTGGCACACTGCTGAGCCTTAACCACCAGAAACTGCAAGGAGAACCCAGGAACCTTGTTCCAACTAGTCAATACTAACTCGGAGGAGTCCAAATAAAGTGAAGGAGCTAAACCAGCCAGATCAGGCTCAACATCCATGTGGACAAAAGGCATCTGCCTCTTGATAGGCACACCTAGCAAATCAGCATATCCTTCCAGCGTAGGCGCGAGAACAAAGTCCTGAAAAGTGAAACATCTCAGCGGAGGGTCGTAGAACTGCAGCAGAGCATGCAACCCATTCAACTCGAACACAGAAGGCTTGCAAACCAAACTGAGCAACCTGCCATAAGATTTTTTGAACTCATCCCTTACAGAATCATCTGCTAGAGCTATCAAACCAGTCAACTTAGCCACATCAGGGGCAGGGAACTTGTAAGCCACGGTCTTCCTCAGAGAGCCCATAACAGTACAATAGGAGGCAAGAAATCCTGGATCGGGGAAAACGGTACCTGCAACACAGACACACGTTAATGAAATGCAAATGAACATGCAAACTAATGCAAAATGCAATCATGCAATAGGAGGCCAAAGCAACTGCTGCTGTGGAGATTCTGTATCAACAAAACCACGACCACTGATGAGAAGAAAACCCTGGTGTAGGACCACAAATCTGATCTGCCAAGAACAATCATCTGATAGGACCATATACACAGGATCATAATTCTTCTCTGTCAAGAAAAAATGTCTGATAATAAGGACCTCTGATGTATGATCAAGAAATATCTGCTGATGAGGTCTTCAGACCCTAAATCAAAAATCTGCCCTATCAAGAACAAATATACAGCTGCTGATGAGATCTTCAGACCCCAAAAAATCTGCCCTATCAAGAACAAACAACATCTGCTGATGAGATCTTCAGACCTCAAAAATCTGCTCTATCAAGAACAAACAACATCTGTTGATGAGATCTTCAGACCCCAAAAATCTGCTCTATCAAGAACAAACAACATCTGCTGATGAGATCTTCAGACCCAACTCAAAAATCTTCTCTATCAAGAATAAACAACACCTGCTGATGAGATCTTCAGACCCCAAAACTCTGCTCTATCAAGAACAAATACACATATGATGATAAGATCCCCTGATCAAAACCTGCTCTATCAAGAATAGACATACACCTGATGACAAGATCCTCTGATCAAAACCTGCTCTATCAAGAACAGACATACACCTGATGACAAGATCCTCTGATCAAAACCTGCTCTATCAAGAACAGACATACACCTGATGACAAGATCCTCTGATCAAAACCTGCTCTATCAAGAATAGACAAATCTGCAACTGAGAAACCCTGGTACCAACGAAACTGATTCACTGTCAAGAAAACCAGGTGGTCTGAAGGTCAAAGTTTCCTGCAATAAACCCAACCCCACTCACAGGTATGGACCTAAACTGACTCAAGGTACGACATCCTATGCGTTCATCAGCGTCACAGACTTTCAAGAGGGGTGATAAGATACCCAGAAGGTGTGGCATCACCAGCTCATGAAGCGGCCTCACTTAGCTGAATCACAAATGATTGGTCCCCAGAGTCGACAATCCACCAAACCAGCAACCGTCTCAACCCAAAGGGTTGAAAGTGAAGCCAACCGGATGAACCTCGTCTGAGCGTGGATTTCATGAGACACTAGTGCCTGCAAAGCAAGCACGCGCCCACTAATTTCCCCTCTAAGTCTATGGTGCATTCAAGCCTGGGTCTGGCTTCTCACTCATCAAAACTCCCATCCCACAACAGCATAAATAATCATATTATACTGAAAATAAAAATGCGGGAAATAAAGTGTGAGAAGAAAAATGCGATAAATAAACGCAACCCAACAAGTAAACATACAAGCGTTAGGATTGACTCTCAGGGAACTGTTGGGGTCCCCAGCAGAGTCGCCAGCTGTCGCTTGCGCGAAAATAAGGTGCCGGCACAACAGAAGAGTCTCCACCTTTCGTTATTTATCCCTCAGAGCGGGAAAGGAAACGATCGGAAAAAACCTAATGAAAAAGGGTAAGACAAGGTCATCGCAACCGTTGTCTGGATTCGGGAGTCGGTTACGCAAGGGGAAGGTATTAGCACCCCTCACGTCCGTCGTACTCGACGGGATCCTTGCTTGTTGTGTTTACTTGGACGGGTTGGTTTTATTCTATCTACCTATCAAGGTTGGCTAAAAACAGAAAAGAAAAATGACTCGGCAAAGCGTCGCACTTTATGCCTACGTATTCTCATCAGAGAATGAGAAATCAGAGTCAACGTAGTTCGGCCTACGAAGGGTTATGGGGGAAGTTAGCTCGCCAAGATACCGCCATCTTGTGCCTACGTACTCTCAACAGGCATGAGAGATCAGAGCTCACGTAGTTCGGGAAACTACGGTTTATTTCCTGTCTTTTACGAAAGAAGTGTTTTTTATTGTGTTTGCGATTTCAAATGCACTAGAGACTATGACCTGAGAGTGAATGCGTCGCATGTCACCCAAAGGGTACCATATAAACATCCAGACTGTGGAAAAGAAACTCTCCCACAATCCTTTCTCAGATAGCTTAAGGCTCGTAACGTACGAAAGAAATCATTCATGATTACTGTATCTTAAACTGTTTTGAGATGAGAAGAGAACAAGCCCAACTAGGAGGGAGGCTATCAAGTCCTACTGTTGTCATGCCATGGATTCATCCTATGGTTGAGGTTTGAACAGGGAACTCCTAGAAGTTGTCATGCATAGGTTTCAACCTAAAGTTCTATCATCAATTCCTTATAAAAGGAAATGAGAGTCCTAAGGGATCATGTCAATGATACACCAAAATAGACAAAGCATCAACTTAACAGTAAAATGCATGCAATGCAAGTGAGGGAGGAAATGTGTGTGGGGCTTCAGCCTCCACAAGCTCATCACAACCTCAAGCCAGAATGGATAACAGTAATCATACTGAAAGATAAAACAACATGCTATCAAGCAATAACAGTAAACTGCAATCATACAGATAAAAATGAAGTGAAATGCCATCAGGCAAACAAACCACATGGGCAAGGGAGCTGGGCTCTACCGAATACCCGCAAGCAAAGCCACACAGTAACAATACAAGCAGAGGGAGCAACTCAACCTCTAGTGCAATCATGCTCCTAGATTCTACTTATTCTAGATGTGAACTTATTCTAATGCATCAAACAAGTCAAACAAAACACATCAATACAGAAAAGAAAAAGAAGACAACAGACTCCTCTCTCAACTTCAAGCTTCAGCTCATCCAACAGCAACTCAGTCTTCAGACCTCCAATCACCCTTTACAAATATCAATTAGCTTTTCCAAGTTTCAACCCTACAACATAAGTTTCAACTTATCTTCTCCTTCAGAGCTTCAGCTCCTTGATCAGCTCCACCTTCAGGCTTCACCTAATCTTCAGGGATCTTCAAGTATCAACTTGCTCTTGCTGCTCTTCAAGCTTCAGCTGGAATGGCAATGCTCAAGGATTCATCCTCTTCTACACTCTTCATTGAAGTCTTCATCTTCAAGCCCAAGCTCAACATCTCTCAAGATAATCAAACCAGAGGAAATCACTTACTGGATAAGCTGGGGGATATTGAACTGCTTATTGCCCACCAAAGGTGACCTATAAGGGTTCAACATCAAAGGAACGGTTCCCTCAAAAGTTCTACCTCCTAGGTACATCACTTATCCCTCCAAAGGAGAGAGGTGTATACCATGGAAGGACTTTGAATCATAGGGAGGAATGGAGGTGACAGATACCATCCATGTTTTAAGAAAGAAGTTATCTAAGTCTAAACTCTTCCTAATCCCTAACCCTAAAACAAAAGCAAAACAAATAATATCAAGCTCTCAAGCTCCTCAATGCATCTTCAAATCTTCTACTATGCTCCTCAATGCTCCTTAGAACAAGATCAAACTCTCCAAGCCAAAGAAAAACTCCAAAGCAAAGCAACTAAAGCAAAAATGCCCTAAAGGCAACACAAACAATCCACCGATACAAAAATCAACTAAAAATAGCATACTACTATATTAAATCCTAATATAATTTCTAAGGGATCCTACATGTCTACCCTTAATGCCCATATATGTCCCATAGTCTAATTTGTCCTAAAACCCAAAAATCTAAAGTTATTATGGACCTATGTTGAAGTTTAACCTAATTCTACACAACCTAGAATTATCTAATCGAAACTATCCTAAAAATCATCACAAAATCATGGAATAAATCCAGGGGGAAGCTAAAACATATATCTAACTATCCTAAAAAGAATGACTTAAAAATACTAAGGGAACTACCTAAACTAAAATCTACAAATTCATATGTCAACTTAAAAGAAATAAAATGTAATAAAAGTGAAAAATATACAAAAAATACTAAAATGCATGAAATGAAAAATGTTTTTATTTTATATTTTTCTTGACAAAAATGTGAAGTGGGAGGAAAAACTCCCATTAAAAAATCTTTAATTTTCCATTTGATATGAATTTTCTAATATTGAAATAAAATGGAGGAAAAAATGAAATGAATTATGAAGCATGGGGTGCAATCAGTAACCAGATACAATGCAATGTGCGCTTGGGCCCAGACTGGGGGTTCAAAAAGAAATGCGCTTAAGCCCAATTAAAATCAGAAAAAACAATGAATAAACATAAAGAAATTGGGAAATCAGCGGTGCAAATATCAATAAGATTCAGTTCATTATGCAATTAGGCCTCAAAGGGGGGTGGGTATAGCAGTCCAATTATTTGAGCCCAGAAGCCACCGATTAATGAAACGGTGCGTTTCAGCTGCTTTCAGTCTTCCCTCCAAAATGAGATTAAATATGGTGCGTTGGATTAGCTCTCAAGTCAAGGGTCAAGCTACCATCTAATGGCTGTAAGTCATCTTCTTCCTTGGGCTAGGGTTTCTGAAACCACCATGGAAACAGAACCATGAAGCTTCATCCTCCTCCATACGAACTCCTTCATTTCTCCATCAATTCTTGAAATTTAAAACCCTAACATGCCTAGAATTCCATGCTGAACACGATTACAATCTCAAAATCAACTGAAACCTCCTAAATCAATGAACCCGATCCAAGATCCAAAATATACTCAGTCATCCATTTTGACAATTGTTGAAACTAATGGTCCTAGATCACTCACCAACTCACCCTGAACATTTCTTGATATTAAACTAAGCTCATCACTCAATATCCAACAAGATACAAGGCCAAACAGAAATCTTGTCCATAACAAAATCATCACCAATTGCCTTCAAACTTTCCAAAATCCACCACCTATTGGTCTCTACCCATTCTACACTAATAATTCAACCTAATCATGCCTAAATTAGGGTGTAGGAAAGAAATTGCAAACCTGGTAAAATGGAGTGAACAGAGGTAGTAATCCTTCAATTCAGGCCTTGAATCTTTCCAAATTCCTTCACTGAGTAATGTTCTTGCTTCTGTATGCAAAAAGAATGGCTGAAATTGCTTGATTCTTGAAATTCGATTTTGAATTGCTTCCTTGAAATCTCAATCACCAACTCCTCAATTCTCTATGGAAATGCTCTCAATTCAATCTGCACAGCTTCAATGTGATGTGTGGAATGTGTTTGTGTGAAAAAAATGAAAGGAAATGAAGAAGAATGAAGAAATTGAATTTGACTTGCAATGGAAGATTTTGGATCTCACTCTCTTTTCTCTACACCAATTCACACCAACCTTGCATCTGAGCAAGTTACAATCATCTTATAGAGTGGTTTAGAATCATCTAGAACCCTCTAGAATCAACCAATGAGAAATTGAACTTTTCATGTCATGACATTTTGAATCCAATTCTCCTTACATGCTATCTCATGCCAAACTCCTTGTAACTACCAATTCTGACTTGAATTTATCCCCACATGAGATTTTGGATGAGTTACAATGCATAATTGACTTGTACCTTGAGTTCTTTTGAGTTTTGGTTTGGTACCTTAATATGCAAGTAAGCCAATTCCAAAGCATCCCTATGATCCAATACTCAAATCGAAATTGTGGCTGAACCATTGTTCTTAGAATGTCATTTGGAGTCAAAATGACCTATTACATGACATGGTTTGGACTTATAACTTGGGATTTCCATTTTTCAAGTTCAACTTAATTAACTTATGCCTCATTTTTAGGCCATTTTTATCACTTTTTGATATGAGCATTTTCAACACCTCCTGACCTCCCTAATAGACTTAAAACATCATTATAAGCAAGTTTGATGTTGAAGATTTTTCCATTTGAAGCTTGGAAGTAGGAGATATGGCCTTATGCTTGAAATGACCTATAACCTCCGAATAACCAAAATGCCCTTGACTTGTCAAAGCCATAAGTTGAGTTCTACAAATCCTATCAAGGACTTCTAGTACTCTATAGAAAGCTAAGAAGATGCGCTTCAACATTCATGTTGACCAAGAGTTCATAGGAATCATCCTACTAGGGAAAAAGTTGTCTGCAAGTTGGGTGACTTTCAAGGACCCAGATTCATATACCTCAGATGACCTGTAATTTGTCAAAGTCATAACTTGAGCTCTACAAATCCTATCAAGGACTTCTAGTACTCAAATTAAAGCTAAGAACAAGCACTACAACATTCATGTTGTGGGTAAGATGAGATGACAATCACGTCTTGAGCTAAACTTCCTTGAAGATAGGGATCAAACTAGGGGATTTTACACTGTCAATCCTTAGAAACCCTAGCTTAAAACTTCTCAAACTCCTCAATCATGATGAGTTGTTCTAGGAATAATCCTTATAGTATCTCAATACATCATTCCATGATCACATGGCCCTTGGATTAGGTCTCAACCCTCTCCCAATCATCAGTTGACCTAGGGTTGACCCAGTCAAACCCTAATTCCACCACTCATGGTTGAATCTTCTGAATTCTTGTACAATGACCTCTCTAGGCTTCATGATGACTTTCAAGACATCTTACCAGCTTTCTCAAAGCTTTAAGTCCATCCTCATAGTTTCAGAATCATCCGAGGAGCTCCCACAACTCTCAAGTTATGAGACACACAACCTTGGTTTCAACCAATTCCTCTGAGGATCTCTTGAGTTCTCGGACAAGGATATCAATCTTTGAACACTTGAACAACTCTCTTTGCTAGCTTCATAGCCTCATATAACTCTTGATGGGTAAATAAATGTTAGTCAAATTTTGGGGTGCAACACAAGGCTTGCATCAAGAATCGTGTTTTGCAATTGGTGGAGATTCAAGGCAAATCTTCTGTTTCAGAAGCTTAAGAAGGTGTTGTTGAGTGATTCTGGAGAAGATTAGAGGCTGAATCGAGGAGAATCACCATCTGTTCATCACATTAAACCAGGTTTGCATTTTTCAACTTTTGGCTTTAATTATGGAGAATTGATTAGAAATGAACATATGGTTAGGTTAGTGATGATGCTAGGATGGATTTCAGCATAGAATTGGAGTGATTAGAGACATGTTAGGTCATGACACCATTTCTGTTGAGAGAGATATCTGTGGATTCTTGAGGTTTCAATGGCATTTGGATAGTTAGTTTTGATCAGTGAAACATGTAAATGACATTAGGCTTGTTAATTTCAAGAATCGTGACATTCAAGACTTGGTGAATTTTCTGAAACTTGGGTCGGTTTTGAAGTTAGGATGAGAATCATTGAAATTGGAGATCATATTCGTGCTCAGGATGAAATTTGGAGTGAGATAGGGTGTTTCAGTTTGGTGTTTGATGCATTTTGTGAAGGCCTCACCGGAGACGACTGTGGCTCTGTGTCTCAGGCCACCGTCCCAAACCTTCCCTCCCATTTTTGTAAACATTTGGAGAAGATGACTTTTCATGCGTTGGATGGATTGTTGACCTTGACTGAAACCTAGAACCAAGGGCCGCGATTTGATGAAAAATCTGAAGAGAGGTGAGTTTGTTGAAACTCTGTGTTTCATTAAACGCATTTGGGTGGGCTTAGTGAATCATTGCTTTCTACACCCCAGGTTTGGCCCAAATTGGATAATCAACGTAGAAGCCTTGCTAGATTTTTTTCCCCTGACTCTTTAAAGAGTCTAGAATTTAATAGGGTTAAAATTTCATTAATTCATGCATTTTAATTTTTAATTGCATTTTTTGAAGTTTAATTGGTTTTATTTTAAATATGGTTGGTATGCTATCTTGCTGATTTTAGTATGGATGATTGGTGTGGATTTTTGGAGTGATTCTTTTCGGACTAGATAGCTTAGATATGCATGTACCCCTAGTAATTTTCTCATAATTTTGTGAGAGAATTTTAGGTTGTTTTGAATATTGAACATTAGGTGTTGTAGTTTTAGGGTTTTAAGATAGTACCCTTAGGTTTAGGACATAGTTTTAGGTCTTAATGAATGGTTAACCCCCTGGTTATTGTATGGAGATATTCTTAAGAGGTTTAGGAACCCTTAGAATTTTTTACAGGATTTTACAATCATTCTTGGTATTTTAATTACATTTATCTTTAAGACTAACTTCTAGGTGTTTCTAATGAACTAACTTGACTAGTTTAACTCAATAGTTCCCATTAGACTTAAGTGGTGGTGCCTTTGCTTTTGGATGAATATGAAGACCAATTGAAGATGCTTTGGAGAGCTTGAAGGAGCTTGGATGTGAAGATTTTCTCATCTTGTGGATGCTTGTCAGCAGCTTAGGGAAACTAGGGTTTTTTAGGAAGAGCATTAGATTAGTTTTGCTTGTTTCTTCAAACATGGAGTATATTGTTCATCTCCATTCAATCCAATGACATAAATTCCTCTTAAAGAAGTCACATATCTCCTTTGGAGGGATGAATGGCATGCTTTAAGAGTAGAACTTTGAGGATGCCTTCCTATTACAGTATTAAGATCTTAATGGCTTCCCTTGGTTGTCATTGAGTTTCTTAACACTTCAACTTGATCTTGTTGAATGATTCTCCCTTGGAGGTGCTTGTTGAAGCTTGTTGAGAATGAAGTTTGTGCTTGTTGAAGCTAGGGTTTTGCTGCCTGTTGAAGATGAAGCTAGAAGCTTGTTGAAGCTAAGAGTGTTGCTTGTTGAAGCCAGTTGCTTGTTGAAGTTGTTTGCTTGTTGAAGCTGGTTGCTTGTTGAAGCTAGGGTTTTGCTGCTTGTTGAAGATGAAGTTTGTGCTTGTTGAAGCTGGTTGCTTTGGTGAAGTTTGAAGCTTGTTGAAGCTTGGTGCTTGTTGAAGAGTGAAAGTTTATTAAAGCTTGAGGATACGAGCATTCATGAAGATGAAGGTTGTTGCTGTCAACGTTTTGTTGTTTAATCAGTTGTTGCTGTCAGAGCTGCTGCTTGGGCTTCCTCCTCTGTTTTGGTTTTTTCTGTATTGTTTGTTGGCTTATGCAGCTTGCCCCTTAGGTTTGAAGTGAATGTTGATTCACTTTGCCTGTTGTTTTCCCAGGTTCAAGGTTGAGCAGGACTCCCTTGCCTCGCTTGTATTGCTGCATTGCATGCATTTTATTGTATTTGCTTGCTTTCTCTTCTGTTTATCCCCTAGGATCTCTGATTTCCTCTGTGCAGGAGGTAATTATGACAGACATTAGGATTCTTATCCATGCATGACAACATTAGGTTAGTTTTCATTCCCTTTTCAACCCTAGGCTTTTTAGAGCTTCTTTCTCTTCTTATCTCAAAACCACTCAAAAATACAGTAATAAGGTTAATCGATGTCGTACGTTACGAGCCTTAAGCTATTTGGCAAAGGGTTGTTGGGGAGCTTCTTTCCAGTAGTCTGGCTGCTTAGTGTGGCACCTGTCGCTACTGCGAAAATCGGAGCCGGCTGAACAGAAGAGTCGCCACCGTGCGTTATTTATCCCAACGGAGGGAAAGGAAACGCTCAGAGTAAACCTACCGCAAAGACGGGAAAGGAATGGTCATCGCAACCAAATCCTGGATTCGGGAGTCGGTTACGCAAGGGGAAGGTATTAGCACCCCTCACGTCCGTCGTACTCGACGGGATCCACGCTTGTTTTCTGGTACGGATTGTTATTCTATCTAAACTAAGGGTTAAGGGTTAAAAAGAAAATAAAATGACTCGGCAAAGTATCGCACTTTATGCCTACGTATTCCCGTTTGGAACGAGAAATCAGAGTCAACGTAGTTCGCCTACCTACGGGAAAGGAGGGGAAGGTTGCTCGCTAGAATATCGCATCCTATGCCTACGTACTTTCATACAGCATGAAAGATCAGAGCAAACGTAGTTCGGGCCACGTACGACACAAGTCTGTCTTGATCGTTTTTATTCCTTCTGAAAAAGGTTTTCTGATTACTGGTCTAAGCGGACAAAAATGACGTTTTGATGAGTTCACATTCTTTTACGGAAGAAGTGTCTTTTATTGTGTTTGAAATATTTATTGTGTTTTTCTGTTCGTTTTGAGAAAGAAGAGACAGAACTCTAACCTACGGTTGAAAAGGGAATCAAACTAACCTAATGTTATCATGCATGGGTTAAGACCTAATGTCTATCATGCTCCTCTCTTGCACAGAGAGAAACAGAGATCCTAAGGGAATAGACGGAGACAGAAAAAATAACATATATACAATAAAGCAGTAAAATGCATGGATGCAGCAATACAAGCGAGGCAAGGGAGTCCCACTCAACCTCGAACCTAGAAAACAATAGGCAAAAGTGAACAGAATTCACTTTCAACCTAACAGGGTAAATAGCAAGCAATACAGTCAGGGAAAACCAATCAATACATCAGGAATTAAACAGCAAAAATAAACAGCAACAGCAGCTCTGCATCAACATCTGTCTTCAAGTCATCTCCAAACATCTACCAGCTTCAAGCATGCATCAATCTTGATCTTCACAACCCTCAAGCAAGGTCTTTATCATCAGTCTTCAATCTGCAATGGCTTTTCTTCAAGTCTCAATCTCCAAGATGAATATCAGTCAACAAGATGAAATGCATGTTAAACAGTCAATTGCCTACCAAGGGTGGCTCACTGACTGTTAACATGATACAGACAATTTTCTCTCAAAAGTTCTATCTTTCTAATACATTCACTAATCCTTCCAAAGGAAGGAGGTGGATATTTGAAGGAGACTTTGAATCATAGAGAAAGAATGGAGGCAGACAAGACCTTCCATATTTGTGAATCAAGTTTTCTACTCTAGAGCTCTGCCTAGCTCCTAAACCCTATAGCCTTCAACAGCTGCCAGCAAGAGCTACTCCTCATTAACTCTGGAAGTTGGTCTTCATTCCCTTGATCTCCAATGGCCTTCTTCAGCACAGTCTTCAGCTCTCCCAATCCCCAAGCAAACCCAATACCCCACACAGTCAAATAATAACCCTAGAGAGGGCACACCACACAGTCAAACAAATATAAGCAGTATACTAATAGTAATAGTAGAATAGGGGAAACCTAGTAATTTCTAAGGGATCTACTATCTACCCATAGTACCCCTATAGTCCCATACCCCAAAAATTCAATCTACAACTCCTAAAAGAATTGATTCACTACACCTATGTTATCTCCTAAATCCTAGTTTTGGTTCTCCTAATCACACCTAAACAAATCATCTAAAATTAAATCCTAAAATCATGAATTAAATTTTATATACAAGCTATAGTTCTAAGCTAATCACCCTAAAAAGAATGGATCAAAATTGTAAAAGCATCTAAGTAAACTAAAATCAACAATATCATGCATCAAATTAAACCACTTAAAAAGCTATTTAAAAGAAAAATATCCTAAAAATGCTAAAACAAAATTAAATTGGAATTTTATTATTTCTTAATTTTCTTAACAGAAATATGAACCTAATGAAAAAACAACCACTAAAAAATAAGCATTTTTCAATTATTTATGATTTTTCAAAGAATTAAAATGAATTAAGTAAAATTAAAATGGATTAATTGGGTTAGGGGGTGCAGTAAGCATTTTATTCAGTTAAAATCATGAGAATGGGCCCAGACTGGGGGGCGCGCCTAGCAAAGCGCGTCTGGGCCCAGTCAAACAGAAATCACAACAAAAATAAAAAAGAGGGAAACGGTGCAAGAAGTAAAAAATACAGTTCATTTGGCATTGGGCCTGGAAAATAGGGTGCGAATAGCAAGGGATTATTGAGCCCAGTCTGAGGGATTAAATGAAACGGTGCGTTTGGCACCCAGGGTTCCCTCCATATTTCAACTTTGAATCGTGGCCTTCAGATTGGGATCCAAGTCCAAGTCAAACATCAGATCGTGTGGTCCTCCTTCATCTTCAACCTTAGACAAACCCTAGAACCAGAAATCCTCCCCCATGCACGCATCTTTCTCCTCCTCTGTTCTCCCTCAAACCTCAATGAAATTCCACGTTATAAAAATTAAAAGTGATCTATTCTCTTCCCTCTACACAACCATGGCAATAGTTCTTCTAAAACTCAATCAAAATTCAAACCCGATAGGTAGAAGGTATTGACTCCACCATTATGCACTGATATCAACCATGAGGATTCCTTCTAATTATTACCATAACACGATCTACACACTACACAGATCAATTTGAGCTATACATCCAAGATTATCATGCTTTAATCTAAGAGTTATAAGCCCTAACAGTTCTTGCACTCCAATGGCAACATCCATGAATTGGTCTTAAATTCACCAGAATCAGTCACCTAACTAATCCTAACCATTCTAACCTAATAATTCTCTAACATGCTAACTAAATCAAGCAATTCGAAGGGAAACACCAACCTGGTTTGATGATGAAAACAGAGGTATAATTCCTTGGATCCAATGCTTGCAATGCTTGGGAAATGATCAACAAACTTGCTTCTTGATTCTGTATGCAATGGATCTTGTTCAAACTTCTTAAATCCTTGTAACCACTTCTTCTTGCACTTTGGATGATGAAGTTGGTAGCACACGATTCCTCTTCAATTCAAACAAATCTTTGATGGAAATTGGATATATGAATGATGTAGATGATGATCAGATCAAGAAATTTGGAAATTGATGAAGATTTGAGGAAGTTTGAGATGAATTTGCAAAATGGAAGAATGAGGTATAACTTGGTATTTTGATCACAATGATTCACCAACCCTTGAATGAAACCTCTCAATTCAATATATAAATGACATTAGAAAGCTCTAGAACTTTGTAGAAACTTCCCATGCACACTTTCCTTTGGATTTTGATTATGTAACTTCTTTTGTAAGTAACCAAGCATAACTTTCAAATCTTGAACCAAACTCAAAAATACACTTTTGCCAATGTTCTTAAAACATTTTTTCCAATCAAAATGACCTATAATTTCACCTCATTTGGCCAAGTTATGAAAAATCTCCATTTTGGGTCACTTTTTATTCATTAAATTCACCAAATTTGAAACCTTGAGCTATGAACCTTTCCAAACTTTCATTATCACTTTCATAGACTCAAAATGTCATTTGGAGCAAGTTTGATGTTGTGAAGTTTTTCATTTGAAGCTTCCTTGTATGAGTTTTAGGCATAGGCTTGAAATGACCTGTAATTCTCAAATGACCAAAATACCCTTTGCTTGCCAAGACCATAAGTAGAGTTCCACAAATCATATGAAGTCATACCATTCCATTATAGAAAGCTAAGACAATGAGGAACAACTCTTATGTTGACCAGAAATTCATTTGAAATCTCCTTGAGGGGTAAAAGTTGCTTGGAAGTCAAGTAACTTTCACAGACAAAATTTCAGATACCTCAGATGACCTGTAATTTGTAAGGACCATAACTTGAGTTCTATAAATCTCCTTGATGTCTTCCACCACTCAAATTAAAGGTATTGAGATCCTATACAAGTTTCATGTTGGCCAAGGATCCATTTGAAGCTTGCATTTTGACTTATCTTGCTTGGAATTTTGACCTAAACTAGGGGATTTTACACAGAAACCCTAATTTAGAAACTCCTCTTCTTCTTGATTTCTCTTGATTTCTTCTTGGCACAACACCACATCCTTCTATACATGTAAAATGATGAACCCCACATCTCTCTAATAGACCTTAATGCCCTTCAATCAATCAATTGACCTAGAGTTGACCTAGGGTTGACCCAGATGAAACCCTAGTTGACTGTCTTCAACTGCAACTCTTGTGATCACATCAATGACTTGTCTCACTTCTCCAAATGACTCTCTAGGTCATCTATGATGTCTATATACCCTCCATGCTCAGCTCACAGCTCACAATTTCTTTGATGATTTTCAGATACCCTCAGATAGGAGAGAGACCCACTGCTTGATCCACTGACTTCTTTAGACTTCCATTTCTTTCTGATGACTTGGATATGCTTGAATTTGAATAATATCCTCTTGATAGGCTCATAGAGATGAGAATAGTACTTGGTCTCTTGTTGGATGACTTGTTATGTTATGCTATGCAGATGATCAGACTATGTACATGACTCTATATGCAAATGCTAATGCAATTGAAACATAAACCAAGTGAAGAAGGTTGAGCAAATTTTAGGGTGCAACAGCTGCCCCTATTCAAGCGACTTGGACCCGATTGGGTGAAGAGAGAACGACCTTCAAACATTCGAGGTATGAGACGGTTGAATACTAAGAACCTGGAAATTTGCCAACCGCAGAAATAAACTGCACCACTGCTTGGGGAACGACATTCATCAACTGAATCTAAGTGTTACAGCAACCAACTAATCCATTAGCGACATGCTGGGGATTATTTTCATTAGCCTGAAAAAGGTTCTATCATCGAAGCAATCTCAACTAAACTTGTCCACGTCAGGACTCCACCTGCTGTCAACCCGGAGAAATCTCGGCGACTTCGCTGGGGGTAACTCGTCTGCATTTCATCAGCCCGAGGGGATTCTATCAACATAGGAATACATTGTCCATGTTAGGACTAGCGCATCTTGTCAGGAATAAATCGTCCACGTTAGGAATAAACTCTTCCACGTAAGGAATACATCTTCGTCCACGTAAGGAATACATCTTCGTCCACGTCAGGACCCACTTTTCCACGTAAGGAAACACCTTTTTTCCATGTAAGGAATGAACTTCTTTCCACGTAAGGAATGCGTCTTCTTTCCACGTAAGGAATACGTCTTCTTTCCACGTAAGGAAACATCTCTTTCCACGTAAGGAATCACAATCTTTCCATGTAAGGAATCCAATCTTTCCACGTAAGGAATCCAATCTTTCCACGTAAGGAATCACAATCTTTCCACGTAAGGAATCACATCTTTCCACGTAAGGAATCACAATCTTTCCACGTAAGGAATCCATCTTTCCACGTAAGGAATACCTCTTTCCACGTAAGGAAACCATCTTTCCACGTAAGGAAACCATCTTTCCACGTAAGGAAACCATCTCTTTCCACGTTAGGAATCACATATCGTCTTGATTTGTCCACGTCAGAACTCACATCTCGACCCGCTGAAGAAATAAAACTTGTCCACGTCAGGACTCACATCTCAACCTGCTGAAGAAATAAAACTTGTCCACATCAGGACTCACATCTCAACCTGCTGAAGAAATAAAACTTGTCCACGTCAGGACTCACGCTTCACCTTGATTTGTCCACGTGAGGACTCACATCTCGTCTTGATTTGTCCACGTCAGGACTACATCTCGTCTTGCTGAGGAAATAAAATTTGTCCACATCAGGACTCATGCATCTTCGACCCGCTGGGGAAATAAAATTTGTCCATGTTAGGACCCACGCTTCCCCAACACGAAGAGAGATAAACTTGTCCACGTCAGGACTCGCGCATCTTGATAACCCAAAGAACTATAAGCTTGTCCACGTCAGGACACACATTTCACCATTACGAAGGAAGATAACTGCTGGGAATAAATGGTCTACGTCAGGACGCCAACACGAAGAGTAATCAACTTTGTCCACGTCAGGACTTCACCTTCAATCAATACCAAGAAATCAAATCTGTCCACGTTAGGACTAGCACCTCTCATCAATCCGGGGAAATAAATCTGTCCACGTTAGGACCCCCACTTCTCCAGCACGAAGAAAACCCGTCAATATAGGAATAGATTGTCCACGTCAGGACTCATTTCTCCATTGGTCCCAAACCACGAACTTCTTAATACTGACGTGACAGCAACTTTGGGGCGGCCTCTACTGGGGATATTTGGAAACCAAACTACCAGACGCCTGCTCTGATAACCGGCGGCAACCTCTGAAATTCTGATTCCTGAAACCCTTTGATGATAAATGACTCTGCTTGGGGACAAGGAGAGATTTTGCCTACTAAATCTGTGGGGAATAATGCCACAACGGACATTATTGTTGAACATCTCACACCGAGATCTTGAATGTTTAGTAATTCACTTGAGCAAGAGCTCCTTCCTGTAAGAGACACAATACTTGAAACAAACAGTTAGCCAACCTAGTTTATGTTTCAAAATGCATGCGTTTGACAATGATACAATGCTCCATTCGACCTGGAAATGTTACATGTTTTTATTTGGTGGATGCAAGTATGATGCTATATGCCAATGCAGATGCAGACTCGAACTGCTGGGATACAGAAACTGCTTCAGCAAAATAAATGCTGAAGACAATGCCAACTCCGCTGGGGTAGCCAAGTGCTACAGAATTATTCCAGCAAAATAAATGCTGGAAGAGTGAAGTCAACCCTGCTGGGGAATAGCAGATGAGACCGGTATGATTGGACTTCTGCTGGAGAGTGAACGGGTATCACACGGTATTCTGACAAAATAAATGCCAGGACACCTAGCCAACTCTGCTGGGGAGAGTTTTAACCTTTGAGTTCCACTGGGAGGAAAAAGAAAACTTGCTGAAAAGAGAACTCCGCTGCAGATGAAACGATTCTCTTGGGGAAAACCAACTGACTCCGCTGGGGAGAGAGTATATGACCGTAATGGGAAGGGTAAACTGTCTGAATACAGCTCACGAGTCGGAAATATTAATCTTCTGAGGCTAAACCACTATGCTCGAGATGGGGGAATCCTCATGGGGACACCACACTGTCTGAATACAGTCTACAATCTTGGAATCGCCAAACTCTGCTAAGGATAGACGACTTGGCTGGAGAATATCCTTTGGCATAAGCTACGACTATCTGGGGAATTCGATCCTCCTTCAGTAAGGAACATTGCTATCTTAGAATCGCGACCTGCGTGGGGATCGAGTCTTTTGTTACGAGCTTCTGGTCCATGCTGCACTCTTTTGATCGTCCTCTTCATGCGGCTATGAACCCTGCAACACCACAAACAAGACAAGACAAGTCTACGCAACCAAATCTATTCAGGTTAGCGTTAGTGACATCATTTTCAGTTAATTCAAAGTTTTAGCAATTATTGGCAAGGGCCAACGGCGTTATGGACATGCTAGTTTCATCAAACCTAGGCGTTTATCATGCACAAAACAGTAAAGAACCAGCATCACATACTGAATAACATGTTTTATTGATTGGGCCCCTGAATGGGCAGAATTTTGTACACGGGATGTAACTCCTGAAAAGAGGAAGCTACGCACAACAAATATACAAGTATGCACAAGAAGCATAAATATATTGACAAATCAAATTTGTACACATGTCGGCAACGGGATGCAGACGAACATCATGAACTGATCCTCCTATGACTCGCCCGACTCTAATGCTTTCCTGGTATCCACACTTCCGAAGAGATTGTATCTGATAATCGACCCCTCGAATATATTCTCCCGCACCAATGCTCAATGTAGTATCAAATTTGGACCGCAGTCATTTTCTTTTCAAATCCCTAAATTTTGCGTGAACTGCCCTTTACGGGTTTTCGGTTCACCGGGATACCCTTTTTTGCCGAAGTCGCCCAGTGTAGGTTTTCAACTTCGCGGGTGTACATTTTTCATTTTATCCCTAACTTTTGCCCGAACCTTTCATTCTGTTTTTGGTTCGCCAGGATGCCCCATTTTTGCCTGGACTCTCTTTTTTCTGTCCAGCGGGTCAAGTTTAAGCAAAGTATTTTTTAACTGCGTCCGAATTCACAGGCGACGTAAAGTCTTCACCGTCCATGGTGGACAACAACAAAGCTCCTCCTGAGAAGACTTTTCTGACGACGTATGACCCTTCGTAGTTGGGGGTCCATTTGCCCCTGTGATCTGCCTGCGGCGGGAGAATCCTTTTCAGCACAAGGTCGCCCGTCTGAAAGCTCCGAGGATGTATCTTCTTATCATATGCTTTCTTCATTTGGCTCTGGTACAAACGCCCGTATGCTAGAGAAGCTAGCCTCTTCTCATCCATTAAACTCAGCTGGTTCAACCTGTCTTTCACCCATTCTGCCTCGTCTAGTTGGACATCTCGTAGTACTCTCAGAGAAGGGATCTCAACTTCCAGTGGTAGTACTGCTTCCATTCCGTATACCAACGAGAACGGGGTTGCCCCAGTTGATGTGCGTACCGTCGTACGATAACCGTGCAAAGCAAAAGGTAGCATCTCATGCCAATCCTTATAGGTCACCACCATCTTCTGGACAATCTTCTTTATATTCTTATTGGCCGCTTCAACAGCGCCATTCATCTTGGGTCGGTAAGGGGAGGAGTTGTGATGTTCAATCTTGAAATTCTGACAGAGCTCCTTCATCATTTTGTTATTCAGGTTTGAACCGTTGTCAGTGATTATCCGCTCGGGGATTCCATATCTGCAAATGATATCTCTCTTGATGAATCTGGCTACCACCTGCTTAGTTACATTTGCGTAAGACGTCGCTTCCACCCATTTGGTGAAATAATCGATTGCTACTAGAATGAACCGGTGTCCGTTAGAAGCCGTCGGCTCGATCTTTCCAATCATATCGATTCCCCACATCGAGAATGGCCATGGCGATGACATCACATTCAGAGGACTCGGAGGCACATGGATCTTGTCTGCATAGATTTGGCACTTGTGGCACTTCTTCGCAAACTTGAAACAATCAGTTTCCATAGTCAGCCAAAAATAACCTGCCCGCAGCAGCTTCCTCGTCATAGCATGCCCACCAGCATGTGTACCAAATGTACCTTCGTGTATTTCCTCCATGAGCAACTTTGCCTCTTTTTCATCTACGCAACGTAACAGCACCAAATCATGATTTCTTCTGTATAAGACACCATCCGGATTCAAATAGAAATTACCCGCTAATCTCCTGAGAGTCTTCTGATCTTGACTGGATGCCCCAGCCGGATACTCTTTGTTCTTCAGGAAATTAAGGATATCAAAATACCATGGTTTGTCGTCAGAAGCTTCGTCAATAGCAAATACAAAGGCAGGTCTATCAAGCCGAGAGATAAGAATTCTGGGAGCCTCGTTCCAGAAGTTGACTTTGTACATGGAAGACAAAGTGGCCAGGGCGTCAGCCATCTGATTCTCCGCTCGCGGTACATGATGCAATTCAACCTTGTCAAAGAAAGGCAACAATCTCCTTGCATAGTTCATGTAATGTATCAAATTGGGCTGACGTGTCTCCCATTCCCCTTTTATCTGATTCACCACCAGAGCTGAGTCTCCGTATACGTCCAGATTCTTGATTCGCAAATCAATGGCTTCTTCAAGCCCCAATATACAAGCTTCATATTCGGCTTCATTATTGGTAACCAGAAAGGTCAATCGAGCAGTAAACGGGATGTGCGACCCGTGTGGAGTAGTGATGATTGCCCCTATTCCGCTACCGTAAGCGTTTACAGCTTCGTCAAAGATCAACTTCCATTTGGAACCCAATTCTGGTCCTTCGTCTGGCAACGGCTCTTCACAATCCTTCATCTTTAGGTACATGATATCCTCGTCAGGAAAATCAAACCTCATCGATTGGTAATCTTCAATAGGCTGCTCTGCCAAGTACTCAGACCATACACTCCCCTTTATAGCCTTCTGCGAGACATACTGGATGTCATATTCAGTCAAGACCATCTGCCAACTTTTCGATAATGCCTGCTTTTCGAATACATATTTGATAGGATCCATCTTTGAGATGAGCATGGTTGTATGATTCAGCATGTATTGCCTCAAACGCTTGGCGGCCCAGGCTAGCGCGCAGCAAGTTTTTTCAAGCATTGAATATCGAGATTCACATTCAGTAAATTTCTTACTCAAGTAGTAGATCGCATGCTCTTTTCTTCCTGTCTCGTCGTGTTGACCGAGAACACAACCCATGCTTCCCTCAAGAACTGTCAAATACATAATCAAGGGTCTCCCTGCCACTGGGGGTATCAAAATAGGAGGCTCCTGTAAATACTGCTTGATTTTATCGAACGCCTTTTGACAAGTTCCGTTCCACGTTACCGCCTGGTCTTTCTTTAACAGCTTGAACAATGGCTCACACGTAGCAGTTAGGTGAGATATGAACCGAGCGATATAGTTCAACCTCCCTAAAAACCCGCGCTGTTGCACCCCAAAATTTGACCAACAATTATTTATTCATTGAGTGTTGGAAAGTGGATACCTTCATCAGAAAGTTCAAGAGGTCCTCAGAAGAAGTGGTTTGAAACCAGGGTTGTGTGCTTCATAGCTTGAGGGTTGTGGGTGCCCCTCAGATGATGCTGAGACTTTGAGAATGAACTTGATGTTTTGGGAAAGCCTATGAGATGTCTTGATAGCCATCATGAAGCCCAGAGAAGTCATTATGCAAGAGTTCAGAAGATTCAACCATGAATGATAGAATTAGGGTTTTGACTGGGTCAACCCTAGGATAACTGAAGATTTGGGAAAGGTTGAGACCCAATCCAAGGGCCATGAGATCATGGAATGATTGATAGAGATGATATAAAGATGATTCCTAGGCCAACTCATCATGAGTGAGGAGTTTGAGAAGTTTCAAGTCAGGATCCCCAAGGATTGTCAGTGAAAAACCCTAATTTGATCCCTATCTTCCAGGCAGTTTTAGCTCAAGATGTTATCGATATCTCACCTTCCCCACAACATGAATGTTGTAGAGCTTGTTCTAAGCTTTAATTTGAGTGGTGGAAGTCCTTGATAGGAGTTACAGAGCTCAAGTTATGGTTTTAACAAATTACAGGTCAGCAGAGGTGTGTGAATCTGGGTCCTTGAAAACCATCCAACTTGCAGACAACTTTTGCCCTAGTAGGATGATCCCTATGACTTCTTGGTCAACATGAATGTTGAAGAGAATCTTCTTAGCTTTAATTTGAGTGGTAGAAGTCCTTGATAGGATTTGTGGAACTCAACTTATGGTTTGAACAAGACAGGGGTATTTTGGTCATTTGTCAGTTATAGGTCATTTTAGCCAATGCCTAAAACTCCTATTTCCAAGCCTCAAATGGAAAAACTCAAAACATGAAAGTTGTTCAAAATGGGATTTTAAGTCTAGAAAGAAGGTCACAAATTGTTGGAAAAGCTCATAGCATAGATTTGCATGATTGGTCAAAGATGAACTAAAAATGGCATATAAGTTTGAAAAGTTGAAATTGAAAATTGGTTTGGAGGATCTAGGAATCCAAAATAGGTCATCCAATATATCATTTTGATTGGAAACATCATTTTGAGAACATTGGTTTAGATAGAATTTTGATTTAAGGCTTTAAAATGGGTGATGCTTTGAAAACTTGTTACTTGAAAAAGAAGGCAACTTGGGAAATCCTAACACAAGGCAAAACCAAGGCTTGTAGTTGTGCACTCCTTCTCAATATCTCATGTAAAGATATTTTAAGACCACAAAATGGTAAGGCATAAGGCATGAGATGAGAGAAATTCAATATGTCATCACATGAGATTTTCAAGAACTTTCCACCATGTTCTAGATGAATCTAGAAGTGTCTAATGATCATTATAAAGAGAGTGCATTAGAGAGTGATTGAGGTTGGTGATAGCAAGAGGATTCAGAGGGGAGATAGAGAGAGAAGCATCCATTGAAGAAGTTTCTTCAAGTTGAAGCAACTCTGGTTTCCTTCCATTGCAGACCTTCTCCATCATCACAAGTGCAAACAGAAAGCTTCTCCCCATTGGAAGAGTGTCCTGAAGCAATTACAAGGCCTGAAACCTTCTCCTCATACCTTTTCCATCATCACTTGACAGGTTCTTTCTTCTCCCTATACCTCTTAATTTATTTAGTTTCAGTTCATTCTTCAGGTGTAGAATTAATGTGCTAGGATAGAGGATCAAATTCTGAGAGTTTGAGAGCTCTGTAGGTAGATCCATAGCAGATGCAAGATTCTTTAGGTTGCAAGAACAGACTGTGTATTAGGTTTTGATGATCGTGCTAGGGTTTAGTGTGACTAGGGTAGCATAAAGAACACCCTCGGGCCACTAGATTGAAGCTTTGACATGATTGATCTCAGAGATCCATGGTGGAACCCAAGTCTTTAAGCTTTCTGTTGAAGTGACTCAAAGAGAATAAGGAAAAAGTGCACGCATGGTCTTGTTCCTCTCAGTGAGTAGATCATTTTTCCCTTTTGAACTTTTGGAAATCATGACCTGTAGAGAGAGAACGAGGAGAGGAAAGATTAGTGCATGGGGTGGGGTTCTGCAAAACCCTAGGGTTTCATTTGGGACGATGGCTGTCCACCGTAGGATCAGTCCCCAGCTTTTGACCTTTTCCTTTCATCGTGCGGCCCAAATTCAATCTGAAAATGGGAGGGAAATTCGCAGCCAAAACGCCGCGTTTTGTTAAATGAGGGGCGCCTGGGCTGAGTCCATTTCTATCCGCACCCCCTCTATTTCTGGCCCACTAGAAAACCAACTAACCTGCCTTCCTATTTCCACCCCCCCTCCCTTTTAATTGTTTTAAATTCTTTTTTAATTCTTTTAATATTTTTATTGTCTTTAAAAATTCATAAATAAATGAAAAATAACTCTTTTTTGGCCATTCTTTTTTCTATGTTGAGATAATTTTGTGTAGAAAAATATAAAAATAAAAATGGAATTTTATTTTTAATGTAGAATTTTTAGTGGTATTTTCTTTAACATAGTGTATTTTCTTTCTTTTAGTTGATACCTCATTTTGCAAAAATTGTTTTAGGACCTTCCTTTAGTCTTTTTAATCCATTCTTTTTTGTGCAATTAGATGATGAATCATAGTTCCCCATAGGATTTATTCTAGAATTTTAGGATTAAATTTTGATTAGTTTAATTAGGGTAGATTTAGGGTATCCTAATTAGGGTTTAGGTTGTGCATAGGTGAGGAGATTCATTTTATTTAGATAGTTTTGTCTTGATTTTTGGGTGGAGGCCCATATGGATGTTATGGGTATATGTTGTAGACCCTTGTGAATAATTGTTAGATTTTTTCCCCTTGGTTTAGTATTTTTAGGTATTTTCTGAAGTTGCCTGATGATTTTATATGTTCTGTGGTTATCTGTTCATCTTTGGGGTTTATTGTGGGGAATTTGTTGTGGGGCTTGTGTTGTCTTGAAGACCTTGTTGGAGAGCATGATGAAGAGAAGATTGTAGATCAAGACTCAGAGACCCAGAGCTTGGATTTTCCCCTGTCTGTGAGGTTTGAGATCCTGAAGTTTGAAGGGAGTTCATGGTACTTTCCTGAGGAAGGCACTATGAATGACCTTCATTCTTTCTTCTCACCTCTTTCTTAAGTATCCAATGATGTTGGAGCCAACTTGTGAGTTTAATTTCTCCTGAGGAGGAATGTAAACTGATCACATGTTGTTGAGCCACATGGGATACAATTCCTAAGTGGAAGCCTCCTAGTACTTTCCTGAGGAAGGTCCTAGGAGTCTATTCACTTAGTTCCATTAGTTTGTCTAGGATTTCTCAAGTATCCAATGACATTGGAGCCAACTTGTGAGTTTAATTTCTCCTGAGGAGGAATGTAAACTGATCACATGTTGTTGAGCCACATAGGATACAACTCCTAAGTGGAAGCCTCCTAGTACTTTCCTGAGGAAGGTCCTATGAGTCTATTCACTTAGTTCCACTAGTTCAGATAGGATTTCCTAAATATCCAGTGATGTCGGAGCCTGCTTGTGAGTTTAGTTTCTCCTAAGGAGGAACGTAAACTGATCACAGTGGTTGAGCCACATAGGATATGATTCCTGAGTATACACCTCCTAGTGCTTTCCTGAGGAAGACACTATGAGACTGCTTACTTAGCTCCCTTTCTTTGGTAAGCTTGTTCTGAAGCTTGAAGACTGGGATTGATTTCCTTTGGTTAGGTTTTGATTTAGGGCTTTGCTTAGATTTGATCAGGACTCTGTGTTAGGGTTAGGATTAGAGAGTAGATTCTCTCTTTCTCAAGCATGTGTTTTGTTTGCCTGATGGCACTCCCCTTCCTTTATCTGTAGACTACTTGATAGCATGTTGTTTATTTTCAGTATGATTACTGTTATTTCATGACTGGCTTGAGGTCGAGACGAGCTTGTGGAGGCTGAAGCCCCACACACATTTCCTCCCTCACTTGCATTGCATGCATTTTACTGTTAAAGCCGATGCTTTTGTCGGTTTTGGTGTATCATTGACATGATCCCTTAGGACTCTCATTTCCTCTGATGAGGATTTGATGATAGACTTTTAGGTTGAAACCTATGCATGACAACTTCTAGGAGTTCCCTGTTCAAACCTCAACCATAGGATGAATCCATGGCATGATAACAGTAGGACTTGGTAGTCTCCCTCCTAGTTGGGCCTGTTTTCTTCTCATCTCGAAGCAGTTTAAGATACAGTAATCATGAATGATTTCTTTCGTACGCTACGAGCCTTAAGCTATCTGAGGATGGATGTTTAGTATGGTGCCCTTTGGGTGACATGCGACGCATTCACTCTCAGGTCATAGTCTCTAGTGCGATTGAGATCGCAAACACAATAAAAAAACACTTCTTCTAGGAGATAACCCGTAGTAACCCGAACTACGTTTGCTCTGATCTTTCATACCAGATGAAAGTACGTAGGCATAGGATGCGACGTCCTAGCGAGCAACCTTCAACCTTTCCCCATAATCCCCCGTAGTTAGCCGAACTACGTTGACTCTGATTTCTCGTTCCAGACGGGAATACGTAGGCATAAAGCGCGATGCTTTGTCAAGTCATTTTTCTTTTCTTTTTCAGCCAGCCTTGATAGGTAGATAGATTATAACCAACCCGTCCAAGTAAACAAACAAGCGAGGATCCCGTCGAGTACGACGGACGAGAGGGGTGCTAATACCTTCCCCTTGCGTAACCGACTCCCGAACCCAGACAATGGTTGCGATGACCTTGTCTTACCCTTATTCGTCAGGTTTTTCCGATCGTTTCCTTTCCCGCTCTGAGGGATAAATAACGAAAGGTGGCGACTCTTCTGTCATGCCGGCACCTTATTTTCGCGCAAGCGACAGCTGGCGACTCTGCTGGGGACATACAGCATCTAGGGACTTTTCCCATCCCTTATGCTGGGACCATTTCCCATCCCCTACGCGAGTCAATCCTATCGTTTGTATGTTTGCTTGTTGCGTTGTGTTTATTTATCGCATTTTTACTTCCCGCATTTTACTTCCCGCATTGTATTTCCCGCATTTTATTTCCAGTTGATATGATTATCTGTGCTGCTGTGGGAGAGGGATGTTACTGTGAGTGAAAAGCCGGACCTGGGCTTCGAGTACACACCTAGATATAGTTGCGGAGAAGTAGTAGACGAACCCGTCTGCTGAGCAGGCACAGTTCCCTACGAAAATCTGCGCTCAGACGAGATTCTTGCAGAGGTGCTCCTTTCCGGTCCTGAGGATCTGAGGGGAGTCCAGACGTGAGGATTGTCGACTCTGGGGACCGATCATTTGGAAGTCAGCTAAGAGAGGCCTCTTCATGACTTGACGATGCCACTCCTTCTGGGAATCGTATCGTCACTCATGAAAGTCTGTGACGCTGACGACCGCATAGGATGCCGTACCTTTGTCCGTGGATTAGGTCCATACCTGTGAGTGGGGTTGGGACATTGCAGGAAACTTTGACCTCCAGACTACCTGGTTTTCTTGACAGTGAATCAGTTATGTTGGGTTCTCAGTTGCAGAGATGTTCTTGATAGAGCAAGGGTTTGATCAGAGGATCTTATCATCGGGTGCATGTCTGTTCTTGATAAAGCAGGTTTCGATCAGGATATTGTTATCAGTGGTTTGTTCTGGATAGGGCAGATGTTGAGTGGGGTTTGAAGATCTCATCAGCAGCTGTGCATTTGTTCTTGAGAGGGCAGATTTTTGATTTGGGGGTCTAAAGACTTCGTCAACAGATATTCCTTGATCTTGCATCCAGGGTCTTTATTATCGGGCACTTACTCTTGTCAGGGCAGAATTTTGATCTCGATCCTATCAGATGGTTATTCACAGCAGATCAGATCAGTGGTTTTACACCGGGGTTTCCTTCTCATCAGTGACTGTTGACACCGAATCTCCACAGCAGCCACCTGGATATATTATTGCATACCTGCATCTTGCATTAGTTTGCATAATCATTCGCATTCCATTGGCGTGTGTCTGTGACGGGTACTGTTTCCCCGGTCCAGGGTCTCTCGCCTCTTATTGCGTTACTGCAGCCGTTCTCAGGAAGACTGATGCGTACGAGTTCTCGGTCCTTGTTGTGTCGAATCTGACTATTGATATGTGAGGTTACTGTTTCCATGATTGGGCCTGGATTCCTCCCCTTATTATTGTCAACAGGTGCCAGGATCGGGGGATAACCTCTCAAGCACACAGACACACGCATGCATCTGCATAAAGCATTTTTGCATGACATACATTCTGCTGCTTTTCCTAACCTTTGATGTTGACAGGTTTTTCAGGTACTCAGGTCCCGAGCTGCTTTCGATCTCCAGGATTGATCAAAGACTCATCCACCGCTACTCAACTCGCGCTAATCAGACGAGAATCATGGACCAGGTACAGTCAGATGTTCAGGAGCTTCGTGAACGGATGGATCGTTTTATGGAGCTGATGCAAGTAGTTGCGAATGGGCAAGACCAGCTTCGTACTTTGGTTCAACCTCTCATCTCCAGGGTTGACAGTAATGGAATACTTCACGGCGGGGCCGTGCCCACTCCTCCTCAAGGGGATACTCCACAGAACGTTGTTCCTGCTGCCGGGGGCAACGGCAGTGCTAACGGCAATCTTATGACTAATCTCGGACTCAACGCGGCTGGCGCCGTCAATGGTAGTTTGGGAGCCAATGTTAACATAGGGCCGGTCAACGGCAATGTTGGTGCAGGAAATATGGTGGTGCCTCAACCGTGGCTGGAGGACCATCAGGATGACATATTCTCTCAGAGAGGTGTGGAGGCAGAGTTGACTGCTGAAGCTCGACTCAGGTTCAAGGCGCTGGAAGACAAGATGAGAGACATAGAAAATCAGAACACATTGGGCGTTGACATGTCCAGACTCGGGTTGATTGCTGACTTTAAAGTGCCTCACAAGTTCAAGGTGCCTATCTTTGAGAAGTATAGGGGCACTACTTGTCCCCGCGTTCACCTCCGATCTTATTATAGAAAGATGTCCGCTTATTCTGACGATGAGAAGCTGCTGATGCACTTCTTTCAGGATAGTCTTTCTGGTCCATCGCTCGAATGGTATATGGGTTTGGAGCCCGCTGCTGTGCGCACCTGGAAAGATCTTGCAGAAGCGTTTGTTCTCCACTATCAATATAATAGCGACTTGGCTCCCAACCGAGTTCAGCTTCAGAATCTCTCGCAGCGAAACAATGAAAGCTTCAAAGAGTACGCCCAGCGGTGGCGTGAATTGGCCGCTCGGGTTCAACCACCGATGGTTGAGCGTGAGTTGGTGCAAATGTTCGTGGCTACCCTTCCTGGAATCTATTATGAAAAGCTGGTTAGTGGCATGTCTGGAACATTCTCGGCCCTCATCACTTTGGGCGAGCATGTTGAGAACGGTATAAAGATCGGAAAAATTCAGGGCGAATCATCCTCAGCTGGAGGAGCTAGCAAGAAACCCTATACTGGCAAGCGCCGAGAGGGAGATGCCAGTGCTGTCACTAATGCTAGGAGAAAAGGCAAGGGCCCTCAGCCTCAGATTGCTAGCATAAACATCCCAGCTGCTCCGCCGCAGCCGCAGCCGCAGCAGCAGCCCCAACAACAGAATAATCAGGGATATAAGAGATATCAGAATCGGGGTCCCCTGGCAAACCGTCATCTTGAAACTCCACCTATGCCATATGCACAGCTTCTGCAAACGTTGCTTCAACTCCAATTGGTTCACAAGAGGACAATGGCTCCCTTAACGGTACCACCACCACCGGGGTATGATGCTAATGCTACTTGTGAATTTCACTCTGGGGCACCTGGCCATACGGTTGAGAATTGTAAAGCTTTTAAGCACAAAGTCCAGGACTTGGTGGACGCCAAGGTTATCAACTTTTCTGACAGCGTGCCCAACGTCACCAAAAATCCAATGCCTCATCATAAGGGGGGCGGAGTGAATGCCGTTATCACTGAGGAGAGTTCAGACTTGCTGACCGATGTCAAAGATTTGAAGACGCCGTTGAGTTTTGTTAAGGCTAAGTTGCTGAAGAAGGGCTTCTTTCCTGGATGTGGAGAGTTATGTATGGCTTGTGCTACACTTCCTGATGGGTGTGAGCAATTGATCGAAGGTATCCAAAGTCTGATGTCCGAGGGTATTTTACAATTCAGCCGGAGCATTGAGAGTGCATCAGGGGAAGTCGTGCTGAAGAAGGCAGACGAAGTTGCTACCATTACTATTCCTCGTCACCCTATCACTATTTCTGCGCCCCGTCCGCCTTCTATCACCATCACCAGGGCCGGACCAATCCCATTCGAGAGTACCAATGCCGTTCCATGGCATTATGGCGCCGAAGTTTATTGTAATGGTCAGAAGATAGAGCTTGAGCCATCCGGATCGACAGCGCAGAATCTTACTGAAGTCAGTGGTATCACTAGAAGCGGTAGAGTATTCGCACCAGCAGAGGTTGCGGCAGAGAAAGTGGTCCGAGCTGACGCTGTGGATAAAGGTAAAGGTAAAGCTGTTGAAGAGGTCCCTGCAGGGGCAGAGAAAGACTTGCTGGTTAAAGATGCTGAAGAGTTCATGCGACTAATCAAGAAGAGTGACTACAAAATTGTAGATCATCTTCATCAGACTCCGTCAAAGATCTCGATTCTTAACTTGTTGTTGTGCTCTGAGGCGCACCGCAATGCATTGCTGAAGGTATTGAATGCTGCATACGTGCCGCAGGAGATATCAGTAAATCAGCTCGAGGAGGTGGTGGCCCATGTCAATGCTGGTAATGGGCTGGGATTTACGGATCTGGAGCTGACTCCTAAGGGAAGAGATCACAATAGCGCCTTGCACGTCTCAATAGAGTGCAGAGGCACGATTATGTCACATGTCCTAGTAGATACGGGCTCCTCGCTTAATGTGCTTCCGAAGAAGGCACTGATGAAGTTGGATACCCGTGGACTGCTGTGCACGCCCAGTGATCTGGTCGTGAAAGCCTTTGATGGGACCAAGCGCCACGTCTTCGGAGAGTTGACCCTGCCAATTCAAGTTGGTCCAGAGACGTTCAATACGGTTTTCTATATCATGGATATCATGCCCGCCTATAGTTGCCTCTTAGGTCGGCCATGGATCCATTCTGCTGGTGCCGTAACGTCCACGCTGCATCAGAAGCTTAAATATGCTGTTGGGGGCAGCATAGTGACAGTCTGCGGTGAAGAGGACATCATGGTAAGCCACCTGTCGTCCTTCAAGTACGTTGAAATGGATGGTGAGATCCATGAGACTCTTTTCCAGGCTTTTGAAACCGTCAGAGTGAAGGAGGTAGCTCCCGTTGTCGCAGAGAAGCAAGAGTTGAACCTCTCCTCGTTTAAGGAAGCTCGGGCCGTTGTCGAAGCCGGTTCCACCCCAGGCTGGGGGCATGTCTTGGATATACCAATCAAACAGGATAAGTTTGGATTAGGGTATTCTCCTGGAGCTGAAGCTTCATCTTCTTCTGGCAGTTCGTCTCATGGGAAAGGGCCGATCTTATTCACCAAGGGGGGAGTAATCTTCGAGAGTATCAACGCTGCGTCAGAGGACAGCGGAGACAGTGATTGCGATCTTGACGCCTGGATTCAACCGAGCAAGCCAGGCGAGCGCCTCCACAATTGGACCATCAAGGAGATTATCAAGCTGACAAGTGAAGAGTAATGATTTGCTTTTTACAATCTTTGTACAACCCTATGTCCTGCCCGGGGCATAATAGTTTTACTGTCAGGGCCTTGTTGGATTATGTGTATGCATTTTGTTAATAAATAAAACGCGTTTTCTTCGTAATCAAATATTGTGTTCTCTGTTATTCTTATTTTATGTTTATTTCGAAAAAAAACAGCAAAATGGCAATGAGGTTCGTGCTAACCTGCATATTCCTGCTTTAAACTTAACCCTTGTTATTGCAGGATCCACGTAACAGACGACATCGACTCTGGACCCTCTACGGCTCACTACGACTTTGATTGCCCGATCTATCAAGCCGAGGATGAGATTGATGAAGACGAAGACCTTCCGGAAGAGTTGGCCCGCTTGTTGAGACAAGAGGAAAAGGTTATTCTACCTCACGAGGAGGACATTGAGATCATAAATCTGGGTTCTGAGGAGCTCGTCAGAAATGTCAGAGTAGGGGCTGCGCTGCAGAATGATGTCAAGCATAGACTGGTCGAGATGCTTCGAGAGTATAGTGACGTCTTTGCTTGGTCATATGAGGATATGCCCGGACTTGACACTGATATCGTGGTTCATCGCTTGCCGTTGCGAGAAGATTGCCCTCCAGTCAAGCAGAAGCTCAGGAGGACGAGACCAGACATGGCTGTAAAAATCAAGGAAGAAGTCCAGAAGCAGTTGGACGCAGGATTTCTAGCCGTTACCACTTACCCTCAGTGGGTCGCCAACATAGTGCCTGTACCGAAGAAGGACGGTAAGGTACGCATGTGCGTCGATTATCGGGATTTGAATAGGGCGAGCCCTAAGGATGATTTCCCGTTGCCTCATATCGATGTGTTGGTCGACAATACAGCCCAGTTTTCCGTGTTTTCGTTCATGGATGGCTTCTCCGGTTACAATCAGATTAAGATGGCGCCGGAGGACATGGAGAAAACGACGTTTATCACCCCCTGGGGCACGTTTTGCTATAAGGTAATGCCCTTCGGTCTGAAGAACGCAGGGGCCACTTACCAGCGAGCAATGGTAACTTTGTTTCATGATATGATTCATCATGAGATCGAGGTCTATGTTGATGACATGATTGCAAAGTCCCAAACGGAGGAAGAGCATCTGGTCAATTTGTTGAAGCTGTTTGAAAGGCTTAGGAAGTTCAGGCTGAGACTGAATCCTAACAAGTGCACTTTCGGAGTGCGGTCCGGAAAGTTATTGGGGTTTATCGTTAGTGAACGAGGGATTGAAGTTGATCCTGCAAAAATAAAAGCTATCCAAGAAATGCCAGCGCCGAAAACAGAAAAAGAAGTTCGTGGTTTCTTGGGCCGAATAAACTACATTGCAAGGTTTATCTCTCAGCTCACGGCCACTTGTGAACCGATGTTCAAGCTTTTAAAGAAAGATCAGGCGATTACTTGGAATGAGGATTGCCAGAAGGCATTCGACAAAATAAAGCAGTATCTTCAAGAACCTCCAATCTTGATACCCCCAGTGGCTGGACGGCCATTAATCATGTACTTGACAGTTTTGGAGAATAGTATGGGGTGTGTTCTCGGTCAGCACGACGAGACGGGCAGGAAAGAGCATGCCATTTATTATTTGAGTAAAAAGTTCACTGAGTGTGAATCACGATACTCGATGCTGGAGAAGACGTGTTGTGCATTAGCTTGGGCTGCCAAACGTCTACGACAGTATATGCTCAACCACACCACTATGCTAATTTCGAAGATGGATCCGATCAAGTACGTCTTCGAAAAGCAGGCTCTTTCGGGCAGGATTGCCAGATGGCAGATGGTGTTAACAGAATATGATATTCAGTACGTCTCCCAGAAAGCCATCAAGGGAAGCGTATTGTCTGACAACCTTGCCGAACAGCCAATCGAAGACTATCAGCCGATGAAGTTCGAATTCCCTGACGAGGACATTATGTTTATCAAAGCGAAGGATTGTGATGAGCCATTGCCCGATGAAGGGCCAGATAGGAAGTCTCAGTGGAAGTTGATATTCGACGGGGCGGTTAATTCCTATGGGAGTGGTATCGGGGCTATCATTACGACTCCTCACGGATCCCACATCCCGTTTACTGCAAGACTGACGTTTCCAGTTACCAACAACGAAGCCGAGTATGAAGCATGTATTATGGGTCTAGAAGAGGCAATTGATTTGAGAATCAAAAATCTAGACATATATGGTGACTCAGCGCTTGTAATCAATCAAATCAAAGGGGAGTGGGAAACCCGTCAAGCGAATCTAGTGCCATACATGAATTATGCCAGGAGGCTGCTTCCGTTCTTCGACCGAGTAGAACTTCATCATGTACCCCGGGCTGAAAATCAAATGGCTGATGCTTTAGCCACGCTGGCTTCAATGTATAAAGTCAATTATTGGAATGAGGCTCCAAGAATTGTACTTTCGCGTCTTGATAGACCAGCGTTTGTGTTCGCAATCGAAGATGCCACTGACGGCAAGCCATGGTTCCACGATATCCAGACCTTCCTTATGACCAAGGAGTATCCTGCGGGTGCGTTGACCCAGGACAAGAAGACTCTAAGGAGGCTATCTGGAAATTTTTACCTCAACCCTGATGGAGTGCTGTATAAGAGAAACCACGATCTCGTGCTACTCAGATGTGTGGATGAGAAAGAAGCAAGTATGCTCATGGAAGAAGTCCATGAGGGCACATTTGGTACGCACGCCGGCGGGCATGCCATGACGAGAAAGATCCTAAGAGCAGGATATTACTGGCTGACTATGGAGTCGGATTGCTTCAGATTCGCGAAGAAATGTCATAAATGCCAGATTTATGCTGATAAAGTTCATGTGCCGCCGTGCCCATTAAATGTCATGTCCTCCCCTTGGCCGTTCTCCATGTGGGGCATCGACATGATAGGCAAGATCGAGCCCACTGCATCCAATGGTCATCGTTTCATTCTGGTAGCTATCGACTACTTCACCAAATGGGTGGAGGCAGCCTCGTACGCTAATGTGACCAAGCAGGTGGTAGCTAAATTCATAAAGAGGGACATCATCTGTCGCTATGGAATTCCCGAGCGGATCATTACTGATAATGGTTCGAATCTGAACAACAAGATGATGAAGGAGCTGTGCCAGAGCTTCAAGATTGAACACCACAACTCATCTCCTTACCGGCCGAAGATGAATGGCGCTGTTGAAGCGGCCAACAAGAACATCAAGAAGATTGTTCAGAAGATGGTTGTGACGTACAAAGATTGGCACGAGATACTGCCGTTTGCCTTGCACGGTTATCGTACGACGGTGCGTACGTCGACCGGGGCAACTCCTTTCTCCTTGGTGTATGGTATGGAAGCTGTCCTACCGTTAGAGGTGGAGATTCCCTCTTTGCGAGTTTTGGTTGAAGTGAAACTTGATGAGGCAGAATGGATTACGAATCGCTTGAACCAACTCAGCCTGATGGACGAGAAGAGGTTAGCATCGATTGCATTTGGTCGTCTGTACCAAAGCCGAATGAAGAAAGCTTACGATAAGAAGGTGCGTCCTCGAAGCTTTCAGACGGGTGATCTCGTCCTGAAGAAGATTCTTCCGCCACACTCCGATCACCGGGGCAAGTGGACTCCGAATTACGAAGGGCCGTATGTCGTCAGCAAGGTCTTCTCAGGAGGAGCTTTGTTGTTATCCACGATGGATGGTGAAGATTTTGCATCCCCGGTGAACGCGGACGCAGTTAAAAAATACTTTGCTTAAAAGAGACCTGCTGGACAAAAAAGAAAGAGTCCAGGCAAAAAAGGGGCATCCCGGCGAACCAAAAACAGAATAAAAGGTTCGGGCAAAAATTAGGGATATATTGAAAAAATGTACACCCGCGGAGTCGAAAACCTACACTGGGCGGCTTCGGCAAAAAAGGGTATCCCGGTGAACCGAAAACCCGTAAAGGGCGGTTCACGCAAAAGTTAGGGATTTGAATAAGCAAATGACTGCGTTCCGCGTATGGACTTTCATTGTTTAGTGGTTCGGAAGACCTGAGGGCCGTTTATCTGAATCAATCTCTTCCAAAGCTGAAGCATCGGAGAAGTATCGAAGTCGAGTGGGTCTTAGAGGGATCAACTCATGGTGTTCGTCTACGCCTCGTTGCCAACATTTGTATATACTGATGTATATTTATGTTTTCTTTTTGCGCGGCTTCCTCATTCCAGGAGCTTGCCTCTGTTGTAAAACATTTTTGCCCATTCAGGGGTTCATCATCAATAAAATGCACATTATTCAGCAATTCTGCTTGTCTGTTTAGCATTTATCTGTTTTGTTTGCGAATGAAAACGCCGATGTTTTTTTTTGATAAAATGTGCATACATAAACCTGCGGGCCTAGGCCCATTGATTGTTGAAACAACTAATTAACTGAATATTGTCACAAGATAATAACCTGGATAGGACCCTTTGAGGAGGGTATCCTGTCTGTTTGTTTGTGTTGTTGCAGGTATAGCACTTGGCAGAAAATGTGTCGTGCGCATCCCCGAAGCAGGATGAGTCCTCCTTCCCCAGCAGAGTTCAGTAGTCTCTCCTCCGCAGAATCTAAACGCAAGATGGTGAGCATTGATATGTCTTCCCCAGGTAGAGGTGATTCTCTTCCCCAAGCAGACGCATCCTGAAGGAATGTCACCTCATCGGCTGAGCCAAGCACCGAAGAATGATGTCGTCTTTCCCCAGCACCGGGTCACAAGTGCAGAGTTCACAGAAATGTTTGGGTACTGGAGTTCGTGTTTTCCCCAGTAAAGTCACCAAAGCAGGTGTCTCCCCCGCACCGGGTCACAAGTGCAGGTTTCGCAGAAGGCTGTTCGTATGCCGAAGGATGCAGTAACTGATGGTGCCAGACTAAGGTCTCCAGCGGAATTGAGATTCCCCGCCAGATCCGTATTCTCTCCTGAAGTTGGACGATTCCCTCTTCCCCAATAGGGTATTGGAACGGCTGATGTTGTATTCCCCTGCAGAGTTGTACTCTCCCCGGAAGGCAGATGATCCTTTCTTCCCCGGCGAAATTGAAGTTCCGTAGCAGGGTCCTACTCTCCAGTGAAGTAGAATGATTTCCCTCCCCGGCTGAGTCCGCAGAAAAGCAGAATCCTTGGAAGTTGATCAGATCATGATCAATTTTCCCCAGAAGAGCGTGGGGCAGCTAGTGTTGTGTTTCCCCAGAATCGTGCTCTCTCCATCGAAGCAGAATGATTTCTCCTTCCTCAGCCGAATTTGCAGATGTCCAAGAGATCCGAATCCCTGGAAGTTGATCAGATCATGATTGGTTTTTCCCCAGTGGAGTGTTGAGCAGCTGAAGTTGGTTCCCCACAGAGTGGTCATCCCCAGAAGAGTAGCCGAGACGGCCGCGCAGTTCATTCCCGCGATTGATATCAGCAGATCCAAGTTCTCGTAGAGCTTCGTCCCCTGCAGCAGTCAGCTGAAGTTGTTCCCCTGCAGCAATTCGCGGAAGATCAATTCCCCAGACAGAGCCTGATTGATATTGGCGTGTCCACGTTCTCCTCAGCAGGATGATTCCTCTACCTGAATGGTTCTTTCTCCTTGACAGGAGGATTTCCCCCTTCGGCATTTATTTTGCTGACGGGATCGCATCATTGTGCATGACTGCATAGCATTTAACGTTGCATAGCATTGTGCATGATTGCATAGCATTTAGCATAAACACATATCATTCCCACTGTGTGGGGCATAGTGCAGAAGCATATGCATCATGAGCATGATCTAGGTCATTATCATTCTTGCCTTCCAGGTGTGCGACCAAAAGACCGGCTGCTCAGGACGATTCTTGATGTTCTCCCCAGCAAGGTCGCTGTTGAGATGATTCTTAAGGACCCTGGTGTAATCCCCACGGTCGCTCGCTCAAGATGATTTTTGAGATCCCCAGCGAAGTCTTCAGTTCGAGATGATTCTCAAATCCCTCAGCAGGGCCATTTGCTTAAGGTGATTCTTAAGACCTCAGTACAGCTTCCCGAGTTGTTCGCCTAGTATGATACTTGAGCTCCCCAGTAACGTCCTCAGCAAGAGTTTCCCAGGAAGAGTCCTGGAATACCCAACAAGAATGTTTACTCCAAAAAGGTTATCAGTTCAGGACGATTCTTGAAGATGCCCGACTGATCTGTTTGTTCAAAATGATTCTTGAAGTCCTCGGCAGCGTGATATGTACGCTCCAACAATGATGTCTAATCTGAAGATGGATTTCGTAAGCGCCTGAAGGCGATATCATAAGGTTCCTGTGAGTTCAGATTTCCGGGTTGATGAATCAACGGGTGGCTGAAGACAAGGTTCCAGAGTTTGTAGATACAACAGAGTGATCCGTGTGGGTCTGAAGACCAAGCCAGTTATCCTGAGGTGATGATTGATTGCGATCAAGTGAATGATATGTCTTCTGATTGAAGTCGAAGATGTTTCTCCAGCGGTGACGCAGGGTGCTTCGATCGTCCGACGGTGATGTCAGGTTTAGTTCTCCAGCGGTGACGCAGGGTGCTTCGATCGTCCGACGGTGATGTCAGATTTAGTTCTCCAGCGGTGACGCAGGGTGCTTCGATCGTCCGACGGTGATGTCAGGTTTAGTTCTCCAGCGGTGACGCAGGGTACTTCGATCGTCCGACGGTGATGTCAGGTTTAGTTCTCCAGCGGTGACGCAGGGTGCTTCGATCGTCCGACTGTGATGTCAGGTTTAGTTCTCCAGCGGTGACGCAGGGTACTTCGATCGTCCGACGGTGATGTCAGGTTTAGTTCTCCAGCGGTGACGCAGGGTACTTCGATCGTCCGACGGTGATGTCAGGTTTAGTTCTCCAGCGGTGACGCAGGGTGCTTCGATCGTCCGACGGTGATGTCAGGTTTAGTTCTCCAGCGGTGACGCAGGGTGCTTCAATCGTCCGACGGTGATGTCAGGTTTAGTTCTCCAGCGGTGACGCAGGGTGCTTCGATCGTCCGACGGTGATGTCAGATTTAGTTCTCCAGCGGTGACGCAGGGTGCTTCGATCGTCCGACGGTGATGTCAGATTTAGTTCTCCAGCGGTGACGCAGGGTGTTGCACCCCAAAATTTGACCAACAATTATCTATTCATTGAGTGTTTGAAAGTTGATACCTTCATCAGTCAGTTCAAGAGATCTTCAGAGGAAGTGGATTGAAACCAGGGTGGTGTGCTTCATAGCTTGAGAGTTGTGGGTGCTCCTCAGATGATTCTGAGACTTTGAGAATGAACTTGATGTTTTGGGAAAGTGCATAAGATGTCTTGAAAGCCATCATGAAGCCCAGAGAAGTCATTATGCAAGAGTTCAGAGGATTCAACCATGAATGGTAGAATTAGGGTTTTGACTGGGTCAACCCTAGATCAGCTGAAAATTTGGAGAAGGTTGAGACTTAATCCAAGGGGCCATGAGATCATGGAATGAGGCATAGAGATGTTATAAAGATGATTCCTAGACCAACTCATCATGATTGAGGAGTTTGAGAAGTTTCAAGTCAGGGTTTCCAAGGATTGTCAGTGAAAAACCCTAATTTGATCCCTATCTTCCAGGCAGTTTTAGCTCTAGATGTGATTGATATCTCATCTTCCCCACAACATAAATGTTGTAGAGCTTGTTCTTAGCTTTAATTTGAGTGGTGGAAGTCCTTGATAGGAGTTGCAGAGCTCAAGTTATGGTTTTGACAAATTACAGGTCAGCAGAGGTGTGTGAATCTGGGTCCTTGAAAGTCACCCAACTTGCAGACAACTTTTGCCCTAGTAGGATGATTCCTATGGTTTCTTGGTCAACATGAATGTTGAAGAGGATCTTCTTAGCTTTAATTTGAGTGGTAGAAGTCCTTGATTGGATTTGTGGAACTCAACTTATGGTTTGAACAAGGCAGGGGTATTTTGGTCATTTGTCAGTTATAGGTCATTTTAGCCAATGCCTAAAACTCCTATTTCCAAGCCTCAAATGGAAAAACTCAAAACATGAAAGTTGCTCAAAATGTGATTTTAAGTCTAGAAAGAAGGTCACAAATTGTTGGAAAAGCTCATAGCATGAGATTACATGATTGGTCAAAAATGAACTAAAAATGGCTTATAAACTTGAAAAGTTGAAATTGAAAAGTGATTTGGAAGATCCACAAATCCAAAATAGGTCATCCAATATATCATTTTGATTGGAAAAACCATTTTGAGAACTTTGGTTTAAATAGATTTTTCATTTGAGGCTCCAAAAATGGACTTCCTTTGGAAATTTATTACTTGCATAAGAAGGCAACTTTGCAAAACCCTACATAAGTGAAATGTAAGGGCTGCTTTCATTCATTAACATTCAATATCTCATATTAAGACAATTTGGCATGAGATTACAAGGGATAAGGCAAGGGAAATGATATTTTCAACTTCTCATTTAAGGAGAAGTTCATGACTTTTCTAGATCCTTCTAGATGATTCCACAAGCTTCCATCAATGGTTATATAGAGAGTGCATCAGAAAGTGGTGAAGGTTGGTGATAGAGAGTCAAGTCAGAGGAGAAAGAGAGAGATACATTGCCATTGAAGAGGTTTCTTTAAGTTGAAGCAACTTGAGTTTTCTTCCACTACAAGCCATCTCCACCATCACAAGTGCAAACAGAAGGTTGAGGATCATTCAAGGAACATCTTGAACCAATTCCAAGGTCTGCAAGCATCCCACGAGCCCTCACCATCATCCCTTTGACAGGTTCTTTCTTCCCTTTGTACCTCTTAATTTAATGGTTTCCTTTTAGCTTTATAGGTATAGAATGATTGTATTAGGATAGATGACCAAGTACTGAAAGTTAGGGCACGATCCATGATGGTTTGTGACAGGTGCATAAATCTTTGATGTGCAAGAATGAACTGTATGCTAGGCTTTAATCAGCATGGAATGGATTATAGTGATTAGGGTGGCATAGGGAACAAGATTGCAGCTTTAGTTTTGAGTTTAATTAGGGTTGATCTCAGAGAAATATTTTGAACCATGATCTTTAATCCCTCTGTTAGAACAACCTAGGTAGAGTTAATGAAAAGTGTATGCATGGCTGTGTTCTAGGCATTTAGTAGAGCATTTCTTGTTTTGGAATCTTGTTGAACCATGGCCTGAGCAGAGTGATAGAGGAGCTCGAAGATTAGGGCATGGGAGGAGGGTTCTGAAAACCCTAGGTTTCATTTGGGACGATGAAGGAGAGCCCTTGGATTCGCTTCAAAGTTTGACCAATTCATTAGATCCAACGGCCATGCGCGAGTCTGAGAAAGAGAGGGAAATTTCAAATATTGAAACGCGGCGTTTCATTTAAGCCAGCGTTCTGGGCTCAACGCGCTATTCGCACCCCCCCCCTTTTGCTGGCCCAATTGTTTTAACTAGCGCCTGTTGCTATTCCAACCCCCCCTCCCTTTAATTAATTTAATTTCTTTTATTTTCTAATATTTTGTCTGTTTTGATTAATTCATTAAAAATTGATAAAAAATGATTTTTGACTTCTTCTTTTTTCTATGAATAGATGAAAATGTGTAGAAAATTATAAAAATAAAAATGGGATTTTATTTTTTAGTCTAGTATTTTTAATAGATTTTCCAAATAAATAGCTTTTAAATAGTCTTAATTTGGTATTTGATTTTGTAGGAATTGTTTTAGGACCTTCCCTTAGGGTTTTTAATCCATTCTTTTTTGTGCAATTAGATGATGAATCATAGTTCCCCATAGGATTTTTTCTAGAATTTTAGAATTAAATTTTGATTAGTTTAATTAGGGTAGATTTAGGGTTTCCTAATTAGGGTTTAGATTGTGTTTAGGTGATGAATCCCTTTCTTTGATTGAGTTTTGTCTTGATTTTTAGGTAGAGGCCTATGTAGATGTTATGAGTAGGTGTTGGGGACCCTTGTGAATAATTGTTAGATTTTTCCCCATTAGTTTAGCATTTTTAGGTATTTTTCTGAAGTTGCCTATGGATTTGGTCTCCCCTGTGGTTATCTGTTCATCTTTGGGGGGAATTTGTTGTGGGGCTTGTGTTGCCTTGAAGAGCTTGTTGGAGAGCATCATGAAGTGAAGATTGTAGATCAAGATTCAGGGACCCAGAGCTTGGCTTGTGCCCTGTCTGTGAGGTTTGAGATCCTGAAGTTTGAAGGAAGTTCATGGTACTTTCCTGAGGAAGGCACTATGAATGACTTTCATTCTTTCTTCTCACCTCTTTCTTAAGTATCCAATGATGTTGGAGCCAACTTGTGAGTTTAATTTCTCCTGAGGAGGAATGTAAACTAATCACATGTTGTTGAGCCACATGGGATACAACTCCTAAGTGGAAGCCTCCTAGTACTTTCCTGAGGAAGGTCCTATGGGTCTGTTCACTTAGTTCCCTTAGTTTATCTAGGATTTCTCAAGTATCCAATGATGTTGGAGCCAACTTGTGAGTTTAATTTCTCCTGAGGAGGAATGTAAACTGATCACAGTTGTTGAGCCACATAGGATACAACTCCTAAGTGGAAGCCTCCTAGTACTTTCCTGAGGAAGGTCCTATGAGTCTGTTCACTTAGTTCCACTAGGTCAGATAGGATTTCCTAAATATCCAGTGATGTTGGAGCCTGCTTGTGAGTTTAGTTTCTCCTGAGGAGGAACGTAAACTGATCACAGTGGTTGAGCCACGTAGGATATGATTCCTGAGTATACACCTCCTAGTGTTCTCCTGAGGAAGACACTATGAGTCTGCTTGCTTAGCTCCCTTTCTTTGGTAAGCTTGTTCTGAAGCTTGAAGACTGGGATTGATTTCTTTTGGTTAGGTTTTGCTTGAGAGCTTTGCTTAGATTTGATTAGGACTCTGTGATTAGGGTTAGGATTAGAGAGTAGATTCTTTCTTTCTCAAGCATGTGTTTTGTTTGCCTGATGGCACTTCATTTCTTTTATCTGTTCATTGCTTGATAGCATGTTGTTTATTTTCAGTATGATTACTGTTATTTCATGACTGGCTTGAGGTCGAGACGAGTTTGTGGAGGCTGAAGCCCCACACACATTTCCTCCCTCACTTGCATTGCATGCATTTTACTGTTAAAGCTGATGCTTTTGTCTGTTTTGGTGTATCATTGACATGATCCCTTAGGACTCTCATTTCTTCTGATGAGGATTTGATGATAAACTTTTAGGTTGAAACCTATGCATGACAACATCTAGGAGTTCCCTGTTCAAACCTCAACCATAGGATGAATCCATGGCATGATAACAGTAGGACTTGATAGTCTCCCTCCTAGTTGGGCCTGTTCTCTTCTCATCTCAAAGCAGTTTAAGATACAGTAATCATGAATGATTTCTTTCGTACGTTACGAGCCTTAAGCTATCTGAGGATGGATGTTTAGTCTGGTGCCCTTTGGGTGACATGCGATGCATTCACTCTCAGGTCATAGTCTCTAGTGCGATTGAGATCGCAAACACAATAAAAAACACTTCTTTTAGGAGATAACCTGTAGTGCCGAACTACGTTTGCTCTGATCTTTCATACCAGATGAAAGTACGTAGGCATAGGATGCGATATCCTAGCGAGCAACCTTTCCCCCATAATCACCCGTAGTTAGCCGAACTACGTTGACTCTGATTTCTCGTTCCAGACGGGAATACGTAGGCATAAAGTGCGACGCTTTGCCGAGTCATTTTTCTTTTCTTTTTTAGCCAGCCTTGATAGGTAGATAGATTATAACCAACCCGTCCAAGTAAGCAAACAAGCGAGGATCCCGTCGAGTACGACGGACGTGAGGGGTGCTAATACCTTCCCCTTGCGTAACCGACTCCCGAACCCAGACAATGGTTGCGATGACCTTGTCTTACCCTCTTTTCGTCAGGTTTTTCCGATCGTTTCCTTTCCCGCTCTGAGGGATAAATAATGAAAGGTGGCGACTCTTCTGTCATGCCGGCACCTTATTTTCGCGCAAGCGACAGCTGGCGACTCTGCTGGGGAGACATATCAAGAATCTCTGGTTCTCCGGTTCCCTATGAGAGTCAATCCTATCGTTTGTGTGTTTGCTTATTGGGTTGCGTTTATTTATCGCATCTTTACTTCCCGCATTTTATTTCCAGTTCGATATGATTATCTGTGCTGCTGTGGGAGAGGGATGTTACTGTGAGTGAAAAGCCGGACCTGGGCTTGAGTACACACCTAGATATAGTTGCGGAGAAGTAGTAGACGAACCTGTCTGCTGAGCAGGCACAGTTCCCTACGAAAATCTGCGCTCAGACGAGATTCTTGCAGAGGTGCTCCTTTCCGGTCCTGAGGATCTGAGGGGAGTCCAGACGTGAGGATTGTCGACTCTGGGGACCGATCATTTGGAAGTCAGCTAAGAGAGGCCTCTTCATGACTTGACGATGCCACTCCTTCTGGGAATCGTATTGTCCCTCATGAAAGTCTGTGACGCTGATGACCGCATAGGATGCCGTACCTTTGTCCGTGGATTAGGTCCATCATACCTGTAAGTGGGGTTGGGATATTGCAGGAAACTTATACCTTCAGACCACCTGGTTTTCTTGACAGTGAATCAGTTATGTTGGGTTCTCAGTTGCAGATATGTTCTTGATAGAGCAAGGGTTTGATCAAAGGATTTTATCATCGGGTGTTTGTCTGTTCCTGATAGAGCAGGTTCCGATCAGAGTATTGTTATCAGAGGTGTGTTCTGGATGGAGCAGATTTTTGAGTGGGGTCTGAAGATCTCGTCAGCGGTTGTTATTTGTTCTTGATAGGGCAGATTTTGAGTGGGGTTTGAAGATCTCATCAGCAGCTGTGTATTTGTTCTTGAGAGGGCAGATTTGTGATTTGGGGTCCGAAGACTTCATCAACAGATATTCCTTGATCTTGCATCCGGGGTCTTTATTATCAAGCCTTCGTTCTTGTCAGGGCAGAAGTTTGATCTCGATCCTATCAGATGGTTATTCACAGCAGATCAGATCAGTGGTTTTACACCGGGGTTTCCTTCTCATCAGCAACTGTTGACATCAAATCTCCACAGCAGCCACCTGGATATATTGTTGCATACCTGCATTTTGCATTAGCTTGCATAATCATTCCATTAGCGTGTGTCTGTGACAGGTACCGTTTTCCCGATCCAGGATCTCTCGCCTCTTATTGTGTTACTACAGCCGTTCTCAGAAAGATTGATGCGTATGAGTTCCCGGTCCTTGATGTGTCGAATCTGACTATTGCTATGTGAGGTTACTATTTCCATGATTGGGCCCAGATTCCTCTCCTTATTATTGTCAGCAGGTGCCAGGATCGGGGAAATCTCTCAAGCACACAGACACACGCATGCATCTGCATGAAGCATTTTTTGCATGACATACATTCTGTTGCTTTTCCTAACCTTTAATGTTGACAGGTTTTTCAGGTACTCAGGTTCCGAGCTGCTTTCGATCTCCAGGATTGATCAAAGATTCATCCACCGCTACTCAACTCGCGCCAATCAAACGAGAATCATGGACCAGGTACAGTCAGATGTTCAGGAGCTTCGTGAACGGATGGATCGCTTTATGGAGCTGATGCAAGTAGTTGCGAATGGGCAAGATCAGCTTCGTACTTTGGTTCAACCTCTCATCTCCAGGGTTCCTCCTCAAGGGGATACTCCACAGAACGTTGTTCCTGCTGCCGGGGGCAACGGCAGTGCTAACGGCAATCTTATGACTAATCTCGGACTTAATGCGGCGGGCGCCGTCAATGGTGGTTTGGGAGCCAATGTTAGCGTGGGGCCGGTCAACGGCAATGTTGGTGCAGGAAATATGGTGGTGCCTCAACCGTGGCTGGAGGACCATCAGGATGACATTTTCTCTCAGAGAGGTGCAGAGGCTGAGTTGACTGCTGAGGCTAGACTCAGGTTCAAGGCACTAGAAGATAAAATGAGAGACATAGAAAATCAGAACACATTGGGCGTTGACATGTCCAAACTCGGGTTGATTGCTGACTTTAAAGTACCTCACAAGTTCAAGGTGCCTATCTTTGAGAAGTATAGGGGCACTACTTGTCCCCGTGTTCACCTCCGATCTTATTACAGGAAGATGTCCGCTTATTCTGACGATGAGAAGTTGCTGATGCACTTCTTTCAGGATAGTCTTTCTGGCCCATCGCTCGAATGGTATATGGGTTTGGAGCCCGCTGCTGTGCGCACCTGGAAAGATCTTGCAGAAGCGTTTGTTCTCCACTATCAGTATAATAGCGACTTGGCTCCCAACCGAGTTCAGCTTCAGAATCTCTCGCAGCGGAGCAATGAAAGCTTCAAAGAGTACGCCCAGCGGTGGCGTGAATTGGCTGCTCGGGTTCAACCGCCGATGGTTGAGCGTGAGTTGGTACAGATGTTCGTGGCTACCCTTCCCGGAGTCTATTATGAGAAGCTGATCAGTGGCATGTCCGGAACATTCTCAGCCCTCATCACTTTGGGCGAGCATGTTGAAAATGGTATAAAAATCGGAAAGATTCAAGGCGAATCATCCTCATCTGGAGGAGCTAGCAAGAAACCCTATACTGGCAAGCGCCGAGAGGGAGATGCCAGTGCTGTCACTAATGCTAGGAGAAAGGGCAAGGGCCCTCAGTCTCAGATCGCTAGCATAAACATCCCAGCTGCTCCCCCACAGCCGCAGCAGCAACCTCAGCAACAGAATAATCCGGGATATAAGAGATATCAGAATCGGGGTCCCCTGGCAAACCGTCATTTGGAAACTCCTCCTATGTCATATGCACAGCTTCTGCAGACGTTGCTTCAGCTCCAATTAGTTCAGAAAAGGACGTTGGCTCCCTTGACAGGGGCACCACCACCGGGGTATGATGCTAACGCTACTTGTGAATTTCATTCTGGGGCACCTGGCCATACAGTTGAGAATTGCAAAGCTTTTAAGCACAAAGTCCAGGACTTGGTCGACGCCAAGGTTATCAACTTTTCTGACAGCGTGCCCAACGTCACCAAAAATCCAATGCCTCATCATAGAGGGGGCGGAGTGAATGCTGTTATCACTGAAGAGAATTCGGACTTGCTGACCGATGTCAAAGATCTGAAGACGCCGTTGAGTTTTGTTAAAGCCAAGTTGCTGAAGAAAGGCTTCTTTCCTGGATGTGGAGAGTTTTGCATGGCATGTGCTACACTTCCTGATGGGTGTGAGCAGTTGATCGAAGGTATCCAAAGTCTGATGACCGAGGGTATTTTGCAATTCAGTCGGAGCATTGAGAATGCGTCAGGGGAAGTCGTGCTGAAGCAGGCAGACGAAGTTGCTACCATTACCATTCCTCGCCACCCTATCACTATTTCTGCGCCCCGACCGCCTACTATCACCATCACCAGGGCCGGACCGATCCCATTCGAGAGCACTAATGCCGTCCCGTGGCATTATGGCGCCGAAGTGTATTGTAATGGTCAGAAGATAGAGCTTGAGCCGTCCAGATCAACTGCGCAGAATCTTGCTGAAGTCAGTGGTATCACCAGAAGTGGTAGAGTATTCGCGCCGGCAGAGGTCGCCGCAGAGAAAGTGGTCCGGGCTGACGCTGTGGACAAGGGCAAAGGTAAAGCTGTTGAGGAGGTTCCTGCGGGGGCAGAGAAAGACTTGTTGGTTAAAGATGCTGAAGAGTTCATGCGACTGATCAGGAAGAGTGACTACAAGATTGTAGATCATCTTCACCGGACTCCGTCAAAGATCTCGATTCTTAACCTGTTGCTGTGTTCTGAAGCGCACCGCAACGCGTTGCTGAAAGTATTGAATGCTGCATACGTGCCGCAGGAGATATCGGTGAATCAACTCGAGGAAGTAGTAGCCCATGTCAATGCTGGTAATGGGCTGGGATTTACAGATCTGGAGCTGACTCCCAAGGGAAGAGATCACAACAATGCCTTGCACGTCTCGATAGAGTGCAGAGGCACGATTATGTCACATGTCCTCGTGGATACGGGTTCCTCGCTTAACGTGCTTCCGAAGAAGGCACTGATGAAGTTGGATACCCGTGGACTGCTGTGCACGCCCAGTGATCTGGTCGTGAAGGCCTTTGACGGAACCAAGCGCCACGTCTTCGGAGAATTGACCCTGCCAATTCAAGTTGGTCCAGAGACGTTTAATGCGGTTTTCTATATCATGGATATCATGCCCGCCTATAGTTGCCTCTTAGGTCGGCCGTGGATCCATTCTGCTGGTGCCGTGACGTCCACGCTGCACCAGAAGCTTAAATATGCTGTTGGGGGCAGCATAGTGACAGTCTGTGGAGAGGAGGACATCATGGTAAGCCACCTGTCGTCCTTTAAATATGTCGAAATGGATGGTGAGATCCATGAGACTCTTTGCCAAGCGTTTGAAACCGTCAGGGTGAAGGAGGTAGCTCCCGTGGTTGCAGAGAAGCAAGAGGTGAACCTCTCTTCGTTTAAGGAAGCTAGGGCCGTTGTCGAAGCCGGTTCCACCCCAGGCTGGGGGCATGTCTTGGATATACCATTCAAACAGGATAAGTTTGGATTAGGGTATTCTCCTGGAGCTGAAGCTTCATCCTCTTCTGGTAGCTCGTCTCGTGGGAAAGGGCCGATCTTATTCACCAAGGGGGGAGTAATCTTCGAGAGTATCAACGCTGCGTCAGAGGACAGCGGGGACAGTGATTGCGATCTTGACGCCTGGATTCAACCGAGCAAGCCAGGCGAGCGCCTCCACAATTGGACCATCAAGGAGATTATCGAACTGACAAGTGAAGAGTAATGATTTGCTTTTTACAATCTTTGTACAACCCTATGTCCTGCCCGGGGCATAGTGGTTTTACTGTCAGGGCCTTGTTGGATTATGTGTATGCATTTTGTTAATAAATAAAAGGCGTTTTCTTCGTAATCAAATATTGTGTTCTCTGTTATTCCTGTTTTATGTTTATTTCGAAAAACAGCAAAATGGCAACGAGGTTCGTGCTAACCTGCATATTCTTGCTTTAAACTTAACCCTTGTTATTGCAGGATCCACTTAACAGATGACATCGACTCTGGACCCTCTACGGCTCACTACGACTTTGATTGCCCGATCTATCAAGCCGAGGATGAGATTGATGAAGACGAAGACCTTCCGGAAGAGTTGGCCCGCTTGTTGAAACAAGAAGAGAAGGTTATTCTGCCTCACGAGGAGGATATTGAGATCATAAATCTGGGTTCTGAGGAGCTTATCAGGAATGTCAGAGTTGGGGCTGCGCTGCAGAATGATGTCAAGCATAGGCTGGTCGAGATGCTTCGAGAGTATAGTGACGTCTTTGCTTGGTCATATGAGGATATGCCCGGACTTGACACTGATATCGTGGTTCATCGCTTGCCGTTGCGAGAAGATTGCCCTCCAGTCAAGCAGAAGCTCAGGAGGACGAGACCAGACATGGCTGTAAAAATCAAAGAAGAGGTCCAGAAGCAGTTGGACGCAGGATTTCTAGCCGTTACCACCTACCCTCCGTGGGTCGCCAACATAGTGCCTGTACCGAAGAAGGACGGTAAGGTGCGCATGTGCGTCGATTATCGGGATTTGAATAGGGCGAGCCCTAAGGATGATTTCCCGTTGCCTCATATCGATGTGTTGGTCGACAATACAGCCCAGTTTTCCGTGTTTTCGTTCATGGATGGCTTCTCCGGTTACAATCAGATTAAGATGGCGCCGGAGGACATGGAGAAAACAACGTTTATTACCCCCTGGGGCACGTTTTGCTACAAGGTAATGCCCTTCGGTCTGAAGAACGCAGGGGCCACTTACCAGCGAGCAATGGTAACTTTGTTTCATGATATGATTCATCATGAGATCGAGGTCTATGTTGATGACATGATTGCGAAGTCCCAAACGGAGGATGAGCATCTGGTCAATTTGCTGAAGCTGTTTGAAAGGCTTAGGAAGTTCAGGCTGAGGCTGAATCCTAACAAGTGCACTTTCGGAGTGCGGTCCGGAAAGTTATTGGGGTTTATCGTTAGTGAGCGAGGTATTGAAGTTGATCCTGCGAAGATAAAAGCTATCCAAGAAATGCCAGCGCCGAAGACAGAAAAAGAAGTTCGTGGTTTCTTGGGCCGAATAAACTACATTGCAAGGTTTATCTCTCAGCTCACGGCCACTTGTGAACCGATGTTCAAGTTGTTAAAGAAAAATCAGGCGATTACTTGGAATGAAGATTGCCAGAAGGCATTCGATAAGATAAAGCAGTATCTTCAAGAACCTCCAATCTTGATACCCCCAGTGGCTGGACGGCCATTAATCATGTACTTGACAGTTCTGGAGAATAGTATGGGGTGTGTTCTCGGTCAGCACGACGAGACGGGCAGAAAAGAGCATGCCATTTATTATTTGAGTAAAAAGTTCACTGAGTGTGAATCTCGATACTCGATGCTGGAGAAGACGTGTTGTGCATTAGCTTGGGCTGCCAAACGTCTACGACAGTATATGCTCAATCACACCACTATGCTGATTTCAAAGATGGATCCGATCAAGTACGTCTTCGAGAAGCAGGCTCTTTCGGGCAGGATTGCCAGATGGCAGATGGTGTTAACAGAATATGATATTCAGTACGTCTCTCAGAAGGCCATTAAGGGAAGCGTATTGTCTGATTACCTTGCCGAACAGCCAATCGAAGACTATCAGCCGATGAAGTTCGAATTCCCTGACGAGGACATTATGTTTATCAAAGCGAAGGATTGTGATGAGCCATTGCCCGATGAAGGGCCAGATAGGAAGTCTCAGTGGAAGTTGATATTCGACGGGGCGGTTAATTCCTATGGGAGTGGTATCGGGGCTATCATTACGACTCCTCACGGATCCCACATCCCGTTTACTGCAAGACTGACGTTTCCAGTTACCAACAACGAAGCCGAGTATGAAGCATGTATTATGGGTCTAGAAGAGGCAATTGATTTGAGAATCAAGAATCTAGACATATATGGTGACTCAGCGCTTGTAATCAATCAGATCAAAGGGGAGTGGGAAACTCGTCAACCGAATCTAGTGTCGTACATGAATTACGCCAGGAGGCTGCTTCCGTTCTTTGACCGAGTAGAACTGCATCATGTACCCCGGGCTGAAAATCAAATGGCTGATGCTTTAGCCACGTTGGCTTCAATGTATAAGGTCAATCTTTGGAATGAAGCTCCAAGCATTGTTCTTTCGCGTCTTGACAGACCAGCATATGTGTTCGCAATCGAGGATGCCACTGACGGCAAGCCATGGTTCCACGACATCCAGACCTTCCTTATGACTAAGGAGTATCCTACGGGTGCGTCAACCCAGGATAAGAAGACTCTGAGGAGGCTATCTGGAAATTTTTACCTCAACCCTGACGGAGTGCTGTATAAGAGAAACCACGATCTCGTGCTACTCAGATGTGTAGATGAGAAAGAGGCAAGTATGCTCATGGAAGAAGTCCATGAGGGCACATTTGGTACGCACGCCGGCGGGCATGCCATGACGAGAAAGATCCTGAGAGCAGGATATTACTGGTTGACTATGGAGTCGGATTGCTTCAGATTCGCGAAGAAATGTCATAAATGCCAGATTTATGCTGATAAAGTTCATGTGCCGCCGTGCCCATTGAATGTCATGTCCTCCCCTTGGCCGTTCTCCATGTGGGGCATCGACATGATAGGAAAGATCGAGCCCACCGCATCCAATGGTCATCGTTTTATTCTGGTAGCTATCGACTACTTCACCAAGTGGGTGGAGGCAGCCTCGTACGCTAATGTGACCAAGCAGGTGGTAGCTAAGTTCATAAAGAGGGACATCATCTGTCGCTATGGAATTCCCGAGCGGATCATTACTGATAATGGTTCGAATTTGAATAATAAGATGATGAAGGAGCTGTGCCAGAGCTTCAAGATTGAACACCACAACTCATCTCCTTATCGGCCGAAGATGAATGGCGCCGTTGAAGCGGCCAACAAGAACATCAAGAAGATTGTTCAGAAGATGGTTGTGACGTATAATGATTGGCACGAGATGCTGCCGTTTGCCCTGCACGGTTATCGTACCACGGTGCGTACGTCGACCGGGGCAACTCCTTTCTCCTTGGTGTACGGTATGGAAGCTGTCCTACCCCTAGAAGTGGAGATTCCCTCTTTGCGAGTTTTGGTTGATGTGAAACTTGATGAGGCAGAATGGGTGACGAATCGCCTGAACCAGCTCAACCTGATGGACGAGAAGAGGTTAGCATCGATTGCATTTGGTCGCCTGTACCAAAGCCGAATGAAGAAAGCTTATGATAAGAAGGTGCGTCCTCGAAGCTTTCAGACGGGTGATCTCGTCCTGAAGAAGATTCTTCCGCCACACTCCGATCACCGGGGCAAGTGGACTCCAAATTACGAAGGGCCGTATGTCGTCCGCAAGGTCTTCTCGGGAGGAGCTTTGTTGTTATCCACGATGGATGGTGAAGATTTTGCATCCCCGGTGAACGCGGACGCAGTTAAAAAATACTTTGCTTGAAAGCGACCCGCTGGACAAAAAAGAAAGAGTCCAGGCAAAAAAGGGGCATCCCGGCGAACCAAAAACAGAATAAAAGGTTCGGGCAAAAATTAGGGATATATTGAAAAAATGTACACCCGCGAAGTCGAAAACCTACACTGGGCGGCTTCGGCAAAAAAGGGTATCCCGGTGAACTGAAAACCCGAAAGGGCGGTTCACGCAAAAGTTAGGGATTTGAATAAGCAAATGACTGCGTTCCACGTATGGACTTTCATTGTTTAGTGGTTCGGAAGACCTGAGGGCCGTTTATCTGAATCAATCTCTTCCAAAGCTGAAGCATCGGAGAAGTATCGAAGTCGAGTGGGTCTTAGAGGGATCAACTCATGGTGTTCGTCTACGCCTCGATTGCCGACATTTGTATATACTGATGTATATTTATGTTTTATTTTGCGCGGCTTCCTCATTCCAGGAGCTTGCCTCTGTTGTAAAACATTTTTGCCCATTCAGGGGTTCATCATCAATAAAATGCACATTATTCAGCAATTCTACTTGTCTGTTTAGCATTTATCTGTTTTGTTTGCGAATGATAACGCCGATGTGTTTTTGATAAAATGCGCATACATAAACTCGCGGGCCTAAGCCCATTGATTGTTGAAACAATTAATTAACTGAATATTGTCACGAGATAATAACCCTGATAGGCCCCTTTGAAGAGGGTATCTTGTCTATTTGTTTGTGTTGTTACAGGTGTAGCATATTCCAGACAGATGTGCCGTACGTATCCCCGAAGCAGGATGAGTCCTCCTTCTCCAGCAGAGTTCAGTAGTTTCTCCTCCGCAGAATCAGAATCAGAATAGTGAGCATTGATATGTCTTCCCCAGGTAGAGGTGATTCTCTTCCCCAAGCAGACGCATCCTGAAGGAATGTCACCTCATCAGCTGAGTCAAGCACCGAAGAATGATGTCGTATCCCCCCAGCACCGGGTCACAAGTGCAGGTTTCGCAAAAAGCTAGTCGTATACCGAAGTATGCAGTAACTGATGGTGCCAGACTGAAGTCTCCAGTGGAATTGAGATTCCCCACCAAAGTCATGCTCTCTCCTGAAGTCCGATGATTCCCTCTTCCCCAGTAGAGTATCGGGACAGCTGATGTTGTATTCCCCGGCAGAGTAGTACTCTCCCCCGAAGTCAGATGATTCTTTCTTCCCCAGCGGAATTGAGTTTCCCCATCAGAGCCGCACTCTCCAATGAAGTAGAATGATTTCCCTCCCCGGCTGAGTCCGCAGAAAAGCAGAATCCTTGGACATTGATCGGATCATGATTGATTTTCCCCAGCAGAGCGTGGGGCAGCTAACGCTGTGTTTCCCCCAGAGTCGCACTCTCTCCATCGAAGCAGAATGATTTCTCCTTCCTCAGCCGAGTTTGCAGATGTCCAAGAGATTCGAATCCTTGGAAGTTGATCAGATCATGATTGATTTTTCCCCAGTGGAGTGTTGAGCAGCTGAAGTTGGTTCCCCACAGAGTGGTCATCCCCAGAAGAGTAGCCGAGACGGCCGCGCAATTCATTCTCGCGATTGATATCAGCGGATCCAAGTTCTCGTAGAGCTTCATCCCCTGCCGCAGTCAGCTGAAGTTGTTTTCCCTGCAGCAGTCAACGGAAGATTGATTCCCCAGACAGAGCCTAATTGATATTGGCGTGTTCACATTCTCCTCAGCAGGATGATTCCTCTATCTGAGCGGTTCTTTCTCCTTGACAGGAGGATTTCCCCCCCTTCGGCATTTATTTTGCTGATGGGATCGCATCATTGTGCATGATTGCATAGCATTGTGCATGATTGCATAGCATTGTGCATGACTGCATAGCAAACGCTGCATAGAATTATGCAGGATTGAATGGCATTTAGCATAAATGCATATCATTCCCACCGTGTGGGGCATAGTGCCGAAGCATACGCATCATAAGCATGACCTAGGTCATCATCATCCTTGTTGAACAGGTGTACCACCAAAAGACCAGTTGCTCAGGACGATTCCTGATATTCTCTCCAACAAGGTCGCTTTCTTAAGATGATTCTTAAAGACCCCGGTGAAATCCCCACGGTCGCTCGCTCGCTCAAGATGATTTTTGAGATCCCTAGCAAAGTCTTCAGTTCAAGATGATTCTCGAATTCCTCAGCAGGGCCATTTGCTTAAGATGATTCTTAAGACCTCAGTACAGCTTCCCGAGTGGTTCGCCTAGTAGGATACTTGAGCTCCCCAATAGCGCCTCCAGCAAGAGTTGCCCAGGAAGATTCCTGGAATACCCAACAGAATGTTTGCTCCAGAAAGGTTATCAGTTCAGGACGATTCTTGAAGATGCCCGACGGATCTGTTTGTTCAAGTTGATTCTTGAAGTCCTCAGCAGCATGATATGTCTGCTCCAACAACGATGTCTAATCTGAAGATGGATTTCGTAAGCGCCCGAAGGCGATATCAGAAGGTTCCTGTAAGTCCAGATTTCCGTGTTGAAGAATCAACGGGTGGCTGAAGACAAGGTTCCAGAGGTTGTAGATATAGTAAGGTGATCCGTGTTGGTCTGAAGGCCAAGTTAGTTGTCTTGAGGTGATGATTGATTGCGATCAAGTGGATAGTTTTTCTTCTGACTGAAGTCGAAGATGTTTCTCCAGCTGAAGCGGAGTTTTGCCTGAAGGCAAAGTGTTTGAATCCCCGTAGAGTCATGAATGGCTCAGAATACCACTTCTCTGACTGAAGTCCTAGATTTCCCAAGTTGAAGCGAAGGTGCCTAAGGGCAAGGTTATCCCCAAGGTCATGAATGACCTAGGATTCATTTTTCGGACTGAAGACCGAAGTATATCCCTGACTGAAGTCTCGGATGCTCTATGGCAGAGGCGGAGTTGCCTGAAGGCAGATCCATGTATCCTTGAAGGTCAAGGACCACTGCTTTAGACTGAAGTCGAAGGTGCCTCCTGCAGAGTTGCCGACGGGCAAAGTTTACATCCTTGAAGGCCAAGGATGTTCTTTCTAGCTGAAGCTGGAAGGGCCACGGGCAGGATTTCATCTATCTTCAGAAATACTTGAAGATTCTCCAGCGGATCTGGAGTGGCCGGGGGCCAAGGTTTCATTCATATTCATAAGTACTTAAAGATCTTTTCTAGCTGAAGCTGGAAGTGGCCAGGGGCCAGGGTTTCATATATCTGTAGTGTTGAAGTTCTACGGCAGGAAGTGTGCAGCAGTATTCCGATGATTCATTATGGTTCTGAGGGTGAACCCCAGATCAGAGTGTGCTCGGTTAAGTCTCTCATTCCCAGCAGAGTGGTTCCAAATACGCAAGTATACCTTTTGTTCCATTTTACCAGGGGTGAACCCCAGGTCAGATTTGTTCAGTGTTGTATTTTGTTCGACGGCGAGGTTGAATGTTTGTTGGATGGCGAGGTCAGATTATGGTTTGTTCGACGGCGATGTCAGGCTCTTTAAATCCCCAGCAGAGAGGATGATTGTACGACGGCGATGTCGAGTGTCTCTCAGAGCGATGTTTGCTTCCGACGGCGATGTCAGATTCAGTTTTCCAGCGGCGATGCGGAGTATTTTGATTGTACGACGGCGATGTCGAGTGTCTCTCAGAGCGATGTTTGCTTCCGACGGCAATGTCAGATTCAGTTTTCCAGCGGCGAGGTTAGGGGTGGTGGTTGTCTGAAGGCAACGTCAGAAGAATTTAATGTGGATAACTGACGGAGGTTCAGATCAGTATTTCTCCAGCTAGTTGTTGAGCAGCTAGTGTTGCAGTATTCAAAGATTTGTTCCCCGCAGAGTACCGTCTGCTCGTGCAGTTGGCAAATTTTCGGGTTTACCGATATTCAACCGTCTCGTACCTTGATTGGTTGAGAGCCGTTCGCTTCTCACCCAGTCAGGTTCAAGCCGTTTGAATAGGGGCAGCTGTTGCACCCCAAAATTTGACCAACAATTATCTATTCATTGAGTGTTTGAAAGTTTATACCTTCATCAGTCAGTTCAAGAGATCTTCAGAGGAAGTGGATTGAAACCAGGGTGGTGTGCTTCATAGCTTGAGAGTTGTGGGTGCTCCTCAGATGATTCTGAGACTTTGAGAATGAACTTGATGTTTTGGGAAAGTGCATAAGATGTCTTGAAAGCCATCATGAAGCCCAGAGAAGTCATTATGCAAGAGTTCAGAGGATTCAACCATGAATGGTAGAATTAGGGTTTTGACTGGGTCAACCCTAGATCAGCTGAAAATTTGGAGAAGGTTGAGACTTAATCCAAGGGGCCATGAGATCATGGAATGAGGCATAGAGATGTTATAAAGATGATTCCTAGACCAACTCATCATGATTGAGGAGTTTGAGAAGTTTCAAGTCAGGGTTTCCAAGGATTGTCAGTGAAAAACCCTAATTTGATCCCTATCTTCCAGGCAGTTTTAGCTCTAGATGTGATTGATATCTCATCTTCCCCACAACATAAATGTTGTAGAGCTTGTTCTTAGCTTTAATTTGAGTGGTGGAAGTCCTTGATAGGAGTTGCAGAGCTCAAGTTATGGTTTTGACAAATTACAGGTCAGCAGAGGTGTGTGAATCTGGGTCCTTGAAAGTCACCCAGCTTGCAGACAACTTTTTCCCTAGTAGGATGATTCCTATGGTTTCTTGGTCAACATGAATGTTGAAGAGGATCTTCTTAGCTTTAATTTGAGTGGTAGAAGTCCTTGATTGGATTTGTGGAACTCAACTTATGGTTTGAACAAGGAAGGGGTATTTTGGTCATTTGTCAGTTATAGGTCATTTTAGCCAATGCCTAAAACTCCTATTTCCAAGCCTCAAATGGAAAAACTCAAAACATGAAAGTTGCTCAAAATGTGATTTTAAGTCTAGAAAGAAGGTCAGAAATTGTTGGAAAAGCTCATAGCATGAGATTACATGATTGGTCAAAAATGAACTAAAAATGGCTTATAAACTTGAAAAGTTGAAATTGAAAAGTGATTTGGAAGATCCACAAATCCAAATTAGGTCATCCAATATATCATTTTGATTGGAAAAACCATTTTAAGAACTTTGGTTTAAATAGATTTTTCATTTGAGGCTCCAAAAATGGACTTCCTTTGGAAATTTATTACTTGCATAAGAAGACAACTTTGCAAAACCCTACATAAGTGAAATGTAAGGGCTGCTTTCATTCATTAACATTCAATATCTCATATTAAGACAATTTGGCATGAGATTACAAGGGATAAGGCAAGGGAAATGATATTTTCAACTTCTCATTTAAGGAGAAGTTCATGACTTTTCTAGATCCTTCTAGATGATTCCACAAGCTTCCATCAATGGTTATATAGAGAGTGCATCAGAAAGTGGTGAAGGTTGGTGATAGAGAGTCAAGTCAGAGGAGAAAGAGAGAGATACATTGCCATTGAAGAGGTTTCTTCAAGTTGAAGCAACTTGAGTTTTCTTCCACTACAAGCCATCTCCACCATCACAAGTGCAAACAGAAGGTTGAGGATCATTCAAGGAACATCTTGAACCAATTCCAAGGTCTGCAAGCATCCCACGAGCCCTCACCATCATCCCTTTGACAGGTTCTTTCTTCCCTTTGTACCTCTTAATTTAATGGCTTCCTTTTAGCTTTATAGGTATAGAATGATTGTATTAGGATAGATGACCAAGTACTGAAAGTTAGGGCACGATCCATGATGGTTTGTGACAGGTGCATAAATCTTTGATGTGCAAGAATGAACTGTATGCTAGGCTTTAATCAGCATGGAATGGATTATAGTGATTAGGGTGGCATAGGGAACAAGATTGCAGCTTTAGTTTTGAGTTTAATTAGGGTTGATCTCAGAGAAATATTTTGAACCATGATCTTTAATCCCTCTGTTAGAACAACCTAGGTAGAGTTAATGAAAAGTGTACGCATGGCTGTGTTCTAGGCATTTAGTAGAGCATTTCTTGTTTTGGAATCTTGTTGAACCATGGCCTGAGCAGAGTGATAGAGGAGCTCGAAGATTAGGGCATGGGAGGAGGGTTCTGAAAACCCTAGGTTTCATTTGGGACGATGAAGGAGAGCCCTTGGATTCGCTTCAAAGTTTGACCAATTCATTAGATCCAACGGCCATGCGCGAGTCTGAGAAAGAGAGGGAAATTTCAAATATTGAAACGCGGCGTTTCATTTAAGCCAGCGTTCTGGGCTCAACGCGCTATTCGCACCCCCCCCCTTTTGCTGGCCCAATTGTTTTAACTAGCGCCTGTTGCTATTCCAACCCCCCCTCCCTTTAATTAATTTAATTTCTTTTATTTTCTAATATTTTGTCTATTTTGATTAATTCATTAAAAATTGATAAAAAATGATTTTTGACTTCTTCTTTTTTCTATGAATAGATGAAAATGTGTAGAAAATTATAAAAATAAAAATGGGATTTTATTTTTTAGTCTAGTATTTTTAATAGATTTTCCAAATAAATAGCTTTTAAATAGTCTTAATTTGGTATTTGATTTTGTAGGAATTGTTTTAGGACCTTCCCTTAGGGTTTTTAATCCATTCTTTTTTGTGCAATTAGATGATGAATCATAGTTCCCCATAGGATTTTTTCTAGAATTTTAGAATTAAATTTTGATTAGTTTAATTAGGGTAGATTTAGGGTTTCCTAATTAGGGTTTAGATTGTGTTTAGGTGATGAATCCCTTTCTTTGATTGAGTTTTGTCTTGATTTTTAGGTAGAGGCCTATGTAGATGTTATGAGTAGGTGTTGAGGACCCTTGTGAATAATTGTTAGATTTTTCCCCATTAGTTTAGCATTTTTAGGTATTTTTCTGAAGTTGCCTATGGATTTGGTCTCCCCTGTGGTTATCTGTTCATCTTTGGGGGGAATTTGTTGTGGGGCTTGTGTTGCCTTGAAGAGCTTGTTGGAGAGCATCATGAAGTGAAGATTGTAGATCAAGATTCAGGGACCCAGAGCTTGGCTTGTGCCCTGTCTGTGAGGTTTGAGATCCTGAAGTTTGAAGGAAGTTCATGGTACTTTCCTGAGGAAGGCACTATGAATGACTTTCATTCTTTCTTCTCACCTCTTTCTTAAGTATCCAATGATGTTGGAGCCAACTTGTGAGTTTAATTTCTCCTGAGGAGGAATGTAAACTAATCACATGTTGTTGAGCCACATGGGATACAACTCCTAAGTGGAAGCCTCCTAGTACTTTCCTGAGGAAGGTCCTATGGGTCTGTTCACTTAGTTCCCTTAGTTTATCTAGGATTTCTCAAGTATCCAATGATGTTGGAGCCAACTTGTGAGTTTAATTTCTCCTGAGGAGGAATTTAAACTGATCACAGTTGTTGAGCCACATAGGATACAACTCCTAAGTGGAAGCCTCCTAGTACTTTCCTGAGGAAGGTCCTATGAGTCTGTTCACTTAGTTCCACTAGGTCAGATAGGATTTCCTAAATATCCAGTGATGTTGGAGCCTGCTTGTGAGTTTAGTTTCTCCTGAGGAGGAACGTAAACTGATCACAGTGGTTGAGCCACGTAGGATATGATTCCTGAGTATACACCTCCTAGTGTTCTCCTGAGGAAGACACTATGAGTCTGCTTGCTTAGCTCCCTTTCTTTGGTAAGCTTGTTCTGAAGCTTGAAGACTGGGATTGATTTCTTTTGGTTAGGTTTTGCTTGAGAGCTTTGCTTAGATTTGATTAGGACTCTGTGATTAGGGTTAGGATTAGAGAGTAGATTCTTTCTTTCTCAAGCATGTGTTTTGTTTGCCTGATGGCACTTCATTTCTTTTATCTGTTCATTGCTTGATAGCATGTTGTTTATTTTCAGTATGATTACTGTTATTTCATGACTGGCTTGAGGTCGAGACGAGTTTGTGGAGGCTGAAGCCCCACACACATTTCCTCCCTCACTTGCATTGCATGCATTTTACTGTTAAAGCTGATGCTTTTGTCTGTTTTGGTGTATCATTGACATGATCCCTTAGGACTCTCATTTCTTCTGATGAGGATTTGATGATAAACTTTTAGGTTGAAACCTATGCATGACAACATCTAGGAGTTCCCTGTTCAAACCTCAACCATAGGATGAATCCATGGCATGATAACAGTAGGACTTGATAGTCTCCCTCCTAGTTGGGCCTGTTCTCTTCTCATCTCAAAGCAGTTTAAGATACAGTAATCATGAATGATTTCTTTCGTACGTTACGAGCCTTAAGCTATCTGAGGATGGATGTTTAGTCTGGTGCCCTTTGGGTGACATGCGATGCATTCACTCTCAGGTCATAGTCTCTAGTGCGATTGAGATCGCAAACACAATAAAAAACACTTCTTTTAGGAGATAACCTGTAGTGCCGAACTACGTTTGCTCTGATCTTTCATACCAGATGAAAGTACGTAGGCATAGGATGCGATATCCTAGCGAGCAACCTTTCCCCCATAATCACCCGTAGTTAGCCGAACTACGTTGACTCTGATTTCTCGTTCCAGACGGGAATACGTAGGCATAAAGTGCGACGCTTTGCCGAGTCATTTTTCTTTTCTTTTTTAGCCAGCCTTGATAGGTAGATAGATTATAACCAACCCGTCCAAGTAAGCAAACAAGCGAGGATCCCGTCGAGTACGACGGACGTGAGGGGTGCTAATACCTTCCCCTTGCGTAACCGACTCCCGAACCCAGACAATGGTTGCGATGACCTTGTCTTACCCTCTTTTCGTCAGGTTTTTCCGATCGTTTCCTTTCCCGCTCTGAGGGATAAATAATGAAAGGTGGCGACTCTTCTGTCATGCCGGCACCTTATTTTCGCGCAAGCGACACAGGGTGCTTCGATCGTCCGACGGTGATGTCAGGTTTAGTTCTCCAGCGGTGACGCAGGGTACTTTGATCGTCCGACGGTGATGTCAGGTTTAGTTCTCCAGCGGTGACGCAGGGTACTTTGATCGTCCGACGGTGATGTCAGGTTTAGTTCTCCAGCGGTGACGCAGGGTACTTTGATCGTCCGACGGTGATGTCAGGTTTAGTTCTCCAGCGGTGACGCAGGGTACTTTGATCGTCCGACGGTGATGTCAGGTTTAGTTCTCCAGCGGTGACGCAGGGTGCTTCGATCGTCCGACGGTGATGTCAGGTTTAGTTCTCCAGCGGTGACGCAGGGTGCTTCGATCGTCCGACGGTGATGTCAGGTTTAGTTCTCCAGCGGTGACGTAGGGTACTTCAATCGTCCGACGGTGATGTCAGGTTTAGTTCTCCAGCGGTGACGCAGGGTACTTCGATCGTCCGACGGTGATGTCAGGTTTAGTTCTCCAGCGGTGACGCAGGGTACTTTGATCGTCCGACGGTGATGTCAGGTTTAGTTCTCCAGCGGTGACGCAGGGTACTTTGATCGTCCGACGGTGATGTCAGGTTTAGTTCTCCAGCGGTGACGCAGGGTACTTTGATCGTCCGACGGTGATGTCAGGTTTAGTTCTCCAGCGGTGACGCAGGGTGCTTCGATCGTCCGACGGTGATGTCAGGTTTAGTTCTCCAGCGGTGACGCAGGGTACTTCGATCGTCCGACGGTGATGTCAGGTTTAGTTCTCCAGCGGTGACGCAGGGTACTTTGATCGTCCGACGGTGATGTCAGGTTTAGTTCTCCAGCGGTGACGCAGGGTGCTTCGATCGTCCGACGGTGATGTCAGGTTTAGTTCTCCAGCGGTGACGCAGGGTGCTTCGATCGTCCGACGGTGATGTCAGGTTTAGTTCTCCAGCGGTGACGCAGGGTGCTTCGATCGTCCGACGGTGATGTCAGGTTTAGTTCTCCAGCGGTGACGCAGGGTGCTTCGATCGTCCGACGGTGATGTCAAATTTGGTTCTCCAGCGGTAATGTTGGGTATTTTGATTGTCTGACGGTGATGCCAGGTCGACATTTCTCCAGCTAGTTGTTGAGCAGCTAATGTTGTAGTATTCGAAGATTTGTTCCCCGCAGAGTACCGGGTGCTCGTGCAGTTGGCAAATTTTCGGGTTTACCGGTATTCAATCGTCTCGCACCTTGATTGGGTGAGAGTCGTTCGCTCCTCACCCAATCAGGTTCAAGCCGTTTGAATAGGGGCAGCTGTTGCACCCCAAAATTTGACCAACAATTATTTATTCATTGAGTGTTGGAAAGTGGATACCTTCATCAGAAAGTTCAAGAGGTCCTCAGAAGAAGTGGTTTGAAACCAGGGTTGTGTGCTTCATAGCTTGAGGGTTGTGGGTGCCCCTCAGATGATGCTGAGACTTTCAGAATGAACTTGATGTTTTGGGAAAGCCTATGAGATGTCTTGATAGCCATCATGAAGCCCAGAGAAGTCATTATGCAAGAGTTCAGAAGATTCAACCATGAATGATAGAATTAGGGTTTTGACTGGGTCAACCCTAGGATAACTGAAGATTTGGGAAAGGTTGAGACCCAATCCAAGGGCCATGAGATCATGGAATGATGAATAGAGATGATATAAAGATGATTCCTAGGCCAACTCATCATGAGTGAGGAGTTTGAGAAGTTTCAAGTCAGGATCCCCAAGGATTGTCAGTGAAAAACCCTAATTTGATCCCTATCTTCCAGGCAGTTTTAGCTCAAGATGTTATCGATATCTCACCTTCCCCACAACATGAATGTTGTAGAGATTGTTCTAAGCTTTAATTTGAGTGGTGGAAGTCCTTGATAGGAGTTACAGAGCTCAAGTTATGGTTTTAACAAATTACAGGTCAGCAGAGGTGTGTGAATCTGGGTCCTTGAAAACCACCCAACTTGCAGACAACTTTTGCCCTAGTAGGATGATCCCTATGACTTCTTGGTCAACATTAATGTTGAAGAGAATCTTCTTAGCTTTAATTTGAGTGGTATAAGTCCTTGATAGGATTTGTGGAACTCAACTTATGGTTTGAACAAGGCAGGGGTATTTTGGTCATTTGTCAGTTATAGGTCATTTTAGCCAATGCCTAAAACTCCTATTTCCAAGCCTCAAATGGAAAAACTCAAAACATGAAAGTTGTTCAAAATGGGATTTTAAGTCTAGAAAGAAGGTCACAAATTGTTGGAAAAGCTCATAGCATAGATTTGCATGATTGGTCAAAGATGAACTAAAAATGGCATATAAGTTTGAAAAGTTGAAATTGAAAATTGGTTTGGAGGATCTAGGAATCCAAAATAGGTCATCCAATATATCATTTTGATTGGAAACATCATTTTGAGAACATTGGTTTAGATAGAATTTTGATTTAAGGCTTTAAAATGGGTGATGCTTTGAAAACTTGTTACTTGAAAAAGAAGGCAACTTGGGAAATCCTAACACAAGGCAAAACCAAGGCTTGTAGTTGTGCACTCCTTCTCAATATCTCATGTAAAGATATTTTAAGACCACAAAATGGTAAGGCATAAGGCATGAGATGAGAGAAATTCAATATGTCATCACATGAGATTTTCAAGAACTTTCCACCATGTTCTAGATGAATCTAGAAGTGTCTAATGATCATTATAAAGAGAGTGCATTAGAGAGTGATTGAGGTTGGTGATAGCAAGAGGATTCAGAGGGGAGAGAGAGAGAGAAGCATCCATTGAAGAAGTTTCTTCAAGTTGAAGCAACTCTGGTTTCCTTCCATTGCAGACCTTCTCCATCATCACAAGTGCAAACAGAAAGCTTCTCCCCATTGGAAGAGTGTCCTGAAGCAATTACAAGGCCTGAAACCTTCTCCTCATACCTTTTCCATCATCACTTGACAGGTTCTTTCTTCTCCCTATACCTCTTAATTTATTTAGTTTCAGTTCATTCTTCAGGTGTAGAATTAATGTGCTAGGATAGAGGATCAAATTCTGAGAGTTTGAGAGCTCTGTAGGTAGATCCATAGCAGATGCAAGATTCTTTAGGTTGTAAGAACAGACTGTGTATTAGGTTTTGATGATCGTGCTAGGGTTTAGTGTGACTAGGGTAGCATAAAGAACACCCTCGGGCCACTAGATTGAAGCTTTGACATGATTGATCTCAGAGATCCATGGTGGAACCCAAGTCTTTAAGCTTTCTGTTGAAGTGACTCAAAGAGAATAAGGAAAAAGTGCACGCATGGTCTTGTTCCTCTCAGTGAGTAGATCATTTTTCCCTTTTGAACTTTTGGAAATCATGACCTGTAGAGAGAGAACGAGGAGAGGAAAGATTAGTGCATGGGGTGGGGTTCTGCAAAACCCTAGGGTTTCATTTGGGACGATGGCTGTCCACCGTAGGATCAGTCCCCAGCTTTTGACCTTTTCCTTTCATCGTGCGGCCCAAATTCAATCTGAAAATGGGAGGGAAATTCGCAGCCAAAACGCCGCGTTTTGTTAAATGAGGGGCGCCTGGGCTGAGTCCATTTCTATCCGCACCCCCTCTATTTCTGGCCCACTAGAAAACCAACTAACCTGCCTTCCTATTTCCACCCCCCTCCCTTTTAATTGTTTTAAATTCTTTTTTAATTCTTTTAATATTTTTCTTGTCTTTAAAAATTCATAAATAAATGAAAAATAACTCTTTTTTGGCCATTCTTTTTTCTATGTTGAGATAATTTTGTGTAGAAAAATATAAAAATAAAAATGGAATTTTATTTTTAATGTAGAATTTTTAGTGGTATTTTCTTTAACATAGTGTATTTTCTTTCTTTTAGTTGATACCTCATTTTGCAAAAATTGTTTTAGGACCTTCCTTTAGTCTTTTTAATCCATTCTTTTTTGTGCAATTAGATGATGAATCATAGTTCCCCATAGGATTTATTCTAGAATTTGAGGATTAAATTTTGATTAGTTTAATTAGGGTAGATTTAGGGTATCCTAATTAGGGTTTAGGTTGTGCATAGGTGAGGAGATTCATTTTATTTAGATAGTTTTGTCTTGATTTTTGGGTGGAGGCCCATATGGATGTTATGGGTATATGTTGTAGACCCTTGTGAATAATTGTTAGATTTTTTCCCCTTGGTTTAGTATTTTTAGGTATTTTCTGAAGTTGCCTGATGATTTTATATGTTCTGTGGTTATCTGTTCATCTTTGGGGTTTATTGTGGGGAATTTGTTGTGGGGCTTGTGTTGTCTTGAAGACCTTGTTGGAGAGCATGATGAAGAGAAGATTGTAGATCAAGACTCAGAGACCCAGAGCTTGGATTTTCCCCTGTCTGTGAGGTTTGAGATCCTGAAGTTTGAAGGGAGTTCATGGTACTTTCCTGAGGAAGGCACTATGAATGACCTTCATTCTTTCTTCTCACCTCTTTCTTAAGTATCCAATGATGTTGGAGCCAACTTGTGAGTTTAATTTCTCCTGAGGAGGAATGTAAACTGATCACATGTTGTTGAGCCACATGGGATACAATTCCTAAGTGGAAGCCTCCTAGTACTTTCCTGAGGAAGGTCCTAGGAGTCTATTCACTTAGTTCCATTAGTTTGTCTAGGATTTCTCAAGTATCCAATGACGTTGGAGCCAACTTGTGAGTTTAATTTCTCCTGAGGAGGAATGTAAACTGATCACATGTTGTTGAGCCACATAGGATACAACTCCTAAGTGGAAGCCTCCGAGTACTTTCCTGAGGAAGGTCCTATGAGTCTATTCACTTAGTTCCACTAGTTCAGATAGGATTTCCTAAATATCCAGTGATGTTGGAGCCTGCTTGTGAGTTTAGTTTCTCCTGAGGAGGAACGTAAACTGATCACAGTGGTTGAGCCACATAGGATATGATTCCTGAGTATACACCTCCTAGTGCTTTCCTGAGGAAGACACTATGAGACTGCTTACTTAGCTCCCTTTCTTTGGTAAGCTTGTTCTGAAGCTTGAAGACTGGGATTGATTTCCTTTGGTTAGGTTTTGCTTTAGGGCTTTGCTTAGATTTGATCAGGACTCTGTGTTAGGGTTAGGATTAGAGAGTAGATTCTCTCTTTCTCAAGCATGTGTTTTGTTTGCCTGATGGCACTCCCCTTCCTTTATTTGTAGACTACTTGATAGCATGTTGTTTATTTTCAGTATGATTACTGTTATTTCATGACTGGCTTGAGGTCGAGAAGAGCTTGTGGAGGCTGAAGCCCCACACACATTTCCTCCCTCACTTGCATTGCATGCATTTTACTGTTAAAGCCGATGCTTTTGTCGGTTTTGGTGTATCATTGACATGATCCCTTAGGACTCTCATTTCCTCTGATGAGGATTTGATGATAGACTTTTAGGTTGAAACCTATGCATGACAACTTCTAGGAGTTCCCTGTTCAAACCTCAACCATAGGATGAATCCATGGCATGATAACAGTAGGACTTGGTAGTCTCCCTCCTAGTTGGGCCTGTTTTCTTCTCATCTCGAAGCAGTTTAAGATACAGTAATCATGAATGATTTCTTTCGTACGCTACGAGCCTTAAGCTATCTGAGGATGGATGTTTAGTATGGTGCCCTTTGGGTGACATGCGACGCATTCACTCTCAGGTCATAGTCTCTAGTGCGATTGAGATCGCAAACACAATAAAAAAACACTTCTTCTAGGAGATAACCCGTAGTAACCCGAACTACGTTTGCTCTGATCTTTCATACCAGATGAAAGTACGTAGGCATAGGATGCGACGTCCTAGCGAGCAACCTTCAACCTTTCCCCATAATCCCCCGTAGTTAGCCGAACTACGTTGACTCTGATTTCTCGTTCCAGACGGGAATACGTAGGCATAAAGCGCGATGCTTTGTCGAGTCATTTTTCTTTTCTTTTTCAGCCAGCCTTGATAGGTAGATAGATTATAACCAACCCGTCCAAGTAAACAAACAAGCGAGGATCCCGTCGAGTACGACGGACGTGAGGGGTGCTAATACCTTCCCCTTGCGTAACCGACTCCCGAACCCAGACAATGGTTGCGATGACCTTGTCTTACCCTTATTCGTCAGGTTTTTCCGATCGTTTCCTTTCCCGCTCTGAGGGATAAATAACGAAAGGTGGCGACTCTTCTGTCATGCCGGCACCTTATTTTCGCGCAAGCGACAGCTCACCTCTTTCTCTGTTCTAGGCGTCGGCATCTCTTGTATTGCTTTTATTTTTGCAGGATCGACCTCTATTCCTCTTTCGCTCACGATAAACCCCAACAGTTTACCCGATCTCACCCCGAAGGTGCACTTGTTAGGGTTCAGTCTTAGCCTGAACTTCCTAAGCCTTTTGAATAACTTCAGCAGATTCACTAAATGCTCTTCCTCCGTCTGGAATTTGGCAATCATATCATCGACATAAACTTCGATCTCTTTATGCATCATATCATGGAAAAGAGTCGTCATTGCACGCTGATACGTTGCCCCAGCATTCTTCAATCCGAAGGGCATCACTTTATAACAAAATGTTCCCCAAGGCGTAATGAAAGTAGTCTTCTCCATGTCCTCTGGCGCCGTTTTAATCTGATTATAGCCCGAGAAGCCATCCATGAAGGAGAATACAGAGAATTGAGCAGTGTTGTCAACTAGCACATCAATGTGAGGAAGTGGAAAATCATCTTTCGGGCTCGCTTTGTTTAAATCACGGTAATCTACGCACATTCTCACTTTACCGTCCTTCTTTGGCACTGGTACAATATTAGCGACCCATGAGGGATATTTTGTCACAGCTAGGAAACCAGCATCCCACTGTTTTTGAACCTCCTCTTTAATCTTCACTGCCATATCGGGTCTAGTTCTGCGAAGCTTCTGCTTGACCGACGGGCATTCTTCTTTCAACGGCAGACGGTGCACAACCATATCTGTGTCGAGCCCAGGCATGTCTTCATACGACCAAGCGAACACATCACTATACTCTCTGAGCATTTCAACCAGTCTTCGCTTGATGTCGCTTCGCAGCGCGGCTCCTATACGGATATTCTTTTCAACCCCTTCCGACCCCAGGTTAATGATTTCGATGACCTCCTCATGAGGCAGAATGACTCGTTCTTCTTGCTTCACCAACCAAGACAATTCTTCAGGAACGTCACTATCTTCAACAACTCTTCTTCAGCCTGAAATACCGGGTGCTCAAAGTCGAGACGAGTCATAGGTGGTTCAATGATGTCATCTGAAATAGTAATCCTGCAAAAGGAATGGTTAAATGCTTCAAAATGCGTATAAAGCGAATAACCACGTTGCCATTTTATTGTAAAATACAAAACAAGAAAAACAGAGATTGCAATATTTGCACATGAAAAACGCCTTTTATTTAATGATAAACACGCAATGTTCATAACAGCACAGCCCTAAGCAAATCATGATGCCCCGGGCAAGACACCAGATTGTTCAACAATTAAAAAACAAAGCATTACTGTTTAAGAGTCACAGGAACAAGCTCCTGAATAGACCAATTGCACAATCCCTGTCCTGGCACGCTCGGCTGAATCCAGGCGTCCATATCGCAGTCGCTGTCTCCTTCGTCAGACTCTGAAGCAGCGTTGATGGTCTCATGACATACTCCACTGGCAGTGACGGTTATTGGTCCTCTGAAACGGGGTGCCCCCACAGCAGGTGTTGATGACGACGGTTGATACCCCAGCCCAAACCGGTCCATCTTTACGGGAATATCCAACACTTTGCCCCAGCCCTTGGTCTCACCAGTCTCTACTAGAGCTTGAGCTTCCTTATATGACGAGACGGCTATCTCCGACGCTTTGCTCGGCCCGGGACCTTTGTCTTTGATGCGCAACCCTTCAAATGCCTGACAGGGTGTCTCATGAATCTCTCCGTCGACCTCTACATATTTGAATGATGACAGATGGCTGACCAGGATATCTTCTTCTCCGCATACAGTGACCACGCTGTCTCCTACCATATATTTCAACTTTTGATGCAAGGTAGACGTGACTGCCCCAGCCCCATGGATCCAGGGTCGTCCGAGAAGGCAGCTGTATGCGGGCTGTATGTCCATAATATAAAATTCAGTCGCGAAAACCTCCGGCCCCACCTGTAGAGGTAATGTTATAGATCCAAAAACTGTTCTTCGCGTACCATCAAATGCCCTGACCACCAAGTCACTGGGCGTGCACAGGATTCCTCTGACATCTAGTTTCATCATCGCTTTCTTGGGCAGCACATTTAAGGACGATCCGCTGTCTACCAGTACATGCGACATGACTGATCCTCTACACTCGACAGAGACGTGGAGCGCCATATTATGCTTTCTCCCCTTTGGGGTTAAATCGAAGTATGTAAAGCCCAAGCTATGGCCTGCGTTCACATGCGCCAACACCCCCTCCAGCTGATTCACGGAAACATCTTGGGGTACGAAGGAAGTATCCAGAACTTTCAACAGTGCATTTCTGTGCGCTTCAGAACACAATAGCAACGACAGTATAGATATCTTTGACGGCGTCTGTTAAAGATGCTCAACAATCTTATAATTACTTTTACGAATCAAGCGCAAGAACTCTTCCACATCTTTCGAGGCCGCTTCTTTACCGCCTGCCTGCACAGGGACATTCTCAACCATCTTTCCTTTCCCCTTTGCCAGTCGTTCGGCCTCTACCTCAGGCGATATGAAGATTCTCCCACTCCTTGTCATACCTCCGGTACCGACAACATTGTCTACGGTCTCAGCTGGCTGCTTATCTACATCAATCTTTACCCCATCACAATACACTTCCAACCCATAGGACCATGGGACTGCCTTGGTGCTTTCGTACGGGATTGGTCCGGCCTTGGTGATAGTGATCGGTGGTCGCTGGGCCGGTGCTGTTATAGTGATCGTTTTCCAGGGAATCGTCACAGTAGCCACATCACTTTGCTTGTCTGCTAATACCCCTGCAGGTTCTTCAATTGCTGCTCGGTCAAATTGCAGTGTGCCGCCATCTATTAAAGCCTGAATACCCTTCTTTAGGTCATCACAACCCCCAGCTAGGGTCCAGCACTCTAAACAATACTCGTCACATCCTGGATAGACACCCCCTTGCAATAATCGGCTCTTTATTTCACACAACGGTGTCTTGAGGTCATCCACATTCATAATCAAATTCAAACCCTCCTCAGTTAAAATGGCGTTTGCCCCATGGTTGGGCATGGGCTTCTGCACTATATTCGGACCTGCTGTTCCAAAATTGATAGCCTTACTATCCAATAGATCCTGCACTACATGTTTGAACGCATGACAACCCTCTACATCGTGGCCAGGGGCCCCAGAGTGGAATTCACATTGCCTGCTTGCATCATAACCATACGGAGGAGTGCCTGTTATTGGCGCCAGAGTTCTCTTCTCTACCAAGTTCAAACCCAATAATGTCTGTAGCAAATCTGCATACGTCGAAGGAGGGTTTTCAAACACCCTCCTTGGTTTGCCCCCCTAGAATCTGCGCTGGGCAGGCTGTGCCCCCTGCTGTGGCTGCTGTTGCTGTTGTTGTTGTTGAAATGGTTGTTGTTGAAACGGTTGTTGCTGAAACGGAATAGTAACGCTTGTCACCTGCTGCGGCTGATTGTACTGGTTTCGACCTCTTCCCCGGCCTCGGCCTCGGCCCCCAAACACTGCGCTTGCATCGCCCTGACGGCGCCCACCAAAAGCCTTTCTGTTACTGCCAGATGTAGTAGATTCCTCCGCTTGGAATCTTCCCTGTTTAATGTTGCTTTCAATCTTTTCTCCCATCAGAATTAAGTCTGAGAAACTGCCCAAACATGTGTGAAACAACTTGTCATAAAACATGCCGGTGAAGGTTCCTATGAACATGTCATTCATTTCCTTGTCCTCCAAAGGGGGATGGACTCTAGCAGCCATGTCGCGCCATCTCTGCGCATACTCTTTGAAGCTCTCGCCCTTCTTCTGAGACAACCCTTGCAATTGGACCCTGTTGGGTGCCAAGTCGCTGTTATACTTATAGTGAGCTACAAATGCTTCTGCCAGCTGCTTCCATGTCTTTATATGAGTTGGTTCCAATCCCATATACCACTCGAGGGAAGGACCAGACAAGCTATCTTGAAAGAAATGCATTAGCATCCTCTCATCGTTAGAATACGCCGACATCCTTCTGTAATATGACCGCACGTGCACCTTCGGACAGGTGTCCCCTTTATACTTATCAAATGTAGGAGCTTTGAATTTGATTGGCACCCTCAGGCCAGGCACCAGACCCATTGTTGACATGTCTAAGCTGACAGTACTTTGATTCACGACCCCCCTCATCTGCTCCTCTAGCATTCTGATCCTCTGGGAGTCATCCATAGGCCCATCGAAACCTCCACCGGAGAAAGCGTCCTCTTGCTGATCTTCTTGCCACATACCATTCCCAGCTCCATACCCATCGTATCCGTTGTTACGGCCAACCCTGGTCTGATTCATCACCGGGCCTCGCCACCTGTTGCCGTACCCCGGAGCGACCCCAGCGGGTCCAAAAGCCATTAACCCAGCGCCATTTCCATTTCCGAACCCGCCATAACCCTGATTAGTCATACCAAATCTGTCCTGCCCGTAGCCTTGAGTATTGAAATCGTACTTCCCAGTATTATCGAATCCCTGGTCATTGAAGCCAAATCCAGCATTACCGAAGCCATTGCCTCCCATATTATCACCCAGGTTAACATCTCCAAGCCCAACATTGTTAACGATAGTCTCGTTCCCAATTCCAACGTTACCGTTCTCAGCAGCAGTACCGTTGTTGACATTGACAGCAGGTATATTGACTACAGGTGGAGCCACTGGTGTGGGGGTACCATCCCCATGAATAGTGTCGACTCGCACAGACTGATGATCCTCATTCCCGTGCCCAGCATTTCTGACTAGCAGAGGCTGCACCAAGGCTTGCAAATTCTCCTGTCCTTTCGCAATGGTCTCCATTGTCTGCATGAAGAGCGCCAGCTTCTCACGCATATCTTGCATCTCATTCTGCATTTGATCCATGATTCTTCGGCAGTTGGTGCGAGTGGAATATCGGTGCGGGCGCTGATCTTCAATCCTGAAAAGACCTGGTACAGTGCAAGCAATGAGATACCATGCAATAATCACCTGTAATGCAATATGAATATGAATGCAATGCAACATGTGTCTGTGCGTTAGGGAATGTCATTCCCCGATTCTAGTGCGAATGTGCCAGTGCAGTGACAGTGCTAGCAATACGAAGATCGGAGCCGAATCATAGAAAACGCCTCATATATTGCAGAGAAATCCATTAAGCCAAGAATACAATATCATTGAGTGTACAATAAGAAGGCATGACCTCAACCAACAATCCTGGTGATGGTCAGCACTATGCAAATAAAGCATCAATACATGAAATGGTCAAGTACACTCATAAGCCTGGTATTCCTCTAGTAACTTCTTGGTCTCTGGATGACTTGGTCGGGTAAGCAGACCCTCCACAAGCTGGTTTCTTCTCTTGAGAACACGTCGCACGTCACCAGCGGTTTCTTCCCATGCCCCTTCTCCGAAGCGATCCTCTAGCTTCCGCTTCTGAGACACAGCTTCATTCCTGCCTTCGATGGCCTTGTTCAATGCATTCTGGAGACTATACCTGGTCATCACCTCTTCTTCATACTTCTTAATGCTAGCCTTCAACTGCTCTTCGAGGTCGGAAATTTGCTGCTTCAATTTATCTTCCCTCTTTTTATTGTTGGTTAGCGTAGCATTCCACGTCTTGTTACAAGAAGAGATTTCTCGGTGAGCGGCATCGAGTGCGTTCTTTTTGGATTCCAACATGTCATGAGAGCTTCTGAACTCTTGACCCAGACGTTCGCGCTTCTTCTTCTCCTCAGTTAACTCAGCACCTAGCCTGTCTACTAGCTCGATCTGCTGTTGGAAAGCATGCACAACCTTGTTCTTCTCACTGCGCATCTGAGCCAGCTCCTTTTCTAACCCTTCATTGACCTTCATCAAGGCTTCTTTTTCTCTAACAACTTGATCGTAGGCCTCCCTAGTAACAGTAGTTGGCTCTTCCACCGGAATATAAACAGGGACTGGTGCAGCTGGAAATGGCATCTGCAACTGTCTTGCTCTCTCTTGGATCCAAACTTTGTAGGGTGCATAAGCCTGACAATCATTCTTCCCTAATAGTGGCTTCCCTCTTCTGTTAATACGCATCCAGGCATGCTGAAGCTTCGCTAGTAACTCTCCCTTTAAATCACCGGTGAAGTACAGAGATTCCTGTACTTCTTCCTCCTGAGGTGGGTTCTTCAACGCATATCCGAACTGGCGAACAAACAGAGACGGGTTGTAATTGTTACACCCTTTTCTTCCTATCAAAGGAACATTAGGATACCCAGAAAAACTGAAAATAAGCTCAGACCCCAACAAGTCTCGGTCAAACCACTCAATGTCTTCGAAAGATAGCCTCATCAGGCGCTCTGGCCAGTCAGCTGTAGTTGCACTATCCACAAAAGGTCCCTTCAGGGGAAGGTGGCTCTTAAACCACATGTTCAACAACGGCACACAACAGTAAACAGTCTTTCCCCTTCTATTTTCATTTTTGTAGTGCAATGAATGATAGAGATCTCCGATCAAAGTGGGCACCGGGTTGCCAGCAGCAAACAGATGGAAAGCGTCCAAGTCCACAAAATTGGGTAAGCTGGGAAACAACACTATTCCGTAGATACATAGAGCCAAGATAGCATTAAAGACTATCCAGCACCCGTTCTTGGCATACTCTTGAGCTTTGCCAACCAGAAAATCAAGGGAGAAACCTAGAACCCCAAGCCAAGAAGTCACTAACAGTTCAGCAGCGTTCATGTGCAAGGCCTTAGCTAAGTCCTCCAACTTGGGCTCAGCAGCAGAGTGAATAAAGGGAACCTTATTCTGTACTGGTAGCTCAGTAAACTCCACATACTCCTCCATGGTAGGCCCCAAAATAAAGTCAGCAAACGTGAAACACCTCAAAGCAGGGTCGTAGAATTGCATCAGCGTGTACAGCCCATTCATCTCAACAGCAGTTGGCTTGCAGACTAGTCTCAACAATCTTCCATGACTCATCCTGAAACTTCTCCTAACCTCCTCATCAGCCAGAGACATCAGACCAAGCAAGGGAGTAATGTCAGGTGTAGGTAACTTATACGCGACTGTCTTCCTCAAACCAGCCATGATCAATAAGCAGAAGTCCGGGCACTAGAACCAGGGAATATGAAAATGCACCTGCAGCACAGACACACGTTAATGGGATGCAATGATAATGGTTATGCAAACAATGCAATGCAAGTAACATGCAACAGGGACCAAATGCCGTGGCTGAAAAGCCTGAACCATATCAAAAGTCTCAGATAGACTCTCCAGAATTCCTCAAACCCTGGTCTCAGATAGACCTAATACAAAAGCTCCAACACTGGTCTCTGATAGACCCCATATCATAACTCTGACTGGTCTCTGATAGACCTCATATCATAACTCTGACTGGTCTCTGATAGACCTCGAACATAACTCTGGCTGGTCTCTGATAGACCTCATATCATAACTCTGACTGGTCTCTGACAGACCTCACATCATAACTCCAACTGGTCTCTGACAGACCTCATAACTCTCCATAAATACCCAGGATCTCAAATCAAGAAACCAGCCGGTATCTGAAGGTCTAGTTACCTGCATAACCCCAAACCCTCTCACAGGTAGGTGTCCTAGTAACTGACAACGGTATGGCATCCTATGCGGTCGTCGGTGTCACAGACTTTCAGGGTTGATGATACGATTCCCAGAAGGAGTGGCATCATCAAATCCTGAAGAGGCCTCACTTAGCCAACTTCCAAATGATCGGTTCCCGGAGTCGACAATTCAGCTAACCAACAACCCCTTCGACCCAAAGGGTAGAAAAAGAAGTCAACCAGAAGAACCTCGTCCGAGTGTAGATTTCGTGGGACACTAATGCAAGCAAAGCCGGCATGCACCCACTAATTTCTACTCTAATTCTAGGTGCACTCAAGCCCAGGTCCGGCTTATCTCTCAATCATAGAACACCCGTCACACCCGAATACAGCAGTAATAATCATAATATAACGCTGAAAGTAAATAACGGAAAAATAAATCCATACAAAATCCTCGACGGGAAAACAAGCGCTAGGATTGACTCGCTTAAGGGACGTTGTATCCCAAATGCATAAGGAACTATCGCAGTCCTTAGCAGATAGGGGACGTTGGATCCCCAGCAGAGTCTCCAGCTGTCGCTACTGCGAAAATCGGCGCCGGCTGAATAGAAGAGTCGCCACCGTGCGTTATTTATCCCAACGGAGGGAAAGGAAACGCTCAGAGTAAACCTACCGCAAAGACGGGAAAGGAATGGTCATCGCAACCAAATCCTGGATTCGGGAGTCGGTTACGCAAGGGGAAGGTATTAGCACCCCTCACGTCCGTCGTACTCGACGGGATCCACGCTTGTTTTCTGGTACGGATTGTTATTCTATCTAAACTAAGGGTTAAGGGTTAAAAAGAAAATAAAATGACTCGGCAAAGTATCGCACTTTATGCCTACGTATTCCCGTCTGGAACGAGAAATCAGAGTCAACGTAGTTCGCCTACCTACGGAAAAGGAGGGGAAGGTTGCTCGCTAGAATATCGCATCCTATGCCTACGTACTTTCATACAGCATGAAAGATCAGAGCAAACGTAGTTCGGGCCACGTACGACACAAGTCTGTCTTGATCGTTTTTATTCCTTCTGAAAAAGGTTTTCTGATTACTGGTCCAAGCGGACAAAAATGAAGTTTTGATGAGTTCACATTCTTTTACGGAAGAAGTGTCTTTTATTGTGTTTGAAATATTTATTGTGTTTTTCTGTTCGTTTTGAGAAAGAAGAGACAGAACTCTAACCTACGGTTGAAAAGGGAATCAAACTAACCTAATGTTATCATGCATGGGTTAAGACCTAATGTCTATCATGCTCCTCTCTTGCACAGAGAGAAACAGAGATCCTAAGGGAATAGACGGAGACAGAAACAATAACATATATACAATAAAGCAGTAAAATGCATGGATGCAGCAATACAAGCGAGGCAAGGGAGTCCCACTCAACCTCGAACCTAGAAAACAATAGGCAAAAGTGAACAGAATTCACTTTCAACCTAACAGGGTAAACAACAAGCAATACAGTCAGGGAAAACCAATCAATACATCAGGAATTAAACAGCAAAAATAAACAGCAACAGCAGCTCTGTATCAACATCTGTCTTCAAGTCATCTCCAAACATCTACCAGCTTCAAGCATGCATCAATCTTGATCTTCACAACCCTCAAGCAAGGTATTTATCATCAGTCTTCAATCTGCAATGGCTTTTCTTCAAGTCTCAATCTCTAAGATGAATATCAGTCAACAAGATGAAATGCATGTTAAACAGTCAATTGCCTACCAAGGGTGGCTCACTGACTGTTAACATGATACAGACAATTTTCTCTCAAAAGTTCTATCTTTCAAATACATTCACTAATCCTTCCAAAGGAAGGAGGTGGATATTTGAAGGAGACTTTGAATCATAGAGAAAGAATGGAGGCAGACAAGACCTTCCATATTTGTGAATCAAGTTTTCTACTCTAGAGCTCTGCCTAACTCCTAAACCCTATAGCCTTCAACAGCTGCCAGCAAGAGCTACTCCTCATCAACTCTGGAAGTTGGTCTTCATTCCCTTGATCTCCAATGGCCTTCTTCAGCACAGTCTTCAGCTCTCCCAATCCCCAAGCAAACCCAATACCCCACACAGTCAAATAATAACCCTAGAGAGGGCACACCACACAGTCAAACAAATATAAGCAGTATACTGATAGTAATAGTAGAATAGGGGAACCTAGTAATTTCTAAGGGATCTACTATCTACCCATAGTACCCTTATAGTCCCATACCCCAAAAATTCAATCTACAACTCCTAAAAGAATTGATTCACTACACCTATGTTATCTCCTAAACCCTAGTTTTGGTTCTCCTAATCACACCTAAACAAATCATCTAAAATTAAATCCTAAAATCATGAATTAAATTTTATATACAAGCTAGAGTTCTAAGCTAATCACCCTAAAAAGAATGGATCAAAATTGTAAAAGCATCTAAGTAAACTAAAATCCACAATATCATGCATCAAATTAAACCACTTAAAAAGCTATTTAAAAGAAAAATATCCTAAAAATGCTAAAACAAAATTAAATTGGAATTTTATTATTTCTTAATTTTCTTAACAGAAATATGAACCTAATGAAAAAACAACCACTAAAAAATAAGCATCTTTCAATTATTTATGATTTTTCAAAGAATTAAAATGAATTAAGTAAAATTAAAATGGATTAATTGGGTTAGGGGGTGCAGTAAGCATTTTATTCAGTTAAAATCATGAGAATGGGCCCAGACTGGGGGGCGCGCCTAGAAAAGCGCGTCTGGGCCCAGTCAAACAGAAATCACAACAAAAATAAAAAAGAGGGAAACGGTGCAAGAAGTAAAAAATACAGTTCATTTGGCATTGGGCCTGGAAAATAGGGTGCGAATAGCAAGGGATTATTGAGCCCAGTCTGAGGGATTAAATGAAACGGTGCGTTTGGCACCCAGGGTTCCCTCCACATTTCAACTTTGAATCGTGGCCTTCAGATTGGGATCCAAGTCCAAGTCAAACATCAGATCGTGTGGTCCTCCTTCATCTTCAACCTTGGACAAACCCTAGAACCAGAAATCCTACCCCATGCACGCATCTTTCTCCTCCTCTGTTCTCCCTCAAACCTCAATGAAATTCCACGCTATAAAAACCAAAAGTGATCTATTCTCTTCCCTCTACACAGCCATGGCAATAGTTCTTCTAAAACTCAATCAAAATTCAAACCCGATAGGTAGAAGGTATTGACTCCACCATTATGCACTGATATCAACCATGAGGATTCCTTCTAATTATTACCATAACACGATCTACACACTACACAGATCAATCTGAGCTATACATCCAAGATTATCATGCTTTAATCTAAGAGTTATATGCCCTAACAGTTCTTGCACTCCAATGGCAACATCCATGAATTGGTCTCAAATTCACCAGAATCAGTCACCTAACTAATCCTAACCATTCTAACCTAATAATTCTCTAACATGCTAACTAAATCAAGCAATTCGAAGGGAAACACCAACCTGGTTTGATGATGAAAACAGAGGTATAATTCCTTGGATCCAATGCTTGCAATGCTTGGGAAATGATCAACAAACTTGCTTCTTGATTCTGTATGCAATGGATCTTGTTCAAACTTCTTAAATCCTTGTAACCACTTCTTCTTGCACTTTGGATGATGAAGTTGGTAGCACACGATTCCTCTTCAATTAAAACAAATCTTTGATGGAAATTGGATATATGAATGATGTAGATGATGATCAGATCAAGAAATTTGGAAATTGATGAAGATTTGAGGAAGTTTGAGATGAATTTGCAAAATGGAAGAATGAGGTATAACTTGGTATTTTGATCATAATGATTCACCAAACCTTGAATGAAACCTCTCAATGCAATATATAGATGACATTAGAAAGCTCTAGAACTTTGTAGAAACTTCCCATGCACATTTTCCTTTGGATTTTGATTATGTAACTTCTTTTGTAAGTAACCAAGCATAACTTTCAAATCTTGAACCAAACTCAAAAATACACTTTTGCCAATGTTCTTAAAACATTTTTTCCAATCAAAATGACCTATAATTTCACCTCATTTGGCCAAGTTATGAAAAATCTCCATTTTGGGTCACTTTTTATTCATTAAATTCACCAAATTTGAAACCTTGAGCTATGAACCTTTCCAAACTTTCATGATCACTTTTCTAGACTCAAAATGTTATTTGGAGCAAGTTTGATGTTTTGAAGTTTTTCATTTGAAGCTTCCTTGTATTCGTTTTGGGCATAGGCTTGAAATGACCTGTAATTCTCAAATGACCAAACTACCCTTTTCTTGCCAAGACCATAAGTAGAGTTCCACAAATCATATGAAGGCATACCATACCATTCTAGAAATCTAAGACAATTAGGAACAACTCTTATGTTTACCATAAATTCATTTGAAATTTCCTTAAGGGGTAAACGTTGCTTGGAAGTCAAGTAACTTTCACAGACAAAATTTCAGATACCTCAGATGACCTGTAACTTGTAAGGACCATAACTTGAGTTCTATAAATCTCCTGGATGTATTACACCACTCAAATTAAAGGTATTGATATCCTCTACAAGTTTCATGTTGGCCAAGGATCCATTTGAAGCTTGAATTTTGACTTATCTTGCTTGGAAGTTTGACCTAAACTAGGGGATTTTACACAGAAACCCTAATTTAGAAACTCCTCCTCTTCTTGATTTATCTTGATTTCTTCTTGGCACAACACCACATCCTTCTCTACATGTCAAATGATGAACCCCACATCTCTCTAATAGACCTTAATGCCCTTCAATCAATCAATTGACCTAGAGTTGACCCAGGGTTGACCCAGATGAAACCCTAGTTGACTGTCTTCAACTGCAACTCTTGTGATCACATCAATGACTTGTCTCACTTCTCCAAATGACTATCTAGGTCATCTATGATGTCTATATACCCTCCATGCTCAGCTCACAGCTCACAATTTCTTTGATGATTTTCAGATACCCTCAGATAGGAGAGAGACCCACTGCTTGATCCACTGACTTCTTTAGACTTCCATTTCTTTCTGATGACTTGGATATGCTTGAATTTGAATAATATCCTCTTGATAGGCTCATAGAGATGAGAATAGTACTTGGTCCCTTGTTGGATGACTTGCTATGTTATGCTATGCAGATGATCAGACTATGTACATGACTCTATATGCAAATGCTAATGCAATTGAAACATAAACCAAGTGAAGAAGGTTGAGCAAATTTTAGGGTGCAACAACACCCTTTGGGAGACACGCGACGTAGTCACTCTCAAATCATAGTCTCTAGTGCGTCAGAGATTGCAAACAAACTAAAAAACACTTCTTTCGTAAAAGATTCAAAACAAACGTCAAAGTGTTATTTTTGTCCGCTTGGACTCTTAATCAAGAAAAACCCTTTCATTAGGTAATAAAAAACAGTCAGAAAAGTTTGTGTCTTCCGTAGCCCGAACTACATTTGCTCTGATCTTTCATGTCGTATGAAAGTACGTAGGCACAGGATGCCGTATCCTAGCGAGCAACCTTCCCCTCCTTTCCCGTAGGTAGGCGAACTACGTTGACTCTGATTTCTCGTTCTAGACGGGAATACGTAAGCATAAAGTGCGATACTTTGCCGAGTCATTTTCTTTTCTTTTTAAACCAGACCTGTAGAGTAGATAGAATAACAAACCCTTAGATAGAAAACAAGCATGGATCCCGTCGAGTACGGCAGACGTGAGGGGTGCTAATACCTCCCCCTTGCGTAATCGACTTCCGAATCCAGGAATTTGGTTGCGATGACCATTCCTTTCCCGTTTTGCATTAGGTTTACTCTGAGCGTTTCCTTTCCCTCCTTTGGGATAAATAACGCACGGTGGCGACTCTTCTGTCATAGCCGGCGCCGACTTTCCCAGTAGCGACACTCCCGTAGTGACGGTTTCCTCAGCAGAAGGGGTTTGATTTAAGCATAGAATTGCTTGTGCTCCAGCCGAGCTATTCAATTTCCCAGAAGATTCGATCCCCATCAGTGTGGATTTCTCTTCCCGGCAGGGGTGTTCTCTCTCCCCGACGGAGTGGGTATCTTTTCTCCCTAGCATTTATTTTGCTAGGTTGGTTCTTTTGCATTAGCATCCTCCCAAATGCGTAGCATTTCCATTTCTTATGGAGCATTACACCATTTTCGAACATAGGCATCTAAAGCATAAGCCAGGTTTGGTGTTTTGGGACCGGATATTCTCTCAGCAGAGACTGTTTGAATCAAAAGGCTTTCGTGTTATCCGTATCAGGATGGATTTTTTGGGTTGGTTATTCTATCAAATTCTTCCCAACTGAGTCGTTTGGGTAAATGTCTTCGCTTTCCTCAAGTGAGTTGCTTGCGACTGTTGTCTTCCCTGGTCAAGCTTGTGGGTCTTTCCCAACAGAGTTGTTCCGACTTTTGGTTGGTCATTGTTGTTTTATTTCAACTTTTGGTTGATGACCAAGTGGCGTTTGGATGTTATTCCAACTTTTGGTGGTTATTCTTTATTTCTCTCAGCAGAGTCGAGGATTCCAACTCTTGGTTGGCACCCTCCAGCATAGTTCAGATGATTGTATTTGGTGTTCCGACTTTTGGTTGGCCTAGAAGGTGATCCCAACGGTTGGTTGGTAATCTTTGGTTTCTCCGCACAGAGTCTCTATTCCAACTTTTGGTTGGCAATCTTTGTTATTCTAACTCTTGGTTAGTAGTTGTTGTTCTAACTCTTGGTTAGTAGCCTTTTATTTCAACTCTTGGTTGATAATCTGGGATGATCATCCCAATTTTTGGTTGGCAGTCTTCTATGGTGGAGTCAGCTTTGTTTAGCGTCCCCCAGCTATCCTAACTCTTAGTTAGTAGCTTTTGGTTCCAATTTGTGGTCAATGAGGATCTTTCCCCAGCAATCCTAACTCTTGGTTAGTAGCTTGTGTTCCGACCTTTGATCGATGGTGTTTCCTAGTGATTCTAACTATTGGTTAGTGCCTTTGTTTCCCAACTTTTGGTTGTATGTTATCCCTTGTTGGGTATCCCAACTTTTGGTTGGTAGTCCTCCCTTATTCCTCCGCAGAGTCGTTATCTCAACTTTTGGTTGATGAGTAGATCTGGTGTTTTCCAACTTTTGGTTGGCGCTTATGGTTCCCCCAGTAGGATCAGTCGTGGACGTTGTCGCTACCGCGAAAATAAGGTGCCGACAGAACAGAAGAGTCGCCACCTTTCATTATTTATCCCACAGAAAGGGAAAGGAAACGATCGGAAAAACCTGACGAAAAGGTATAAGACAAGGTCATCGCAACCATGTCTGGGTTCGGGAGTCGGTTACGCAAGGGGAAGGTATTAGCACCCCTCACGTCCATCGTACTCGATGGGATCCACGCTTGTTGTGTTTATCTGACAGGTTGGTTTTATCTATCTACCTATCAAGGATGGTCTGAAAAGAAAAGAAAATGACTCGGCAAAGCATCGCGATTTATGCCTACGTATTCTCATCAGAGAATGAGAAATCAGAGTCAACGTAGTTTGGCTAACTACGGGTAACGGGAAAGGTGGCTTGCCAATACGTCAGTATTGTGCCTACGTACTCTCAACAGATATGAGAGATCAGAGCTTACGTAGTTCGGGATAATACGGATTACAGGAGTTCAGATTCATCTGTTTTTCCGAGTAGGGTTAACAGGCAGTTCCAGCAGTTTGGTGTATGCAGCTCGACCCTTGGAGACTTAGGCGTTACCGTTTGCGGTAAAACTGAGAGTTAAAGACACTCTTTTTTTGAAAACGTTTTCCTTGAGTTATGGGCCCACGGAGCAAAAGAGGTTTGAGGTTTGTTTTCTGTCTTTTACGGAAGAAGTGTTTTTTATGGTTGTTTGTAGTTTGTACAACACTAGAGACTATGACCTGGGAACGAATGCGTCGCATATCGTCCAAAGGACGTATACTAAACACTCTAGACGATTGAGAGGAGGCCGCTCAATTATCATTACCCAAGTAGCTTAAGGCTTGTAACGCGCTTGTACTGACTTGCCTTTATTACGTTTTTTACTGTTTTTTTTAGAGAGAGAAGAGAGAGGGCACAACTAAGGAGAAACTATCAAGTCCTAATGTTGTCATGCTAAGGATTCATCCTATGGTGGAGGTTTGAAATAGGGAACTCCTAGAAGTTATCATGCATAGGTTTCAACCTAAAGTTCTAATCATCACTTCCTCATCAAAGGAAGTGAGAGTCCTAGGGGATCATGTCAATGGGATACAGCCGGTAGATAAAGCATCAGCGAAACAGATAAACAGTAAAGATGCACATGCAATGCAGCAATACAAGCAGAGGGAAACTCACTCAACCTCTAGGCAATCAAGCAAAAAGAACACAGACAAGCAGAGATAGACAGACTCAACCTCTAATGCTAACACACAGATAGAAAAGAATAACAACACACAAGCAAGGGGAGGATCACCTCAACCCTTAATGCAAATAAGCAGAGGGAGACTCACTCAACCTCTAAGCAGTCATGCTCCTAGCCTAAAGTAATCTAAACATGATTCCTATTCTAATGCATCAAGCAATTTAAAAAAGAGAGAGAAACCAAAACGAGCAACAGGGAAGTCATCCCAGGCTACATTAGGTTGGAGGTGTATCAACACTAGAGTCCATCATGGGCTCAACCTCTTGAGGAATGCACAGAATCCAACCAAAGGAAGGATTAGGCTCTCCCAAGAGGGATCCTATGTCAATAGGACAGAAAAGGCTGGGTATTAGTCCTAGATATCAATCTAAGGGTAACTAATTATAGTGTATCAACACAGAGTGTCCATCTTAGGCTCAACCTGTTGAGGAATGCACAAAATCCAACCAAGGGAAGGATTAGGCTCTCCCAAGAGGGATCCTAAGAACCGAACTTTGAGATGGATGACAGTATATAAACCAAGGGAATATACCATGCCAAGAATGTCAATCCAAGGCTCAACCTCCTGAGGAATGCACAGAATCCAACCAAAGGAAGGATTAGGCTCTCCCAGGAGGGCTCCTCATTAAGACTTGCAGGAGAAAGATAGTACAAACCAAAGGAATGTACTATACTGGTGAATGTCAATTCAAGGCTCAACCTCCTGAGGAATGCACAAAATCCAACCAAAGGAAGGATTAGGCTCTCCTAGGAGGGCTCCTCTTCAAGACTTGGAGAAATAGGATAGGGCACAACCCATGGAAGAAATCACATAAGGGACAGAAGGGAACACAACACTCCTACGAAACCCTACAGACTAGCTACAAGGATCACCTAAGCTAGGGGAATCAAAAGCTCTATCAAGGCTTTAACAAAGTTCTGATGAGGTATCTACCTACTTACCATTCTATCAAGAAAGGATATACTACTTATAATCATCTAATGGTCATGTACAAGGTTAGTCTATGAAGTTCTCCAAGCTAGGGTCACCTAAATTACAGCTAACTTGTAAAATGGGGAACTAATAGAAAATCATTTCTAAAAATTCTAAGGAAAATACTACATCATCCTACATGTGTTAACAAGCTATGGTACAAAAATCAGGGGCTAAACCTAAATCAAAAGGCTCAAACAAAATCCAAATCCAAAGAGTGCACTAAGGGGGATCTAACAAGGAAGGCTCCTAAACAACTATCTCAAAACCCTATTTAGAATCATCTAAAAATCACAACAAAAATAGTACAATATTATTTCATGTGTCAGCATTCACCATAAAAAAATCAGAGGCTAATATGAATTATTGAAAGAGAAATAAAATCATAAAGCACAACATGCAATTATCCAATTATTAAAATACATTAAAATGGAAAATATGCAATTAATTGGAAAATGCATGAAAATAGAAATTAAAAAATGTGAAAACATTCTAAACACATTAAACCACTCACATGATTTATTCCAAGAATTATTGAGAACATTTCATATTTTTCTTGAATTAAAACTAAACAAGTATCAAGATTAAAAAAAGTAAAAAAAGAAATGAAAATGAAACTAGGAGGGAGGTGCAACGAGTAACTGTCCTATGTGTTACACCTATGTGGGCCTTGCACTGGGGGTGTTGATAGCGATGACTACAAGGCCCAGTTGATTACTAAGCTCAGCTTTATTTATTAAGTGAAACAGGCCAGGGGGGTGTTAAGTAATATTTCCATGGGTAAAACGAATTCGGCCTGCGAATGGTGGGGTGTGGATAGCGTTGCTTGAAAAGCCCAGAGTTTCATTTAATGAAACTCTGCATTTCACTTAAAATGGGAATGCCAAGTGGAAGATACATGCGGGACTCATCTAAGCCGTGAGATGAACATACAAAGTCCACTCACCAGCAAGATCCAACAGCAGGGATAAAATCTGGTATTTGAAAACTAAAACGGAGGTACTATGAACGCAGTGGTTGCAGGGGCGGCCGGAGAAGATCCGGTCATCTTCTCCGGCGAGAGTGAATAGTACCAGAACTCCAAACTCCACTTTCTTTATATCGTTTTCTTCGTCTCACTTCCTAGAGTCCAAGTATCATGTTGTTTTCCACTTTTATCCACTATCTAAAGAGATATTCAAACTACAACTTGGGAGGCTCTACCAAAAAGTGTCATGATTCAATATGAAACTTATCTAGAATTCATCTAAAGGTTGTCAAGAACCTAACTGCATGTCAAACTAGTTCTAAAACGCCATAAATTACTCATAATCTTGAAAGTTACCAACCTGATCAGAAGCTCTGAATTTGGTGTTCTTGAGGACGAATTCTTCCTCCAAAAGGTGCAGATTCACTCAGAGAATGATGCTTGATCAATCTTGATGCTCAATTGCTATGGAAATGTCCTCCAATTAGAAAATCGTTTTTCACCTCCAAGCTTGAAAAACTCTAACTGATTTCACTGAATTTACCTCCCATAAGCAACCAACCTCATATGAACTTCTTCTAATATTTATATAGAATCATTTTGGACACTTTTGAGGCCCATTGGAAGCCCACACAACCCATTCCAATTTTCTGGTTTTTTCATCCAAACCTTCCATGGCAGTTGCGAATTCTGCTTCTAGTAGCTTCTAATTCCTTCCACAAAGCTTGCACAACAATCCTTGAGTGTGAATGGATCAATTTGGATGCCTAATTTGATCCTATGGTGATAATTGAATGTGTTACTTCAAATCCAAGTAACCTTTGAAACTTCCATGAAATAGGCTCCAAATCAAAATTCTAAAAATGCCATTCTTCTCAAAACATCATTTCCAATCAAAACAAGCACAAACTTGTGAAGTTTTGATCCATTACAATTTATTTTGAATTTTCTCTTCATTAATGCTTTTAATGATCTTTTTCTCTAAATTTCTTCACACTCTCCCATCTTCAATCCATATCAAGGGTTTCTTAGGTCATGGTTGGACTAAAAACACCATTTTGAACAACTTTCAAGTTGAACAATTCTTCATTTGAGGTGCCTAAATTGGTGAAATGGACCCATAACCAAAAATGACCTGTAATTCCAAATGCCCAAAATACCCTTGACTTGTCAAAGCCATAACTTGAGTTATATAAATCCAATCATGGACTTCTAGTACTCTCTAGAAATCTAAGAGAATAAGGAACAACATTCATGGTGACCAAAAGTTCATAGGAATCATACTTCTAGGGCAAAAGTGTCATGCAAGCTGGGTAACTTTCAAGCTCCAAATTCACATGCCTCAGATGACCTGTAACTTGTTTGGCTCATAACTTGAGTTCTATAAACCCTATCAAGAACTTATAGTACTAAAATTAAAGCTAAGATCAAGATATACAACAATCATGTTAGGGTCAAGGTGAGATGAAAATCACATCTTGAGCTAAGTGGTCTTGATGATAGGCACCAAACCAGGGGATTTTACACTATCAAGCATAACAACCCTAGCCTAGCATCTTCTCACACTCTTGATCCATGATAAGTTGACCTTGGAATCATCCCTAAAACATCTCAATACATCAATACATGATCACATGGCTCTTGAATTAGGTCTCAACGTTCCTCAAATCATCATTTATCCTAGGGTCATCCAGATGAACCCTAGTTGTACCAATCTTGGTAGTTGCTTCTTATCTTTCACACAATGACCCATCTAGGCTTCAAAATGAACCTCAACACTTCTCATGAGCTCTCTCAAGACCTCAAGTCCATCTTCATGGCCTCATAATCATCTGATGATCTTCCCACCACTCTCAAGCTAGGAGGCCTACCCACTTGGTTTCCACCACTTCCTCTGAGGATCTTGGACTTCTCTGGTGAGGATATCAACCCTTGAACACTTGGATAAATCTCTTAGCTAGCTTCATAGTCTTGTTTAGCCCTTGTTGGTAGTCATACCTCTTGATCTCCTGCACACATGTCAATGAAATGCATATGATAATGCTAATATGAATGAAATGAAACATAAGCTAGGTAAAGAGAGGTTGGGCAAATTTTTGGATGCAACAGACGTCGATTCATTTTCCAACTTTTGGTTGATAGTATTTTATTCCCCAGGGAGGTCTCCATATCCGGTGTGGTCGATTTGTTAATGTTGTTCTAACTCTTGGTTGATAACCTTTGTTCTCTGATTGTGGATTCCGACTCTTGGTTGGTAGGGGTGGTTTTGTCTCGAGAGAGTAACCCGCATCCCATATTTTAGATGGTGCTGCTAGATTGTTGACTTGTGGTGAATGTTGATCCCATGTGGAGTCATCTGGCTAGTTTACTCTTTTCCCAGGGGAGGGAGGTCGTCAAGATGTTTTCTCGCACGATGCGGTTTGCTTGATTGGTTTTCTCTTTTGTTACCCAGCAGGATTTATTCCAACTCTTGGTTGGTATTCCAAGGTCGCCATCCCGACTTTTGGTTGGTATTTTATGGGAGAGTCTGTTCCAACTCTTGTTTGGTATCTATTGTCGATTTCATCCCAACTCTTAGTTGGTATCCTCCGGGCGTTTTCCCGAATTTTGGTTGGTATCTTTTGGATGAATTTCAGATTATATTGGATTGTTATCCCCAGCGCGTCATTTTCCAACTCTTGGTTTGTAGTCGCTGTTTTTCATTGTTGTAGGGTGCAAATTTCTTGTTTCTTTTGTATTCAATCACCTTATACCTTGAATGTTAGAAAGCGGATGCTTTTCACCCCTTCAGGTCCAAGTCGATAGAATAGGGGCAGTTGTAGCACCCCAAAATTTGCCTTTCGTTTTAACCGTAACTGGATTTTGTTTCTTAGTATTTTGCATTTTTTACATTGCATAACATTCGTTCTCGAGGCATGGGATCAAGGCGTTCTTATGGCTCAAGTTCATTTCGGAGCAAAAGACTGAACAGCAAACAATGAGCATCAGAGGTTCGGGCATTTATTTTGCCCAGCGGTAAGGCGACCGATTTTATTTTGCAGGTTAATTTCAGATCAGAAAGCAGCACTCAGGCTCATAACAAGCATTTTCATAGTGATAACGTTCAAAATGAGGTTCAACAGCTAAACAAAGCTCTTGACAGTTGAAACAGGGCAAATGGACAGATTTCCCTCCAAAAGGCCCAAGAATTCAAAATTTGAAGGTGTTAATCGGTTAACCTATATGGTTAATCGATTAACCATAGGAAAATTAGCTCAGATTTGAAGTTTTAGCAGTCTTAATCGATTAACGCATATGGTTAATCGGTTAACCATAGAAGATTTGGCCCTGTACGTGATTTTGCAAGCCAAATGCACTTGGGGTCCAATTTTGATCACCTTGGAATTCAAATTTTCACTTGGGAAGGATCTAGAACATCTTTAAATTTCAGATTTCCTCCAAAATCCCATTCCTCATTCCAAACCAAGTTTTCCAATCCAATTTCCAAACCTTGCTTTGGATCCAAACCTAGATCATACTTAAGTGATTTACTCCAAATCAAACCATCCAATTTTCATTTCTCACATTCATTTTTCAGAATTGATCAGAATTCTCTCTCAAATTCTCTCAACTTCTCCATTTCCAAAACTCACTCAAAGCTCTTTTTCATTGGAATTCTTGATTCTTCATTGGAATCAATGGATTCTTGAGCATAAACCTCCATTTACCATCACCATTGAATCAATTTTCATCTTCAATTTCGTGCAAGCTTGGATATGAATCTGGAGTTGGATCTAGAAGTGATTATTTGAAGCTTTTTGACTCAAATTTGGTGGATCTTCATTCATACAACAACAATTATTGTGGATCTTGAAGTTTTCCGGATTTCTAGCATTTGATATGCTCAAATTCAGTTGATCAACATTTACCGAAGCAAATCTCCGCTTCGAAGGTTGGAATTCTCGATCCGATTTAACTTTTGAGTTTATCATGTTAATCTTCATATTCAATTAAATTTTTGTTGATTTCGATCCGTTCGATTTGTGATATGGCTGTGTAATTGTGTATCCATGCTGTTGGATCTCTGTTTTTTGTTGTTAATTTCGTGCTTAATTGATAAGTTGATCTGTTGGAACCTTGGATAAGCTATTTTGGTGCTAGAAGTGATTTTCTGCTACTGTTTTTAGCTTCTGGTGCAGTGTTAATCAGTTAACCTATATGGTTAATCAGTTAACCATTTCAAACTTTCAAAATTTTTGCAAACGTTAACAGTGTTAATCAGTTAACGCATATGGTTAACCGATTAACCTGTTCAAAACTTCAGTTTTTTTCAAACTTTTTAAGGTGTTAACCGATTAACCCCAGGGGTTAACCGATTAACATTGTGCCAGAATGTCATATTTGTTGTTTTGCTTGCTTGTTTGCATAACATTTCGGTTTGAATCATCATAGATCAGTGTGATGCATTAGGATTGAATTGTTTTGAATATTTGTCACTGTTTGTGGTTGGTTAATCATGATTTTGTTGACATGTATGTTCATTTTCCACTTGCTTGCATGCTTGTGTATGTGGTTCGAAGTGAGCTTTTGTTTGCATGTTCATTTGCTTTCATCTCTTGTTTTTCTCCACATGTTCGCATCATTCTTGCATCGCTGTTGAGGTCGAGACGCGCTTCTGGCGGCTGCTGCCCCACACATTTTTCCTCCCTCCCACCATTCTAATTGTGCATTTTCATGTTTGCATTTTCCAACTTGTGATTGATCCTTCCTTTGTTCTTCTTGTGATTTTTTCCATGATCCCCATAGGATTCCTAGTCCATCCGTTTAGGATGGGAGTAGGAGAGACATTAGGTGTTCAATCCAAGCATGCTTACATTAAGGTAGATGTTTCCCCTTTTCATCCAAATCTTAGGAGTACTTTGCATGACAACGTTAGGGCCGAGTTTCCCTTAGACCTTTCGTGCGTCTCTCTTCTCATCTCAAACCATTCTAATTCATCTAATAAAAGGCGATAAACGTTGCGCGCTACGTGCCTTAAGCTACATGGGGAATGATGAGTGAGGGGTCTCCTCTCGCTTATCTAGAGTGTTTAGTATACGTCCCGTTTGGGGGCGATATACGACGCATTCGCCTCCATGTCATAGTCTTTGGTGCAACGTGAATCACAAACCAAATTAATTCACTTCACTAAAAAACACAAAATAAAATTCAAACCTTTTTCCTTCGGGATTAATCGGAAACCTTTTCAGAAAAGAGTGTTGTTAAGCTTCGGTTCTACCGCAAACAGGCTTTGTCCCTAACTGCTGGAACGGATGTTTAACCCTACTCGATTAAAACACTTAATTAGCCTATGGTTTCGTGTCAGCCGAAACTACGTTTGCTCTGATCTTTCATACCAGATGAAAGTACGTAGGCACAAGACGAAATGTCTTGGCGAGCAACATTTCCCCCCTTCCTCCGTAGTTAGCCGAACTACGTTGACTTTGACTTTCCCATTGCACGAGGGAATACGTAGGCACAGAGTGGCGATGCTCTGCCGAGTATCTTTTATTTTCTTTTTGTCCTGAAGCCTGTAGCATAGATAGTTTAAACACACCCTTAGATAGACAACAAGCATGGATCACGTCGAGTACGACGGACGTGTGGGGGTGCTAATACCTTCCCCTTGTGTAACCGACTCCCGAATCCAGGACTTGGTTGCGATGACCTTGTCTTTCCCTTTTTTTTTAGGTTTTTCCGATCGTTTCATTTCCCTCTCTGTGGGATAAATAACGAAAGGTGGCTACTCTTCTGTTTTCCGTCGGGTGTTTTTCGCAGTTGCGACAAGTGGTAACCGGTTACTCAAAATAGGGTAACCAGTTACTCTGTTGAAAAAAACCTGAAAATGTGAAATTTGCACTGAGTAACCGGTTACTCAGAATTGGGTAACCGGTTACCCTATTGAAAAGGCTGAAAAATGTTAAATTTGAATTAAGTAACGGGTTACTCTAGATAAGGTAACCGGTTACCACTGAACCAAAACCAGAAAAACAAGTTTGAAAGTCAGTTTTCAACATCCAACAACTTATCCAAACATCCATATGAACATGGTATCAATCAAGCACAAAATTACCATCAAGAAACAATGTTCAAGTATCGTGTAAACACAATCAAGCATCAAAATCACAAATCACAAGAATCAAAATCAACAAAATGGATCAAAAAGCATCAAAACCCATAGATCTAGATTGTGATTATGCCAATAAGCTCAAAACAAAATTAGATCTAGAATTGCCAACCTACAAAGCGGAGATGTGCTTTGGTGATTGTTGATTCACTTGAAATGAGAAAATCTAAGCAAGAAACCCAGAGACTCTTCAATATCCAAGAGCTTTCTTGTTGTAGAAGTGAAGATTAAGCAAAAACAAGCAAAAACGATCCAAATAAGCACTTCCAAACTAGCTGCCAAGTTCAGATCCCAAACCAAACAAAAATTGAATGGTGAATCAGAGATAATGGAGATGAATGATGAAGGTTTAGCTCTAGAATTGTATGATTCCAATGAAGAATCAAAGAACTCAAATGAGAGCTCTAATGGAGGTTTTGGGAGTGAAAACGTGGAGAGAAAATTTCAAGAGTGAAAGTGAAATCTGAAAATGAAATGTAATTGTGGAGATCTCCTTTGAGGTTTGGAGCAAATTCCCTTAAATTAGCTCTAGGTTTGGGATCAAAATATGGTTTGGAATGTGGGTTAGAATTTGGAATGGAAATTAGGAGTGGAATTAGGAATGGAAATGGTGAAAAATTGGAGGAAAATAGTGAAAATTAAACAATTCTAGATCCTTCCATGATGATCAAATGAAATCAATGGTTGAGAATGGTTGGAAATTACACATGCTGGAAATTCAAATTTCTTTTCAAATTCTGCTCGAAGTAACTGGTTATTCTATATAGGGTAACCGGTTACTCTGTTCAAAATGCCCAGATTTGGTGCCAAATGGAGGGAATTCTGCACAATTGCCCACTGCCACTCGTTCTAAACCCTGCGAAGCCTCTGAAACCCATTCTTGAACATGGTAACTGTAAGAACACCTGAGATACCCTATATGTTGTATTCTGAGCCAAAAATAACCTGTTGAATAAAATAATGTTGATCGCTCGATTGAGGGGAAAAATAAATGCAAGAGCCTCTGATGCTCGTTGTTCAGACTCTTGCCACAAAAAGGAACCATGAGCCACAAAAATACCTTGATCCCATGTCCCAAGAAAAAATGTTATGATATGCAGAAATGCAGAATTGCAGAGAAACATAAACCAAGTTAAGAAGAAAAGGTTGGTCAAATTTTGGGGTACAATAGTACCTATTTGGTTTGTTCTCTAATATGGATCGTGTCACGAGTCTTTTGCTTCCCCGGTGGAGTCTATTTCAGTGGAGACTTTCCTTTTCTCGAGTGAAGATTTATCTTCCCCGATGGAGTTTGTTTCCCTGGTATGTCAGTTCCTCAGTGAGTGGTTACTCATTGTTGTGTTTTTCTTTTCTTTTGCCCGTGTGTCAGCATCTGCTTGCACCCAAGCATCATAAAGTATCATTTAGATTCATTGCACTATCTCATTTTTCCTTTTGCATACCATCGTATCTAAGGGAGAAAATTTTCAGTTTGCTATATTTAAATACCTTTCACGACGATCTTATAAAGATTGTTATCTCTCATTTCCATCTGGTGAAGATATTTAAATCGGGGCAACTGTTATACCCCAAATATTTACCCCTAGACTCATCATCATTCTAGGAGCATCAACATTGTTTATCTAAACTTAACTTCTTTCAAGTTTGATCTTTGTTAAGATGCAGGTGAATTAGGGTTTCACACAGTCGGGAATCGGGGTTTCTATGGTTTGATCAGTCAAGGGTTTGAACTGATTATCCATGTAGAAACTTTCTAAATCATCAAGGGTACTACATTGGATCAAGCATGAATCAAATTTGAGGTTGTCCCGCAAGGGAGAAGAATAGTACAACCCAAGAACCCAGATTAGGGTTTCTGTTGGAAAACTCAGTTGTAGTTTGACTTTTGGTTTAAATGGCATTCCAATGGTGGAATCATGGTCCATAAAGATTATATGACCTATTTATGTCCCCACAATAAGTTTCAAGGCCTCAGGGAACTCAGAATACTAACAATCGGTTCAGACGTTTTCGATCGTTCGGTTCGTCTGACTGAAAAGTCAACTCTTTGACCAATAGGGTTTTGACCCAAAATTAAAGCCAATTGTGTTCCAAATGTTATGTCATATATAATCATGAATTTTGGTGACCATTGGATTAAGAATTGAGAAGTAATCGAAATGTTGGGAAATTAGGGTTTTAAAAGGGGCTAAGCCATAACTTCCTAACCACACATCCAAATGGAGTGGTCCAAAGCTTGTTGGAAAGGTCTTTGAAAGTAATACAAAAGTGCCACAGTAACCTATGTTCAAAAAATGAATGGGTTTTGAGTTATGCGCAAATACAAGACAAGAGGGGATTTTTGTACTTTTAAGTCAATTTTTCAGCCAACTTCAAGGAGATTTTTGACATAGTTACACTTGGAATTTGAACTTGATAAAAACCTGAAAGTTGTAGGATATGTTTAGGGATTTCCAAATAGTACATGAACTTCTTCATAGCATTTGTGAGCTAGGATTTTCGAAGAGAGGAAGTTGAGGTCAAAAAGCTTGAAATCCAAAATCTCAACTTGCAATGACATGATGTAAAACCTGTCAAACTTGTTGTTTCATGCTGATTAGTTGCAAGACACACTCTAAACAAGGTGTTACACGAAAAATCCAAAGATTACACAAGGATTAAAGGGTTGAACTAAGAGAGAGTTCCATTGATGGCATAAAGTGACCAATGCTATTTTGACAAAGAACAACTTTCCCTCAAAATATGCCTTGAGCCACTACCTTATCCCCTTCTACACTCCAAGCTAAACCTCAATCTCAGAAGCATGTCCTAAAGCCAACAACCCTTTTACTTAATCACCTGAATCAAGGAAAGTCGTCATTACTAGCAAGTTGGTTCTCAAATGAACAAGTTGGCAAGAGACTTGAAAACCAACCAGATCCTTAATCTCCACTCTTCCTATAAATAGCTCACTCTCTACACATCACAAACATACCAAAACTAGCATTAAATCAAGCAAAAAAAACCTCTCCCTTCTATTTCCACTTTTTCTTGCAAACTAAGAAACTTCACAAAACACAAAAATCTGCCTTGAGCATAATTCACTCCAAAACAATTTCCAACCAATAAAAATCTCCACAAACACTTCAAACACTCCATAAATTTTGTTTTGAAGCTACCTCAATCATCATTTCCACCAGAAACACTTTTCTCCCAAAAGTTAAATGTCAAACCTAAGGAAGGTTGACTTTCTCCATTATTAAAGAGATCCTTCTATTCAGGGCTTTTCCATCTCTCCCAACACCTCAAATAACTCAAATATAAGGTGTAGTTATTGTCCAAATCATCACAACTTTATCTTCACACTCATTTCCAAGATCTTTCATAAAGATCCCTTAGTTACTTCTAGCTTAAGTCAACCTACTTCCTAAGTAGCTGCTTGGAGGGAACTTGAACTGTGTAGACACTGCAATTGAGGTTTGTTAGGCATCATGTTTGTTTTTGATACACATTAGTTTGAACATGTTTAGAATCCATTACAGGTCATGTATGGACTTTAGTAATAGTTGTTCTCTTGAGTTTGTAAACTTCCATGAGATTTTGCTTGCTAGTGTGATTATAGGTTTCATTCCATGTGCTATGTATTGATTCTGTCTAGGGTCAGTGTTTTGATTGTGCCTAAACTCATTTATAGGTCAAAGTTAGACATGCGTAAGTTATGTGTAGTGCAAAATTGGAATGTTTATAAACTGTTCTGATTTTATGCCTATTAAGATGGTTTAAGACTTTCACTATCATGTGCAACGTTATGGTGTTGTTTGAACCATGTGATGAATGATCATGGACCTCATTTATATGCTACTTAGGTCATGTGAATCATGTTTGAATGTTGAGTTTTGTCTGTTTGCAATTGTCATGAGTTTGTGCTACCAATGTGCTTATAAGTTTATTTCTATGTGCCATTTAATTTCCCTAATTGAATATGAGTTTTATGTGTTTGTAAATACCATATACATGATATTTGGAGTGTGTTTGAACCACTATTCTAGTTAAAACATATTTGAACAGACCTGCATCTTTGAAATTGCATTCTTGCATCACTTTTGCTTTGACTATTGAATTTTAAAATGCAAGAACTTTCAGAAAAAACCAAGGATACCATTGTGTTCCTTATGCAATTTCACTCAAGTTTGAGCTAAATTTCACTAAAATCCATTAAGAATTGAGAAAGATATGAGGTTCACATTTTTTAGTTTTGATATGCTAGGCCTGGTCAGGTTTGCCTAAGTTCCAAGATTGAGGCTTACCAATTTATGGGGTGGTTTGATACATTTGCTGTATCACCACCCCAGTGGTTAAACCTGCGCACATTCTTCACTCTTTACACTGCCAAACCCGAGTTCGATCCTGCTAGGGATAACGTTTTTGTGATTTTAAGATTTTTATGACTTTTAACAATATTTTGTCTCTCTTTCACCAACATATCATATGCGCACCTCAGTTGGTTTGGTAATGTTTTAACATTTGAACCAAGGTGTGTGGGTTCAATCCTTGTGAAGGACATTTCCTTCTTTTTATTACTTATTTTCCTCATTTTTCTTCACAAATTAATTTCATCATAACTTACTCATTTTTATCATTTTTACCCCATTCTTTTTGCAAATTGTTCTTCATCATGTCTATTTTCAATAAGTGAGGAAATAATTCAAGGATATTTATCCTAGAAAGACTTTGACCCACTTGAAAATCATGTGTTTTTTAGGGTTTTCACCTTAATGTTTAGAAACTTTTCTCAATTTGAAACTTGATCTATCTTGTAAGATTGGTTTTGTATGATTCGTATGTGTTTGTTAAAATATTTGAGTAATCAAATTTGCTCGATTCATGTGTCTTACCATGTTCATATTTTCTTTTGTGAATGCATCTATATGAAAACAACATAATGAACTTCATTTGTGAACTATACCATACTTCTTGATGTTGTAACCACTTGAATATGTTCATCATGCCTCTTTCTACTTGTTTATGTGTCTTGTTAGAAACATAACATTTTGGGCTTGTTTTGTCTTGGTTGTTACCATGAAATTTGTCTACTTTTCCCCATGAAACCTTAAACTTATACTTGAGTTGTTGTAACCCTTCTTGTATTCTTGCTTGCTTGATTATCATCAATACATGTTAGTTGGTCTTATGTTGTTACATTTGATCTCATTTAATACTTATAGCATGTTTGTCTCAAGTTGTAACTTTCTTGTATTGACTAAATTTCATAACTGAACTTGTTATTATTACACATGTTCTTTTGTTTGCCTTGATGGTTGTTACCTCATTGCTCTTCATCTTTGTTAATATGTTTAAAGTTAATATTGATTTATATGTTTACTTGTTGTTACATGTTCTTGCTTATGTGATTAACCTTTCTTATTTTTCCCCAAGTGATAGAACTTGTAAGTTCTCATCCAGTAGCCTCATCTCCCTTGTGTCCAAAGGAAAGTCTCTCTATTGATCCTTGGGTCATAGATAGCTCATTACTCTCCCTCTGGCTTTGTTAAGTCATTTTTAACCCTAGCTTTGTTAAGTTAGAACCTACTAGCCATTAGAATTTTCTTAAGTCTAAAAGACCCACCTTTTACTAGGAGTGTTCTTCAACTAGAACCCTAGGATAGAGTTTTTCAAATCTATGTAAGAATCATTGTCATGGTTACTTGCTCCCCCTCTTGGCTTTAGTTAAAGTCAATTTTGAGTGTATAAATTAGAATAGAGAGTTTTGTTAAACTCTATACAAGCATTGTTGTGTTTGTTTCCCCCTTTAAACCTTAATCATAATTAAGTGTTCATCCTCAATGAGGCGAACTACGGTTGCTCTGATTATGTCCTAGTTAGGATACGTAGGCAGGAGATGCGATATCTTTGCGAGCAAATTTAGAAACTATCCTTAGGTTTTACCTCAACTTTACCTTATACACTAAATCCTAAACCATAGCAAACATTTAGCAAGCTTAACATACAAACATACCAAAGGTTCCTGTAGAGTACTACAGATGTTTAGGATGTGAAATACCTACCCTAAGCACAACCAACCCCCGATCCCTGAATCTCTTAGCGTTGTTGTTACATTGCACATAAGGTATTTCTTTCTTTAACCTTTCCTTTGGATAAATCAAAGTCCGGTTGTGAATTTAATGAATTAAGATTCAAGTTAATTAATAGCTTGACATCACGATTGTCACTGCAACATGAACAAAGGTAGATTGTGAGGAAGAAAGAAATAGATGGGTAAACTTTGGGTGTGATACTTGTTATATTTGGCAAAAGGAGGTTAGAACTCTCAAGGCCAAACTTGACAAGGCCCTAGAACCGAAAATCACTTTTCCTATTGACAGATCACATTTTAGAAAAAGCATGATTAATCCTTTTCAAAAATATACATATGTGGTCAAAAATCAAAATAACAAAAGTGATACAAAAGTTAACCTTACTTTCTTGTATTGTTGGAAAAGAGGTCGCACCATTGCTAAGTTTCGCTTTAGGAGATTTTTAGTTCCTAAAGGGGTTTATCAATGGTTGCCTAAATTCAACTAACGTTTCACTCACAACCAAGGACCCAATAAACAATTGGATACCTATTTTCGTTGATTGTTTTTATAGGTACAAAGTCTCGAGCCTACTGAGAAAAGATGGGTTCTCGATAGTGGATGCTCAAGATATATGACAGGAGACATATCTCTCTTCATTGACTTTGTGGCAAAGAAGAAGGGATTTGTAACCTATGGAGACAACAACAAGGGATCAATACTTAGAAAAGGTAGTGTAGGTAATTCCTCATCTACTACTATCTCTGATGTATTGCTAGTTGAGGACCTTAAACATAATCTCATTAGCATTAGTCAATTATATGACAAGGGATACAAAGTATATTTTTCAAAATATTGTTGCATGATTCAAAATAATGATAAAAAGAAGGATGTGTTTAATGGCTCGAGGGTAAATAATGTCTATATGCTAGATTTGAGTGAAGTATCATTGAGCAGCAACAAATGTCTCGTGAATATGAGTGAGGACTCATGGTTGTGGCATAGACGTTTGGTGCATGTCAATTTTGACTTGCTAAACAAGATAGTTTCTAAGGACCTAGTTATTGGCTTATCCAAAATCAAGTTTACAAAGGATCACTTATGTGATGCGTGCCAAATGGAGAAGCAAACAAGGATCTCGTTTAAATCTAAAAAACATTGTGTCAACTACAAGACCTCTTGAACTTTGTCATATGGAACTCTTTGGACCATTTAGAATTAAGAGCCTAGGTGGTAACCACTATGGTTTTTTTATAGTCGATGATTTCTCTAGGTTGTGTTGAACTATCTTCTTGGCTAGCAAGAGCGATACTTTCTCCGCCTTTGGAAAATTTGCTAAACTTTCTCAAAACAAGTTAAACACAAACATTATATCAATTAAAAGTGATAATGGAGGTGAGTTTGAAAATCATATTTTTGAAGAATATTGTGGTAAATACGGAATTAATCATAATTTTTATGCTCCGCGTACCCCTCAACAAAACGGGGTCGTGGAATGTAAAAGTCAAATTTTGGAAGAGTTAGGAAGAACTAAGATCAATGAAAGTGGGCTTCCTAAATATTTTTGGGCCGATGCCATTAGTACGGCTTGTTATGTTTTGAATAGCGTGCTCATCCGTCCTATTCTTAACAAGACTCCGTATGAACTTTTAAAAGAGAGGAAGCCAAATGTGTCTCACCTTCATGTTTTTGGTTGTAAGTGTTTCGTGTTAAATAATGGAAAGGAGAGTCTAGGTAAATTTGACTCTAAGGCAGATGAAGGTATCTTTCTCGGATACTCTCAGTCAAGTAAAGCTTTTAGAATATAGAATAAAAGGTTAATTACAGTTGAGGAGTCTGTTCATGTCACATTTGATGAGTCTTATCTGAAAAGTGTTATAAAAGGTATTTCATTTCATGGTGTAGGTGTATCCTCTGAAGACATACTCAAAGATGCTGAAAAGGGAATTAATCAACTTGACCTAGTCAAAGTTGAGGAGGAAAAAGATCACCACTATGAGGGGATTGAGGAAGTTCATCCGACCAACACCGATGGTCTTCCACCAGCATGGAATTCTTCTAAAGACCATCCCATCAACAACATTCTCGGTGATATCTCAAAGGGAGTAACAACTCGATCTAAGTTAAGTAATTTTTGTTATCACTTTGCTTTTGTCTCTCAAGTTGAGCCTAAAAACCCAAAACGGGAATTAGTCAAACATTGGTTCATATCAATGCAAGAGGAACTTAATCAGTTTTAAAGAAATGAGGTTTGGGACCTTGTCCCTCCTCCGTGAGACCATCGAATAATTGGCACCCGATGGGTGTTTAGGAATAAACTAGACGAAAACGGAGTTATAACTCGCAATAAGGAGCGATTGGTCGCGCAGGGGTATAACCAAGAAGAAGGAATCGACTATGAGGAAACTTATGCGTTGGTTGCCCGACTCGAGGCTATATGCCTTCTGCTTGCTTTCGCTTGTGCGAAATATTTCAAATTATTTCAGATGGATGTAAAAAGTGCTTTCCTCAATGGATATATAAATGAATAGGTTTATGTAGCCCAACCTCCTGGGCATGAATCCCATGAGTATCTTGATCATGTCTACAAGTTAAAACGAGCTTTGTATGGACTCAAAAAAGAACCTAGGGCTTGATTTGACCGTCTTAGCAAATTTCTTCTTGATCAAGGGTACTCAAGAGGAAAGGTTGACACAACCCTTTTCATTAAAAGTCAAGGAAAACACTTAATCTTGGTAGAAATATATGTTGATGATATTATTTTTGGATCAACTAACATGAATCTGGTAAGGGAGTTTTCTAGATTAATGCAGGGAGAGTTCGAGATGAGCATGATGGGGGAGCTCAACTATTTCCTCGGATTGCAAATCAATAACTAAAAGAGGGTACATTTGTGAGCCAGACAAAATATTGTCTTGAGCTTCTCAAGCGTTTTGACATGGCAAACACCAACTATTGACACTCCAATACCTATGTATGAAAATCTCAACCGAGATGAAAATGGTAAGGATGTAGAGGTGAAAAGGTGTAGAGGTATAATTGGATCTCTCCTATCTCTCCTCTATCTTACTGCATCTCGACTCGACATAATATTTAGTGTTTGCATGTGTGCAAGGTATTAATCATGTCCCAAAAAATCTCATTTGAAAGCTGTAAATCACATACTTAGATATCTCTCTGGTACTCCAAAGTATGGGCTTTGGTATTCTAAGTGTAATGATTGCTCCTTGGTTGGGTTTTCTGATTCCGACTTTGCTGGTTGCAAATCGGATAAGAAAAGCACAAGTGGCACGTGCCACATGTTTTCAAATTCTTTTGTGAGTTGGCATAGCAAAAAGCAGGTTTTTGTTGCTTTGTCAACAGCTGAAGCAGAATACGTTGCGGACGATAGTTGTCGCGCTCAAGTTTTATCGCTTAAGAAACAATTTCTCGACTTTAATCTAAAACTTGAATGTGTTCCAATCTTTTGTGATAACACTAATTCCATTAAAATACACACCAAACATATCAAAATACGCCATCACTTCCTTAGGGATCATGTAGAGAAGTTTGATGTGGTATTTGAGCAAGTTGATACTAAGAATCAACTTGCGGATATCTTTACAAAATCACTCGCTACAGAGCCTTTCTTTCACATCCATAGGAAACTCGGTGTTCTCGACATCTCGAATCGTGTCTAGTAGGAAGTCATTATCACATGCTTCATATATATATATATGTGTGTGTGTGTGTGTGTGTGTGTTTATATATATATATATATATATATATATATATATATATATATATATATATATATATATATATATATATATATATATATATATATATATATATATATATATATATATATATATATATATATATATATATATATATATATATATATATATATATATATATATATATATATATATATATATATATATATATATATATATATATATATATATATGCTTTGTTCATCTTTTTATCTAACAAATTAAGCAGTATAGATTCATATGTGAGGGCATTAGTTATCAATTGGAGTTGAGGTACTATCTTTCTGTATTTGCAAACTCTCGCACTCACCTCGCTCGTGTAAAGTAATGTATCAAGCTATGTGTTGTTGTTGATGTTTATTCCATGATTAAGCATGTTTCATCCCTTTGCATGTTTGTAAAATGTGTATGCTATTTATTTATGTCTTTTTGGATGCTTGTTTGAACCAAATTAATGATTTATGCTATTTTCAATTGTATGAGTCGACCTACATAAGATTCTGGTTGACTCACAAAACTGAAACTTTTCATGTTTATAAAGCGGGTTGCTCAGGTCGACCTTATGGTCGACTGAAACCCTCAGCATTTCTCATTGAGTTTGTCATTACAGTATGCACTGATGCACAACCTGCATAGGTTGACGCGTCGTGCAATGATGCTGGAAATTTGTTTGATGAACTGTTCAAATTTCCTATTCATTTAATGCATTTGTTCTCATGTTATGTATTCAACCTACATCATCATTAGCATTTGTATTGTTCATTGCACCTACTCAAGGCTATCTCTCTACCTCTTCTCTTGCCAAAGTTCTCTTCAAAACCTAATATCTCCATAAAAAGGGTAAAGTTACTTTCTCCTATCTATCTCAAAAGAAAAATTTTGTTTCTACAATTCTTCATCTCCACAAAGTTAATCAAAACGGCTACAAGAAGAGCTACTGGAAAAAGAACTACTCGAGCTCCATCTGCACAAGCCAGTCCGTCTAGAGCTACTTTACCGGTAACAGCTATCTCTCTCTCTCACCTCCTGAATATTTCGAAATTTATGAGAAAAAATTTACCAAAAGATCCATAGTCAAGCAACATGTTTACTATAGATGGGCTGCTGAGAGAATGCATATACAAGAGGTGATTGATCTTTTGGATGAGCAAAATTTTAACAATTTTTTGGAATGTGATGTCAAATACAATGAAGACTTAGTAAGAGTCTTCTACACCGGAATTCAAGGTAAATTTTAGGGTTTTGAGTTTAGTACCAAGATTGGAAATACCAAGGTTTGTGTTAATGAATCGGTATGGAAAAATCTGTTTGATATGTCGCCTGTGTCTGTTGAGCCAAATAATTAAGGCAAATAATGCTCGTACTGCGGCTGGTTATGACTTCAAGGAAGCCTTGAATTCCATGTCGAAGAAACCGTATGACGTCGACATCGTAGCAAGTGACCTCTTTCTGAAAATGGTCACGACTGGAAAATTGATACCTGTTGATAGAATCCGGCAGTGAATTGTGTCATACATCCTGCATCCCAAGAAAGATGGCTACTCTCGGGTGGATCAAGCCGAGGTTCATTTGGTCTACATTTTAAAGAAAAAGATCAAGATTAGCTGGCCTCATTACATTGTGTCGCAACTGCGAGAAGGGCCGGCGAAAACAAACAGAAGAGTCACCACCGAACGTTATTTATCCGAAAGAGAGGGAAAGGAAGTGATCAAAGAAAACCTAAAAGAAAGGAAAAAGACAAGGTCATCATAACCAAATCTTGGGTTCGTGAGTCGGTTACACAAGGGGAAGGTATGAGCACCCATCACGTCCATTGTACTCAACAGGATCCTTGTTGTCTAATCAAAGGGTGAGTTATCTAAAAGCTACTGCTAAATGGGGATGGGAAAAGAAAAAGAGGACTCAATAGGATATCACCGTCCTATACCGACATATTCCTTCGTGCAATAGGAAAGTCAGAGTCAATGTAGTTCAGAAAACTACGGGTGAAGGGGGGAAGGTTTCTCACCAAGACATCGTCGTCTTGTGCCTACGTATCCTGTAACACCCCATTTAAATTATTCAGTCGCTTTGGTATTTTCTGTGAGGTGTAGTTGTGTGGTGTCCTTAATTAAGGGTATGAGGTGAGGAGTAAGGGAGAGAGGTGACCTTAGTTGGGGTACTGTGGACCTAGATAAAGGAGTAAGTTAATTATGATATCGAGAGCATTATAGTGATTAATATTATTCCAACTATTATTAATAATAATGTTAATAAGATTATTATTATTATTATTATTATTATTATTATTATTATTATTATTATTATTATTATTATTATTATTATTATTATTATTATTCGTATTAATAATATTATTTGGTGGAATATTATTATTATTCATATTATTACTATTAGTATGAATATTATTATTAGTGGGAGAATAATATTATTATTATTATTATTATTATTATTATTATTATTATTATTATTATTATAGGATTTAAATAATAAAATAAGAAATAAGGGATTAAAGGAAATAGAGAAGTTTTTTTGGGGAAAGAAAATTAGAACACGATAAACTGCTAGAGAAAGGTTTTGGGAGAAAAAGCGAGAAGAAGAACAAGGAGGAAGAGAAGGAGGCCAGGGCTGTCAATCCTTCAAGATTCTTCGACGATTGAGCAATTAATTGAGGTAAGGGGGAGAATGGATTTCCATATGGGTGAATTAACATGAGAGGGTAGTGAGAGGTCCTTTCTCTCATAGGAATTATGTGTTCTTGAGGATTCTTGATCTAATTTTCGTAGCATGATAAATTCCATAAAATTATTGTTATTCTTGAATGATTATTGTATGGGGAGTATTGCTTTTCATAGATTTCTATGTACACCTTTCGGTGTGTTGTGGTAGATTGGTGTATTAGGGATTTGGGTAACTATGTAGAAATGAATGTGTTATATCATTATTAGTACGATGCTCTAAGGTTTCCCTAAGGTTTAGAGATTTGGGTTAATTGTGGGAAATAGGGAGGTAACCGTAAGAATTTGAGGTTATGACCAAATGGTCAAATAATATGTATCGTTGAATATTAATATGTGCTTGTAGGGAAAAACTTATGGGAAATTGAACCTTCGTGACCAGAACCTTGACATTGTTATATGTCTGACCCTGAAGGGGTTAAATATTAGATAGTGAGTAATTTTAATGTCGTAGGGTGTAATTGAAGGAAAAATTGTAATATGTTGTCCCTATAGGAATAGGAATATTCAAATGTGGGTAACTCTGAAGTACACAGAGCAATTGCAGCAAATAGTGTTTTATGTGTTGCAAATGTTGCCAGATGAGCATAATAAACCATAGAAGTTGTGTAGTTATTACCGTATAACCTTAGGAATGTTTTAGTGATGTTTTGGGTGCTTTGAGTAAGTAATTCGCAAGAATAATTGAGCGAAAATCAGTTCCGGAGCGTAACAGCGTATTTCTGTCCGTCACGGATGTTCATGTTTTCGGTCGAAATTGTTTTGGACGTAACTTTGGATCCGTAAGTCCGTTTTGACCGCCGTTCGAAGCGTTGGAAAGCTAATGAACAAAGCTATAGCATAGGATAGATAATGGAATTTGTTTCCCAATATTTTATATCTAATTATGTTTGAGAAATCAATTGTGTATATGTTTTAGTAACGAATCATGTTCTGGTTCAATGATGTCTTGGTATTTTGATAGATGTGGGCCAAGATGGTTGAATATGGACAATTTTGTGTGTTTGTGGTAATTCCGGAGAGGATTACGGTGAGCGGATGGCTCGTTTGGATCAAGATTGATCGTGAATTATGCATGATGTATTACATTGCATAATTGTGTTGACATGCATTTCATATCATGTGTCTTGTGGAGATGGCTAGGTGGGAATCCATGATGGGTGCCTAGTTTCATCCGGACTTCAATGTGGAAGTTGTTGTGGAGATAAGTTGTAGTTCATAGGAATGTATATATGACTTATCCGGATTCCGACGGGAATCGGGTTCTAGTGTGAACTGTATGAGATCGTGTTAGTACCACATGCATTGTGTCGAGTCAGTGTGTCACATTGCATTATTGTAATTGAATGTGGGCTATGAATGCCAAGTGATTAAGGTGGCACGTGTATGTGCGTTAATTGTGATTATTTTATGTGTGGTGTGTAACTACTCCTTAGCATGTGTATTTCACCGTTTATTTATTGAATGTAGTTTTCACCCCTTTTTGTTGTTGTGTCTGTGCTCTCTTGGGAGTACAGGTGACCAGGTACCTGAGTAGTGCTTGGAGTGTGTTGCTATTTGATCGAGTCTTAGAAGTCGCTCTAATACGTAACATGGGATGACGGGATTACGTTGTTATTTGACTACTTTATTTGTTTATTGTTACGTATCTTCATTTATTGGACTTATGTTGTATGACCTCATGTCGAGGAGAATTATATTGGAGAATTGATTTGTATTCTGCTGCTTACTTGAAAACTAAATAATATTGAATATTTTAATGAAATGAAGTGACTTAGTGTGATATCCCACTGTGTTGGAGAACTCTGATTAATTTCATGAATTGTTTCTATATATTTATTATATTACGCGTACGGGGTAAAATGGGGTGTTACAATTGGTGTCAGAGCAGGTTGGTCCGTCCGGCCAGTGTTGTAGTAGAGTCTGACTATAGTATGTTTATAGTCATGTGTGTGTTTGGATTGTCCAGTGTCGATCTTTGGTGAGGATTTTGGAGTGAACTTGATTTGTTTACCACTCCGCGAGTTTGATGTTATTTTAGGAATGAATTGGCTTGAGAGTAAGATGCGAGAGTCGTATCCGGAACCATTCTCATCAGGCACATTTTCGAGGACGAAAATATTTTAAGTGGGGGAGAGTTGTAACACCCCATTTAAGTTATTCAGTCGCTTTGGTATTTTCTGTGAGGTGTAGTTGTGTGGTGTCCTTAATTAAGGGTATGAGGTTAGGAGTAAGGGAGAGAGGTGACCTTAGTTGAGGTACTGTGGACCTAGATAAATGAGTAAGTTAATTATGATATCGAGAGCATTATAGTGATTAATATTATTCTAACTATTATTAATAATAATGTTAATGAGATTATTATTATTATTATTATTATTATTATTATTATTATTATTATTATTATTCGTATTAATAATATTATTTGGTGGAATATTATTATTATTCATATTATTACTATTAGTATGAATATTATTATTAGTGGGAGAATAATATTAGTATTATTATTATTATTATTATAGGATTTAAATAATAAAATAAGAAATAAGGGATTAAAGGAAATATAGAAGTTTTTTTGGCGAAAAAGAATTAGAACACGATAAACTGCCAGAGAAAGGTTTTGGGAGAAAAAGTGAGAAGAAGAACAAGGAGGAAGAGAAGGAGGCCAGGGCTGTCAATCCTTCAAGATTCTTCAACGATTGAGCAATTAATCGAGGTAAGAGGGGAGAATGGATTTCAATATGGGTGAATTAACATGAGAGGGTAGTGAGAGGTCCTTTCTCTCATAGGAATTATGTGTTCTTGAGGATTCTTGATCTAATTTTCGTAGCATGATAAATTCCATAAAATTGTTGCTGTTCTTGAATGACTATTGTATGGGGAGTATTGCTTTTCATAGTTTTCTATGTACACCTTTCGGTGTGTTGTGGTAGATTGGTGTATTAGGGATTTGGGTAAATATGTAAAAATGAATGTGTTATATCATTATTAGTACGATGCTCTAAGGTTTCCCTAAGGTTTAGAGATTTGGGTTAATTGTGGGAAATAAGGAGGTAACCGTAAGAATCTGAGGTTATGGCCAAATGGCCAAATAATATGTATCGTTGAATATTAATATGTGCTTGTAGGGAAAAACTTATGGGAAATTGAACCTACGTGACCAGAACCTTGACATTGTTATATGTCTGATCCTGAAGGGGTTAAATATTAGATAGTGAGTAATTTTAATGTCGTAGGGTGTAATTGAAGGAAAAATTGTAATATGTTGTCCCTATAGGAATAGGAATATTCAAATGTGGGTAACTCTGAAGTACACAGAGCAATTGCAGGAAATAGTGTTTTATGTGTTGCAAATGATGCCAGATGAGCATAATAAACCATAGAAGTTGTGCAGTTATTGTCGTATAACCTTAGGAATATTTTAGTGATGTTTTGGGTGCTTTGAGTAAGTAATTCGCAAGAATAATTGAGCGAAAATCAGTTTCGGAGCGTAACAACGTCTTTCTGTCTGTCACGGATGTTCATGTTTTCGGTCGAAATTGTTTTGGACGTAACTTTGGATCCGTAAGCCCCTTTTGACCCCCGTTCGAAGCGTTGGAAAGCTAATGAACAGAGCTATAACATAGGATAGATAATGGAATTTTTTTCCCAATATTTTATATCTAATTATGTTTGAGAAGTCAATTGTGTATATGTTTTAGTAACAAATCATGTTCTGGTTCAATGATGTCTTGGTGTTTTGATAGATGTGGGCCAAGATGGTTGAATGTGGACAATCTTGTGCCATTGTGGTAATTCCCGAGAGAATTACGGTGAGCGGATGGCTCGTGTGGATCAAGATTGATCGTGAATTATGCATGATGTATTACATTGCATAATTGTGTGGACATGCATTTCATATCATGTGTCTTGTGGAGATGGCTAGGTGGGAATCCATGATGGGTGCCTAGTTTCATCCGGACTTCAATGTGGAAGTTGTTGTGGAGATAAGTTGTAGTTCAGAGGAACGTATATACGACTTATCTGGATTCCAACGGGAATCGGGTTCTAGTGTGAACCGTATGAGATTGTGTTGGTACCACATGCATTGTGTCGAGTCAGTGTGTCACATTGCATTATTGTAATTGAATGTGGGCTATGAATGCCAAGTGATTGAGGTGGCACGTGTATGTGCGTTAATTGTGCTTATTTTATGTATGGTGTGTAACTACTCCTTAGCATGTGTATTTCACCGTTTATTTATTGAATGTAGTTCTCACCCCTTTTTGTTGTTGTGTTTGTGCTCTCTTGGGAGTACAGGTGACCAGGTACATGAGTAGTGCTTGGAGTGTGTTGCTATTTAATCGAGTCTTAGGAGTCTCTCTGATACGTAACATGGGATGACGGGATTACGTTGTTATTTGACTACTTTATTTGTTTATTGTTACGTATCTTCATTTATTGGACTTATGTTGTATGACCTCGTGTCGAGGAGAATTATATTGGAGAATTGAGTTGTATTCCGCTGCTTACTTGAAAACTAAATCATATTGATTATTTTAATGAAATGAAGTGACTTAGTGTGATATCCCACTGTGTTGGAGAACTCTGATGAATTTCATGAATTGTTTCTATATATTTATTATATTACGCGTACGGGGTAAAGTGGGGTGTTACATATCCTCATATGGTATGAGAAATCAAAGCAAACGTAGTTCGGGTAATGAAACACAGGTTGGTTAAGTTTTTTATTATGAGTAACTTCAAATTCCCCATTCCCGCAGTTAGGGTCGATGCCTATTTGTGGTAGAATGGATAAGTAACATACTATTTTCTGAAAATGATTTTAAGAGCAGTTCCAAAGGATAAAAAAGTTTGAATTTTGTTTAAGATTTTTAATGAAGTGGGTTGAATTTGTTTGAGATTCACGTTGCACTAAAGACTATGATATAGGAGCGAATGTGTCACATATCGCCCAAAGGGAATACACTAAACACTCTAGACAAGTGAGGAGAAACCCCCCGCTCATCATTTCCCACATGCTTAAGGCTCATGGCGCACAATGTTCATTGTTCCTTATTAAATGTCTTAGAGTTGTTTGAGATGAGAAGAGAAGACACAAAAGAAAACACCAAAGCGAAACTGGAAATTCTAATGTTATCATACAAAGTGGCCCTAAGGTCAGAATTGGGAGAGAAGCTAGCCTAATGTTGTCATGCTTGGATTGAAAGTCTAATGTCTCTCCTACTCCCGTCTTAAACAGAAGGACTAGGAATCTTAAGGGATCATGTGAACAAACACAAGTAATCACTATCGAATTCAATCACAAAAGAAACAATGTCATGATCTCAGCTACGAAACAAAACTGAGTGACTCCTCGTCCACAACCAAAAGAATGATGTCGTGATCTCAGCCATAAGGCAAGACTGAGTGACTCCTCGTTCACAATAGAGTACAACCAAATGGTAACCAACAAAACCAAGGTAACAATTGAATCGGCACATAAACTAATCATACGACTAGGAGTAAAGACTCCTCAATAAACAACAAGTTATAATAAAAAATTCCAAACCTTAAATATGCTTCACATCATTAGCAACACGGCAAAAAATAAGTCAAAATTATACAAGTATAAACCGAACCAAACAAACAGCGGCAACAAAAGTGCTTCAGTACAACATAGTCGTTAATTCCAGCAAACAAGAATAGTGTTTAATGGCTCCTATCTTCAGAAAAGAAGTGTATATGTCAGCATGATTTCCTACATCCAAATCAACTTATGCACATGGAAATTTTAGTAACATCAACCAACAAGATTAAGCAAGCATAAGCATCACAAATCCCAACAAGACGATTCAAGAACCATCGAGAAAAATAGCCAAAGTTAGTCACCAAGATTTTAATGGAACTTAATAAGAAAATTACTAATAATTAAACCTGCAGTCAACAAATAACAAAATCTCAAGACAAGGTTTAACAAAAACTTAGACAAAAATCTAATTCAAATTAAACAAATTATCAAAACAAAAATTAAATCTAAATTAACTTCTCCCCAAATTAAAGTTAATATCAAAATCTAATCAAATTATCAAAATCTACTTTATCAAAATCTAATAACAAAACACAATAATTCAAGGTCAAATTAACTAAAACCTATCCAATTGATCCAAAGCTAAATTATTCAATCAAATTAATTTAAGATAAAATATAAACAAAACTAAAAAACTAAAAAGAACAACAAAAACTAATTAAATTACACAAAGAAAAGCAGCAAGAAAAGGGTGATTAGAGAGACCCATGGATTGGTCAAGGGCCTTACGGTTCAAAAAAAATGAAAATGGGCTTATTAAACCCAAAAGAAAAAACCTAGATGCATCATCATCCCAAAGAAACAAAATTATCACCATCATCACGTCTCACATCCTTAAACAATAGAAACAAGAAGAGAAAAACACAGACTTTATCATCCTCATCGCGCGGTACAACAACAACAACATCAAATTAATCATCGCATATCGGTTGTCAAGAAGAAACTTAACCTCCTCCGTCTCTTGCTCGTCCTTGGATTTACTTCGCTCTCGGCTCGCTTCAAGTCCAGGTTCGATTCACTCTCGTCTTGCTCAAAGACTCTTTTTCTTCATCTCTGTTTCTCCCGACCAATTTACTCTCGTTTCGGGTTTGCTTTTGATTTGTATTATTTTAGATCTTATTCGAATTTCCCTCTTCTTCTTAAATTCCTGCTTGGTTTTCTCTTCTTCTACTCCTTATATTTCTCTGGAAAGTTGTTGAAGATTGTTATGAGGTTATGTTGTTATTTTGTGTAAAAATGATGTCATATTCTGTTGCAAACCGAGAGTATCGAGACGTGTTTAGGCTGTTGAAACAGATCAGTTGTTGGTTTACTGGAGGTTTCGAATGGTTGTCATGAGCAATGGTTTATTTACGGAAACTTTCATGAAGTTGTTGTTGTTTACTTGGTGGCAAAGAAGAGGATAATTGAACAGTTTTTGGAATGAGATTATGGGAGTTTGTGTAGGTTCTGATATGTGAGTATTGATGGAGAAGGTTTTTGAGTGAAGGTCTAGCAATGATATGGAGGTTTTTTGTTATAAAGGAATTGGTAAGGTTGTCTGTTGGTTCTGTTGATAGGTTGTATTATGCAGAATTTTTGGCATTGTAGTGTTTTTTGTGTGTAAAATAGCAGGTCGCGGGTGGACGATTTTATTGTTATAGCAGGTTTTGTTTTGTGGTGCTATTATACATTAACAGTTCTGGTTATAACAGGTTATAGCAGGTTTTTGTAGGTTTTGTGGTGCTAAACTTCACCCTTGTTGGCAACTTCAAATCCAAAAGTCTAATTTTTATTGGCAACTACCTAAAAGTCCATCCTTGTTGGCACTTTCGTAATCCAAAAGTCCAATTTTTTTTGGCAACTACTCAAAAGTCCACCCTTGTTGGTACCTTCATAAAACCTAAAGTCCAATTTCACTTGGTAATTCCTAAATTCAGTCCTCATTGATACCAAACGGTCCCACATTCACATAGAGACCTATTCAAAACATACTCCATCATTTGCATCGTCACATGCATGACATGCATAACAATCATCAACATAACAAAATCATGTGCATTCATACTGTTGTACCCCAAAATTTGACCAACCTTTTCGTTTAACTTGGTTTATGTTTCATTTCATTTAGCATTTGCATTTGCATAACATTGGTTTTATATAGGGAATCAAGAGAGATTTGTTTTTCCATTCAAGAGGAGAGCTTCATGCTCAAGCTCAAGCAAGGGTATCATGTTCAAGCCATCAATGTTTCATTGTCATCAGGATTGGGTTTCAAAGCTCTTTTACAAGAGAAGTTTGTGTATGGGTGTCACCTCCTATCTTGAGGATCATTAGAGGTTCATGAGGTTGCTTATTTGGATAAAGCATGGTTCAAAAGCTCAATATGTATCTTGATAGGCCTTTATGGAGCTTGTATGGTCATACAAGTCATGTGCAATAAGGACAATAAGGTTAGGATGTGTGTTGATTACAGAGATTTGAACAGAGCGAGCCCGAAAAACGATTTCCTTCTCCCCCACATTGACGTGTTAGTTGATAACACTGCTCAACATTCTGTGTTTTCCTTCATGGATAGTTTCTCTGGGTACAACCAGATCAAGATGGCCCTAGAAGACATGGAGAAAACAACCTTTATCACGCTGTGGGGGACGTTTTGCTATAAGGTGATGCCTTTTGGATTAAAAAATGTAGGGGAAACCTACCTGCGGGCGATGATGACTCTCTTTCATGATATGATTCATCATGAGATCGAGGTCTATGTTGATGACATGATCGCAAAGTCATAGACGGAGGAGGAACATCTGGTTAATCTTTTGAAGTTGTTTGAAACGTTGAGGAAATTCAGATTGAGGTTGAATCCGAACAAGTGCACTTTTGATGTAAGGTTAGGAAAGCTATTGGGGTTCGTTGTTGGTGAAAAAGGAATCGAGGTCGATCCTGCAAAAATAAAAGCAATACAAGAAATGCCAGCGCTGAAAATGGAAAAAGAGGTCTGTGGTTTTCTAGGTAGATTGAACTACATTGCAAGGTTCATATCTCACCTTACAGCCACCTGTGAACCATTGTTCAAGCTGTTAAAGAAAGATCAGGCGGTTGTTTGGAATGAAAATTGCCAAAGGGCATTTGAAAAGATAAAAGAATATTTGCAGGAGCCTCTGATACTGATGCCTCTAGTGGTCAAAAGACCATTGATAATGTACTTAACGGCTCTTGAGAACTCCATGGGTTGTGTCCTTAGTTAACACGACGAGATAGGAAGAAAAGAACATGCTATCTATTACTTGAGTAAAAAGTTCACCGATTGTGAGTCCAGATACTCAATGTTAGAGAAGACATGCTATGAACTTTCTTGGGCCTCCAAACGCCTAAGGCAGTACATGTTGAATCACACAACCATGCTGATTTCAAAGATGGATCCGATCAAATACGTGTTCGAGAAGCAAGCACTTTCAGGAAGAATTTCTAGGTGGTAGATGGTTCTGACAGAATACGATATTCAGTATGTTTCCTAATAGGCCATTAAGGGAAGTGTTTTGTCAGAATACCTCGCAGAGCAACCGATTGAAGATTATCAACCGATGATGTTTGAATTTCCTAACAAGGACATAATGTTTCTGAAGATGAAAGATTGTGATGAGCCGTTACCAAACAAAGGTCCTAAGATAGGCTTCCAATGGAAGATGATTTTGACAGTGTTGTTAACTCTTATGGCAGTGGAATTGGGGCAATCATTACAACTCCCCACGGTTCCCACATACCGTTTACCGCCAGGTTAACGTCTTCCTGCACCAACAACAAAGCTGAATATGAAGCATGCATCATGGCATTGAAGAAGCAATTGATTTGAGAATCAAGAACCTTGATGTATATGGTGATTCAACTTTGGACATTAATCAGATTAAAGGAGAATGGGAGACTCGTCAACCTAACCTGATTCCTTACATGAATTATGCCAGAAGGTTGTTACCTTTCTTCGACATAGTAGAGTTTCATCATGTGCCAAGAGCCGAGAATCAAATGGCAGATGCTTTGGCGACCTTATCCTCGATGTACAAGGTGAATCATTAGAATGATGCTCCAAGGATCACCATCTCGCGCCTCAATAAGTCATCTTTCATATTTGCAGTAGAGGAAGAATCTGATGGGAAGCCGTGGTATTATGACATCAGAAACTTTCTCAAGAATCAAGAATATCCGCCTGGGGCATCGAGCCGGGATAAAAAGACCTTGAGAAGATTATCTGGAAACTTCTACCTAAACAAGGACGATGTGCTCTACCAAAGAAACTTCGACTTGGTATTGTTAAGCTGTGTGAATGAAAAAGAAGCAGGTTTTCTTATGGAAGAGGTCCACGAGGGTGCTTTTGGTATGCATGCAGGCAGACATGCGATGTCTCGAAAACTGTTGAGGGTAGGCTACTATTGGATGACGATGGAATCTGATTGTTTCAAGTATGCCGAGAAGTGCCATAAATGCCAGATTTATGCTGATAAAATGCATGTACCGCCAAGTCCCCTGAATTTCATGGCATCTCCTTAGCCCTTCGCTATGTGGGGCATTGATATGATCGGTAAGATTGAAATGGCTGCATCCAACAGACATCGCTTCATCTTAGTGGCAAATGACTATTTCACTAAGTGGGTTAAAGCAACTTCTTTCGCCAACGTGACCAGACAGTTCGTGGCTCGATTTATCAAGAAGGACATCATCTATCGTTATAAAGTGCCTGAACGAATCATTACTGATAATGGTTCGAATTTGAATAACAAGATGATGAAAGAACAGAACCAGAGTTTCAAGATTGAACATCACAACTCTTCTCCTTATCGCCCGAAGATGAATGGCGCTGTTGAGGCAACCAATAAGAACATTAAGAAGATTGTGCAAAATATGGTTGTTACCTATAAATATTGGCACGAGATGTTGCCCTTTGCTTTACACGGATATCGTACTTCGGTACGTACTTCAACTGGGGAAATTCCTTTCTCGCTAGTATACAGTATGGAAGCTGTCCTACCATTGGAAGTCGAGATTCCTTCCTTGAGGGTGTTGGTTGATGTGAAACTTGATGAGGCGGGATGGGTGAAAGCCAGATTGAATCAATTCAGTTTGATGGACGAGAAGAGATTGACATCCATTGCGTATGGCAGTTTGTATCAAAGCAGAATGAAGAAAGCTTTCGATCAGAAGGTGCACCCTCGAAGCTTTCAGGCAGGTGACTTAGTGTTGAAGCGGATTCTCTCTCCACAGACAAACCACAGGGGCAAATGGACTCCCAATTATGAAGGTCCATATGTAGTAAGGAAAGTCTTCTCTGGAGGAGCCTTATTATTCTCAACTATGGACGGTGAAGATTTCACGTCCCCTGTGAATACAGACGCAGTTAAAAATACTTTGCTTAAATAGACCCGCTGGAATAAAAAAGAAAATCCAGAAAAAAAATGGGGCATCCCGGCGAACCATAAAAAGATTGGGTACGGGAAAAAATTAGGGATAAAAAAGAAAAAAAAGAATGTAAACCCGCGAAGTTGAAAACCTGAAAAGGCGACTTCGGCAAAAATGGGTATCCCGGTGAATCGAAAATCCGCAAGGGCGATTCAAGAAAAAGTTAGGGATTTAAAAGAAAATGATTGTGGTCTGCGTCGTTCCCATGAGCATAGTGGATTCTTGGAGGAACCGAGGATCAATCAATCAAGTCAGTCTCTTCGGAAGACGAAGTAATGGAGAAGCATCAAAGTCATGCGAGTCATAGTCAAATCGACACATGGTGGTTGTCTGTACCACATTGCCGACATTTTGAATTTATTGCATTTCTGTACTTTTTGCGCAACTTTCTCTTTTTCAGGAGTTGTATTTGTTGTAAAATTTCCAATTAACACGCCATTTCAAACAATGAATATATTATTCAGAAAGCTTTCTCTTCCTGTTTTATCTTTTTACTCTTTTGTTTGCAAAAGACGCCTGATGTTTTTGATAAAATCTTGCATACATAAACTTGTGGGGCTTTGCAAATCATAATTGAAACATTGATTTGCTTAAAAATGTCATGGACATTGACCGAGATAGCCTTTATTGCATACATGACACATCTATTTGTTTGTCATTTGCAGGGCTCTCGTTGTTGAGATGTTTCATAGGTGTATCCCCAGTGAAGTCACCGTGTCTCTATCCCCACAAGGTTAAGATGTCATAATCAGAAGTATCTTCTCAGCAGATCAAGGTGGTGGTGTGCACTTATCCCCAACAGGTCGAGATTGTGGTGCACACGTATCCCCAGCAGTTTGAGATTCCCCGGCAGTGGTGTACACATATCTCCAGTAGGTTGAAATTGAAATTCTCCCTCAGCAAGTAGATTTGAGACTATTCCCCAGCCATGGGTCGAGTTGAGTGGTGTTTCCCCATAGAGGCTAAGTCAGTGACTCATCCCCCAAGTAGAGGTCGATGCTGATTCCCTCGATGAGTTTTCCCCGGTGAAGTTGTTTTCCGCAGCAGGATCCAGTGGTTATTGGTTTTCCTCATAACGATATTTTGGGATGATTTCCCGATGTTTGTTTATCTCAATCCTTGGCAGAGCAGATTTTTATCCTCAGCATAACGGATTTTATCCCCAGTAGAAGATTGGATTTAACCTCCAGCAGAGTGGTATCCCCGATATAGTCGTATTCTCGAAGGACGATCAGGGCATTTTCCCCAATGAAGTGAGTTTTGTTCCCCAGAAGAGTTGTATTCTGGAAGGCCGTTCAGGGTGTTTTCCTTAGTAGAGTCGATTTGATCCTCAATGGAGTGGATTTATTCTCAACAGAGAGCATTTGTATCCCCGGGAGAGTTCTGTTCCAAGAGGCCATCCAGGGTTTGTTTTTCCTCAACATAAGTTCAATCATACTTGGCACCCAGTCATCCCTGGCGGAGTTGGCTTCGTCTCTTCAGCATTTACTTTGCTGAAGTGGGTTCCTTTGCATTTACATTATGCATAACATCCTCCCAAATTCGTAGCATTTCCATTTCGTATGGAGCATTACGCCATTTTCAAACAAATGCATGCGAAGCATAAGCCAGGTTGTTACCTCATGTTTTTAGATTGTATCTCTAGTAGACGACGGTGTATTCTCTTAAGCCTGCGTGGTATCCAGATCCCAGTTAGAGTTATTGATGGATGTGTTCATCTTACTAATATTAGTGTTTCAGGAGCCTGTGTGGTATCCAGACCCCATCAAGAATCCTTGGCAGATGCGTTCATCTTGTCACATTCTCCTTAACAAAGTTTACTTATTCAAGTTTGTTCTTCCCCAACGGATTTCTTCTTTCAGATTGTGAATCGACAGATTCTCTTCTCAACTTCGTGTTGAGCCGGCCTTCGGGTTCGATGTCTGTTTTAATTAACGGATGCCTGCTTGGATTAGCATATGTTCTCAACTTCGTGTTGAGCCGGCCTTCGGGTTCGCTGCATGTTTTAATTAACGGACGCCTGCTTGGATTAGCAGATGTTCTCAACTTCGCATTGAGTTGGCCTTCGCGTTCGCTGCCTGTTTTAATTAACGGATGTCTGCTTGGATTAACAGATGTTCTCAACTTCGTGTTGAGTCGGTCTTTGGGTTCTATGCCTGCTTTAATTAACAGATGCCTGCTTGGATTAACAGATGTTCTCAACTCTGCATTGAGCTGGCCTTCGGGTTCGCCAACTATTTTAATTAACGGATGTCTACTTGGATTAGCAGATGTTCTCAACTTCGTGTTGAGTCGGCCTTTGGGTTCTCTGCCTGCTTTAATTAACGGATGCCTGCTTGGATTAACAGATGTTCTCAACTTCGTGTTGAGTCGGACTTCGGGTTTGCTGCTTGTTTTAATTAACGGATGCCTATTTGAATTAGCAAACGTTCTAAACTTCGTGTTGAGTCGGCCTTCGGGTTCGCTTCCTATTCTAATTAACGGATGCCTGCTTGGATTAGCAGATGTTCTCAACTTCGTGTTGAGCCGGCCTTCGGGTTCGCTGCTTGTTTTAATTAACGGATGCCTCCTTGGATTAGTAGATGTTCTCAACTTCGTATTGAGCCGGCCTTCAGGTTTGCTGCTTGGTCTAATTAACGGATGTCTGCTTGGATTAATAGATGTTCTCAACTTCACGTTAAGTCGGCCTTCAGGTTCACTTCCTATTTTAATTAATGAATGCCTGCTTGGATTAACAAACATTATCAACTTCGTGTTAAGCAGACCTTCAGGTTCGCTGCCTTTTCTAATTAACTGATGCCTTCTTGGATTAGCAGATGTTCTCAACTTCGTGTTCAGTCGGCCTTCGGGTTCGCTACCTGTTTTAATTAGCAGATGCCTGATGGTAAAATCAGATGTTCTTACTGACTGAGTGTCGAGCCGACCTAGTGTCGTTGCCTGCATGTTAGCAGATGTTTCTTCCGACTGCGCGTCGTTACTTTTTAATTGGTATGAGTTAGCTCATTTTTCCTACAATTATCAGATGCAGTTTCTCCGGTGATTCTATTTCCACTCCGGTGGACCTTTCTGCAGTTTACTTTTTTGCGGTTGGCAAATTTATGGGTTCTGTTGTATTCAACCACCTTTTACCATGAATTTTTGAAATTCGTTTGCTTTTCATCCCTTCAGGTCCAAGTTGTTTGAATAAGGACAGCTGTTGTACCCCAAAATTTGACCAACCCTTTCTTTTAACTTGTCTTATGTTTTATTTCATTTAGCATTTGCATAGCATTGGTTTTATACAGGGGATCAAGAGAGGTTTGTTTTTCCATTCAAGAGGACAACTTCATGCTCAAGCTCAAGCAAGGGTATCATGTGCAAGCCATCAGGGTTTCATTACCATCAGGATTGGGTTTTAAAGCTCTTTGAGAAAAGAAGTTTGTGTATGGGTGTCACCTCCTATCTTGAGGATCATCAGAGGGTCATCAGAGGTTCATGAGGTTGCCTATTTGGATAGAGCAGGGTTCAAAAGCTCAATATGTATCTTGAGAGGTTTTTATGGAGCTTGTATGGTCATACAAGTCATGTGCAAGAGCCTCAATCAAAGGTTATGGTGTTAGGGTTTCATCTGGTCAACCCAAAGTCAACAGTGGACTTGAGAGGGTTCAAGACTTGGTTCTAGGTCATTAAGACATGGGAAGGCATCCCAAAGCATCTAGAATGTCATGTTAAGATCAAATCAAGGAGATTCATGAGTTCAAGGAGTTACTAAATTAGGGTTTCCGATGAATTCAGTGTAAAATCCCATTCTTTGGTGCCTAACTTCAAGGACAATCTTCACTATGATGGAAGCTCAATCTCAATTTCCAACAAACATGGGACTTGTTATTCATCTTTCAAGATTTCTTTTTAGTACAAGAACTCATCCATTGAGTTTTTACATCTCAAGTTATGATGTCAATAAGTTGGTGTCCTCAGATGAAGAGAATTTTGGTCAACTCAAAGTCAACTCACTTACAAGGCATTTTTGACATGGAATCTAGCTTCTCCTCACTTTCAAGTGAACATGAAAGTTGTTCCTCATTATCTTAGATTTCCAAAAAGTCCTGGAAGTCTTCATTCTCGTGTGTACATCTCAAGTTATGGTCTTCCCAAGACACGGGTATTTTGGGAAAGTTCATTATAGTTCATTCTTTTCAATGGTCAATTTCATACACTTCAAGGCCTCTAATCCAAATTCAATGGACATGAAAGTTGTGCTATTTTGATCCAAGTTCATCATGAACTTAAAACCCATGACATTTGGTGGATGGTATGATCATTTGAACCATTTTGAAAGTTGAAATTGAACTTTTTTGTCATGATTTGGTTTTCTTCATTTACAAGGCATCAAATGACTTTGTTTTGGATTTTTCAACACCATAATAACATCAAACTTTGGTCTTGCTATTCATTACCATATTTGACCAACATGGAATGATTTTATGTACCACTTTTTCACATTTTATACTACAAAAAGTCATGACATAAAACTTTGTCCCAATTCATTCTACATGACTAAAGATCACATGATTCATTTCTACACATCCCATTATGCTTTTGCTGACCACAAGAGGAATGGAAATTGGATAACCCGTGTGTGTAAAGAAATAGAAGTTTTTGGAATTTTTCTTGAAATCACACAATTAAGGCAACATGGTCCTGCATGGTTGCTTTAAACCCAGCATATTTAAGCCAAATTTTTGCCCTAAACCATGAGAACGGGTTGGCTGCGTGAGAGAAAGAAAGAACACTTCAAAAATTTCTCAAGTTTTCACTTCTTCGAATCTGCCATTTCATTGATATTTTTTGCAAGTTGGTGCTCAATTCGTCTTCACAAAGGATCAAGGAATAGAATAGAAGCTTGGAACTGAAGCTTGCTTGAGTTTTGAAGGGTCAACGGAATCTCTCCGTTAGGTATTTCTCTTCAGCTTAAAACCTTCATTCTAGGCATATAATAGGCTTCATACTCGGTGCATCTGAAGCCCTACTCTTGGTAGGCCATGTTTGAACCATTTGTTTGAATGTTTGACACGATTTCAGTTTGCATACTTAAATAATCGTGGTCTGTTTTCTCTCTATTTGTAAACCTTTTTGAAAAATGATTGTTGGATTTGTGTTCCTTGTGATGAGAGCTTTCAAATGGTACCGTATTTGTGAATTTTTATTGAGGTTTGATCTCTAATCTCCGGCGAGGTGGTCGGAGAAGACGATCGGAGCCCTAGCTCCGGCGTCTGGTCCATTCTCTGTTCAATGCTGAGTTGGCGTGGGTTGAATTATTGACCTGTTGATTTGTCACGATTTCATTTGTTTGACCAGGCCATGTGTATGTTTGACTCCACATAGGTTTAATGAAAGACAGAGTTTCATTAAACTCTGAGTTCATGTGAATTTTGGCCTTGCTCTTCTGCTATATACACCTCTAGCTTTTGAGGCCCAGTTGCATTTTACAAAGGATTCAGTGCATTTTGTGATTACTGATCACACCCTCTTGCTTGCTTTTTTATTTTATTTTTATTTTATATCTATTATACATTTTAATTATTTTAAATTAGTTCATTGAATCACAAAATTCCTAAAAAATATTTTTCTGTCAGTTCGATATGTTAATTAATTTTTACATATTTTTATTTTCATTTTCCATTTATTTTGCTATTTTATTTGGAATTTAATTTTTAATGTGTTTTAGATTGTTCACCTTGTTTGATCATGGTTATTTGTACTTTAATACTATATCCCCTATGACCAATTCTTCTCCATAACTTAGGCGATAGATTGAAGTATATTTGAGGGTGAATTTGATTGGCCAATGATCAATTTTCATTTGGTCTTTCTTTGACTTTTGTTGACCCTCGACTTACCCTCGATAAGGTGGAACACCATACCTTCTTGAATTTATTTGGTGGTGCCTTAAGGTGGAACACCATACCTTCTTTGGTGATTTATTTGGCATTTATTGATCTTGTCTTCTATTTTTCATAGTTGCTTCAAAGTCAAGTCACTTTTAGGGATGCTTACACATGCTAGTTTGACCTAAACTTTGGGATATTATCACAAGTGATCCCCTATGCATCTTTTGAGCTTTGTTGATTCATTTTAACATACTAGAGATGCTGTTTCATCTTGTCATGGGTCATTTGAATGTGCAACTTTCATTACAAGTCATCTTGGAATCATGCTTTTCCACTTGTTCTAAGTGTTGAAATTGTGTTGGAACTTTGTTTCCTTCACTTGACATGATCATGATTGTGCTTGCCCTTTGTTTTAAGTTTGAATTTTAGGCTTTCCTCTTGTTGATTCACTTCTTCCCTAGTGGTTTTACCATTTTTTCATGATGATTTGGTGTCCATGTGTACACTTTGAGTTTGTCATGAACATTGGTGATTGTTTTGCATTGTTTTGTTTGCATTGTTTTACTTGTGTTTCAAGAATTGTATGGTTGAGACATGCTTGTGGTGGTGGCTGCCCCACACTTTTTCCTCCCTCTTTTCTTTGTGTGTGCATCTTAGTTACATCATTGTATCTTGATGATTGATGGTACATGGTTGTAGAAGTTTACTTCTCCTATTTCATTTCATCCATCTTGACTTGTTTAAGTCATTTCTTTTGTGTTGAGTATATTGTGTTGTAGAGGCTTGTTGCATCATTTGTGTTTGCATTTGATCTCTTATTGCAAGTCACTTTCATCTTTCATTTCTCATTTCATCTGTGATTGAATTGCTAAGTGTTTACTTGAGCTCTTTTTCCATGATCCCTTAGGATTCCTAGTCCATCTATTTAAGATGGGAGTAGGAGAGACATTAGGCTTTCAATCCTTTGTATGATAACATTAGAATAGATCTTCCCCTTTCAATCCCAACTTTAGGAACACATTGCATGATAACATTAGGGTTGATCAGTTCCCCTTAGAGTTGGTATCTTCTCTTCTCATCTCATAACTTCATCAGACACTTAAGAAAGGCTAATACTTGTTGTACGCTACGAGCCTTAAGTACTTGGGGAATGATGAGTAAGGGCCTCCTCTCACCTTGTCTAGAGTGTTTAGCGTATGCCCTTTGGACGATTTGCGACGCATTTGCTCTCAAGTCATAGTCTTTAGTGCAACATGAGTTTCAAATCTAACTCAATTCACTTCTTGTCTAAAAAACACAAACAAAATCAAACCTTTTTATCCTTTGGAATTGTTTGCAAAATCATTTTCAGAAAGAATATGTTAAATCTTTGTTCTACCGCAAACAGATATCATCCCTAACTGCTAGAACAATTATTTAACCCTACTCATTAAAACACTTGAACTAACCAGTAGATGTGTTTCCCGAACTTTGTTTGCTCTGATTTCTCATACCAGATGAGGATACGTAGGCATAAGACGATGATGTCTTGGCGAGCAACCTTACCCCTTCACCCGTAGTTTTCCGAACTACGTTGACTCTGACTTTCCCATTGCACGAGGGAATATGTATTCATAGGGCGGCGATGTCCTATCGAGTCTCTTTTCTTTTCTTTCCCCCGTGAGCCATCCTTTTAGATAGTTTTTACACCCGTAGATTCAGACAACAAGCGTGGATCCAGTTGAGTACAATGGACGTGAGGGGTGCTCATACCTTCCTATTGCGTAACCGACTCCTGAACCCTAGATTTGGTTGCGATGACCTCGTCTTTTCCCTTTTTTCGTAGGTTTTCTTTGATCGTTTCCTTTCCCCCTCTTTGGGATAAATAACGAATGGTGGCGACTCTTCTATCTTTGTCGGGCCCTTTTTCGCAGTATGCGACAGCTGGCGACTCTGATGGGGACTATTCACATCCCTATGCGAGTCAATCCTAGAGCTTGTGTGTTTTTGTTTATAGGTGTGTATATCAGTATATTTATGTGTTGTATTTGTACAGTATTGCATTTGCATTTTATTTTTCCGCACTTTATTATCATGATACTGCTGTGCTGTTGGGTGGGATTGTTCCATTGAGAGATAAGCCCAATACCCAGGCTAGAGGATATACCTAGCATTAGAAGTGGAAAGTAGTGATGGACCTGTATGTTTGACATGCACTAGTTCTCACGAAATTCACATTCAAACGAGATTTTGTTTAGAGACATATTTTCCAATCTGTCTTGGATAGTTGAGAGGATGTTGAATCTGAGAATTATCGACTCTAGAGACCGATCATTTGGAAGTCAGCTAAATGAGGCCGCTTCGTTTGACTATGATGCCAACCCAGAAATGGTGAACGTATCATCGTTTCTTGAAAGTCTATCACACTGATGACCGCATAGGATGCCAAACCTTATCAGAGATTAGGTCCATACCTTATGAGTGGGAGGGTTATGCAGGGAAATTGACCTTCAACCAACCCGGTTTTCTCGTCAGTTCGGACGTTTGATCCTAGATATTATGGGTTTCTAGTGTCTCAGTGTTATGGTATTTTGTTTGTTCCGGCATTTTTCTCGCCGAAGTGAAGCTCTGGTTCAACTCAGATAGCAGCACATCAATCTTGATCCCCTTTTTGCATTTGCATATTCATTTGAATTTTAACATTTGCATGTATTTGTGTTTCAGGTGCACATTTTCCCTTTGATTCTAGTAATCTAATCCACCATCAGTATGGAGCCTAGTTTCAAGAGAGTTGTTGTCTACAAGTTCCCTAAACCATGCACATGTATCCCCAACATTTGCATCCTCCTAAGTAACTTCATGCATCATACAATGCATAACATTTCTAGCCTAAGTTGAACATCATATCATAACAGGTTCCAAGATCAATCATCAAATATCTCGTCCAATCCTCTTTCAAAGTCGGATATATTCCTCTAAAAAGAGTTGATATCCCTTATATGTTCATGGGATTTTTATCCCCCCAGCAATTCATTCTTCAACCATGTGGTTGGTAATGATAATCCCCGACATTCTTCCTCTTGTTTCTCCCCAAGCAGAGGTTATCGTAAAAGTCTCTTATGAGATTTCCCATGCAGGGATTCGTTGACTCTTTGTCCTTTAAAAAGGATCTTGCTTAAAATTATTTTCCCCAACAGATTTCGTGTTCGAGATACCTCTCTAATATCTGTGAAGAATCTTAAATGTGATTGAGGTATCATTCCCCCTTGCTGGAATATCTCGATCAATAAGATACTGCTTCCTTTAGCTAGAGAATCTCATCTGTTTTTTGAGATACTACTTTGGTATCCACGGAGAGCCTTAATTAATAAGGTATTAATTCGTCCACCTAAAGAATCTCATGTTTTGGTAAAGATATTGTTCTAGTCTTCCCGAAGAGCCTTCACTAGGTACTGCTTCACACGACCTACCAGGTACTGCTTCACACGACATAGAAAGTCTTATACCAATGTTCAAGACACTGCTTTGTCAAACTGAAGTGTCTCATTTTTTTGAGATACTGCTCAAGAGATCCCTAGATAGCCTTAATCCATAAGGTACTGCTTTGTGCGATAGTCTCATATCTGTGCTGAGATACTGCCCTAGTGTCCTCGGAAGAGCCTTAACTCATAAGGTACTACTTCACATGGTCTAGGAAGTCTCATGCCTTTTGTTGAGATACTGATCTAATATTCTAGAAGATCCTTAATCCATAAGGTACTGCTTCATAAGAATTAGAAAGTCTCACGTATAACATTTGAGGTACTGCTTTGTTATTCCTAAAGAGTCTTATTCTACAAGGTACTGCTTTGCATCAAAGAATCTCTTATTTTGGTAAAGATGTTGTTCTAGCACTCCCGAAGAGCCTTCACCAAGTACTACTTCGCATAATCTAGAAAGTTTTATACCATTGTTTGAGACGCTACTTCGTTAAAATGGATAGTCTCATTTTATTGCGATACCGATTTAACATCCTTGGAAAACCTTAATTCGTAAGGTATTGCTTCATTTGGCCCAAAGAATCTCATGTTTTAGTTGAGATATTGTTCCTGGAGAGCCTTAATCAATAAAATACTACTTCACATGATCTGAAAGTCCCATACCTCCTTCGAGATACTTCTCAATTATTTCCAAAGAGCCTTATTTTATAAGGTAATGATTTATGTGATCTAGAAAATCACATTTGTTGAGCCACTACTTTGGTTTCCTCGGAGAGCCTTAATCCATAAGGTACTGCTTCACATGGTCCAGAGAGTCTCATATCTTTTACCGAGATATTGTCTTAGCATCCTTGGAGAGCCTTAATTAATAAGGTATTGCTTCATACGGTCTGGGGAATCTCGTACCCTTGCAGAATTTTGCTCTGAATATCCCTGGAGAGCCTTAACCAATAAGGTACTGCTTCGTGCAATAATAAAGAATATCCTTATTAAGCTACTCTAATAATACCCGAAGAGGCTTAATTCATAAGGTATTTCTTCATGCGACCTAGAGATTCCATTTTTGTTTGAGATATTGCTTTGACAATCCAAAGAATCTCATGTTATTTAATTCTTCTTACATCATCCTTTTGATAGTCTGAGTTGCACCAAAGAAGGGGGTGAATTAGGTTCTTTGAAACTTACTGGTTTGTATCGAATGAGGTTATTAATTTCTTTGAGATATGAAGGGGTTATGAAAGCAATAGAGTGCAGAAAGTAAATAACATGGAGAAGTATCCTAGTTCCCTCCATAATCCGAAGGTTCATCCAATCCTCTTTCACACCGAAAGAGATTTCACTATAATTAGAATGAGTGTACAACTTACTATCTAACCTATAGGTAGATTAAAGGCTCTTAACACCTTTAAAATCTGAACACTAAGTGCAAGAAGAACAACCCTCTTCAATGCACACACCTGCTTTCAACAATCCTGAATAGCAAGGGGAATAGATACAATCTTTGGTTTACAATGGGTTTGAAATATGCGTATACAAAGTTATCAGTTCTATGATTAATCTTCTCTTTCAATGAAAATTTCAACAACTATTTAAGACTTTGTTGCTCAAGAATTTTCTTTCAAATGATATGAAAATATGCAGAAAATTCTTATGAAAAATGACTTGACTCAAGATGTGGAAAGATGAAAATTTTAGCAAAGATTTTGAAAGAGGTTTTTCTATAAAAAAAAATGAAAGTTTAGGTATTTTTATGTCACAAGCACCCCTTTGAATTATCATTCAAAACTTCAGAAAATATGATGAACAATTGCCATGATTCAATGGAAACAATTCAGAAGAGAATGGTTGAAGCGGTGCAATTTTTCAGAACAACTTTTTAAAAACGTTCAGTGAGCAACCGATTGCACACACAGGACCAATCGATTGCACACTCAGAAAAAACACTTGAAATTTGAATTTTTGAATGGAGCAATCGATTGCGTGAAAAGCACCAATCGATTGCACACAAAATAATAGCAAAAACAAGAAGATTTTCACGTATGCAATCGATTTCACATTTGTGCCAATCGATTGCACTAAAAAATAGTAGCCAAAAGAATGAAAATTTTGATCATGCAATCGATTGCTACAAAGTGTGCAATCGATTGCTCTGGAAAAAACTTAGAAAATCTTGCTAACAAAAGCTTGTAAAAGAGTGATCATTTAATGCAATGATTTTGATTATTTGAGCAACTAGGACTTAAATACTTGATGACGATTTTCATTATACCTTCCAATGAGATTATTCTTCATATCAAGTCTTTGTCCTGATTCTTTGCTTTAACATGATGTCTTGAAAATGATTGAACATATTTGCCTTCTTGTCAAGTGGTTTGTCTTCATCAAAACATAAGTTGATCTTGAGAAACTTGATTCCACATTCTCCCCATTTTTTATGATGACAAAGCATTCTCTTTTGTTGCGATGTTCTTTCCGACAAGTTTCTCCCCCTAAGATATAGATCTCCCCCTCAATATGTGAAGTGTTGAGAAAATCTAATTTTGTATTGAGGTTTGGAGTAGCCTTGCATTTGTACCTTAAAGATCAAGGAAAGAAAACAAGAAAAGAAAGAGTAACACCCTTCTCCCCCTTTTGAAATTATCAAAAAGAAGGGAAAGGTGGATAAAATAAAACATATATAGACAAGAGACAATGATTCAAGTAACATAGCAACTGATCATAGATTTAAAGTGCAAAGTACAATAGATAAGAAAAAGTGCAGAATTAAAAAGTACATAGATAGAAACGTAAACACAACAAATATGTAGACAACTTAGGAAAGGTCCATGTTAGGGTCAAATGAATGTTGGTTCGGAAAAGATTATTGTAGTGGTGGTGGTTGTGGTGGTGGAACAACCGGGTTTGATGGATCGTATGGTGGAATGTAAAGATGAGAATAGAGATATGATAACTGTTGATTAATTGCCTCTTGAAAGTTGTTTATCCTAGTGGTGGTTGAATTATTAATGGAATTGTATTGATTGTTGATGGAAGTGTTAAGGTTTCCAAATTGTTGAGCCATGAAGTCCATAAGTTCTTGGTTACTAGGGCCATTTTGAGTAGGTGGAGGAGGAACATCATCGTCTTCTTCATTCTCTTGCTCCTTTCCGTCATTTCCAGCCATACCCTCACCAATGTAAACAATAGTTTTTTCTTCCGGGTCATACTTCACACTCATCCTTGAGTCCACATTTTTTATGGAGATTTTGTTGGCATTTGAGTCCATGAAACACACATCAAAGCCTTCGAAATCCACTTCAAAATGCTCCAAAATCTTGGTAATAAACCATGCATACGACAAAATTTTTGATTTTGCGTTGAAAGTCATCATACGAACCAATATTAAGTAAGCCTAACTCACATTAATGCCTTTCTTAAGTGCATACAGAATCTGCATTTCCAAGTCAGTTACAATGCAATGGTTTCCAGCCCTTGGAAACATAATGTAGACCATAAAGTAATGGAAGATCCTATCATCAATATTGAAAATACCTGCCGACCAAGAGGTTCGAGAGGGTTTCATCCGCCTAATGATCTCACACACTTGGCATGTAATTCTGCTTCCGACATTCTTTCGAGGTTGTAGTAAAATTCTCTTTTGTTGTTATATTCCCAAACTTCATCTTCTTCATCATAGAGTCCCACCGGTACTTGGAATATTCAGGATTCTACCAATGATTTTTGAGTTGAGATAGATTCTCTTGCCTCTAACAGACGTGACAATTTTTCCTTCTTCCATGTGAATATTTCTATAAAATAATCTTACTAAATCCGGATGATATGGTCCAGATGAAGAGATCAAAGATTCCAAGCCACATGTAATTAAGGAATTTTGAAAGGAGAAGCATTCTTCCAAAAAAGATGAGAGAATACTGTATTTGGGGCTTTGGACAACCTTTTTCTGAAAGTAATTTGTAAATCTCTCTTGTTGTTCATCAGAGAGATGTTGAAGGACGAGTGGAGTCTCCGAGGATGATGATGTTGGAGCTTTGCCTTTGCTTTGAGCGGAGATTTTCCTTTTTGGACGAGAAGCCATGGGGGATGATGAAGGATTGTGGCTTTAGGGTTTTTGAGGAAGAATGAAATTTGTAGATTTTAGGTTTTGGAAGGGATGATGAAGTTGGTTTAGATGTAGTGGAGTTTTATAATGATTTTGGGAAGATAGAATATGTAGGGATAGTGTGGAAGAAAGAGTATTTAATGTGGATTATGAGTAGTTGATGGTTAAGGACATTGATGATCACAGACTTTGGAAATATGAGAGATTGATGGTCAAAGTTTTTGAAAATAACGTTAAGTGATAAAGACAACATCGATTGATCAAAGGTATAGTTGGTAGGGTAGTTGGTAGTATTAAAGACCCATGGACCACACAAAAATATTAAAGAATTGATTTCACAGTAGGTGCAATTGATTTGCACTGTGGTGCAATCAATTTGCATTGTAGTGCAATCGATTGCACTACAAAACAGTAGCGAAAGGGACTAAAAAAACACAGGGTGCAATTGATTTGCACTAGGGTGCAATAAATTGCATGCCCACAAATTTCAATATTTTTTGAAAAATTTACAGTGAGCAATCGATTAACACAAGGGTGCAATCGATTGCAAGCAGTGAAAAGTGAAAAAAAAAATAAAAAAAATACTTGTACAAATATGGACATAAACACGTAACATTTTTCAGACAAATATGTAACATTTGCAATATCGAAAACATGTTATACTATGATATTTTGAGAATAGAAAAGGTAGTATGTACCATAGTTGATGATATTTCATGATTAAACATCATTTTCATCCAAAATTCTGATTTCTCTCCGAATTTTGAAGAAAGGTTCCTTCGCCAATGGCTTTGTGAATATATCTGCAAGCTGATTGTGAGTATCCATGCAGGTTATCTCGACATCTCTTGAAGTACATGATCTCACAGAATGTGATGTCGTATGTCGATATGCTTGGTTCTTGAATGCATGATTGGATTCTTTGTAATGTTGATCGCACTTGTGTTGTCATATTATAGAGAAATGTATCCAAGATCGAGTCCATAGTCACGAAGTTGTTGCTTGAGCCAAAGTATCTGTGCACAGCAACTACCCGCTGCTATTCTGCTTCGGCCATACTAAGTGCTACGTATGCTTGCTTCTTGCATGCCCACGAGACTAGCGCATTTCCCAAGATGTGACATGTTCCACTTGTGCTTTTTCTATCTGTTTTACAACCTTCATAATCCGCGTCAGAGTATCCAATTAAATTGAAAATACTACCTTTAGGGTACCATAAGCCGACATTTATTGTCCCTTTGAGATACTTCATGATCTGCTTGACTAGCATGGAGTGAGATTCCTTTGGGTTTGCTTGAAAGTGAGCACATAGATAGACACTGAACATAATATCAGGGTGACTTGCAGTCAAATATAGTAAGGATCCAATCATACCTCTGTATTCAATGATATCAACTGACACACCAGATTCATCTTGATCTATATCTGTACCAGATCCCATAGGTGTAGACAAGGTCTTGCAATTGTCCATATCAAATTTATTCAATAATTATTTACAATATTTCGATTAATTAATAAAGATGCCATTTTTGAGTTGCTTGATTTGCAGCCCTAGAAAGTAATTCATTTTTTCCATCATAGACATTTCAAATTCTCCTTGCATCATGGATGATAATTCTTCACATGACTTTGTGTTGGTAGATCCGAAGATTATGTCATCAACATATACTTGTACCAAAAGATTATCTTCTTTAATTTTGTTGATGAACAAAGTTTTGTCAACTTTTCCTTTTTCAAAGCCTTTGTCACACAAGAAATTGCTGAGACGATCATACCATGCTCTTGGTGCTTATTTTAATCCATAGAGAGCTTTCTTTAATTTGAAGACATGAGAAGGATTTTTGTAATCTTCAAATCAGGGGGTTGCTTGACATAAACTTCTTCATTTATGAATCCATTCAAAAATGCACTCTTGATGTCCATCTGGAAAAGATGAAAATTCATAGAGCATGCATAAGCCAATAAAAGTATAATTGCTTCTAACCTTGCAACTGGAGTGAATTTTTCATCTAAATCGATTCCTTCTTCTTTGTTGCATCCTTGTGCAACTAATCTTGCTTTATTTTGAACTATTATTCCATTTTCATCAAGTTTATTTTTGAAGACCCGTCTTGTTCCTATGATGTGCTTATTGCTCGGCCTAGGGACAAGACTCCAAACTTGATTTCTTTCAAACTGGTTTAGTTCTTCTTGCATAGCTATTATCCATCGATCATTGCCTAAGGCTTCATCCATTTTGGCTGGTTCAATTTGCGAAACAAATGCCATGTTCAGACAGGCACCCTTAAGATTCAATCTTGTTTCTACACCTTGACTAATGTCACCAATGACTTTATCGATCGGGTGATCTCTATGAGTCCTCCATTCTTTAGGTAGATCATTATGTTCTTCATTGTGTTGTGAATCATCTTGTTGCGGTTTTGGTTGATCACTGCAACATCATTGAGAGTATTATCTTGAGAGGTTTCTACTAAATTATCATCATCATTAACGATAATATTATCCTCCTAGGAGGGGTTAGATTCATCAAAAGATACATGCATTGATTCTTTAATAGTTAAAGTTCTTTTGTTAAAAATTCTAAATTCCTTACTAGAGAGAGAGTAGCAGAGAAAAATACCTTCATCAAATTTCTCGTCAAACTTACCGAGGTTATCTTTGTCATTGTTCAAGATAATGAATTTGCACCCAAAGACGTGAAAGAATGATATGTTTGGTTTTCTCCATTTTAAGAGTTCATAGGGGGTTTTCTTGAGAATAGGTCTAATGTTGACACGATTGCTTACAAAATAAGCCGTGCTCACCGCATCTGCCCAAAAGTATTTAGGTAGGTTTGAATCGTTAAGCATAGCTCTTGCAAGTTCTATCAATGACCTATTCTTCCTTTCTACGACACCATTTTGTTGTGGAGAAGTTGTGTAAAATTCCATTTTCTTCGCAAAATTCTTCAAATAAAGCGTTCTGGAACTCTCCACCATGGTCACTTCTAATGGAGACAATTGAAAGTGACTTCTCATTATGAATTTGTTTTGCATACTTCTTGAATGCCTTGAAAGCTTCACTTTTCTGCACTAAGAAGAAAGTCGACGTATATCTAGAGAAGTCATCAACAATTACTAATGCATAAACATTACCTCCAAAACTTTTTGTTCTTGATGGTCCGAAGAGATCCATGTGTAGCAATTTCAGTGGCCTTGTTGTGGACACCACATTCTTGGATGTGAAAGTAGATTTGGTTTTTTTTTTTCCTTTTTGGCAAGTTCCACATAAGTCATGTTTGATCAATTTGTTCAAATGCTCCATATGAATGTGAGTAAACCTTTTGTGCCATAACCACAGTCATTGTTGTTCACCATAAGACACTTAACCTTCAAAGACATGTTATCAAGGGAAATCATAAAATTTTTGTTAATTCTATTACCTTTTAACATTACCTCATGAGTGACTTCGTTTTCTATCAAACATTCATCTTTGGTGAAGTTGATTCTGAAACCTTTGTCACATAGTTGGCTAATGCTAAGTAGGTTATGCTTTAGGCCTTCTACATAGAGGACATCTTCTATGGTTGTGAAAGGTGGTCAGCAATGATGCCTACGCCAAGGATGTTTCCTTTGTTATTATCACCATAAGTTACAAATCCTTTGGCCTTAAGCGTTAGATGTGAAAATTTGGTAAGGTCGCCCGTCATATGTCTTGAACACCCACTATCAAGATACGATTGATATGAAGAGGTCTTCAAGCATACCTACAAAACAAGTTTAAATTTTATTAGGTACCCAAATTGCCTTGGGTCCTTCATAGTTAGTGCCTTTCTTGACCCACACATAATGCCCTTTTGTAACACTGAAGTTTCTTACATAACAGGCATTAGGTGTATGACCTTTGATACCACAATAAAAACTGGTGGGCTCAAAGCTACTTTTGTATCTAGGAGGATAAGACTTCTTTTTACTAAATAATTTCTTCTTAGGGCATTGATGAACCATTTTAGGCTTAATCACTTTCTCTTTAGGAGTTTGTTCACTAGCCTTAACAAAGACGGTTTTGTAGGAACTTGGTTTAGAAAATTTTGAGAAACCAAGACCACTCTTATCATTTGAGAACCTTTGTTGAATAAGAACAGACTCCAATCCAATTTTTCCTTTTTCATACCTTTCAAGGACTCTTTTTAACTGAACAATTTGAAACGAAAATGAATCACACTTTGTGCATACAAAATTATGTTTTTGATCACTAATTAATTTTTGTTTTTCATCTTTGAAATTATTTTCCATTGTCTCAACCTTTTCTTTTAAAGTTGAGATTTGATTCTTTTGTGATGAAATAGTTTTGTACAGAATTTTGCATTCACTCAGGAGTTCATCAATTGTCCCTTGAGCATCATTATCATAAACTGAAAAATTATTGCTAACCTCACTATCTTCATCGTCAGAGTGATGTGAGGCCATTAGTGCTAGATTCGCACTTTGATCACTATCTGAGTCTGATGAGGAACTTATCTCATTATCCTCCCATGCCACGTAGGCCTTATTTTTCTTAAAGACCTTTTTTTCTTTTATAGGCATCGTTCTTGGAAAGTTTAGTACAATTTGGTTTGATGTGTCCTTGTTTTCCATATTCATAGCATTTGACATCTTGTGTGGATGTTGATGCCTCATTTTCTTTGTTCTTTGAAAACTTCTTCCTTTTGATATAGTCAGAATTTCCAATATTATTCTTAGAACCAAAATATTTTCCTAACCTTTTTACAAGAAGCATGAAATTTTCATCTTCAACCAGATTATCTTCCTTTTCTACTTCTTTGGAATCAACCTTTAATGTGACACTTTTAGATTTATTTTCTTGATTCTCATGTTTTTCTAATTGCCCAAGTTCCATTTCATATTCTTGAAGTTTTCCAAACAATGTAGCGGATGTCTTCGTGGATAGAATTTTCTTTTCAGATATTGCTGCCACTTTGGGTTTCCATTCTCTGGGCAAAGATCTAAGCACTTTAAGATTTAATTCATCGTTAGTTAACGTCTTACCAAGTGCTCTCAGATTGTTTGTCAAGTACACAAATCTTTTCTGCAAATCAAGAATTGATTCTCCTGGTTGCATTCTAAATAACTCGTATTCCGAACTTAACGTATTCAATCTTGATCTTTTAACTTCAGTGGTTCCTTCATGAGTTTCCACTAAAGTATCCCAGATTTACTTTGCTGATGTACATGTTGAGATGTGAAATAATTTATCCATGCTTAGTGCACTTTGTAGAAGATTAATTGCCTTTTTTTCATAGAGAACCTTTTTCTTATCATCGTCTTCCCATGAACCTTTAGACTTTGTTGATCCAACACCATTAACAACCGTTGAAGGAACGAAAGGACCATTTTGGATAACATCCAATATTCCATCTCCTTGTGCTTCTAATTGAGCCTTCGTGCGAATCTTCCAGAAGTCAAAGTATTCACCACAGAACAGTGGAGGCTTGTTACTACTACCACCGTCTTTAAACACACCTTTGTTGTTTGCGGAAGCCATTCTGAATCGAATAGGAATAGGTTACCTAAAACCTGCTCTGATGCCAATTGATAGTCTGAGTTGCACCTAAGAGGGGGGTGAATTAAGTTCTTTGAAATTTTCTAGTTTGTATCGAATGAGGTTATTACCTTCTTTGAGATATGAAGGAGTTATGAAAGCAATAAAGTGTAGAAATTAAATAAAACAGAGAAGTATCCTGGTTCCCTCCATAATCTGAAGGTACATCCAGTCCCCTTTCACATCGAAAGAGATTTCATTATAGTTAGAATGAGTTTACATCTTACTATCTAACCTAAAGGTAGATTAAAACTTAACACCTTTAAAATCTGAATACTAAGTGCAAGAAGAACAATCCTCTTCAATGCACAACTTGCTTTCAACAATCCTGAATAGCAAGAGGAATAGATACAATCTTTGATTTACAATGAGTTTGAAATTTGTGTATACAAAGTTATCAATCCTATGATTGATCTTCTCTTTCAATGATAATTTCAACAACTATTTAAGACTTTGTTGCTCAAGAATTTTCTTTCAAATGATATGAAAATATGTAGAAAATTCTTATGAAAAATTACTTGACTCAAGATGTGGAAAGATGAAAATTTTAGCAAAGATTTTGAAAGAGGTGTTTTTGAAAAATGAAAGTTTAGGTATTTATATGTCACATGAACCCCTTTGAATTATCATGAAAAACTTTGGAAAATATGATCACCAATTGCCATGATTCAATGGAAACAATTCAAAAGAGAATGGTTGAAGAGGTGCAATTTTTCAGAACAAATTTTCAAAAACGTTCAGTGAGCAATCGATTGCACACTCAGAAAAAACACTTGAAATTTGAATTTTTGAAATGAGCAATCGATTGCACACAAAACAGTAGCAAAAACAAGAAGATTTTTCATGTGTGCAATAGATTGCACATTTGTGCCAATCAATTGCACAAAAAAACAGTAGCCAAAAGAAAGAAAAGTTTGATCATGCAATCGATTGCTCCAAAGTGTGCAATCGATTGCTCTGGAAAAAAAATTAGAAAAATCTTGCTAACAAAAGCTTATGAAAGAGTGATCATGTAATGCAATGATTTTGATTATTTGAGCAACTAGGACTTAAATACATGATGAATATTTTCATTATACCTTCCAATGAGATTATTCTTCATATCAAGTCTTTGTCCTAATTCTTTGCTTTAGCATGATATCTTGAAAATGATTGAACATCTTTTCCTTCTTGTCAAGTGGTTTGTCTTTATCAAAACATAAGTTGATCTTGAGAAACTTGATGCCACACCTTTTACCTTTACCTTTTTATCCTTGATGGACAAATTTTGGGGTTTTCTTACCTAGTTGACTTTTACCCTAAAAATGAACGCTATGAAGCAGTTCATTCTCTCAGGTTCAAGGTAATTAGATATGGGCATCTGTCATACCCCAAATTTGTCCTACCTTTGTAAGTTTTCTCTCTATAAGATGATCTGGTCTTTGACCATAATCTTCTGAGAATTTAGGTAATAGGATCTTGTGTGCGGATTCACCATGACTAACCAATTTGTGCAGATGCATTGATTTCAAATATGGAAATTATTTGTTCTCACAACCAAGTGCTTCAAGATGTGACCAATGGATTCTGATTCAAGATACCCTAATTTTGTCCGAGAATTTTAAAGTTTTCATTCATCTGACTTTATTTTCACTTTGCAATATATGCATGTATTTTATCACGCATAATGTCTAAAGTGTCACCCGAAATAATTTCTCGGATTTACAGGCAGACCGGTCAAATTAAATCTCAAATGTACGTAAAATCAGTGGACGAAAAAATTTCAAATTCGAGCTTGCAGACGTCAATTATATTAATCTACGTTTCACGTAGTTTAACCTGACGTGTTCGAATTAATTTTTTGACTATTTTTGTCGTATTTTGATCAATTTGAGCATTTTAACGGGTCAAAATGTATTTTTAAATTTGACCAAACATTGTATTTTCCCGAGTCATTTATTTCGCGCTGATCATTTTAGTATACTCGATTTATTTTTCTGAGCACTTGGGTGTCCGACTTTTTTTTATTTGGAGTCCGCTTATTTTTACTTTTTTGTCTAAATATTTATAATAAAAAATAGGATTATTAGTTTTTATTTTAAGTTTATTTTAATTATTTAGTTTTAACTAATTATATTATTTGGGCTTTAAAATAAATATTAGGGACATTATTGACAATTTAGAATTAACCCTAATTTGGTCCCTATAAGGAGACCGGATGACCAAAACGTAGTTGCTGCCAGCGACATTGGTTCGTTCTTTTTTACATAATTTTATCTTACTAAAAATCATGCATTTTAATATACAAGATATGTATCGTAATGTTTTTTGTGTACTTTATTCGTTCGTGAGTTAATGCGCCGCCGTTCCGTCGGCTTGGTTATTTTTTAATTACTGTTCACATAAAGTTTATTATGTGTTCTTTCTTGTTATATATATATATATATATATATATATATATATATATATATATATATATATATATATATATATATATATATATATATATATATATATATATATATATATATATATATATATATATATATATATATATATATATATATATATATATATATATATATATATATATATATATATATATATATATATATATATATATATATATATATATATATATATATATATCGTTTCATATATATATATATAAAAGAAAAAAGACCAAATAGGAGAGTCTTGACTAAAGCCTTACACCTAGAGTCGTCTGATCTTCAGACCCATTTGGATGTCAAGGATGAATTCTCTAGTTCGCAAGCAACACCTTTGATGGAAAGAGTTGAAGCTCACGCTGATAAGAAAGACACAGAAATCTTTGAAGCCATCTTGGTCTTACTGATTTATGGACTCCTTCTGCTCCCAAGTGTTGATGAGTTTGTAGACTTGAACGCCATCAACCTGTTTCTGATCAGGAACCTTGTTCTCACCTTTCTAGCTGATGCATACTTCTCTATTCATCTGGAGAACTCCCATGGAGAATGCCAAATTACTTGTTTTATCGCTATCCTTCACAAGTGGTTTATTTCGCACTTACCAAGGACCGCCTATATATGGAATCTAAAGGACAATCATGCATGCATAGTGAAGCTTCTATCACTCAAACACTATGACATCTGTTGGTACAATCCCATGTATGGAGGGATTACCATGATTCACATCTGTGGAGACTTCCACAATGTGCCTCTTCTTGGTACAAAAGGATGCATTAGTTACAATCATATCCTAGCTCACCGTCAGCTAGGATATCCAACAGAGGAAGAGCCTGATCCAGTCCTTTTAGGAAGATGTTTTCTCGAAGAAAGAAGAAACCAAGATCTCAAAGCACAGATTATGTCTGCTTGGCTTCACCTTAATACCCAAGGGATGACTGCTCTAGGGCATCTAGACTGTACTGTCTCAAAGGCATATCTTCTTTGATCTAAAGCGATAACTTTAAAGATGTTCTACACCCGCTTCGAGCTAGCATTGTCAACTCCAAAAGAAATTTTCTCTGTGAAGAAATTGAAGGATGCTTCAGTCAAAGCTGAAGAGTAGAAGAAGACATCGGAGAATAAGCACTTCATGGTCGCTCAAGAAAACGAAGAACTCTGGAAGCTGCTCCGTCAGAACCAAAAGGAAGAGTTTGCAAGAATGATGAAGCTTCAACAAGGGGAAGGGTCTTCTCGTCAGAAGAACTAGGCCTTTTAGTTTCATTTATTCTATTGTTAATTTATGTCCTCACTTTGGCTTTTGATGTTGTAATCTCTGTTTCTGTAAAACTTTCATTCGTTAATGAAAAGGTTACTTTACTTTATGCTTATTTCTCCATTATTAATGTTCGTAAACATGATTTGGGGTTCTTTTAATGTTATCTTTGCATTTGCATTAGCATTTCATGAGTATTGCATATGCATTTCCTGTTCTGTGGCTTATCTGTGTTGTTTTACCTCTAGTCTGTCACACTGAGTCCTTCACATCCTTACAACACTAGATCTCAAGCTCGAAGGAGAATGGCTAAACAAGATCAAGAGTTTGATAGAGTTAACAACGAGTTAGATGACATACGAGGCAGTATGGAAAAAATGATGGAGATGTTGCAAGTGATCCATGTAAAGATAGACACTCAGCCGACCGTAGTTTCCGAGATCAATGCCACAACAATGGAGCCTACACCAGTTGTAACTATCACCACCAGTGATCCACCCTTTGGTCTACCATTTAACTTTGTACCACCACCAGTCACTGTGAAGACTACACTGCTAGTACCTCAGCAGACCATCCCTCTAAATGTTGATTTTGCTCATACTATTCCTACCTTTATTCTAGTTGTTGTGCAAGCGCAGGCGCATCTATACTTCAACAACCAACATCAAGTTAATGATATCCCTGACCAATCTCAAGAAGGGGATGAATGCCATGAAAAAATGATAGAAGATTTTGAAACTATGGCGAGAAAGATAAGGGCTATGGAAGGAAATATCGTATGTGGGGCCGATGCAAGAGATATGTGCTTGGTCTCTGGATTAGTGATTTCACCAAAATTCAAAGTCCTAATTTTCGAAAAATATAAGGGGGCTACTTGTCCCAGAACCCACTTGATCATGTACTATATGAAGATGGAAGCTTATGTGGAAAATGATAAACTAATGATCCACTGCATTCAAGATTGTCTCAATGGCGCTTCAGCTAAATGGTACTTGAGCTTGAACCAATCTAAAATTCATAATTTTCAAGACTTGTCTAATGCTTTCATCAAGCATTACAAGTATAACATGGATTTGGCTCCGGACCGAAGACAGTTATTGAGCATGGCTCAGAAAAGTTCTGAATCTTTCAAAGAATACGCCCAACGTTGGAGGGAAACTGCCTCCCAAGTGGAACCCCCTCTGACCAAGAAGGAACTAGCTGATTAGTTCGTTGACACGGTAAGACTAGAATTCTACGAGAGGATGATTAGCAATGTGAGTGCTAACTTCTTTGACATTGTAGTTATGGGAGTAAAAGTGGAATTGGGATTGAAAAATGGAAAGATGACAAGTATCACTGGCAGTTCAATTGAAAGTACTACTAAAAAGAACTTTGGGAATGTTCATAAGAAGAAGGAAGGTGAAACTAATGTTGTCTCTGTAGAAAGAAGAAATCAGATCAGAAAACCTCAATGTCAGCAACAATTTCAACAACAACCATTGTACCCTACACAATATACTCAATAACCCTACGTGATGGCCATTACGCCCACGTTCAACAATCAAACGCCAATTTTTCATCAAATTCAACAACCACCCGCATATCAACAAGGCTATCAACAGGTGCCAAACACCTCAGCATATCAACAACAGCAGTAACCAAGGGCTTCAATCCCTAGACAAAATGTACAAAACAGAAGACCTGGGGAAAGACCTCCTATCCCACCAATTCCAATGAGTTATACTGAATTGTACCCATACATGGTGCAACAAGGTTTGATCACCACCAGAAAGATACGGCCACCACCAGATCCTCTCCCGCCATTCTATAATCCAAATGCCCGATGTGTGTTTCATGAAGGGGTCGCTGGACATGATCTAGAAGGATGTCTTGCCTTAAAGCTTATTATTCGAGAACTAATGGAGAAAAAGATTTTTTCCTTTGGAAATCGTCAAACCAATGTAAAAAAAAAAACCACTACCTAACCATGGGAGCATTAATGCAATAGAAGACGTGCATGAAGAAGTAAGTTCTAATGTAAAGACAATCAAGACCCCGTTACAAGCTCTTCGTAGAAGATTATTCGAAGCTGGTATGATGAAGAGTACCCATTCAGAATGTGAAGAATGTGCTGAGAATTCCAAATGCTATATGTCATACCCCAAATTTGTCCTACTTGTATAGTTTTCACTTGTACGTCCACTCACTAACAATTATTCAAAAAATCCAAAGATAGATTGCTTTCAGGTTGAATTAGCTCAAGTATTGCATGGTCAAAATTCCCCATAGGATTTTCTGTGTCAAAATAAATTTGTCAGGAAAGTGTGTAGAAATGGTTGGAATTCAATTGAAGTTTGACCTCATCTTGGTCAAAAGAATATCTCATTTCTCCATTCTCAATTCATCAGGCTATGGCAAGTTTCAAAATGATTCTAAGTTATAGGCCAAAGTATTTTTGAGTGGTATTCTAAATTATTGCCAAAGCCATGTTTACCTTGATTAGTAATTTTAAGTGATGACCCTTCATTCAAGGTTGTGATGCTAATACCTTCCCCTTGCGTAACCGACTCCCAAACCCAGGAACATCAGGTGGCAACGGTCATGTTCCTTTCATTTTTAAGAGGTTTTCTCGTTATTTTCCTCTCCCGTTTACTCGGGATAAATAAAGTTCCGTGGCGACTCTGTCGAACCACATTTTTGTCCCTTTTGCACGAGGGTCATGTTTCCAAATTATCTTTGTGATTTTTCGAGGTGTGACAGCTGGCGACTTTGCTGGGTACTTATTGCTTCGTGCAAGAGAGAGTCGAGCCTATCTTAGTTCAAGTTGTGAGCTTGTTAGCTTTGCTTAAAGTTTTTCCCTTCTCGTTTGTTTATTTATTTGTATCCTTATCTTTATTGCCTTTGCTTGTGACATTGTTGGGTTGTTCTGCTTATGGGACGGCTTTGTGAGATGGATTTACACTCGAGTCCGAGTAAAACCCTAGGAGTAGGATGATGGTTGTGTAGTGGAGACTTGCGTGGGTTCTTCCACGTGGAGTTGAAGTGAAAACCCTGCTTGGAGTAGATTCCCTTGGAGATGTTGTTGTTGTGGCAAGTCTTTGCCATAGCAGTAATGTTTTCGAGCCCGAATCGATGATCCCAAGGACCATTAACCTGTTTTTATCCATGGTGGTTGGTAGCGTTAATTCCTTTTGGATTAATGTGAACGCCCCAATCAGATGAGATCCCTTGAATGTATTACTTCCTTATAGTAATGTTTTTAACCTCGATCTATGACTCTGAGAACCTGTTCTAGAACCGTGCGTCGATGGTTATGTAGTTGACGCCTCCGAGAAGTCTTTCTTGTGTGAAAGATATAAAAACCTCACCTAGAGGAGATTCTTTTGAGGATGTTATCGTCGTGATGAGGCTTTGTCATGGCTGTGATATCTTTGAAAGATATCCATGACTCTAGGCACTTACCGTATTAGAATCTTACCTATGGGTTTTCTTTGAGCAATGATTGTGGTCCTTGATCCGTTCACCCGGCTAACTTTAGAACTGTTTGATTATGTGATCCTGCCATCCTGGATCTTGCATCTTGCATTGCATGTCATTTGTTGTGCATTTTGCATTTTCTTTCCTCCAGCGGTTTCTAAATTTTCCTTCCTTTCCTATCTAGTAAATCAAGCTGATTCCTCGACACCAGTACGCAACTAGAGCCAATACAAGACGAATGATGGAGCAGATTCAGCAAGAACAAGCTGCATTCAGGGAGGAGTCGGATTCTCTCAAGGGAAAGATTAACCAGATCCTTGAAGCTATCATTGCGGCCCAAAAGGAGGAAGAACTGCGTGAAACAACCGTCGTCAACAAAAATGGTCAAGGGCAAGGTTCTACCACAAGACTTTCAGTTCCTATTCCCAACCCCTATGGGATGCCAATGAACTTCTCCAGCGCAGCCGAAGATACCACCTCTCAGCCATTCCCAGCGCCAAGAGTTACTGTTGGAGCTGTCCCGCAAGGTCAACCTACTGTCGTGTAAATCCCAGTTCCTCATACCGAAGATAATCTGATGGATCAGTACGATGATGTGAAAAATTACCTTGCTGCTATTCCCATTGCCAGCCCTGTTCCTGCTCAGGATTCAAAAGCTATGAAGATGTGCTGAGATCTAGCTGAGAAACTCCGAGCCATGGAGGGGCACAACTCAAACTCTCTCAGTGCTTTGGAAATGTGCTTGGTACCCGATGTTGTCATTCCTCCCAAGTTCAAAGTGCCTAAATTTCAAAGTACAAAGGTCTCAGCTGCCCGAATATTCATCTAAAAATGTACTGTCACAAAATGGCTGCTTATGCCAGAGATGAAAAGCTTATGATTCATTGCTTCCAAGACAGCTTGTCTGGGGCATCCCTCGAATGGTATATGTAGATGGAATGTAACAGTGTGCACACTTAGGCTGAGCTAGCCGATGCATTTGTCAAGAAATACAAATACAATACTGATCTTGCTCCCAATCGTACTCAAATGCAAAGTATGGCTCAGAAGGATAATGAATCCTTTAAAGAGTACGCGCAACGATGGAGAGAGTTAGCCGCAAGGGTGCATCCACCTCTTGTTGACCGTGAACTAATTGACATATTCATGGGTACCTTGCAATGCCAATACTATGAAAAGCTGATCGGTAGTGTCTCTACTGGATTTTATGACTTGGTAATCATCAGTGAGAGAATTGAAGAAGGTCTGAAGAGTGGAAAGATCCAAGGAGGTTCTGGAAGCCAGGGCAATACCAAAAAGCCTTTTAGTGGATACAAGAAGAAAGAGGGCGAAACAAATGCCATCTCTATGCAGAAAGGGCAAGCCACTCAACAAGATCCCGCTCCTATGCCTTATAAAGTCCCTTATTACCAGTATCTGTATGTTGCTGCTGCGCAATACGCTCTAATGCCTTATCAGCCAGCTGTTCAAGCAATGCAAGCTCAGATGCCACATCAACAGGCTCAGCAACAAGCTTACAACCAGCAAGGATATCAGTATTCTCCTCAGCAACAACAGTTGCAAACTGCTCAACTACAACAAGGTGCATGCCAACAACGTCAGCAAAGAACGTGGAGGCCATACAGAGTCTTTGATCGTCTGCTAATGACATATGCTAAAATCTTTGCTCAGTTAATGGAGAAAAAGGTTGTCTTTCCGAGAGATTTAGCTCCCCCAACAGTCATTCCTGCCGACTACGATGCAAATGCTCATTGTGAGTTTCATAAGGGTGCTTCAGGTCACACCATTGAGAACTTCAGGGCTTTCAAGCACAAAGTTCAAGACATGATTGACAAGGATGCTATCAATTTCAATGGGAAGTCTCTGAATGTCATCAACAATCTAATTCCACCGGCCAGCTAGTGCCAGCATCAGTTCAAGTTCAGTCAAGTTCATTCCCCAAAAAAGGCAGTCGTGTTGCGATTTCATCTTTCGCATTTATTTGTATTTTGTCTTTGTTTGTTTAAGTATTATATGCTTTGAACAATTTCCATTTCATATTTGGTTTTCATAATGTATTGTTTATGCATGTTTTAAATTAGTTATGTTGTATTCACTCATTTTTTCACTTATCACAAATTACTGACACATTCGTTCACTTCACTCTATCGACTGTTGTTTAGCATGATTTGAGGGAGGATGATGAAAATGAAATACCAATAATTGCAAATCGTATGCTTTCAGACAGAATCTCGTCAATGATGTACATGCATTGTTTCAATTCCCCAAACACTGGAGATATAAGGAGTTAATCCCTAGTGTTGCACCCCAAAATTTGCTCAACCTTTTCTTGCCTGATTTATGTTTCATTGCATTTCATTTGCATAGTTACATCATGTACATAGTTCAACCATTGGCATATCATAGCATAGCATGCATCCAACAATGAATCAAGGGTGTCTATCAAGAGAAGAGCCTAGTAAGAGGTGTTATCCAAGATTGAGAAGTCATCCAAGCCATCAAGAAGTGATTTGAAGTCTTGAGAAGTTTGAGTGCCTACATGTGGGTTTTACTCCTATCTTGAGGAATATTGAGAATCATCAGTGGGATGTGAAGCAGGGAATGTGAATTTGAGGTGTGTATGGATCTCATGGGATGCATAGAGGGCCCTATTGAAGCTGAGACAAGTCATTGATTCAAGTATGAGAGCCACATTTGAAGTGCAGCCAATTAGGGTTTCATCTGGGTCAATCCTAGGTCAATTGAGTAATTGAAGAGCATCAAAGCCTACTTTGAGGTCATGGGGTTCATGGATTGGTATGTTGATACATGTGTGGTGTTGTGCCAAGATCAAGCAAAGAAGAATCAAGAATGTGGGGAGTTGCTAAATTAGGGTTTTAGTGTAAAATCCCCTGTTTAGTGCCTAACTTCAAAGCCACATAAGTCACGATACAAGTTTCAAATGGATCTTTGGCCAACATGAAACTTGTAGAGCATCTCAGTACCTTTAGTTTGAGTACTAGAAGTCCTCAAGGGGATTTATAGAACTCAAGTTATGGTCCTTGCAAGTTACAGGTCATCAGATGACTATGAAATTTGTCTGTAAAAGTCACTTGACTTCCAAGCAACTTTAGCCCTTCAAGGAATTTTCAAAGGGATTTTTGGTGAACTTTAATGTTGTTCCTTATCCTCTTAGCTTTCCATATAGTACTAGAAGTCCTTGATAGGATTTGTAGAACTCAAGTTATGATCTTTGCAAGCCAGGGGTATTTTGGGTATTGGTGATTATAGGTCATTTGTAATCATAGGTCTATAACTCCAACTTGCAAGCTTCAAATGGAAAATTGTTCAACATGAAACTTGTTCAAAATGATGTTTTGAGTGCAACCAAGTGGTCATGAGAGTTTGGTTTGGCTTGGAAGACAAAGTTGCTTGAAATGGCTTAAAAAGGAAGGAATTAAAGTGATTAAAAGGCAAAAGAAATGGAATTAATTGATTTGTGGCCAAACAAGCTCATGCTATATGTCATTTTGATCAGAAAACACATTTTAAGAGTGATGATATTGTTACATTTTGGATTTGAGGTCATTTTCAAGCATTTCCCTTTTGTGACTTAAGGTGGAAGTGACACTTCAATCACACACCATGGGATCAAAAACAAGGAAGATACACATCCCATTCAATTCAAAATGTCACAAGAGGAGAAATTCAAGTGAAATCAGGCTGAGAACAGGGCATATTCATGACAGTTACATATGAGATTTTGGAAGTGCATGAGAAATTGAAAATCTCATTCAGTTAGTTACAGGAACTTCTATAGGTTTCCAACAGCTTGTATATAACCATTACAATGCATTCAGATCATTTTTTGGGCTAGGATTAAAGAGAATCAAGAGAGACCAATTGAAATTTTCACATTGCATATCAGAATCGGGTTTTGGAATTGAAGAGGATTCATTGCAAATTGTTGATTGGAGAAGCTTGGGAAGTTGTTCTTGAGTGATTCTGGAGAAGATTGGAGTTTGGATCGAGCAAAATCACCCTCTGTTCATCCATTTACACCAGGTTTGAATCTTTCAATTTTTGCTCTAGATTATAGGGAATTGCTTAGGTTTTGATATGAGAATAGATTAGTGATGATGCTAGGATGGATTTTAGTGCAAGAATTGAGCAATTAGAGACACTTTAGGTGTGAGGTAGATTTCTGTTGAGGCATGTAACTCTTGATTCTTGAGGTTTCAATGGTGTTTGGATAGCAAGTTTTAATCAGTGAAAGGTGTAGAGGAGATTAGGATCATTAATTGCAAGAATTGTGACATTTGAAGTTGGACACCATTTCTGAACATTGGCTCGTGTTTTAGGATGGAGCAAGAATCATGGAATTTGGAGATCATATTCGTGCTCAGGATGAGATTTTGAGTAGGATAGGATGTTTAATTTTTGTTGTTTGTTGCGTTTTAGAAGAATCTCACCGGAGATGACGGTGGCGCTGCAGCTCAGGCCACCGTCCCAAGGTCTCCCTCTCATATTTGAAATTTGGGGAAGATGTAGTTTTATGCGTTGGATCAGGTGTTTGACCTTGACTGAACTCACAAACCAAGGGCCACGATTGATTTGAAAATCTGAAGAGAGTGAGTTGATGAAACTCACCGTTTCATTAAACTGAGTTGGGTGGGCTTAACATTTGAATTGCTATCAGCACCCTGCATTGAGGCCCAATGAGGAAATACACTAGTTCTGATTGCTATTTGCCACAAACATTTTCCAATTTCCATTTTATTTTCCTGATTCGTTTTAGTGTGGTTTGGGCTTAGTTAGGATTTGATACGCACACCCCCACTTTGGGCCCAGCCTGGGAAACAACTGGATATTATTGCTAAACAACACGCAGGTTTATTGATTTTCTTTATATTTCTTTTATTTTGTCATTTTCATATAGGTTAGGAATAAATTCATAACAAATAGGAAAATTAACATTTTTAGGTTATATTTTTTCTCCCGACTCCTTAAAGAGTCTAGAATTTTAGGAATTTAATAAATTCATTATTCATGCATTTTATATTTTAATTTCATTTTTTGAAGTTTAATTGCTTTCATTTTGAATATGGTTGATATGTCATCTTGCTGATTTTGGTATGACTGATTGGTGTGGATTTTTGGAGTGGTTCTTTTTGGATTCTGTAGCTTAGAAATGCATGTACCCTTAGTAATTTTCTCATAATTTTGTGAGAGAATTTTAGGTTGTTTTGGATATTGAACAATAGGTGGTTTAGAATTAGGGTTTTAAGATAGTACCCTTAGGTTTAGGGCATAGTTTTAGGTCTTAATGAATGGTTAACCCCCTGGTTTTTGTATGGAGTGATTCTTAAGAGGTTTAGGAACCCTTGGAATTTTTTATAGGATTTTAAAATCAATTTTGGTATTTTACTGAGATTTAGTTTCCAGACTAACTTTTAGGTGTTTCTAACACACTAACTTGACTAGTTCAATTCAATAGTTCCCTTTAGAATAAGTGGGGGTGCTCTTGTGCTTGGATGAACATGAAGACAACTTGAAGATTCTTTGGAGAGCTTGAAGGAGCTTGGAGATGGAGCTTTGTCCTCTTGTGGATGCTTGTCAGGAGCTTAGGGAAACTAGGGTTTTAGGAAGAGCATTAGATTAGTTTTGCTTGTTTCTTCAAAATGGAGTATATTGTTCATCTCCATTCAATCCAATGACATAAATTACTATTAAAGAAGTCACATATCTCCTTTGGTGGGATGAATGGCATGCTTTAAGAGTAGAACTTTTAGGACGCCATTCTCTTACAATGTTAAGTTCTTAGTGGCTTCCTTTGGTTGTCATTAAGTTACTTAACATTTCAACCTGATCTTGTTAATTGATTCTCCCTTGGAGGTGCTTGTGGAAGCTTGGTAAAGATGTGGTTGCTTGTTGAAGCTGGTTGAGATGAAGTTTGTGCTTGTTGAAGCTAGGAGTGTGCTTGTTCAAGCTGGTTGCTTGTTGAAGCTAGGGTTTTGCTGCTTGTTGAGGATGAGGTTAGGAGCTTGTTGAAGTTGTTTACTGGTTGATGTTAGGAGCTTGTTGAAGCTGTTTACTGGTTTAAACTGGTTGCTTGTTGAAGTTTGAAGTTTGTTGAGGCTTGGTGCTTGTTGAAGATTGAAGGTTTAGTGGAGCTTGAAGATAGGAGCATTCATGCAGATGAAGGTTGTTGCTGTCAACTTTTTGCTGTTTAATCAACTTGTTGCTGTTAGAGATGCTGCTTGTGCTGTTTGCTGTAGGAGTTTGATGTTGCTGCTTGGGCTGCCTCCTCTGCTTTGGTTTTTGTTTTCTGTATTGTTTGTTGGCTTGTGCAGCTTGCCCCTAGGTTTGAAGTGAATGTTGATTCACTTTGCCTGTTGTTTTCCCAGGTTCAAGGTTGAGCGGGACTCCCTTGCCTCGCTTGTATTGCTGCATTGCATGCATTTTACTGTATTTGCTTGCTTTCTTTTCTGTTTATCCCCTAGGATCTCTGAGTTCCTCTGTGCAGGAGGGAATTATGACAGACATTAGGATTCTTATCCATGCATGACAACATTAGGTTAGTTTTTATTCCCTTTTCAACCCTTAGACTTTTTAGAGCTTCTTTCTTTTCTCATCTTAAAACAACTCAAAAACACAGTAATAAGGTTAATCAATGTCGTACGATACGAGCCTTAAGTTATTTGGGAAAGGGTTGCTGGAGAGCTTCTTTCCAGTAATCTGGCTGCTTAGTGTGGCACCCTTTGGGTGACACGCGACGTAGTCACTCTCAAATCATAGTCTCTAGTGCGTCAAAGATTGCAAACAAACTAATAAAACACTTCTTTCATAAAAGATTCAAAACAAACATCAAAGTGTCATTTTTGTCTGCTTTGACTCTTAATCAAGAGAAACCCTTTCGTAAGGTAATAAAAACAGTCAGACAAGCTTGTGTCTTCCGTAGCCCAAACTACGTTTGCTCTGATCTTTCATGCTGTATGAAAGTACGTAGGCATAGGATGTTGTATCCTAGCAAGCAACCTTCCCCTCCTTTCCAGTAGCTAGGCGAACTACGTTGACTCTGATTTCTCGTGCCAGACGGGAATACGTAGGCATAAAGTGCGATACTTTGCCGAGTCATTTTCTTTTCTTTTTAACCCTGACCTGTAGAGTAGATAGAATAACAATCCGTACTAGAAAACAAGCGTGAGGGGTGCTAATACCTTCCCCTTGCGTACTAGAAAACAAGTGTGAGGGGTGCTAATACCTTCCCCTTGCGTAATCGACTCCCGAATCCAGGAATCTGGTTACGACGACCATTCCTTTCCTATTTTGCGTTAGGTTTACTCTGAGCGTTTCCTTTCCCTTCTACACTCTATCGACTGTTGTTTAGCATGATTTGAGGGAGGATGATGAAAACGAAATACCAATAATTGCAAATCATATGCTTTCATACAGAATCTCGTCAATGATGTACATGCATTGTTTCAATTCCCCAAACACTGGAGATATAAGGAGTTAATCCTTAGTAAACCACTTCGAGCCTAGAAGTAGCAGTTTCCTTCGGATATTCAAACCCCTACACTCAACTTGGGGCAGGGTAGTACTCAGTTAATCCAATCCCACATTTGAATTGGCAAAGCAAAATATAAAAGACGGTTGTTCATCAATGACCCATGACATGGCAGTCACTATCCTCCAATGAAATCCAAAAAAATAAAATAAAAAGGCCTGCTAAGTCAAAAGGGACTTAGGCAAAATCAGTTAATGCAAAAGTTAGGGATCAAAAACAAAATCAAAAGAGGTCCTAAAACCCTCAGCAAAAAAAAATAAGGTTCAGCGCCCACCCAATCAAAAGGGTCATTGACATCCTTAAAAAACAAAATAAGGTGACTGTCATCTCAAGAAAACTTGAATCATCAAGCTTATACCATTAAGCACATGCAGAATTAACTGAACATAGGACTGGAGATAATTAAGAGGAAGGTGTGGGTACAAATCATACTTTGAGCCTAATATCCTTTATTTCATAACCGTGAACCAGACCACATTACAACCCTAGAAAGACCTAATTGAGGCGAGGATTATTCTGAAAGCATATTATCACAAGGTTGCGTGAACTGATTCCTCACATATTTTCTAACCGTCAGCATTGGTGTCATTATCTTTGTTGTTTATTTTACACCAATAAAATTAGCATTACGTCTGGACTAACGGTCCATTCGTCTTACACTATCACGAAACTTCAATAAACGACACTTTTTCAAAACTTACATTGAGCTTTGCATTAAGATTATCATTTGTGAATGTACAATTTTAATGGAAAATTAGTGCTAGACATCAAAGACACTCCAACAAGGAGAAATAAAGGAGAGAGCTTGACTTTCAGTGGCTGACACGAAGCAAGATTACCTTAAAACCCACTGGCTGGGGAAAATCATTCAACACCTTGAGCGAGGGCAAGTCATCTTCAAAGCATCAAAGTTCAACTTCGACTTTAGAACTAGTTAATCTGGGGCATACCTTTACCATGTTCATACTGGGGCAAGGCCATGTCGTCCTGACCATCAAGTAGAGTTGCAGTCTTCTCTGAAATAAATCCACAATAAATCACTAGGTGCACAAACTTGGGTCATCCAGAACATCTCCTGCTCCAATCATGGTGTCTTCAGCAAACTGCGTGTCGAGGAAGTCAATCCCTCCCACCACCCGAAGTCCAATCCGTATTGGCAACTACCAAAAGTCCACCATGCTGGCGTCTCCCACCTACATTTCCAATCACCTGTCTGCAATCAAGTGCATCATACGCATTGCATTTGTCATCTTAAGCATCTTGCATCATATGCATATCCAAATCATATCATACTTCTCTAGCTCTTGCATATCCACACGCCTGCATTTGCATTTGCACTTCCATTCATTATGGAACCTTATTATACATCCAGCATTAGCATATGCAGGTCAAGGTCCAGGATCAATCTCGAAGATTTCCCAGGCCATTATCAGCCCAGTCAGGGGCATTCTCCGCAAGACCATGGGCGTCCCCCACGAAGTTGGTAAACCTATTTGTTGGACAAACTCAAGAGCTTCAAAGAAATCATCAGCCCAGCCAGGGGCATATCATTCAAGACCGTGGGCGTTCCCCACGAAGTTTTTCAAGCTTTTGTTGGGAAAATACAAGAGTTTCAGTGCAAGATTCAGCCCAGACAGGGGTATCTTCAGCAAAACCATGAGCGTTCCTCACGAAGTTGTTCAACCTTTTGTTGACCAAAAAAAAAACTTCAAAGACAAATCTAGCCTAGTGAAGGGCATCTTCTTCAGTTCATGGGTGTATCCCTTGATTCGTTTCAATCCAATCTTCCTATTGGGTGTTCCTTAGTGAGTTGTATTTAGCAAGCATGACTGTTTTCAATTGTCTTACTATCATCCTTTTGGTGATAGCCGAACCTCATCGGTTAAACCCAGCCTGCATCCTTTTGGTATCGGTAACCTTCAAATTTGTGTCGTTCTATCATCCTTTTGGTGATAGCAACCTGTGTGTGTGAGTTTCGCTCTGTCATCCTTTTGGTGGGGGGTCTGTCATCTTGTTGATGTCAGATTGTGCGATAGTGTTTTTCTCTACCATCCTTTTAGTGATAGTAGCCGGTGTGAGTTTCGCTCCGTCATCCTTTTGGTGGTGGGTCTGTCATCTTGTTGATGTCAGATTGTGCGTTAGTGTTTTTCTCTATCATCCTTTTGGTGGTAGTAGCCGGTGTGATTTTCTCTCCGTCATCCTTTTGGTGGTGGGTCTGGTATTTCTTCGATGTCAGGTTATGCGAGTGTTTTGCTCTATCATCCTTTTGGTGGTAGTAGCCGGTGTGAGTTTGCTCCATCATCCTTTTGGTGGTGGATCTGTCATCTTGTTGATGTCAGATTGTGTGATGGTGTTTGCTCTATCATCCTTTTGATGGTAATAGCCGGTGTGTGTTTCACTCCGTCATCCTTTTGGTGGGGGTTGTCATCTTGTTAATGTCAGATTGTATGATGGTGTTTGCTCTATCATCCTTTTAGTGGTAGTAGCCGGTGTGAGTTTTGCTTCGCCATCCTTTTGGTGGTGGGTCTGTCATCTTATTGATGTCAGATTGTGCGATAGTGTTTTGCTCTATCATCCTTTTGGTGGTAGTAGCCGGTGTGATTTTCACTCCGTCATCCTTTTGGTGGTGGGTATGGCATTTCGTCGATGTCAGGTTGTGCGAGTGTTTTACTCTATCATCCTTATGGTGGTAGTAGTTGGTCTGAGTTTGCTCCGTCATCCTTTTGGTTGTGGGTCTGGAATTTCGTCAATGTCAGGTTGTGCGAGTGTTTTGTCCTATCATCCTTTTGGTGGTAGTGGCCGGTGTGAGATTGCTCTGTCATCCTTTTGGTACAAATATGGGACTAGATGAATAATTGACTCCCCTTTCGATCAACTTGGACGCTTTGTGCATGTGTGGTTAAGTATTAAATGATTTCCATAGTCTGAGAATGTCATCTCCACCTTTGTGCCTGTGAGGTCAAATGATGTTCTAATACACTATGTAAGTTCCCTCTGCCTTTTAGATGAGGATGGTTATTTCCCTCAACTTACCTTTTATAAGTCCTTCCGTGCCTTTTGCACAAGATCTCTTCAACTTACCTTTTGTAAGTCTTTTCGTGTCTTTTCCTCGAAGTATCTTCTCTTTGTCTTTCGCAATGAAGTCATCTTACCATTTATAGGTATCCTCTCTACCTTTTGTAGAAGTAATATTTCTCCAAACCTTTTGTTCTGGATTTCTTTCTGCCTTTTGCAGAAGGAATATTTCTCCAAACCTTTTGTTCTGGAGTCCTCTCTACCTTTTGTAGAAGGAATTACAATCCAACTTTCTCATAACCTTTTGTTCAGGAGTCCTTGCTATCTTTTACAGGAGGAAATTTGTTTTCTTCCTTACCTTTTTGCAAATGTTTTCTACCTTATGTTGTAGAATGTCCAGATTATTCCCCAGCTAAGTTGTGTTCAAAAGGAATTTCAAATTACAATTACACCATTGTACCCCATTTTCTTCTCTTCGAATTTTGCAAGAATGTCTCCTCTTCCAAGACTGCCAAAGCACTCATTCAAGCCTACATTTGAATTCCAAGCATACCATTCATTTGCATCTCCAACATATCACTATGTTCATCTTCTTTTTTACACGGTTAAAATTTCTGGGTATTCTAGTATTTAATCCTCTTCTACCTCGAATGTCTGAAATATGTTGCTATTCATACCTTCAGGTCTAATAAAATTAAATAGGGGCAACTATGTTACCCCAAATTTTAACCAGGCTTTTAAACTTGCTTTCAACTGAATTGGTTTTCACTTTGCATCATTCTGCATTTCATCATGCTCTTAAGACTTGAGATTGCAGGTTTTCGGTTAACCTGGATTTCCATTATTCAGAGGTTATTTTACTTGGTTTTTCGTAATCGACCTTGAAACGAAGATGTTGGATTTTCAATCATCTTGAACAATTTCTATCAGAGGGTTATCAACATATAACTCCAGCTTCTCTGAGTTTTTTCAAAGGCATCAAGAGCCTAAGGTTTCATCACTTCTTTGATTTAAGTTTGTTGGCAAGCTTATATGCAACTGGCTCAAGATTACGGTCTGCTTCTTGTCATTGATAGAAGATTAGGGTTATCAGGAATGATGGCATAACTTCAAGTCAAGTATATGGATATTCATGACCCAAATCAGAAGAAAGTTTGACCTCATCTTTGTCAAACCATCAAGAGTTCGCTTCAATTGCAAGTTGTCTGTGCTAGTGGTTTATTTCTCAGGCGGTGTGTATCCAAGGTCAATTTGTCATGTGGTGGAAGTCATCAGATTATCAAGTAGTGATTAATGAGAGGTTTTGTTTCAAATATCAGGCAATCTGTTCAGGTATGTGCAATAATGGTTAAGATTCATATGAGTTCGATCTAATCTTGGTCAAACATGTGGTTCGCCTTAGTACGAAGTTATTAAAGCTATGTCAAATTCATAAGTGCTTCAAATCATTTTCTAGTCAGGGTTTTGTGCAGTGCAATCCATGTTTCAATTCAAAATCTCTTATTTCAAGGGCTGATTCTCTCACAGTGAAGTTTCTTGGTTCATCAAGATTCAAGGGGTTATTAGTTCAAGGACCGATTCGATTTTCAAATGAAGAATTGAAAGATATTGAGATTGGTTTTAATTGTGATTCTTGGGTGGCATATTTCAAGTTAAGATCCAATTTTTTGTTCACTTTATGGTTCAAAATTAATGGATTGCAAGCATAATTCATTGAGGGTGCAAATAATATATTTGTAGCCCATTGCAAGTTGTCTTCATTACAAGCCCATTCAAAATTGCTACAAAAAAGAACAATAAAAAAGGGACCATGAGAGGATACAAAAGAGGCCCATCATCCATGTTTCATAAGAAAAACATCATACAAAAAGTTCAAATTCATTTTATATTACAAACATTTTACAGAAAAATACATCATGTTACAATACATGTCCAACCAAAACCAATTGCCAAACCACAAAATTTATAACTTGTAGCTAACATGGCCCACTTCTTTGCACCACACCATCAAAAACTTCCAGCCATCGCCACCTCAATTTTCATCCACCAGGTAACAAAACCGTATAGCAAGCAATACACAACAGACAAAAAACTGCATCCTTCAAAGCTACGCAAAACCAACCTCTGCTGCGCAAAACCTCACTTTCCAGACCAGACAAAATTATGCTCCCACTACATCCCTCAAGCCTGCTAAACCATACCATCCACTGCTACCACAACAAACACACCGGGCAACCACTATCCAAAGCTGTTACGAACAAAAACCTGCAACATTTGACAGAGACATCACACAACAGAACAACAGACAAAAAAAATTCAAAAAACCTTATTCACCTATTGAGTTAAATAGAAGAAGAAGTCATGAGAAAAGAAGGATTCAAGGAGAGGATTTGGAAAACTCAGAAAAAAGAGAAGAGCAGAGGAAAGTTTAAGAACCTCTTGATACAACCATTGAAACTCTCACAACAACCAACCCCTTCCACCTTAAACCACTTTCTCCACCCTTAAACAACCTCTTATTCATTATACCATGTACATTTCCTCACTTGTGAAATTCGTCTGCAACATTCAACCATTAACATATAATGCAAACCCTGATTTCCGTAATGTGACGCTAACAACCTTTAAACCTCCACCTTTCCCAACCGTAACATACTTGAAACCACCTCACTGTGAATGACGAAAACTGCCTCCGCTCACCATCAACAACTACAACCACTTGCTGCCACGAACTCCGCCAGTGAACCACCGCACGTATCACATCGTTGGCTACAACGAATCAACCAAAGTGTTTCCACCATTTCCAAAAATTTTGCAACACCGTCACGTTTCAAATCTCACAGGAAGATCACCGAGGAACACAAAATACAAACCTGAATGAATGAAACAAGTTGGACAGAGCGAATGAGAAGGTTGTGAGTGTCGCTACTGCGAAAATAAGGTGTCGGCAAAACAGAAGAGTCGCCACCTTTCGTTATTTATCCCACAGAAAGGGAAAGGAAACGATCGGAAAAACCTGACGAAAAAGGTATAAGACAAGGTCATCGCAACCATGTCTGGGTTCGGGAGTCGGTTACGTAAGGGGAAGGTATTAGCACCCCTCACGTCCGTTGTACTCAACGGGATCCATGCTTGTTGTGTTATCTGATGGGTTGGTTTAACTATCTACCTATCAAGGCTGGTCTAAAAAGAAAAGAAAATGACTCGGCAAAGCATCGCGCTTCGTGTGTACGTATTCTCGTCAGAGAACGAGAAGTCAGAGTCAACGTAGTTCGGCTAACTACGGGTGAAGGGGGAAGGTGGCTCGCCAATACGACAGTATTGAGCCTACGTACTCTCAACATATATGAGAGATCAGAGCTTACGTAGTTCGGGATAATACGGAACACGGGTTTAGATTCATCTATTTTTCCGAGTAGGGTTAAAAAACAGTTCCAGCAGTTTGGTGTATGCAGCTCGCTCGTCGGAGTCTCGTGCGTTACCGTTTGCGGTAGAACTGAGAGTTAACGACACTCTTTTCGTCAGAAAAGTTTTCCTTGATTTAAGGGCCCACAGGGCAAAAGAGGTTTGAGGTTTGTTTTCTGTCTTTTATGGAAGAAGTATTTTTTATAGATGTTTGCAATTCATATCACACTAGAGACTATGACCTAGGAGTGAATGCGTCGCATGTCACCCAAAGGGTACCATACTAAAAACCCTGATTAATGGAAGGAAACCATCCAATAACCATTTCCTAAGTAGCTTAAGGTTCGTAATGTACGATATCAATTAACCTTTATTACTGTATTTTGATTTGTTTGAAGATGAGAAGAGAGAGGACACAACTAAGGGGAAACTATCAAGTCCTAACAGTTGTCATGCAATGGATTCATCCTATGGTTGAGTTTAAAACGGGGAACTCCTAGATGTTATCATGCAAAGGCTTCAGCCTAAAGTCTAATCATCACTTCCTTAAACAAGGAAGTGAGAATCCTAGGGGATCATGTGAAGTGGGAAATAGACAACAGACAAAACATCTGCTAAACATCAGTAAACAGATAAATAGAAAAGAAAACAGTAAAGATGCAAATGCAATTCAACAATACAAGCAGAGGGAGACTCATTCAACCTCTTAGCAATCAAGCAAAGAGAACAAACTAAACAGACAAGCAAAGGGAGGGTCACCTCAACCTTTCAATGCAAACACATCAGATAGAAAGAGAAAAAACAACACACAGGCAAGGGGAGGATCATCTCAACCTTTAATGCAAGCAAGCAGAGGGAGACCCACTCAACCTCTTAACGCAGCCATGCACCTACACTTAGACTACCCTAAACATGAGCTACCCTAATGCAATACACCACTCAATCATGAATGAAGGAAAGGAATTATGACAAATAAGGAATTCATTCCATAAGTAATCAAACAAGGCATCTATCCTAAAGAAACGAATTGATGATGGGATGCATGGTGTATACCAAAGGTATCCACCATGATGTTCAACCAATCATGGATAATCAAGAAATGAGGTGATACATGGTGTATACCAAAGGTATCCACCATGATATCCAATCATTCATGGGAGATTAGAAATGATGGGAAACATGGTGTATACCAAAGGCATCTACCATGACACTCTACCATTCATGGGAGATTGAAATGAAGGGAAGCATGGTGTATGACAAAGGCATCCACCATGACACTCTACCATTCATGGGAGATTGAAATGAAGGGAAGCATGGTGTATGCCAAAGGCATACACCATGAAACTCTACCATTCATGGGAGATTGAAATGAAGGGAAGCATGGTGTATGCCAAAGGCATCCACCATGACACTCTACCATTCATTGGGAGATTGAAATGAAGGGAAGCATGGTGTATGCCAAAGGCATCCACCATGACACTCTACCATTCATTGGGAGAATCATCTTCCTAGGAGGCTTCAGGATGAACCCTAAGGAATATTTAAGGATCACCTAAACTAAAAGGGATTAAAGGCTCTATCAAGGCCTAATCTAGGTTCTTAGTGGGTCTCAACCTAAGCTTGATCCTATCAAGGAGTAATTAAAAGTTTAAAGTTAGCTAAAGGTTCATCTTTAAGTCTAAACTAAGGGGAAAGCTAGATTAGGATCACCTAAACATCATCAACTTGTAAAATGTGGGGAAAATAGGAAATCAATTATAAAAATCCTAAGAAAAATCCTAGATGATTCTAAATGTGTTACGAACCTATGGTACAAAAACCAGGGGCCTAACCTCATTCTAAAGGTCCTAAATAATTTTTACATTTCAAGGTATGCTAAAAGGAAATCATAAAGGGGGAAGTCCTAAAAACCTATCTCTAAACCATACTTATAATCATCTAAAAAATGTAAGAAAAATCACACAATATCCTACAATGTATCAACATTCACCATGTAAAAAATCAAAGATTAAACCCAAGCATTGATATGGAAACAACAATCTAGAAACTAACATGGCATTATTTCTATTCATGGAAAAGCACGTAAAAGAAAAATACAAAATTAATTGGAAAAAGAATTAAAATCAAAATAAAAAATCATGACTAATCTCTCTACACACATTCAAGTATCTCCAATAATTTTCTCATGATTTATGGTCATCATTTATTATTTTCTATGAATTAAAATGGGACAGTCACCATATAGATAATAAAGAAAATGAAATTAAAATGGAAAAGTAAAGGGAGGTGCAACTAGTAATTCTCTACGTGCTATTCTTTATTGGGCTGCGAAGGGGGGTGCTGGTAGCGGACTGTACGTTGGGCCCAGCTGAGTTTCCACTAAGTGAAACTCAGCGTTTCACTAAGTGTAAGGGCATTTCATGAAAGCAAATCTGGGCCGTTCGCGCGAGATACCAAGGTCGATGCTACGTGTAATCGGACGGCTACTGTGCAATCTGGCGTTTCAAAATGAAAATGGAGGGAAAGCCTCCCGCGGCGGGGGACGGTGGCCGGATTTCGTTTCGGTCATCGTCTTCATCATGTAAAATATGGCATTTCTTTATTTCTTCACCAAAATTATTTTTTCTTGAACCAAAACTATGTATTTTTTCGTGTAGAATCAAAATATCAAATTTATTTTCACTTTCCTCCATTAAAACTCAGAAATCATAAACCTCAAAGAATCACTCAAGAATTTCCAACTTTCACAAAACTTAAAATTGAAGGCACTAATCTCTTCCTCTCACTTCCTACATCAACAATCTATGTTTCTTTTCCATTTTCATCCAATAATTAGAGAGAAATTCAAACTACAACCTACGGTGCTCTGTCAAGAATTGTCATGAAACTTAACCGTTCTAATCCTAAAACGTTCTACACACTCTAAGGATTACAATCATGTGAAAATAACATAGCAATTCATCAAGAACAGAGCTTATGGATGAAAGATAGAAACCTGGTTTTGAGCTTCAATGGAGACTTGAATTAAGGATGAAGCTTCAAGCAAATCGTCCAGAATCCATCAATGAACCTCACTGAAGCATTTTGCAATAGAGATTCGGATTGAAAATGGCTCTATCTTCAAAATCATTTTTTCAAGTTTCTCCACTTTTTCTCAATCCAATTTTCCGTTATCTTCCACCAAATTCAGTTATGGCAGTTGGGAATCATCCAAAAATGTTATATGCAATTGTAGATAGAGTGATTACAAGCCCATTTGAAGCCTAAGACAGCCCAACTTAAAATCCAAATTTCCAAGTTTGAAGCTTTTATGTTATGGTGAGAACAAGGCCAAACCACTTGCAAACTGATCCAATTTCCTTTCTTGTTGTGATGTAAGGAATATGTGTAGATGGGATTAAGACCTTGGAAATGAGTGGATGGTTGATTTTCATTATGTTTCTTTTTGGTGAAGAAATCTTGGATTTGGCATAGCAAATGAATTCAAATTTGATTTCTGATTTTTCCAATATGGCCTAAACATGGCCTAATTTGGTTCTAAAATGAATTGGTTTGAATTAGCCCTTTTCAAGCTTCCTTTAATGATCCATTCATGAATTTTCCTTTAAGTATTTCTCATTCTAATTCATATCAATGGATTCTTGGTGCATGGTTAGCCAAATAACATCATTTTGAACAACTTTCAAGTTGGACAAAATTCCATTTGAGGTATGTATGACGGTGAACTTGACCCATACTCAAAATGGCCTATAATCACAAATTCCCAAAATACCCTTGACTTGTCAAAGCCATATCTTGAGTTCTACAAATCCAATCATGGACTTCTAGTACTTTTTAGAAATCTAAGAAGATAAGGAACAACATTCATGTTGGCCAAAAGTTCATGAGAATCATCATTCTAGGTCAAAAATGTCATGCAAGTTGGTTGACTTTCAAGCTCCAAATTCACATTCTTCTAATGACCTGTAACTTGTCTGACTCATAACTTGAGTTCCATAAACCCTATCAAGGACTTCTAGTACTCACATTAAAGCTATGATCATGCTCTACAACAATCATGTTAGGGTCAAGGTGAGATGAAAATCACATCTTGAGTTATATGGTCTTGAAGTTAGGAACTAAACCAGGGGATTTTACACTGTCAAGCTTAGAAACCCTAGCATAGGAAATCCTCACACTCTTGATTTATGGTGAGTTGACCTTGGAATCATACCTTGGGCATCTTAATACCTCAATTCATGATCACATGGCCTTGGAATTAGGTCTCAACCTTCCTCAAATCATCAGTTGACCCAGGGTTGACCAGATGAAACCCTAGTTGTACCAATCTTGGTAATAACTTCTCATCCTTTGCATAATGACATGTCTAGGCTTCAAAATAATTTTCAACACTTCTCATGAGCTCTCTCAAGGCTTCAAGTCCAACTCCATGGATTCAAAATCATCTGAATAGCTTCCCACAACTCTCAAGTTAGGAGATATACACACTTGGCTTCAACCACTCTCTCTGAGAATCTGTGACTTCTTTAATGAGGATATCAACCCTTGAACACTTGAATAAACCTATTGGATAGCTTCATAGACTTGGTAGCCTTTTGTTGGTAGTCATACCTCTTGATTTCCTGCACACATGTCAATGCAATGCAGATGATGATGCTAAAATGGATGCAATGAAACACAAGCTAGGTAAAGCAAAAGGTTAGGCAAGTTTTGGGGTGCAATAGTGAGGTCGAGAGAATCTGAGGACGAGAAAATAGGAACACACGATACAAGATTGAGAGTGCAAGCGATGCGTTAGGATGATGATGAACCGCACTGCGAGATTGAAATGAGAAGAGAGTAAGGGGAAAAGGTGAGATACAATTTGAGAAGTTGTTGAGTTCAAGCTCGTGTTTGGTAAAGAAAAGCGGAAGATATTTTTTTCTGGGAATTAGTTTCATAGCATAGTCGCGTTATCTTTTTCCTTTGGATTTAGGTTTGTTTTGTTCAAGACCCAAATTGTAACACCCCGTTTCCCAAAATAAAATAAAGCACTTAAAATAAACACATATCAGAGTTTTTCCCACAACGGGATGTCACAATTTCCAACAAAATTCCACAAATCATTTTCTAAACTGATTTCAAATAAAATTTCAGCGGAAAAAGAAGTCTGTCACATATCACATAACATATATACACCATCCATATCATCAACATCGTCATATACATCATGTACGGCCACTGCCTAAAATATACATAATGTCATCACATGTCTCACAAAAGTCAGATACGCCACAGGGGCACATATATCAACAATAAAACAATAAAACTCCCCAAAAAGCCCTGGTGTTATGTATTAGAGCAGTCCTACGACGACGCCATAATCCAAGCCAGCTAAACACCTGGATTGTCTGTACTTCCGAAGAAGCAAAGACCACAACAACAGCAAAGGGGTGAGAACTCACGATCAAATATTAACGGTATAAATGTACATGAAATAAAGGTAGAAACATATAAAACATCATTTCATATACAACACATTCGGACCTACTGTCCCACCATCAACAATCACTACACACAACAATGCAACACATGCAACTCAACACAATGATATGCGGTACCAACTCAACATCACTGGTTCGTCAACCATCCTCAGGATAGATCGCATACGCTCCCTCTGAATAACGATCTATCCCTACCACGCTCCCCATTTGGAGCCCCGGTAAATCCCACTCAGGATAAATCGCATCCACTCCCTCTGAGCAACGATCCATCCCTACCACTCCCTTCTGGAGCACCGGGAAAAATCACACTCAGGATAGATCGCATCCACTCCCTCTGAGCAACGATCTATCCCTACCACTCTCCCCATTTGGAGCACGCGAGTGAATCACATACGCTCCATCTGAGCAATGATTCACCCCGTAAACATGCATATGCAAACCCCATGTACACAACAACACTAGCACACACGGTGCACACGGTCCCCTGACCACATCTCATCATGTATCATACAAATATCACATAATACATCACACATCATGCACATCAGGCATACCGGTCCTACTGACCCAATCATCACAACAACACATAAACACGACGCATATAAAGCGTATCGATCCTACGGATCCTCTCATCACAACATATCACCACAACACACTCAAGGCGTGTCGATCCTACTGATTCACATCCCTCACACAACATACAAATACAACGCATATCAAGCATATCGATCCTACGGATCCCACATATACCACACATAACACATATATATCTATACTTATCACATAATCCACCGATTATGTCCAATGTGATAAACGCCGGCCACACGGCCCTCATACCCCTCAACATACTCTCAACACTCAGCTATCATCACAGCACATCAGTTTGATCGCACTCAGCGTCATGAGCTGCACACAGCTCTCAAAAACCAAAACCTGCTACACTCGCTACCTGCTTGCTACACGAGCTCCTAGCGAGTGTTCGCTACACGTTCGCCTAGCGAACCTCCTCGCGAACCACACTTCTGAGCTACTGGAAGTTCTCGCTAATACCTCGCTCAGCGAACTTGCTAGCGAGTATAGAAAAACAGCCACTGTCAAGGCTCTCTACACGAGCTGCTAGCGAATGCTCACCAGGCATTCGCCTAGCGATGGGCTAGCGAATGTTTGTGATTCTGGAAAAATAAAACTGCTGCTCATAAATCAACAACTCTCCCACTCTCCAATTTCCATCGAGACAACACTAAAATCATCGGCTTAAGGATCCACAACCTAGCCCCAACATTCAAACTCAATTTTTACCCGATAAACCTCATTATCTGCTCAATTATCCAACTTCCGACAATAAACCTCAAACTACCCGGAACCCCAATTTCACATAAACCATTACCCCACAGCACATGCAATGAACTTTCAACATAACAATCACAATCATAACAGAATTAATACATGTATCAACATCATTCATCATCATCCATGGGAATTAGGGGATTTCCCTCTACCAATTTATTCATGCAAATACCCATTCAACCAATCAATCCCCCCCTACCTCAAATTCGATGCTGATGTTAATGAAGCTTCTCAATCCACACGAATTGATAATCTTGATGATCTCCTAGCCAAGGTTCAACTCTTGATCCAGCCTTCCTCAATCGTGTCCTTCGCTTGCTTCCCCGTGCATGTGTTTCTCTAATATTTTCCAAAATGCCAATGTTAGCCCTTATCCCAAATAATTCTCTTTTAATCCCAATAAATTATATTCTCATAATTCTTTTAATCCAAAAATCCAAATAATAATAATCCTCTTATTTCTTTTAATTCGCAAAACCCACTTAATTCCAAAATTCTATTTAATTATATTTTTATCATATTTTAATATTAGTAATAATAATGATAATAATTAATAATAATATTACATTACTATCAACTATCACATTTTCTTCACTGTACACCAATATCATGAGTTCTTGATTCTCCAATTAATTTCTCAAAACACATCCGCGAATAAAATATCTCTGAAACCAAAAATAATTAAAATGGGTGTTACAACTCTCCCCCACTTTAATTACTTTCGTCCTCGAAAATACCTGATGGAAATAACTCTGGACACGCTTCCCGCATCCTGCTTTCCAATTCCCAGGTCACACTGCCTCTTGCAACACCTCTCTAAGCCAATCTCACTAAGGGTTTCTCCTTTCCCCCGGAGTTGCTTCTCGTTCATCAATTCGAACTAGCAATGCCCCAACCGTCAAATTATTTCTCACTTGCACAACATCCATATGATTCAATATACTCCCTCAATGAAAACACATGAAACACATCATGCCATCCATAAGCGATAGCATAAAAGTAGTCTAACATGCTACTTTCCCCCTCCCCGCTTCTGCTACGCCACTCTGATACAGATAAACAAAACACCGAGTGTGTTCCCGAGACTTCGAAGCTCGACCAACACCCGCTACCATCATAACTCTCAAAACACATCTTTTCTTGGATCCTCTTGATTTCTTCAGCCGTCTCGTGCACAATTCTCAAATATGAGCATAACACTCCCTCTCGATTCATCGCAACTCAAGAGAGTCCCACACTTTCTATCTCACAAGGCCCCATACAGTGCCATTCTGATAGTAGAATGGTAACTGATACTGTAGGCGACTCAATCAGCGGTAATTAACCATCCCACGATCCACCTTGATCCAACATACAAGCCCTCAGCAAATCCTTCAGCGACGGGATAGTCCTCTTCGACTGACCATCAGTTTGCGGATGATAAGCTGAACTCCACTTCGAATTAGTACCCAGAGCTTCCCGTAAGCTCCTCCAAAAACTAAAAATAAGCCTCAAACTTCCATTGAACACAATATTCGACAGTATTTCATACAACTTCCCCGCTTCCTCAATATGCATCACATAAATCCTCACATAGAATAGTCAATCCACTCACAATAACTCAAATTAAAATTATATCTTTCCAATTCTTTGTAAATCTCAACACCAAAATTCACGAAAATACTACCCGATTTTCCTCTCTGGAGTATTCAATGGCCGCGTCAAACTCAACGGTGTCTGACGTTCAATCTTCAGCTCTCGACAATTCCATCCAGTAAATTCAACCTCCACCACACCTCTCTTCATCTATGGTTACCAAAAGAATTTACTCAAATTCGGTTACTTCTTCATAGCGCGGGATGGATACTCCATCTACCTCAATGTATTTCTTCGAGAGTACCCCTACTCCACTTAGCGACATTTGGTACACACACTCTACCACAACACATCATGGTACTATTCCCACAAATCCGTCAATCAACTCTTTGATTCTGGTTCATCAAATTCAACTAATCCACCTACTCAACCTAGATTTCTGACTTTCTCAATTCTCCTTAAGAATACAACTAGTCAGTTCTAACAATACAAGCTTAACTCTATATGAAGTCTCTTCACTCACTAAACTCATATTACCAAATTGCTCAATCAGTTCTATCTCTTTTCACCATCAATATGGGTATTATGCAAATATTTCCAACTTACCGCATTAGCTACCACGTTCACTTTACCCGAACGGTAATTCAACTCAAAGCTGTAATTCTTCAGAAGTACTAATTATTTCCTCTCCCTCATATTCAACCCTTCCAAATCAAACAAACACTATAAGCTCTTAGGATCACCAAATATTTCAAATCTCAGCCAAAACGATTGAAGCCTCCAACTCTGGCACAACCACAACCGCAACCAACTCTAAATCAATGGTCGGATGATTCCTCTCATGTACTTCAAGGTACCTTTAACATATTTCCCAATCATATCAACAAAGCATCACAAAACACAAAAAATAGTCCCATCTGGCTCGACAAAAATCAACAGACGAGCTGCGGACAGCTCTCCCAAAACCCTTTGAACTCTTCTCAAGTGGTATATAACTGCTTATTCTCCAACAATGATAACTCAAACTCTCGGTCTTCAACATGATCCTCTATACTCTTCGAATGTATTAAAATATCACCGGTCAACACAACCATTGCCTCACTCAATTAAGTAAGGAAAATCCCATGCCAAACGAACAAACAAGTTGTGAGTTATGGCGGAAACATGAACCGTGCCTTCGGCACCCACTACAACATCCAACCATGTTTCTTCAATAAAACTCAACTCCATGCCATTACTTCACCATCACATAGAGCATTGTAATAGCTTCCCAACGCTTCGAACCGTGCATCATTCAAGTTACGGTTCTCCTGTTACGACAAAAATACCAGAACAACATTTTCTGCCCAGGCCCCATGTGATGACATTATGTATATTTTGGGCAGTGGTCGTACATGATGTATATGACGATGTTGATGATATGGATGGTGTATATATGTTATGTGATATGTGACAGACTTCTTTTTCCGCTGAAATTTTATTGGAAATCAGTTTAGAAAATGATTTGTGGAATTTTGTTGGAAATTGTGACATCCCGTTGTAGGAAAAACTCTGATATGTGTTTATTTTAAGTGCTTTATTTTATTTTGGGAAACGGGGTGTTACAAGTTGGTATCAGAGCAGTCTTACGATGACGCCACAATCCAAGCTAGCTAAACACCTGGATTGTCTGTACTTCCGAAGAAGCACAGACCACAACAACAGCAAAGGGGTGAGAATTCACGATCAAATATTAACGGTATAAATGTACATGAAATAAAGGTAGAACATATAAAATGTCATTTCATATACAACACATTCGGACCTACTGTCCCATCATCAACAATCACTACACACAATAATGCAACACATGCAACTCAACACAATGATATGCGGTACCTGTAACACCCCGTTCCCAAAATAAAATAAAACAAACAAATAAAACACATATCAGAGTTTCTCTCCCAATCGGGATGCCACAATACACGTCAAAATTTCCACCAATATTTTTCCAAATAATTTAACTGAATTTTTCAATAAAAGTGCAACAGAAAAAGATATGGTCTGTCATAACACAAAATATTATATACATACATCATCCATATCCATCATCATCATCATATGTACAATAGCGGTCATCTGCCCCAAAATACACAACATCATCACCGAACATCATCAAATATCTTATAAAATATCAGATACGCCACGGGGGCACACATATAAAAAATACACAATAAAACTCCCAAAACGCCCCGGTGTTACGTATCAGAGCAGCCTTACTGAGACACCACAATCCAACAAGCTAAACACCTGGATTGTCTGTACTTCCGAAGAAGTACAGACCACAACAACAACAAAGGGGTGAGCATTACGATTAAATAATAATGGTATAATAGTACATGAAATAAAAGGCAGAAATCAATAATAATACTATATCATATACATATCATCCGGACTCACGGTCCCACCATCAACCACAACACACTATCACGCAACAATGCACTCACACAACTCTAAACTTACAGTACCGACTCACAATCACGATGGGCACCGGGCCATCAACCCTCCTCAGAGGAGCACATATCAACGATGGACACTTGGCCATCAACCCTCCACTCAGGGAGCACACCACACTGATGGGCAACTGGCCATCAACCCTCTGTCGCTACTGCGAAAATCGGTGCCGGCTGAACAGAAGAGTCGCCACCGTGCGTTATTTATCCCAAAGGAGAGAAAGGAAACGCTCGAAGTAAACCTACCGCAAAGACGGGAAAGGATTGGTCATCGCAACCAAATCCTGGATTCGGGAGTCGGTTACGCAAGGGGAAGGTATTAGCACCCCTCACGTCCGTCGTACTCGACGGGATCCACGCTTGTTTTCTAGTACGGATTGTTATTCTATCTAAACTAAGGGTTAAGGGTTCAAAAGAAAGAAAAAAAAGTGACTCGGCAAAGTATCGCACTTTATGCCTACGTATTCCCGTCTGGAACGAGAAATCAGAGTCAACGTAGTTCGCCTACCTACGGGAAAGGAGGGGAAGGTTGCTCGCTAGGATACGACATCCTATGCCTACGTACTTTCATACAGCATGAAAGATCAGAGCAAACGTAGTTCGGGCTACGGAAGACACAAGCTTGTCTTTCTGTTTTTATCTCCTTATGAAAGGGTTTTTCCATGATTAAGAGTCCAAGCGGACAAAAATGACATTTTGATGTTTGTTTTCAGTCTTTTACGCAAGAACTGTCTTTTATGATGTTTGCAATCTCTGACGCACTAGAGCCTATGATTTGAGAGTGACTACGTCGTATGTCACCCTAAGGGTAACACACTAAGCAATCAGATTACTGAAGAGTGACCCTTCAACAACCTTTCTCAAATAGCTTAAGGCTCGTATCGTACGACATCGATTATCTTTATTACTGTGTTTTGAATTGTTCTAAGATAGAAGAGAAAGAAGCTCTAAAAAGCCTATGGTTTGATAAGGGAATAAAAACTACCCTAATGTTATCATGCATGGGTTACAACCTAATGTCTGTCATATTTCTCTCTTGCACAGAGAGAAACAGAGATCCTAGGGGATAAACAGAAAAGAAACAGAATATACAGTGAAACAGTAAATATGCATGAGATGCAACAAAACAAGCGAGGCAAGGGAGTCCCGCTCAACCTCGAACCTGGGAAAACAATAGGCAAAGTGAAACATCTTCACTTCAAACCTAAGGGGCAATCTGAACAAGCCAACAATCAATACAGGAAAAGAAATAAAATCCAACACCAGCTCTGACAGCAAGACCAGCTCCCACAGTAAGCAGTTCAAACAGCACCAGCTCTGGCAGCTACAGTTGATTAACAGCAAAAGGTTGACAGTGACAACTTCAAGCAAGATCCCATCTTTACTTTTCAATGATATTCAAGCTTCAGGTAAGCTCTTATCTCCAATAATCTTCAACTTTAGCAAGCACTTAATCCAAATAACAAACAACTTCAAACAGCAGTATAACCCTAGTCTTCAACAGATATCCAGCTTTGACAGGCACAAGCTTCATTTTCACCAGTCTTCAATGAACTTCTTATCTTCAATAGGTATTCCACTTCAATGCAGACACTTACAGGATAGAATCAACTAACAGATGAAGTTTTAATGTTAAGAGGCTTAGTGAAAACCCAGGGAAATCACCAAGATCTGATCATAGCAAGGGAGATATATCCTCAAGGTTCTACCCAATCAAAGAATGCTCTACATCTCTCCTAAGGAGAGATGGAACTTCTTTTGGGGGACCTTATGTCATAGGATGGAATAGAGGCACAAGAAGCTCTCTTTGTTTGACAGAAGAAATCAGTCTACTCTAAAGCTCTCCCTATATCTCCTATCTCCTAAGTCTTCAAAAGCAATCTTCAAGCACAAGAAACTTCAAGCTCCAAGCATCATTATTTGTCTTAAATCTTCTTCCATGTCTTCATTAGCTCCATCAAGCAAAGCTCAAACCCCAACACCCAAAGAAGAGGCCCAAAACCCATCAAACAAACAACATCCCAAGAGGGAAACACACCAATAACAACCAACTTGCAAAAATCAAATAAAATGGAAATACTCATCATAAAATCCTATATTAATTTCTAAGGGATCCTAACTAGGTACCCTATACCCCATATAAACCCCAAGGCATAAATCCAACTAAAAACCCCAAAACTATGTGTTGAAAAGCACCTATGTCAAGGTAAACCCTAACCCTAATAACCTAAAGTTGATGTTCAAAACTAACTAAAATTAAATCAAAAAAATGTGATAAAATTCCAGGGGGAACCTAATTCTATAATCTAACTATAGAAAAAATAATTGCATCAAAAATCAAAATGAAATGATCATACAAAATTCAAAAAGTTGGATACATCAAATAAAAGTGAAATAAAAGCAATTAAAAGTAAAAATAAACCAAAAAATGAATGAAATGACATTTTCATTATTTTATAATTTTCTTGAAGTCTTGATGAAAATGAGGAAAAAAATCCCATTCAAAAATGTTAATTTTTGAATTTATTATGAATTTTCAAAGAACTTAGAATAAATGTGTGAAAATAGAAGAAAATATGAGAAAATGGAAAAGCTGCGTGTTGAATAGCAATTACAAACAATGTAACAAGCCAACTGGGCCCAGAGTGGGGTGTAGATAGCCAAGCGCTCCTAAGCCCAAAATACCATCAAAAATTAAGTGAAAATTGCCAGGAAAATGAAAAAAACGTGGTACCAATAGCAATGAAATCATGTACATTTTCAAATGGGCCTGGTAAACGGGGTGTACATAGCAACATATACTTAAGCCCAACCAATGAACTTAAATGAAATGATGCATTTAGATACTCAGACTCTCCTTCACAAATTAAAAGCAAATCGTGGCCCTTAGATGTTGTTTTGGTCAAAGGTCTCACTCACATCCAATGGTGCTCAGGTTATCTTCAACCTTTGAACATGCCTTGGAGGGAAAAGCCATGGAAACTCAGAGCTTCAACCTCATCTTCTCCAATTCGCAACTCTCCATTGATTCTTCACCAAAAATCAAAACTAAACACCCTAATTCACTTGATTTTCCACAAGGAATTAAACCATGGTAATCAAAATCACTGAAACATCTTCCTCCTCAAAATACGATTGAATCATCAGAAATCACTCAAGAATGAAATCTCACCAAACCTAAAATTGAGTGGCCTAAACTCTTCACCACTTCATCCTGATTAATTCTAGCTATCAAACTAAGATTCTATCATCAAGAACACCTAGGTAATCGCATGAACAGAATTTATGTCAATCCACTTATTGTCTCTAAATCAACCCTAATGCTACCAGAAAGCTCCCTATGATCATCTACATTGGATCTAACCATTCAAAGCCTATTGAAACTTCCTAAATCAAGCCATGGAGTGAAGTTTACATACCTGCAATTTTGAGATGAACAGAGTGATCAAAGCTTCAAGATAAGCTTCAACAAGTTCCAGACACCTTCACCAACACCAAAGGATGCTTCTGTATGCAAAGAAAGAGATTGAAATGGCTTGGATTCTTGAATTCGATCTTGAGTTGCAGGCTGAGAATTCCAAATGCAAACACACGATTCTTCAGGGTTCTTGCTCAATAATCCATCTGGAATCACTCACATATGCTTGATCAAGGTTCTGAGATCAAAAGAATGGGCTGAAAGTGGTTGAAACTTGTAACTGAATTCTGTTTTGCAAATGGAAGGGTGAAAATGCAAACTCTCCAATCTCCCTCAATTCTATCCAACTCAAGCTTTTAATCACTTCATATGTATATATAGAATGTGGATGAAGGCTCTAGAAAGTTCTGGATTGATCCTATGAGAAATTCACCATCTCATGTCATGAAATCTCATGTCATGCTATGTTCATACCAGCTCATGACAATAGCTTGTATTCACCTTGTTCTGAGTTTAAAATGTCCTTAGATGAGATTTTGGAGGTGTTAGGATTGAAGGGAGCCTTGCATTTGCTTTGAAGATTGGTTTGGTAATTGTTACTTATGATGTAAGTAACCAATTTTCAAAGCAAGTCCTTGAATTAATCCTCAACTCAAAAATGTGGCAATGTCAATGTTCTCAAAATGTATTTTACAGTCAAATTGGTATGTCATATGGCTTGGTTTGGTTTTGTAGATCAAAAACCCCAATTTTCAACCTTGGTTCATTTAAAATTTACCCTTATTTTAGGCCATTTTGGTGACTTTGTGAAGCAAGCCATTCCAAGCTCTCATGACCTCTTATCTAGCCTAAAAACATCATATTCAACACATCTCATGTTGAACATGTTTCCATTTGAGGAGTGGAAGATGGAGATTTGGACCTATGTTGAAAAACGACCTGTAATTCAACTTTCCCAAAATACCCCTGGGTTGCCAAGACCATAACTTGAGTTCCACAAATCCTCTTGAGGACTTCTACTACTCAAATTAAATATAAGATAAATATCTACAACTCTTATGTTGGCCAAGAATCCATTTGAAAACTCCTTGATGGGCAAAAGTTGCTTGGAAGTCAAGTGATTTTCACAGATAAATTTCAATGTCCTCTAGGGACCCATAACTTGCAAGAACCATAACTTGAGTTCTACAAATATTCTTGAAGACTTCTAGTACTAAAATTAAAGCTATTGAGAGGCTCTACAAGTTTCATGTTGACCAAGAATTCATTTGAAACTTGCATTTTGACTTATCTGGCTTGGAAGTTAAGCCTAAATTAAGGTTTTTACACTGAAACCCTAATTTAGTAACTCCTCCCACTCTTGATTCTCTTTGATTTATCCTTGGCACAACACCACACATGTATCCACATATCAATTCATGAATCCCACATTCTTCAACTAAGCCTTGATGCTCTTCAATCACTCAAATGACCTAGGGTTGACCCAGATGAAACCCTAGTTGACTATACTTCAACTCTGGCTCTTGTACTTCTATCAATGACTTGTCTCATCTTCAAAATGACCCTCTAGGTCTTCCATGATCTTTGTGCACATTCCATACCCTCGATTCATAGTTCATACTCCATTGATGATACTCAATATACCTCAAATTAGGAGAGAAATCCACTGGTTGACTCTCAAACTTTTCAAAGCTTCAACTCATTTCTTGATTACTTGGATGGTCTTGAGCTTAAATAAAGCCCTTTGATGTGCCTCTTTTGATAAGAATGGCACTTGATCCCCTGTTAGATGACTTATTATGCTATGTTATGCAAATATTAGACTATGTACATGGTTGACTATGCAAATGACAATGCAATTGAAACATAAACCAGGTGAAATATGTTGAGCAAATTTTAGGGTGCAACACCCTCCACAATGGGAGCACCACAACAATATCGATGGACACCTGGCCATCTCCCTCCACAATGGGAGCACATCTTCGATGGACACCTGGCCATCACCCTCCACTACGGGAGCACCTCATCAACATTGATGGACACATGGCCAACACCCTCCTCACCAGGAGCACAACACATTAACATCGATGGACACATGGCCATCACCCTCCTCACCGGGAGCACAACACATTAACATCGATGGACACATGGCCATCACCCTCCACTACGGGAGCACCTCATCGACATCGATGGACACATGGCCATCACCCTCCTCACCGGGAGCACAGCACAACCATATTCACACATAACATACATCAAGCACACCAAGTGCAAACTAATCCTATTGATCCACCCCTCACACAATATATACATATACACAATGCACAAGGCGTACCGATCCCATGGATCCACTCACATCATAAAATACATACATAACAAGCACACACAGTGCGTCGATCCCACGGATCCATTCACCACACAACTTATCACATACAATGCACACAAGGCATGTTGATCCTACTGACCTAATACATCACATAACAACACACAATTGCAACACATAATAAGCATATCGATCCTCATGGATCCACTCACCACAACGTACCAACAAAACACGCTCGAGGCGTCACGATCATACTAATCCTCACATCTCACACACAGCACACCCACGGTGCACACATCTCACGTACGCATCTACACCGGTTCATACATAATGCGTACTCCACCAATTAGGCCACTTGCGATAAACGCCGGCTAAACAACCCTACAACCACCAACATACGCTTGCATCAGCATCTCCAGCAAGCCTCTCATCGCACAAGACCAACGAGGGTCCAAGTCCACAGCGGAACAACATAACAACAACAGCAAAATACAAAACTGTTGTTGGGCTCGCTGGCACATTCGCCCGGCGAAGACCCGCAGCGAACACTCGCTGCCATTCACCTGGCGAACCCGCTGGCGAAGCCAGACAGAAGCTTCTGCCAGCACTCGCTGGCTAGCTCGCCCGGCGAAGGCTCGCCCCTTATTTGCCTAGCGAATACCTGCGTACTCAGAAAGAAACTCTGCGCACCAGAATCATCATCCACTCCCGATTCCGCCCGATTAAATTAAAACTCACAACTAACAACATGATACAACTGAGCTACGAGTCTATTCCCGATTCTATCCAATAAAACGCATCATCTGCTCAAGTTACCGACTTTCGGCATAACTCCGAAACTACTCAAAAACCCCAAATTCATTCAACCCAATATTCCCAGCACATGCAAACGAATTAATCATCAAACAACACAACATTCACATCAATAACAGCATGCAATCGACATCAAACATCAAGAAATCTATTGGGATTAGGGATTTTCCCCTTTTCTACCGATTAATCATGCATTCACTGAATTTAACCGATTATTCTCCCCCCTTACCTCAATTCAAGCTTTGATGATGAACAAGCTCCTTAATCCACACGATCTTGCTTTCTCTTGCCTTACTCTTCTGATCGTGCACTCCCTCCTCTTGTTCTTGTTCTTCGTACACATTCTCCTTCTCCTTTCAAATCTATTTTTCACCCAATGCCAAGTTTACCCCTCTTCCCAAAATAATACAACTTATTTTCCATTTTCCCAAATAATATTTTCTTCATATCTTTCTTAATTCACCAATAATCCATATTTCTTAATTTCCAAAAATCCAATTTATTAAATTTCCCTCATAATACTAATGTTAGTAATAATAGTAATAATTAATAATAATTACATTAGTATTAATCATCACATTTTATCACTATATATTAACACTATGAGTTCTTTATCCTCAAAGTAAATCCACACAAATACACTAACAAATTCAAAAATAACACCGGAACCCGAAAATAATTAAAACGGGCGTTACAACTCTCCCCCATTTTAATTATTTTTGTCCTCGAAAATACCTGATGGAAACAGCTCCGGATACGCTTCTCGCATCCTGTCCTCCAATTCCCAGGTCACACTGCCACCTGCAGCACCTCCCCAAGCCACTCTCATCAACGATATCTCTTTTCCTCTGAGTCGCTTCATCTTGGGATCCTCGATCCTCAACGGCAACGTCTCCACAGTTAGATTCTCTCTAACTCGGACTTCATCCCTCTGAATTACGTGAGACGGATCGTGAACATACTTCCGAAGTTGCGACACGTGAAACACGTCATGCAAGTTCGAAAGCTCCGGCGGCAACGCCACCCTATAAGCCACAGTACCAACCCGCTGCAAGATCTGATAAGGTCTGATAAACTTCGGATCCAACTTCTTGGACTTCAAAGCACGTCCAACACCCGTCACTGGGTTAACCCTCAAGAATACATGGTCACCCTTACTGAATTCGAACTCTTTCCTACGATTATCATAATAACTCTTCTGCCGATCCTGAGACGCTTTCATCTTTTCACGGATCATCTGCACTGTCTCAGTAGTCTGCTGTACCAACTTTGGTCCCAACACAAGACGCTCAACCGACTCATACCAACACAAAGGAGTCCTGCACCTCCTACCATAAAGAGCCTTAAACGGTGTCATCCCGATACTGGAATGGTAATTGTTGTTGTACGTGAACTCTACCAAAGGAAAATAAGTATCCCACGTACTACCTTCTCCAACACACAAGCCCGCAACAAATCCTCTAAAGTCTGAATAGTCCACTCCGACTGCCCATCCGTCTACGGATGATAAGCTGAACTCAGCTTCAACTCAGTACCCAAACCATCTTGTAAACTCTTCCAAAATATAGAAGTGAACCTCGGATCTCTGTCTGACACAATGCTCAACGGTATACCGTGCAGCTTCACAATTACCCGAATATAAATCTCTTCCAGCTTCTCCAATGGAAAGCTAACACTGATCGGTACAAAGTGTGCAGACTTTGTAAGCCGATCCACAATCACCCAAATGGTGTCAAATCCTCTCGCCGTATTAAGAAAACCAATAACAAAGTCCATAGCAATACAATCACACTTCCAAACCGGAATCTCTAACGGTTGCATCATCCCAGAAGGTCTCTGATGCTCCACCTTCGACTTCTGACAAACTAAACAAGCATAGACATATCGAGCAATATCCTTTTTCATGCCCGACCACCAAAACAACTTTTTTAAGTCCTGATACATCTTCGTAGCTCCTGGATGAACACTCAGGCTACTACAATGTCCTTCGTCCAAGATTGACTTCTTCAACTCATCATTATCCGGCACGAAAATTTTGCCCCGAAACCTCAACACACCCGCACTATCCAACCTGAAATCACTACCGGAGTCACTTCAGGCCTCTTGCGTCAAATCCACAAGTTTCACATCCAACTTCTGATGTTCCTTAATCATGTCCAGGAAATCATTCTTCACTTGCAATTTACCCAACGTCACACCATCCGATGTAAACTCACAAGCCATGCTCAAATCCCAAAACTTCTCAATAAGCTCCATCTCTTTTACCATCAATGCAGACATATGAATTGCCTTGCTGCTCAACCCGTCCGCAACCACATTCACTTTCCCGGGGTGATAACTCAAATTAGAATCAGAATCCTTCAAGAATTCCAACCATCTCCTCTGCCGCATATTCAACTCCTTCTGATCAAACAAATATTTCAAACTCTTGTGATCACTGAATACCTCAAACCTCAAACCATATAAATAATGTCGCCAAATCTTCAACACAAAAACTACCGCAGCCAATTCAAGGCCATGAGTAGGATAGTTCCGCTCATGCACTCTCAATTGTCGCGAAGCATAGGCTACCACTTTTCCATCCTGCATAAGAACTCCGCCCAATCCCATTTTGGACGCATCACAATATACCACAAAAGGCTCACACGGATTTGGTAACACCAACACCGGCGCTGAAGTCAATCTCTTTTTCAGTTCCTCAAAACTCTCTTCACAAGCCGCATCCCACACAAACACTTGATCTTTCCTGGTCAACTGAGTCAACGGAAAAGCCAATTGAGAAAAGCCTTCAATGAATCGTCGGTAATACCCTGCTAAGCCCAAAAAGCTTCTAACCTCAGTTACCGTCTTCGGCGGTTCCCACTGTAACACCGCGCTCACCTTAGATGGATCCACAGAAACACGATCACCCGAAATAACGTGCCCCAGAAAACTCACCGTCTTCAACCAGAACTCACATTTCGATAACTTAGCAAACAACTTGTTATCCTTCAACACCTGTAAAGCGATCCTCAAATGTTCCGCATGCTCTTCCTCAGACTTAGAATAAATCAGAATGTCATCAATGAACACGCCAATAAACTGATCCAAATAAGAATGGAAGATACGGTTCATATATTCCATAAACACACCCGGCGCATTAGACACTCCAAAAGGCATTACTGCATACTCGTAATGTCCATATCGAGTCCTAAACGCCGTCTTCTGAATATCACCTTCTCTCACTCTTATCTGATGATAACCCGACCTCAAGTCGATCTTACTGAACACACGAGCTCCCACTAACTGATCCATCAAATCATCGATCCTTGGAAGAGGATATTTGTTCTTGATGGTCACTTTTTTCAATTATTGGTAATCAATGCACAAACGCATGCTACCGTCCTTCTTCTTCACTAACAATACTGGAGCTCCCCACGTCGACACACTTGGCCTGATGAACTTTCTATCCAGTAACTCTCCAATCTGAGATTTTAACTCGGCTAACTCCACTGCCGATATCCTGTACGGCGCCATAGAAATATGCCTCGTACCAGGAACAAGATCAATGCTAAACTCAACCTCTCTCTTCGGAGGCAACTCTGTAATATCATCCGAGAATACTTCCGAAAACTCATTCACCACAGCTAACTCATCCAACAATGCCTTGTTGTCAACAGACAATGATGAAAATAAAGCAAACACCTGCGCTTCATCTTCCAACAAGGTTCTCAATTCCTTACCAGACAAGGAATCTGCCAACGCTTCCTCTTCAGGAGTAAAAAACAATAACACTTTCCGAAAACAATCGATGTACACTCGGTTGAACTCCAACCAGTTCATACCAAGTAAAACATCCAAACCACCAAGTGGCAAACAGATCAAATCCACGCCGAAGTCTCGGCCATAGATAGTCAGTGGACACTTCAAACACACAAGTGAAATAGTCACTGAACCAATCGAGGGAGTTTCAATAGTCATCCGCCGCTCAAGAGTAGTCGGCACCAAACCTAACCTCTTCACACAATCAACAGAGATAAACGAGTGGGTCGCACCCGTATCAATCATAGCAGTCAAAGGAATGTTATTGTTAAAACAAGTACCTTTGATCGAACGTTCTCCATCTTCCGCTTGAGTTCCCACAACTGCAAATACTTTACCCGCCACCTAAGGCGCCTGAGCACTCCTCGGCTTCTCACAATGAATACTAATGTGGCCCTTCTCACCACAGTTATAACAAGTAGGCATATTAGTCCTACAATCCGCCATCACATGGCCCGACTTCCCACACTTGAAGCACTTTTTCGCATCAGGAAGACAATCATTGGCACGATGACCCATGCCACCGTACCGAAAACACTTCATACCAGCCAACACCCTACCCTCTCTGGGCCTCCTATCAACAACACCCTTGAACTTCCCCTTACCAGTCGGAACACTGTAATCTTTTGAATTAATCTTTTTAAATTCATGTTTAGAATGTAATTGTTCATGGTTTTTTATCTTGGATTACTTAGATTTTTGTTAATTAACTTCTATTAGTTTCTTTGATTTCTAACTTAATGACTTGTGATTTAGAATCCTTTTGCTTGATCTTGTGATTTGATCTTATCTTGACTATCTCTTTCTCATTGTCTTGTGTTCGTTTGACTCATGCATATTTTATTATGTCATAATATTTCTCTTTTTGTTTGATCCCATCTTGTGATTATTTGCGTCCATGTTTTAGGTTTGTTTCTCTCCTAGTTTGACTTAATTTTCGATTAAGATTGAAGTAGGATAGATCTTAGGACCATCTTTGCATGACAATTTATGGTAGAATATCCCTTCACCCTCGACTTTAGGTCCATCTTTGCATGATCACATTAGGATAGATGTTCCCTTTTATCTCAATTTTAGGACCATCATTGCATGACAACATTTAGGACTCAGTTCCCTTAGATTTTCTTTTTGCCTCCGAAATCTTTTCTTACATAAAAAATCCAAAAAAACTTAACAAACACGACACATGTAGGACATAGTAGAGAAGGAGTGAGAATGGAGCTCCCCTACACTCACTCCGAGAATTTTTAACATGAGATGTTTGGCTTGGTTATTCGAAATATTCATCTCTACCTATAAACTTTAGTGCAACACACATCTCAAACTTCTTTTTAAAACCCTAACAAAAACACTTCAACAAATCCAAATCTTTTCATCCTTCGGGATTCCTTCAAAACTTTTAAAAAGGATATGTTATTTTCGTTCTACCCCAAACAGGTAACGGGTAAGATTCCAGATAACAAACTGCAAAACACCTAACTGCTAGAACACGAACATTAGCTTCGTTCATAAAAAATACTAACAAACCGTAGTCCGAACTACGAACGCTCTGATTTCTCATACCTGTTGAGAATATGTAGGCATAAGATTGCGAGATCCTAGTGAGCAAACTTTCCATTTTTCACATAGTCTACGAATTAAGGACGCTCTGATTCTTCGTTTCTTTCAAGTGAAGATACGTAGGCACCAGGGCCCCAATCCTTGGCGAGCACTCTAATAAAAAAAACAGCCCCTCTTTCCCTTTAGTAAGTAAACTTTTAGATTAGAATACCTTCTCATCACATAACCGACTTCTGAACCCAAAATTTGGTTGCGAGACCATACTTTTAGGGGGTTTTATCGTTCCTCTTGAAATAAATAAAATTCGGTGGAAACTCTGTGTCATTTTTTGTGTAGCGACAACAGTCTCTTGGTGTCAGGTGTCTTCTACCTCAATGCGGGTGGAAATTCAGATTTGAAGAAGGCAGTCATAAAATCTTGGCACACCATTTATAAAAATAGCAACGATCATCTGGAAAATGAAAAGTGTGTTGCTTTCAAGCCCTACACTCAATGGGTCAAAACCAGAGCTTGTGAACTCAAAATGACTTATCCTTTTGAGAAACCCTCACAAACTTTAGTGATTTGTCAATTCCCATTGAAATTAATGAGGAATATCAAGACGTTTTAACTAGGATGAAGCTAGAAAGAGACACTTGGGAAGACAAATTTCACACTGCAAGGGCTGAAAGAAGATAGTTGAAAAGACAACTGAAAGAAAAAGACGACTTTATAGAAATCTTGGAGCTACATGCTATGGAAAAGACAAGAAGAGCAAGAGAATTTATTTTTCTCTGGTCAAAGGCAAAAAGAAGATACACAACTGAAGAGGCAGAAGAAGAAACAACATAGGGCTAGATCTTCACCAACAAGCTTTCCTCAAGATCCGCGTGCTTAACTTTATCGTCTTTGTTTAGATCAATTGAAATTGTACTTCCATGTTTGTAGTCCTTCAAATACAATAAATAAAATGATATCTTTTCAAATTATTCAAAAGAGTTATCCATTTTGTAGCACCCCAAAATTTTCCCTTTTGTTTTAACCGTAACTGGCTTATGTTTCGTTCATTTGCATTATCATTGTGAATATCATGACATTGGCTCTTGAGACATGAGATCAAGGTGTTTCTATGGCTCAAGGTTTTTTTTATTCTAAGTTTGCAAGGAACAAGCATTAGCGGCTTCATCATTTATTTTTCTTAGCGACCGGGTATCAGATTATACCTTTTAGCAGACTATTTTAAGCGCAGGAGATCATTCACAGTTTATTTTTGGCATTATACAGGTGCAATATCAAAAGACAAGTTTCAGAGGCCAAACTATGCTCATAACGGGTGAGAACGGGTGATTTTCCAAGATTCCCTCCAAAAGACGCTAAAATTCAAAAATTCCTTGTGTTAATCGATTAACACATTTGAATTGTCAAATGATTAATCGATTAACCAAGGCGAAATTTGCAAAAATGCTTCAATTTTCAGCACTGCAGAATTTCCAATCAATTTCCGCCACTTGATTGCACATGTGCATCATTAGAAGGATCTAGAATGGGTTCATTTTAATTCACTTTCATAATCTAATTCCACTCAAAATTCAAATTCCCATTCCTAATTGCATTCCTCATTTCGATTCCTCTTACTAACCCACACTCCAAACTAAATCTAATCCCTAACCTAGGGGTTATTTAACCAAATTTACTCCAATCCTCACGCATTCACTCTCATTTTCAGAATTTTCTCTCAATTCTCTATCACTATTTCATTCTCCATCTTCATCTTCAACCTTTAACCAAAGCTCCATATTCATAGACTCACCATTGTGCATTACAATTTGTGAATCATTGAGCTAAACCTCTACTAGATCATCATTCTTCGTTTAACTCTGCACTTGAAGTTTGTTTGGATCTAGATTCAGGTTTTGGAAGTCATTCTTGAAGAAGCTTTGAAGCAAGTTCATCACATTGCTTGGATCTTGAGGTTTCTTACTATGATTCCTTTGGATCTTGGATTTCTTGTGCTAGATCTGTCCATTTTCGTTTGCAACATTCTCCAAAATAATCCTCCGCTTTGTAGGTTGGTAAATTTCAGATCCACACTTGATCTAGCTTAATTTCAACTTATGCAATGTAGATCCATGGTTTTTGATACAATTTGATCCATTTGCTTGAATTTGATTGTTGATATTAATGTTTGTTGGATCTAATTGATGTTTGATTGTTGTAATTCAATATAATTTTCATGCATAAGTGATTGCTTAATCATTTGGATGCTTGAACAAGTGTTTTGCTGCTGAAAAGTGCTTTTGAAACTTGATTTTCTACTACTGGTACATGGTTAATCGATTAACCAATTATAGTGCAAAACTAGTTAATCGACTAACCAGTGTAATTTTGCTGATTTTGATGTTGTTAATCGATTAACCAATTTTACACTGTAAATGGTTAATCGATTAACAGTGATGCAGAGTATGATTCTTATGCATTTTCAAGTTTGTTTTGATTGCTTTCCACTTTTAATCTTCATGGATTGATATGATGCATATATGTGGAGTCTTTTTTATCTATTTCATCATTCTTGATAGAATGTGTGCGATTCTTCGACGGGCGACTTTTAGTTTTCTGTTGACAAACTTTTGTGGTTGTTGTTTTGCTTTCTTGATGTGATGATATTGTTTCATACTCATTTGTATCATGTCAATTGTTGATTATTGATGTTCATCTTGTTGGAACTATGTCACATGCTCGTTGTTTGCTTCCGACTCCATAGTTGTATGATCGTTTGAATTGATTAATCGATGTGGAATGCATATTGTTCTTGTTGAGCGTTGATTGTGCAATCTTGGTGAATACTTGTGATTAATTGTTAATATATGTTCATCATTTGACTTTTCTTGATGCATGTTCACAATTGATCTTCATGGTATCATATGCCTTTGTTGAATTATGGATGCATAATCTTGTGTTGTTCTTGGGTAATTTGATCATATTGTTGTTGAATCTTGTTTGATTGCAATCTTGATGCTTGGTTTAACTTTTTATACATGCTCGTCTATGATCATTGCTTTCTTGATGTGTTGCTTCATGATTGACGTATGCTTGCTGCCTGGCCTTTTACACCTGTTGTTCTGGATTTTCACATGCTGTTAAATGTGCACCTATTTTGACTGCCAATTTTTACACCTATTTTCTGCTTGAAAATATGCGCTGTTAAAAGTTTTCTTGTTGCTAGCTGGATTTTTATATCTGTTTTGAAGCTGGAGCGCTGTTGTAGCTGTTGTTTTTGGCATGTTTTCCTTGTTTTGGCTTGTTCTTGCATGCTCCCTTAAGGCCTCATAGTCCAACTTAATTTTTTATTAAGCTTGGAGTAGGATAGACATTAGGAGTTTAATCCATGCATGATAACATTAGGTTAGTCCCTTTTAACCTCAAACTTAGGTCCATCTTTTGCATGCTAACATTAGGATATAAATTCCTCTCGCATCCCGACTTTAGGACCATTTTGCATGACAACGTTAGGACCGTGTTTTCCCTTAGACCTTTCGTGCGTATTTCTTTTCTCTCTCAAAAAACACCAAAAAACTTAATAAAGATAATGTGCATCATGTGCCACGAGCCTTAAGTAAATAGGAAAAGGTGAACAGATGAAATTCTAACCTCATCTTAGGATACTTTGTGTGCGAGACGCTTGGATCGTTGATGCGAAGTATTCGATCCTATGTCATAGACTTTAGTGTGATGCATATTCCAAATAAAGTCAATTCACTTCTCTAAAACTCACAAACAAATTCAAATCTTTTTTATCCTTCAGGATCGTTTGTCAAACCTTTTTTCAAAAAGAGTGCGTTATTTTTCCATTCTATTGCAAACAGGGATCGACCCTAACTGTTGGAATGAGAATTTAACGTTGCTCATGAAAAACACTAAGCAACCCGTGGTGAGCTAAACTACGACTAATCTGATTTCTCATTCTAGATGAGGATGCGTAGGCACAAGATGGCGATGTCTTGGTGAGTAACCTTCCCTTCCACATGTAGTCTTCTGAACTACGTTGACTCTAAATTTCCCATTGCACGAGGGAATATGTAGGCCTAGGACGACGAAGTCCTATAGAGTCTTCTTTTGTTTTTCCCTTTTCGTTCTCGTTTCCATTTAGAAGTAGGCTTTAGATAACACACTCTTTGATTAGAACAACAAGCATGGATCCCGTTGAGTACAACAGACGCTAGGGGGTGATAATACCTTCCTCTCACGTAATCGACTCCCGAACCCTAGATTTGGTTGCGAGACCATGTCTTCTCCCTTCTTTGAGGTTTTCTTCGATCATTTCCTTTCCCTTCGTCAAGATAAATAATGTGCGGTGGCGAATCTTATTGTTTTTTGCTAGGTGTTTTTCACAGTTGCGATAGCTGGCGACTCTGTTGGGGATCGAACCCATAGTCTTTGTTTTTCTTGGATGCTTTTGATGTATTTTCCAGAACTTTTCTCACTACATTCAATGCTATTATTGGATGTCTTTTCCTCAGCTGAGTCTAATTCTATTCTTAGAATACCTTTGATGTTTACCTTTTGTGACCCAATGCCATTGTTGGATGTCCCTAGTGAATTTTTTCAAATGGAAGTTTGTTTCCATCAAATGCTATTCTTGGATGTTGATTGATATACCGTCAATTGAGTTTTTCTATGTCTAATGCCATTCTTGGAAGTCTCTGATGTTTTTCGTGGCCCCATCCAATGCTATTCTTGAATGTTGTAGTTCCTTTCATCCAATGTCATTCTTGGATATCTTATCCCCAATAGAGTGTTTTTCACCTCCATTCAATGTGATTCTTGGATGACCCTGTTGTTTTTACCAGAAACTTTCTTGTTATTGTCTAGTGCCATTCTTGGACATCTATTGGCATACTTTTATCTCGTTCGTAGTTTCAATCCAATGCCATTCTTGGATGTCACTACTCGTCTTCTCGGGTCTTATCCATTGTTTTCCAAGTATTGATGGATACTTCTTGTCACCTTGATAGATCTTCATAAATAGCTTGTGTTCCCCAGCAGAGTCACCACTTTTCTGTAGCGGCAAAAATTGTGAGTGTAAGTTATTGATTAACTTAACTCGAAATGCAAGAGTTTCCTGATCAGAAAAATAACAAGTGTACTACTTTTACCAATTGTAGTTAAAAAAGGGGTTTTATCGCCAGTATCGATCTCGAGGACTACGTAGGAAATACAAGCCCTATAATAATTCAATTGAACAAAAATACTTGGGGTTTTGTATTTTAATTGCAAATAATAAACTATAGAGAAAAAATAGAGCAAAAGAGTAAAATAGGCTTCTAACATATATGAGAAGCATGTTAGGGATGATGTATGAATTGCTTTGTAACAACCTTTGATATTCATCCCAAACCCTAAGTCCTTAGAGATTTAGGATGAAATCAAGCATCATATTTTATCAAGAATGTTACGGTTACTACAGCGTATCCCTAGTCCTAGGTGATATCTTTTATAGTATTATTGCACAAAAAACATTAACAATGGTTTGTCCGACCTGAGGTTAATCGTAAATCAATTTCTATTTTTCTGATAGAAAAAGCATTAAACACATTGTACAATAACACTAATTATGAAAAAAGCACTTATGTCATATAATAAAGGAAATCAGGTTCATTAAAAAAGCAATTCAGGGCATCCCCTAGTATTAGGGGCTTTAGCTACTCATAATAATCAAAGAAGATACAATCATAATCATATTAAACATTAAAAAATAATGGTTACTTTGATCTTCAATTGCGAAGGCTCATGAAAATCTCCATTCCCGACTTCTCTTGATCTCTCCAATCCTAATCGTGATATTTCTCTCCCATAAAAAATCCCTTTTTCCTTCTTAAAATGCGTCTTAAATAATCCCAGGTCCAACACAATAGTAGGAAAATACCCTTAGAAATCACAAAGGTCACAAAAACAAGAAAATTGGAAGCTGACACGACCAAGCCAACACGGGCCGTGTTGGCCCCCCGACATTCTGATGAAAATTATTTTTGTCACATACTTGCTGAGAAGATTTTTGGGCGACGTACTGCCTTTGACGGGTTTTTGGGCGACGTACTGAATATCATACTATGACAAGAGCATATGCCACCTGACTAATCTCCCAATTTGAGTCGGCTTTTCAAAGATGTACTTTATCGGGTCCATTTTGGAAATTAACAGAGTAGTATGGCAAATCATGTAATGTCTTAAACGTTTAGCTGCCCAGGCTAAAACACAACAAGCGTTTTCTAAAGGCAAGTAACGACTCTCGCAATCGGTGAACTTCTTGCTCATATAGTAGATCACATGTTCCTTCTTTTCGGATTCGTCAGTTTGGCCTAGGACACAACCCATTGAATCTTCCAACACTGCCATGTACATGAATAGAGACTTTCCCAGTACTAGAGGAATCAAGATAGGAGGCTCTTGGATATACTCCTAGATCTTCTCAAATGCTGATTGGTAATTCTCATTCCATACAACTGTTTGATCTTTCCGTAACAAATTAAAGATCGGTGTGCAAGTAGGAGTTAAGTTAGAGATGAATATGGAGATGTAGTTTAGTCGTCCAAGGAAGCCTCTAACCTATTTTTCCGTTTGAGGAGCTGACATTTTTTTAATTGCTCTAACTTTATCGGGATCCATTTTGATTCCTCGTTGACTAACAATGAACCCAAGTAATTTGCCGAAACGAACCTCGAATGTGCACTTAGCCGGATTTAGCCTTAGCTGATATTTTTGGAGTCTCTCAAATAACTTTAACAAATGACCCAAATGATCTTCTTCGTTTCGGGATTTTGCAATCATGTCATCCACATACACCTCAATTTCCTGATGCATCATGTCATGAAAGAGCACGACCATGGCTCGTTGATATGTTGCTCCTGCATTTTTAAACCCGAAAGGCATGACCTTATAACAATAGGTGCCCCAGGGTGTGATGAAGGTTGTTTATTCCATGTCATTCGGGTCCATTTTTATCTGGTTATAGCCGGAGAAACCATCCATGAATGAAAATACTGCAAAGCTGACCGTATTATCCACCAAATTGTCGATATGTGGCAGAGGGAAATCATCCTTTGAATTGGCCTTGTTCAAATCCATGTAGTCTACAGACATCCTGACTTTACCGTCTTTCTTAGGGACATGCACAATGTTGGCCACCCATTCTAGGTACTTTGATACTGCTAAAATGCTTGCGTCAATTTGTTTTTTGACTTCGTCTCTGATTTTGAGAGCCATGTCAGGTCTGGATCTTTGGAGCTTCTGCTTGACTGGAGGACACTCAGGCTTCAAAGGGAGCTTGTGGATTACAATGTCGGTATCCAACTCTGGCATGTCTTGATAAGACCAAGCGAACACGTCGGCCTAATCTTTGAGAAGCGTTATCAGTTTGTCTTTGACTTCTGCCCCTAGTGATGCCCCAATTTTGACCTTTTTTCTTTCTTCCTCAGAGCCTAAGTTGATGACATCAATCTGCTCCTTGTAGGGATGAAGTTAGGCATCTTCGTATTCAGTCATCTTCATCAATTCTTCAGGGACTTTCGAATCTTCATCACTCTCTTCTTCGACTTAAAAAATAAATGGATCACTACCAGAAGGGATCGAGCGATCATTGGATTTTGTTGGTGATGGAGGTTTTCTACATGGTTTTATAGTTTTTATAATGATTAGGAATACACACACAAACATGCAGATGATGAGTTGATTTTAAATTTTCAAAAATTTGCCATTTTTTTTCCTTTTTTACAAAACAATGAAAATGATGAGGAGAAAACAAAACAAGAGTTTTAACAAAAACACTTCTTCATCCATTAATCTTTTTAAATTGTAAAGTGGCCCATACAAAATGATTCGCTGGCCTCGGGCAAGACCAGGAATTTTTAAAAAAAAACAAAAGCTCACAAGCTAATGCATTACTCAAAAGGTAAAATGACAGGAATTTCCATTGTCTCCCAGTTGGATAAAGTTGCTCCGCCTCGGATCACCAGAATTTCGAGGTCGTCTTCTTCGTCTTCATCAATAATGACATTCACTTGTACCCCGCCACTTATGAATATTTCTTTCAGGGTCTTCCTCTTCAGGGTGCTTTCTTCATGTGTATCTTCTAGAGTTGGTTTGTAACCCAACCCTTGTCTGTCGTTCTTGGCACGAGCATTTACCTCTTTGACCTCTCCCCATCCCAATGGGAGTCCTTCTTCCATTGCAGCCTTTATACTTTGGACGGAGGCAAAAGATGGACCACGGATTATAGCTGAATCATCAACCAACACGACATGAGTAATTTCCAAAGCGTGAAAGGCAGTTTCAAGTGCATCCTCGTCGACTTAGATGTATCAAAAGGAGGAAAATTGCTCACCATAAGATCTTCCTCTCCATGTATAATGACCAGCTAGTCATTGGCAACGAACTTCATTTTTTGATGCAACGTAGACGTGACAACACCCGCTATATGTATCCATGGCCTTCCCAGTAGACAGCTGTATGCATGATTTATATCCATCACCTGGAAGGTGATTTCGAAGACCTGAGGTCCAACCATGATCGGAAAGTCGACCTCTCCTATTATTGTTCTTCTTGATCCATCAAAGGCCTTTATGACTAAAGAGGTTAACCTCATCTCGGCTCCTTTCTAGGCCAATTTTGTCAAGGTTCTTTTAGGCATCATGTTGAGTGCAGACCTAGTATCAAAAAGTATTCTGGAAAACTTGTCCTATTCACATTTAACGGATACATGCAAAATGTGGTTGTGCTTACGTTTTTCAGCGGTCAAGTCACTGTCATCGAAGCTTAGTATATTACAAGTTGTGATGTTTGCAACAACAGAGTCAAATTGCCCCACAGTGATATCTTTCGTTACGGGGGCTTGTGTCAGTATCTTCATCAAAGCTTGACGATGAGCAGGGGAACTTAGCAATAATGACATAATTGAGATCTTTGATGGCGTCTGGTTGAGTTGGTCTACCACCCAATAATCGCTTCGGCGAATTATCCTTAAAAACTCCTCTTCGTCATTTTTGGGGATCTCCTTGCCTTTACCGGTGGATTCTTTGGAATTCACCTCTTTAGGAGCAGACTCTTTGGGAACACTAACAGTAGCTTTGGAGTGACAGTGGTTGATTGAGGAACAATAAGATTTGCCTGGGGCTGATATATCTGACCACTCCGGGTCATTTTGCTTGCCCCAGCGATGTTGGTCATATCTTTTTGCTTCCTTCCGGCATTCTTATCATACCAAGAATAGTCATGCTTCCATGATATGACTCTCGGGTGAGGACTAGGTCCTCTCCTTGGATCGAATCTTGGTTGGTCCTTTCCAAATTTAGGTACAGGATCATTGTGGAATACCGCCCTGACGGCTTTGGGCCGGGGCATTTTGTCATTGTTATTTTTGAATACTGCTCTTTTATTGGATTCTGCTGGCATGTTGAACACTGGTTCAATAACTGCCACATCCTACTTCTTTTTTTTGCTACTAACCTGTAGCATTCCTTTGTTAATTAATAGTTGAATATCTCTTTGTACAAGGTCACAACCTTGTGGATTTTGGCTACACTCTTCACAGTCTTCATGGGCGCTTTTTAGCAACCATGATTGAGCTAGTCTTTTGTGTAATTCCACCAATGGTGTCTTTACTTCGGAGACTGCGGTGATCGTCTTCATCTCAGAGTCCTCACCCTCTTCAATTATAGTATTTACCCCACTGTGGTTTGGTAGAGGATTATTTTTTACGTTGGGGTGGTTGTCCTCAAATGATAGTATCTTCTTCTCTATCAACTCCTGGATGATATGTTGGAGTGTAAAACATCCTTCTAAATCATGTCTAGTAGCGTTCTCGTGGAAAGGACAACGTGCATTTGGATTGTAATAAGGAGGTAAAGGATTAGGTGGAGCACCTAGTTTCCTCATTCGAATGAGCCTTCTTACCACCATCATTGGATACAACTCAGTGTAGCTCATGGGTATCAGTTGTATTTTATGTTTCCCATTTCGGTAGTTTGACCTAGGAGCTTGAGCTCTGGGTGGTTGCGCCTGTTGGTTGCTCTGGGTGACCTAGGAGCTACTTCTTTCTCAGTCAAAGGAGGTTCTACTTGAATAGAAGTTCCGCGCCATCTTTGCGCATACTCCTTGAATGATTCAGAACTTTTCTGTGTCATGCTGAGAAGTTGACGATGATCCGGTGCTAGATCCATATTGTATTTATATTGTTGTATGAATGCATCAGATAGGTCCTGGAAGCAATGTATTTTTGCCTGATCTAAGCCTAAATACCATTTGCCGGAGGCACCCTTGAGACTGTCTTGAAAGCAGTGTATTAATAATTTGTCATTCTCAATATGTGGGGCCATACGTCGGCAATACATGATCAGATGGACCTTCGGGCAGGTGGATTCTTCGTACTTGTCAAACATGGGCATTATGAACTTGGGAGGAAATACCAAGCCCGAAACTAAACACGTGTCCTTGGCTTCAGACCCAAAGACATTGTTTCCTTCTATGGCCCTCATTCTTCTAGCCATTATATCCATTTTAACTCTGAACTTCTCAGGTTTTTCATCTTCGATTTCAGACTCGTCAGGTATATCAAACATCGGTTTATGGTTGTTGAGTGTAAAGGGGATCTACCGCTAATGGAACAACCTGTGGCTGGAAATTAAATTGTTGGGGATTATTGAGTGGTGGCAGAAAATCCTTGGAGATGCCAAGCGGAGGCTCAGTTGCTGAAGTTATTATTGGAGGAGGATTTACTATTGTTGTGTTAATTTTAGAGATTACCGTAGCTTGTGAGTCCATCTTTGCTTTTATTACTTGGAGGACTTCCATTATCTGGCTAACGTCGCCTCTTATCCCTTCAAGATCGTTCTCAATCTGGTCGATTCTTTGGTCATGATCGGCCATTCTTCTTTGAGCGCTGGCTTGAGTGTTGTAGTGATGAGAACTCATTGTGACTTTCTTCCTCCTAGGGTGGAAAAGAACAACATATGAGCTGCGGAACCCATGCAAGACCATACAAATGATATGCAGATGCAAATGCAAAACCAACCTTTCAAGGAAAAGCAGCAATCTTGTTTACAAACAAAATTAACAACACACATAACAACGTGTTTAAAAAGAATATTTTCATTGATAAATCGAGGCCTATTATAATAGATGGCTCTTGTTAACAAACAAGACCTTTCTTACAAAAGTTCCAAATAGTAGCAAATACATTCATAGACCTCCTAAGATTACAATCTTAAAGGAAAAGCAGGAAATTGGGAAGCTTTGACCATTCTAACAAGACGATCCTTCTCCTTCTTGAGGCCTGGACTGGTGTTGATTCTAACAGATCAACTCCCATAACTCAGCATTTTCACGTTCCGCTTTGACTAAAGCGAACTTTGGCTCACTCCTACGTATGAGCACTTCAGGCTCCATAGTGATTTTGTAGGTGTGACTAGTGAACATTCTTAGAGCTATCTCTTTTGATAAAAGAAGATATGCTTTTGTGGCTAAGCGGTTCACATTCTCTTCTGTAGTCATCCCTTGCATACGAGGAAGATACCAAGCTAGACGAGCTTGGGTCTCAAAGTCTTCATCATTGCCTTTTTCATAGAAGCAAGTCCTCAGCAGGTCTGGTTCTGGTTCTGGCCCAGTTTGATATCCTAGCTGACGGTGAGCAAGGATCAGGCTATAGTTGATGACTCCTTTTGTGCCGATAAGAGGTATGTTTAGGAGGTCTCCGCAGCTTTGAATCATGGCAACTCCACTATTTTTGACATCATACCAGTTGACATCATAATGATAGAGTGATGCTAAATTTTAAATCCAAGCATCATTGTTGGGGAGATTCCAAAGAACATGAGTTTTGGGCAAGTATGAAATAAACCACTTGCTGAGCAGCGTCGTGAAACATGAGAATAGCCCGAGATTATACATCCTTCGACGATCGATAACAAAATAGGTATCAGCCAACAATGTGGATACAGGGTTTCTTATTATGAAAAGTCTGATGGCCCCTTCACTGATGAACTCGTCACAGCTAGGGAAAAGATACAACCCATAGATTAGAAAAGCAAAAATTGCTTCAAAGATTCCTAGATCTCTGTTATCATAATGGAACTCTGCCATTTCCATGAACGGTCTCGCTTCCATTCCGGAGAAACCTTCCCTATTTACCAATTGAGTAGGCAACTCTGTTGGCTCGAGATTAGTGCTTTGGCAAGCTCTTTCCTTCTTGGTTTACCATAAGGAGCTGTGAAGGTTAGAGGAATTTTCAAGTAGACGGAGTACTCTTCTAGAGTCGGGAGCAATTGGAAGTCTGGGAAAAAGAAGCAATGATATACTGAATCATAGAATTCAACGAGTGCTTGCAGCATGTCTTCGTTAACTCTTGTGTTTAGTAGTGGCAAAAGATATCCGTACTTGATGATAAATGCAACAGGGTTCCTGACATGGCCTCCCAAAATCCAAAATTGTCCAATCTTAGGCTTAGAAACAAAAATATGCTTCGGCGTTCCATAACAATGTCTGCAAAAGAAATTTTTTGAATTCCTTGAATGGTTAGCAAAAATGTGAGAAAGCAAATGCAAAATGCAAAATGCAAAATGCAACTAGTTTTACAAAACTCAGAAGATTAATTACGTCAAACCCCTTATTTCATTAATTATTTGGAAAAGGTTACAACTTTCGAAATACAATACAAGAAGCCTAAGTTTACATCGGGAAACTAAGTTTTTATGGTCTAAACCAAGAACTTCAAATGCGACGCCTCTTTAATTTCTTCAGCATTGCATTTTCCATTACCAACTTGTCCACTATGCCTTTCCATGCTCTAGAGGTAGGAGGAACATTTGAATATTCATGAATACTTTGAGTAGGTTTGATGCTGGAGAAAAATAAATTATCCTCTGTTGCTTCCACATTGATCACGCGTTGTTCGAGACAACTTATCAGTTCATATTTTTCTTGTACTTATCTTATGAGTTTTGTTGTTTCGGAGAATAGTGCATGATACTTTCCTTCCCAAGTATCTCTTTCAAGTTGGGCTCTTCCAAGCAACTCTTGGTATTCTTCCATCTTTTCAATAGGAATGGTAGAAGATGATGACGCGATAACAATCTGCACATTCTTTTCTGGGAAGATATGGCATCTTCAAATCTCGTGCTCTAGATTGGACCCACTGAGTGAATGGCTCAAAAGCTACACAGTTTCTCTTCCCTAGGTCAGCTTTAGTCTTTTTCTGAATGTTTTCCCAAGCATCAACTGTGATGTTTCTCATATTCTCCATTGTTTCGGTATTGAGGTAGAAGAATCCTCACAAAAGCACATTGGTGGGTTTGTCTTTCATCGGAAAACCAAACTGACGTCTGGCCAAGGTAGGACTATAGCTAATTCCTCCTCTTACTCCAATGAGTGGTATATTTGAGAAATTTTCACATCGGTCAAAATAAACTCCTCTGTCGTAGGTAGGATTGTACCAATGAATGTCAGCTTTTGTTAAAGATTTTATCCTTTGAGACCATCTCCACCCATTGGGATTTTCTTTAAAAGCGTCATTTCTTGGCAAATGGTTGACGAACCATTTGTACAGTAGAGGTGCACAACAAAGAATAGTTCCTTTTCCTTGAAGTGTTCGATGATGAATAGAATGGTAAGTGTCTCCTAACAAGGTAAGCACTGGGTTGCCACTTAAAAATTAGGTGATAGAAGAGGAATTGACAAATTCTTCAACTTCTGGAAACAACGCTAATCCATAGATCAAAAGAGCCAGTACTGCTTCGAATGCGTCCATACTACCTTTTTTTGGCAAGATAAGTAGCCTACTTAACTAAGAAATCTGAATGGAAACCTTTGACTCCGCCTTTGGTGGTACAGTTAGCTTTAATCTCTAATACTTCAAGGTTAAGAGCATCTGCTATTTCCTTTGGTGAAGGTAAACTTTCTAAACCACTATAAGGTTTTTGACCTTTTACCGGGACTCTCACATAGTAAGCATATTCTTCCGAAGTCGACACCAACTGATAATTAGGAAAAGTGAAGCAGTGATATAATGGGTCATAGAACTGAACCAAAGTGTTGAGGATTCCTTCTTCCATCCATGTCTTGACTATACTCATTATCTTCCCATATCTTTTTCCAAAGTCTTTTGACACCATAGTCCCTAGTTTTCTTAACTCGGATTTATTAGGCTTCTTGAAATTGTATTTCTTAGTGTTTCTTGTCCCAATATCCATGATATATCTAGGGTTTTACACAAAGATATCAATTGAGCTTTACAAAACCAGTTGCAACATGAGATGTCATGATGAGATGATGAGATGATGCACACATAACACATAGGCAAATATTCACAAATATAATGCACATGCACACGCAGGGTTTCCCTATGCTCAAGGTCAAAGCATGGAGTTACAAGGTCTACCCATCCCCAAGGATTTGTACTATAGGCTAATTGTACTTACCGAACGAGTTTTATCAAAGTTCCTAGAGTCATAGTAAATCCTTAGGATATTGTTAAACTCAAGGGTCCGTATGTGAGTTAACAATATTCTCAAGGTAAACTCGTCTAAGTGTAGTATTGCATAACAACTATTTTGGGACTACTCTCTAATAGTTTCCGCACTACGTCTTAAAAAGGCTTAGTGGGGTAAAACTATTACTAAAGATCCTCAGTTTCACGGACTCTCAGGTTGAAATGATTAATGAAATGCATGACTACTCATACATCACCAATCATCTCAAGGAGGTCTCAACTGAGGGTGATTACATCATATGTCAAACTTGTTAGGACTACTCCCAACAGTCAACTATTGATCATATCACATCCTATCATATGTGTCACTCAAGTCCGGGTTAGGACTTATCTCACCATTCATGATACCCAATGTTCACAACAATACAATACAAATATATTCACAAATATACATGTGATCAAATATTCATACAATCATACAAAATAGGCTAAACCCTCAAGTTTCTCTTCCGCAGTGAAGTCGCCATTTCTGTTGCAGTGAGAATCATGATGTCAAACTATTGATTAATTGGAATCTTAATTCATTAAATTCACAAGTGGACTTTGATTTATCCAAAAGAAAGGTTAAAGAAAGAAAAACCTTTTGCGCGATGTAACAACAACGCTAAGAGATCAGGCATCGGGGGTTGGTTATGCCTAGGGTAGGTATTTCACATCCTAAACATCTGTAGTACTCTACAGGAACCTTTTGTATGATTGTATGGTAAGCTTGCTAATGGTTTGCTATGGTTTAAGATTTGGGTACAAGTTTAGGTAAAGACCTAAGGATAATTCTAAGTTTGTTCGCAATGATATCACATCTTATGCCTACGTATCCTAACTAAGATAGAATCAGAGCAACCGTAGTTCACCTTACTGAGATAGATGAACAACTTGATCCTGATCAAGGTCCAAAGGGGAACAAACATGATAATGCTTGTATAGAGTTAAAAAAAACTCTTTATTCAAAGTTGTACACTCAAAGGGATTGACTTTGACAAAAGCCAAGAGGGGAGTGAGTAATCATGGCAATGATTCTTATATAGAGTTAAAAAAAACTCTATCTTAAAGTTCTAATTGAAGAATACTCCTAACAAGGGGTAGGTCTTTTAGACTTAGAGCAAAGTCTAAAGGATATGGGTTCTAACTTAAATAAGTTAGGGTTCAGGATGATTTAAAAAAGTCAAAGGGAGGGTAATGAGCTATCTATGACACAAGGTTCAATAGAGAGACTTTCCTTTGGAATGAAAAAAGATGAGGCAACTGGATGAGAACTAACAAGTTCCATCACTTGGGGAATAACATAACAAAGCTAAAAGCATACATAAGCATTCATTCAAACATGATGAATATATGAAAGAGCATGGTAACAACCAAGAAAAAATATGCAAGCATGTGACAACATCAAGCAAAGGATTACAATCAAGTCAAATGGTTACAATCAAAGATATCACAGTGGCTAAAAGGAATATGATAGAGGTTCTTACAAGAACAAGCATAGAAGGTAATATTAAATTTAAGTATCTTAACAAAGATGAAAAGCAAAGAGGTAACAACCACCATGACAAACAAAAGAACAAGTAATTCAAACAAGTTTAAATGCAAGCAAGTTACAACTTGAGGCAAGCATATTATAGGGATCAAAGGATGTCAAATATAACAACATAAGACCAACAATCATGCATTGATGACAATCAAGTACATAAGCAATAAGAAATTCAAGTATGAGTTCAAGATTTCAAGTGGAAAAACATACAAGTTTTATGGTAACAACCAAATTTAAAATCAAAACCCTAGCATGTTATGATTCTAAAAAGACACAAAAACAAGTAGAGAGAGAGGCATAAAGAATACACTCAAGAAGTTACAACATCAAGAGGTATAGTATGATTTACAAACAAAGTTCAAAGTGTTGTTTTCAAGTAGATGCATTCACAAAATGAAGGATTGAACATGGTAATACTTGTCGCTACCGCGAAAATAAGGTGCCGGCAAAACAGAAGAGTCGCCACCTTTCATTATTTATCCCTCAGAACGGGAAAGGAAACGATCGAAAAAACCTGACGAAAAGGTATAAGACAAGGTCATCGCAACCATTGTCTGGGTTCGGGAGTCGGTTACGCAAGGGGAAGGTGTTAGCACCTCTCACGTCCATCGTACTCGATGGGATCCACGCTTGTTTGTGTTTATCTGACGGGTTGGTTTTATCTATCTACCTATCAAGGCCGGTATAAAAAGAAAATAAAATGACTCGGCAAAGCGTCGCACTTTATGCCTACGTATTCTCATCAGAGAATGAGAAATCAGAGTCAACGTAGTTCGACTAACTACGGGTTACGGGGAAGGTGGCTCGCCAATACGTCAGTATTGTGCCTACGTACTCTCAACAGATATGAGAGATCAGAGCTTACGTAGTTCGGGATAATACGGATTACGGGAATTCAGATTCATCTGTTTTATTGAGTAGGGTTAACAAACAGTTCCAGCAGTTTGGTGTACGCAGCTCGACCCTTGGAGACTTAGGCGTTACCATTTGTGGTAGACTGGGAGTTAACGACACTCTTTTCTTCAGAAAAGCTTCCTTTGAATTATGGGCCCACGGGGCAAAAAGGTTTGAAGTTTGTTTTCTGTCTTTTACGGAAGAACTGTTTTTTATGGATAATTGCAACCAATATCGTGCTAGAGACTAGGACCTGAGAGTGAATGTGTCGCATGTCACCCAAAGGGTGCCATACTAAACATCCAGACTGTTGAAAAGAAACTCTCCAACAATCCTTTCTCAGATAGCTTAAGGCTCGTAACGTATGACGTCAGTTAACCTTTATTACTGTATTTTAATTTGTTTTGAGATGAGAAGAGAGAACGAACAGGCTCAACTAAGGGGAGACTATCAAGTCCTAATGTTGTCATGCCAAGGATTCATCCTATGGTTGAAGTTTGAAACAGGGATCTCCTAGAAGTTATCATGCATAGGTTTCAACCTAAAGTTCTATCATCACTTCCTTATCAAAGGAAATGAGATTCCTAAGGGATCATGTCAATGATAAACAGAAACAGATAAAGCATCAGCTTAAACAGTAAACGGTAAACGACTGTAAAAGGCATGCAATGCAAGTGAGGGAGGAAATGTGTGTGGGGTATCAGCCTCCACAAGCTCATCTCAACCTCAAGCCAGATATGAATAACTGCAATCATACAAAAGGAATGAAATAAAATACCATCAAGAAAATCACAATAACTGCAATCATACAGAAGGAATGAAATAAAATGCCATCAAACAAATCACAAACCACATAGGCAAGGGAGCTGGGCTCTATCGAATACCCGCAAGCAAAGCCATATAGTAAAAATGCAAGCAGAGGGAGCAACTCAACCTCTAGTGCAATCATGCTCCTAGCTTAACACAATTTAAGTATGAACTTATCCTAATGCATCAAGCAAATCAAACAAGTCACATCAATACAGTTGCACAGCAAGCAAACAGACAGGAAAGGAAACAGATCAACAGCTTTCACAGCTTCTCAGCAAAGCTCCTCTGACAGTAGCTTAGTCCTCAGTCTTCAACTGCTCTTCAAGGCTTTCACCTTCAATAACAAATATCAACTTACTTCTTCAAGCTTCTCATATATCCAACATAAGTATCAACTTATTCTTTCTTCTTCAAGCCTCAGCTCCAAAGTAGACTCCACCTTCAGGCTTCAATCCCAATTGCAAGTATCAACTTGTTCCTTCAGGCACTCAATGCATTGAGCACACAAGTATCAACTTGCTTTCCAACTTCAAGCTTCAGCTTCTTCATTCAATCTCCATTTGATCTTCTTCACACAAGTGTCAACCTGTTCTTCTGGATCTTCAAGCCTCAGCTTCAAAGAGGTCTTCAAATACAAAGAAGTAGCAACCTCTAGCATCTTCAATCTTCTAACAAGGAATTCCATCCTCTAGCAAGGGAGAAAGATTCATCTAACAAGAGCAAGGTTTGGATGATTGACAGCAGAGTGAAGACCAAAGGTCACCACAAAGCACTCCATCATCAGAGAAAGGGACCCTCAAAGGTTCTACCAACTTGTGAAGAGCCACACATCCTAACAAAGGAGGGATGGGGCCTTTACAAGGGGACCTTATATCATAGGGAAGAATGGAAGTGATCAACACCTTCCATGTTTATGAAAGAAGAGAATCTATCTAGAAGCTCTGCCTGCAAACCCTAACCTTAACACCTAATCAACACTACACCAAAAGAAGGGAAGTATTCACATCCAAGCTTCTTCAAGCATTCCATGGTAGCCCAAGCTTGTATTCAACATCATCCAAGAGCAAGAGAGGTAAAACCCTAATCTAAGGGAACTAAAGAAGTCAATTTAGTTGAATTAGCAAGATAGGATCACCTAAAACCTAGTACTAAAGTTAGTCCTAACTAAAATACTAAAACCAATTGTAAAATCCTACAAAAATAACTATGGGACCCTAATTCAATCATGAATCTACCATACAAAATCCAGAGGTTGAATCATCCACAAAGTCCTAGAAATAAAACCTGAATCACAAGGTACTAAGGATAAACCCTAAAAAATAGAGCACCTAAAGTTTCAACCTAAAACTACCACCTAACTTCATCACAAAAATGTGAGAAAAATCTAGGGGGAACACACATATCTATGCTAGCTACACACAAAAAATCAAGGCAAGGATCATCACCAAGTGCTCAAACAAATTTCAACAAAACAAGGTATCAACCATGGCCATTTTAATATCAATTAATATTCAAAAAAATGCAAATAAAATAAAAAATGCATGAAATCTTAATATTTTTAATCTATAAAATTCTAGATTCAATCATGAATCCGGAAAAAAAAGTTTGGAATTAATTGAGTTAATTTCCTATTTTTCATGAATTAATTTCTAAGTCATATGAAATGCACAAAATAAAAGAAAATAAAAGAAATTAATAAAAACGTGTGGCAAATAGCAATCACAAGCAGTTCATTTCAAGATTTGGGCCCAGAGGGGGTGTGAATATCACTCTGAGTGCCAAGCCCAAAACCATCCAATTAATGAAACGGTGCGTTTCATTTGAAAACTCTCTTCAGCGCTTGAGGTGCAATCGTGGCCATTCATCCACTGTCTGAGTTCAAGGTCAAACCCTAATCTGAGGGCTCTTGTTCATCGTCCCCAAGTTTGAACTGAAATGGAGGGAGTTCTCAGACGGTGGCCTGAACAGTGGCGCCACCGTCTTCTCCGGTGAGCCAACCTCCACAGGTCATCCAAAATCACAAAACCATACCTCATCCCACTCAAAATCTCACGCTGATCACGAATCTGGCCCTAGAATTTTGTAATTCCTTCTATATTTTCAAACCCGATAGCATTTTCAGAATCCATCCAAATCTTTATTTTCACCATTCTTCAAATTAAAGGTCTAAAGTTAATCCTCACTCTTCACTGATCAATTTCCACTATCCCATTGTGATTAATCCTTCAAGAACCTTGAGATATCAACCTCAACAGAAAATGATCACATGCCTAATTTGTCTCTAATTCACCAATTTCTGATCCTAAATCCAACTACATGTTGCAAGGATCCTAACCATATATGAATTGCTAAGTATCTCCTCCTAAATCATGCATGAGGGTGAAATGTACAAACCTGGTTTCAGAGAGGTAACAGAGGTGGTTTTTGCTCACTTCAACTGCCAAGATGATGCAGACACGTTCCAAATTCACTCCCAAAGCCTTTGCACACCCTGATTTGGCTTGATTCTCCCTTGAATTGAAAACCCGATTTCAACTTGCACCTTCAAAATTTCAATGGCTCTTTCTGCAACCAGCTTCAATTCCTTCCAAAAAATGGCTGAGTTCACTCAATGACTTATATAGAAGTGATTTGGATTGTCCAGAAACTTCTGGATTCATCCAAATGAGATTTTGGATTTTCAAAATCTCATCCATGGCAACCACCATTCTGACTCCCTCTTGGCATGGCTATGTGTGTAATCAAGTTCCCAAGAGATTTTGAATGAGTTTGATAAGTGATCTTCCTTGTTTGCAAGCCAAAGGTATGAATTGGATATGTTGCTTCATCATGAAGAAATGAAATGGAATGTTATGCAAATGACCTAAAATCAAAATTCTAACATTGCCATTGTTTCTAAAATCATTTTTCCAATCAATTTGACCTATAATTTTGTTTCATTTGGTCACAAAATGAATTATTTGAATTTTTGGCCATTAAATCCTTTTAACTCTTTCTTTTTTCAAAATTTCTTGAACCAAGTCTCTCCTTGAGCCATTTCAATGCCTCCTTGATGTATGGTCAAGGTTAAAACCCAATTTTGAGCAACTTTCTAGTTGAACAAAATTTCATTTGAGGCCTCTAAGTTGGTGAAAATGGCCTATGATCACAAATGACCTATAATCGCCAAATGTCCGAAATACCCTTGACTTATCAAGGCCATAACTTGAGTTCTACAAATACTATCAAGGACTTCTAGTACTCTCTAGAAAGCTAAGAGGATAAGGAATAACATTCATGTTAACCAAAAGTTCATAGGAATGATCCTTCTTGGGCAAAAGTTTCATGCAAGTTGGGTAACTTTCAAGCTCCAAATTCACATTCCTCAGATGACTTGTAACTTGTCAAAGCCATAACTTGAGTTCTATAAATCATATCAAGGACTTCTAGTACTCAAATTAAAGCTAAGATCATGCTATACAACAATTATGTTGGGGGTAAGATGTGATGACAATCACATCTTAAGCTAAATTGCCTTGAAGATAGGGGTCAAACTAGGGGATTTTACACTATCAAGCCTTAGAAACCCTAGCTTGAAACTTATCAAACTCTTCAATCATGAGGAGTTAACCTTGGAATCATCCTTATAACATCTCAATGTATCAATCCATGATCACATGTCTCTTGGATTAGGTCTCAACCTTCTTCAAATCATCAGTTGACTTAGGGTTGACCCAGTCAAACCCTAGCTGCACCACTCATGGCTGAGGCTTCTTATTCTTGCACAATGACCTGTCTAGGCCTAAAAGTGATCTTCAACACTTCTCATAAGCTCTCTCAAGACCTCAAGTCCATCCTCATAGCCTCAGAATCATCTGATGGCTTCCCTCAACTCTCAAGTTAGGAGACTTACACACTTGGCTTCAACCACTATCTCTGAGGGTCTTTTAACTTCTCTGACAAGGATATCAGCCCTTAAACACCTGAATAAGCCTCCCAGCTAGCTTCAAAGTCTTGTGTAGCCCTTGATTGGTAATCATACCTCTTTATCTCCTGCATACATGTCATTGAAATGCAAATGATAATGCTAATGTGAATGAAATGAAACACAAGCTAAGTGAAGAAATGTTGGGCAAATTTTAGGGTGCAACAGCTGCCCCTATTCAAACGGCTTGGACCTGCATGGGTGAGAAGCGAACGACTCTCAAAAAATCAAGGTAAAAGACGGTTGAATACCAACCAACCCGGAAATTTGCCAACTGCACAAGCACACGTTACTCTGATGGGGACAAATCTTCGGAAATTAAAATAATAGTTGCACGTCAACTAGCTGGAGAATTGGTCACACGGTAACCGGTGAAGGGTCTAATCTCCGTCAGGATAATCATCTGATTTTGCTGTAGATCTTCGTCAAGTCATCAAGGGATCACTGGTCACTCGGTAACCGGCGATACATAACTGATATTGTCGTCAGGCATTCTGCGGCGCGGCAGCAGAAGAATTCCTCGGGACTCATCAGGTCGTTAGGAACTTTTTAAAAATCAAGTTAATCATGCCATCGGGCTTTCAAAGAAATTTTCAGGCGTCAGTCGGACTTCGTCAGTTAGTCGGGAACAGACTCCTCAATTAATCATGAACCAATAGGGATACCTAAACCATTGCCATCAGGCACTCCGCGTCGGCTGAGATAACTGCTTCAGCATTGCAGTTGGACTTCCTCAATAAGTCAGGGAATTTGGCACTACTGCCAGACCTCAATCATCAAGTCTTCAAGGGAAATTTCAACTTCTTCATTCAAACCTGTTGGGGATGACACATCTCTGTTGGGGATTCTGGAGAACTATCAAGTAACTCTGCTTCGGGGATCCAGAAATCATTCTGGATGAATCAACTCTGCTGAGGACTTTAAGAATCATCTTGGACAAACAACTCCGCCGGGGACTTCAAGAATCATCCTGAACCAATAACTCAGCTGGAGATTTCAGGAATCATCCTGAGCAAACACTCTGTTGGGGACTCTAAGCATCAACTTGAGCAACCAACTCTGGCGACTTCCTTGGGGATTTTAAGAATCATCTTAAGCAAGCACCTTCGTTGGAGAATTCAAGAATCATCTTGAGCAAACCATTCTGCGGAGGAACACCTGCAAAACAAGAACGGTAACGACCTAGCTCATGTTTCGTATGCATATGCTTTGACAATGGCGCAATGCTCCACACCGTGGAAATGCTATGCGTTTTTAAGGTAAATGCTATGCAATCATGCAAAATGCTACGACCCCATCAACAAAATAAATGCTGAAGGGAGAATCCTCCTGTCAAGGAGAAAGGACCACTCTGGGGGAGAGGAGGTATTATCTTGCCAAGGAGAAGAAGTCACACCAATCTCAATTGGATTCCGCCTGAGGAACAAACTTCAGCCGACTGCTGCAGGGGAACAAAGTTCTACAAGAACCTGAACCCGCTCAACCAGGTATTCAAACCAGAACTGCTGAGGAAAACGATGTCAATCGTAGGAATAAACTGCACGAACTTCGCAGCTAAACTTTCCTAGAGATAACGACTCCGGTGGGGAAATACAACATCAGCTATCCAACACTCTACTGGGGAAAACCAATCATGGCCAGAACGGCTTCCAAGGACTCGGCTCTCTTGGGGAACTGCAAACTCGGCTGGGGAGGGTATCCAGACGCTGGAATAAATCCTACTTGCCGGGGAAAATACAACTCTGTGAGGAATTTCAATTCCGCTGGAGACTTCAGTCTGAACTATCGGAAGCTGAACATTTGTGAATAGTCTTCTATGAGAAACTGCACCCAGACCCAGTGTTGGGGAATGAACGCACACTTCAGAGTATGACTCAGCTGGGGAGATGACGATCCTTCAGGATGCCTCTGATTGGAGAGAGAATCTTTTCTGCTTGGGGATACGCATCAATGCTCGCGGTCTCGTGTTCAGACTCCACGGGGAGATGCTGCTACACTTGCTACATTTGCTGGGGAAGAAGGAATCATCCTGCTAGGGGAACATACAACGTACTGTCGGGAATATGCTATACCTATAACACCATAAACAAAAAGACAAGGTACCCTTCTCAAAGGGACCTATCAAGGTTATCATCTTGCGACAAGGTTCAAGTAATTCATTGCTTCAACAATCAGTGGCCTAGGCCGGTAAGTTTATGTATGCGCATTTTATCAGAAACATCAACGTTCTTTTTCGCAAACAAAACAAGTAAATGCTAAACAAGAAAACATAATTGCTAAATAGTATACATTTTATTGATAACGAACCCCTGAATGGGCAAAAATGTTTTACAACAGATGCAAGCTCCTGGAATGAGGAAGCCGCGCAAATATAAAACATAAATATACATCAGTATATACAAATGTCGGCAGTGAGGCGTGGACGAACACCATGAGTTGATCCCTCTATGATCCACTCGACTTTGATACTTCTCCGACGCTTCGGCTTCAGAAGAGATTGATTCAGATAAACGGCCCTCGGGTCTTCCAAACCACTAACAATGAAAGTCCACACGCGAAACGCAGTCATTTTCTTTTTTCAAATCCCTAACTTTTGCCTGAATCGCCCTTCCGGGTTTTCGATTCACCGGGATACCCTTTTTTGCCAAAGTCGCCCTTCCAGGTTTTCGACTTTGCGGGTGTACATTCTTTTCTTTTATATCCCTAATTTTTGCCCGAACCTTTTTTCTTTTGTATGGTTCGCCGGGATGCCCCATTTTTGACTGGATATTCTTTTTCTTTCCAGCGGGTCATTTTTTAAGCAAAGTATTTTTTAACTGCGTCCGCGTTCATCGGGGATGCAAAATCTTCGCCATTCATCGTGGATAACAACAAGGCTCCTCCCGAGAAGACCTTGCTGACAACGTACAGACCTTCGTAATTGGGAGTCCACTTGCCCCGGTGATCGGAGTGTGGAGGAAGAATCTTCTTCATGACAAGATCACCCGTCTGAAAGCTTCTAGGACGCACCTTTTTATCATAAGCTTTCTTCATTCGGCTTTGGTACAGACGACCATATGCAATCGATGCTAATCTCTTCTCGTCCATCAGGCTGAGTTGGTTTAGTCGGTTCTTAATCCATTCTACCTCATCGAGTTTCACGTCAACCAAAACTCGTAAAGAAGGAATCTCAACTTCCAACGGGAGGACAACTTCCATACCGTACACCAATGAGAAAGGAGTTGCCCTGGTTGATGTACGTACCGTGGTATGATAACCGTGCAACGCAAATGGCAACATCTCGTGCCAGTCTTTGTAGGTCACAACCATCTTCTGCACAATTTTCTTAATGTTTTTATTGGCCGCTTCAATGGCGCCATTCATCTTCGGCCGGTAAGGAGATGAGTTGTGGTGTTCAATCTTGAAACTCTGGCATTACTCCTTCATCATCTTGTTATTCAGATTCGAACCATTATCAGTAATGATCCGCTCGGGAATTCCGTATCGACAGATGATGTCCCTCTTTATGAATTTAGCCACCACCTGCTTGGTCACATTAGCATATGAGGCTGCCTCCACCCACTTGGTGAAGTAGTCGATAGCTAATAGAATGAAGCGATGACCGTTAGATGCAGTGGGCTCGATCTTGCCAATCATGTCGATGCCCCACATGGAGAACGGCCATGGGGAGGACATGACATTTAACGGGCACGGCGGCACATGAATCTTATCAGCATAAATCTTGAATTTGTGACATCACTTCGTGAATTTGAAGCAATCTGACTCCATCGTCAGCCAGTAGTATCCTGCTCTCAGGATCTTTCTTGTCATAGCATGCCCGCCGGCGTGCGTACCAAATGTGCCTTCATGGACTTCTTCCATGAGCATACTCGCTTCTTTCTCAAATACACATCTGAGTAGCACGAGATCGTGGTTTCTTTTATAGAGAACTCCATCAGGATTGAGATAGAAATTTCCAGACAGCCTCCTCAGAGTCTTCTTATCCTGGGTTGACGCTCCCGCATGATACTCCTTAGTCATAAGGAAGGTCTGGATGTCATGGAACCATGGTTTGCCATCGGAGGCTTCCTCGATTGCAAAGACGAATGCAGGTCTATCAAGACGGGAAAGGACAATTCTTGGGGCTTCATTCCAAAAATTGACTTTATACATCGAAGCCAGCGTAGCTAAGGCATCAGCCATCTGGTTTTCTGCTTGGGCACATGATGGAGTTCCACTCGATCAAAGAACGGAAGCAGCCTTCTGGCATAGTTCATGTACGACACCAAATTCGATTGACGAGTCTCCCACTCCCCTTTAATCTGGTTGATCACAAGCGCCGAGTCACCATATACATCTAGGTTCTTGATTCTCAAATCAATTGCTTCTTCCAGGCCCATGATGCATGCTTCATACTCCGCTTCATTATTGGTGACCAGAAACGTCAGTCTCGCAGTGAACGGGATGTGGGATCCATGGGGAGTCGTAATGATCACCCCAATGCCACTTCCGTAAGAGTTAACCACCCCGTCAAATATCAATTTCCACTGAGATTTCCTATCTGGACCCTCGTCGGGCAACGGTTCATCGCAATACTTTGCTTTGAGAAACATGATGTCCTCATCAGGGAATTCAAATTTCATCGGCTGATAATCTTCGATCGGCTGTTCGGCAAGGTATTCAGACAATACGCTGCCCTTAATGGCCTTCTGGGAAACGTACTGAATGTCATATTCCGTCAATACCATTTTCCATCTGGCAATCCTGCCCGAAAGCGCTTGTTTCTCGAAGACGTACTTGATCGGATCCATCTACGAAATTAGCATGGTTGCGTGATTGAGCATGTACTGTCGTAAACGTTTGGCAGCCCAGGCTAGTGCACAACACGTTTTCTCCAGCATCGAGTAACGAGATTCACAATCGGTGAACTTTTTACTCAAATAGTAGATGGCATGCTCCTTTCTGCCCGTCTCGTCATGTTGACCGAGAACACACCCCATACTATTCTCAAGAACTGTCAAGTACATGATTAGGGGTCTTCCGGCCACTGGGGGTATCAAGATCGGAGGTTCCTATAGATACTGTTTTATCTTATCAAATGCCTTCTGGCAATCCTCGTTCCAGATAATCGACTGATTTTTCTTTAGTAGTTTGAACACCGGTTCACACGTGGCCGTGAGCTGAGAGATAAACCTTGCAATGTAGTTTATTCTGCCCATGAAACCACAAACTTCTTTTTTTGTTTTTGGCGCTGGCATTTCTTGTATTACTTTTATCTTCGCAGGATCAACCTCGATGCCTCTTTCACTCACAATAAACCACAGTAGTTTTCCAGACCGTACTCCGAAAGTACACTTGTTAGGATTCAACCTCAACCTGAACTTCCTAAGCCTCTCAAAAAGCTTCAGCAAATTGACCAGGTGTCCCTCCTCCGTTTGGGACTTCGCAATCATGTCATCAACATAGACTTCAATCTCATGATGAATCATGTCATGAAACAAATTAACCATTGCTCGTTGGTAAGTGGCCCCTGCGTTCTTCAGACCGAAAGGCATTACCTTGTAGCAAAACGTTCCCCAAGGTGTGATAAACGTAGTTTTCTCCATGTCCTCCGGTGCCATCTTGATCTGGTTATAGCCGGAGAAGCCATCCATGAATGAAAATACGGAGAACTGAGCTGTATTGTCGACCAACACATCGATATGAGGGAGCGGGAAATCATCTTTAGGGCTCGCCCTATTCAAAACCCGATAATCGACGCACATTCGCACCTTACCGTCTTTCTTCGGTACAGGCACTATGTTGGCGACCCACGGAGGGTAAGTAGTGACCGCTAAGAAACCAGCATCAAGCTGTTTCTGCACTTCTTCTTTGATCTTAACGGCCATATCTGGTCGCGTCCTCCTAAGCTTCTGCTTAACGGGAGGACAATCTTCTCGCAGCGGCAAGTGCTGGACCACGATGTCAGTATCAAGCCCGGACATATCTTCGTATGACCAAGCAAAGATGTCACTATACTCTCTTAGCATCTCGACCAATCTCTGCTTAACATCACTCTGCAATGCAGCCCATATCCTGACGCTCCTGACAAGTTCTTCAGAACCCAGATTCACAATCTCAATCTCTTCCTCATGAGGCAGAATAACTTTCTCTTCTTGTTTCAACAAGCGGGCCAACTCTTCGGAGAGGTCTTCGTCTTCATCAATCTATTCTTCGGCTTGATAGATCGGGCAATCAAAGTCGAAGTGAGTCGTAGAAGGTCCAGAGTCGATGTCATCTGCTATGTGGATCCTGCAATAACAAGGGTTAAGCTTAAAACAAGGATATGCAGGATAGCACAAACCCCATTGCCATTTTTTTGTTTTTCAAAACAAATATAAAACAGGAATAACAGAGATCACAACATTTGAATGGGAAGAAAAACGCCTTTTGATTTATTGGTAAAACGCATGTACATAACCAAACAAGGCCCTGACAATAAAACCGCTATGCCCCGGGTAGGACATAGGGTTGTACAATGATTGGAGAAAGTAAATCATTACTCTTTGCTTGTCACTTGGATGGTATCCCTGATGGACCAGTTGTTGAGGCTCTCGCCTAGTCTGCTTGGCTGGATCCAAGAGTCTAGGTCACAATCACTGTCTTTGCCGTCTTCAGACACTACGCTGACACTTTCAAATATCACCCCGCCACTGGTAAACTGGATCGGCCCTTTACCTCGTGACGCACTGCGAGAAGAGGAGGCTTCAGCCGTAGGAGAGTATCCTAACCCAAACTTGTCATGTTTGTTAGGTATTTCTAGAATCTACCCCCAGCCTGGGGTAGATCCGGCTTGAACAACGGCCCGGGCTTCCTTGAAGGAAGAGATAGTCATCTCTGGTTTCTCAGTCATTACTGGAGCCACGTTCTTGACTTTAACAGCTTCGAACGCCTGACATAGGGTTTCGTGGATTTCCCCATCAATCTCAATATACTTGAAGGACGACAAATGGCTCACCATTATGTCTTCCTCGCCACATACAGTCACGATGCTTCCTCCGACAGCATACTTGAGCTTCTGGTGCAACGTGGAGGTCACGGCGCCAGCAGAATGGATCCATGGCCGGCCTAAGAGACAGCTGTAGGCAGGCATGATGTCCATGATGTAGAAGACTACGTCGAAAGTTTCCGGCCCAACTTGGATTGGCAACGTTACCTCTCCAAAAACATGACGCTTGGTTCCATCGAAAGACTTCACAACCAGATCACTGGGTGTGCAAATCAATCCTCGAGTATCTAACTTCATCAATGCTTTCTTCGGAATAACATTGAGCGATGACCCCGTGTCCACCAACACATGAGACATAATCGTTCCCCTGCACTCTATCGAGATGTGCAGGGCGCTGTTGTGGTTTCTTCCCTTCGGCGTCAGCTCCAGGTCAGTGAACCCTAACCCGTTTCCAGCATTCACATGGGCTACGACCCCTTCCAACTGGTTGACCGATATTTCCGGCGGTACATACGTGGCATTCAAGACCTTTAACAGCGTGTTGCAATGTGACTCCGAACACAGCAACAAATTCAGGATTGAAATTTTCGAGGGTGTTTGATGGAGGTGATCCACGATCTTGTAGTCACTCTTCTTAATCAACCTCATGAACTCTTCAGCGTCCTTAACAAGCAAGTCCTTCTCTACCCCACGAGGGGTTTCCTCAACGAATTTACTCTTTCCCTTATCAGTTTCCTCGGCTTTGTCTGCTTTGTCCACCACAATCTCAGGTGGAGCAAATACCCTTCCGCTGCGAGTGATTCCGCCGATTCCCACTAGGTTATCCACGCACTGCCCAGATGGTTCTAGATCTATCTTCTGTCTGTTGCAGTAGACGTCTGCCCCATAATGCCAGGGGACAACATTGGTGCTTTCAAAAGGTATCGGCCCAGCCTTGGTGATGGTAATCGTGGGCGGTCTGGGTGCAGAAATAGTGATCGTCCGGCGAGGGATGATGATGGTGGCAACCTCATCATCTTGCTTCAGCATTACCTCTCCAGATCCACATTCGGCCCTTCGGATAAACTGCAAGATTCCTTCAGTCATCAGATTCTGAATCCCTTCTATCAACTGTTCGCATGCATCAGGGCGAGTCGCACAGCCCATACACAGTTCTCCACAGCCCGGAAAGAAGCCCCTCTTCATCAGCTTGGCTTTAACGAAGCTGAGCGGTGTCTTCAGATCCCTGACATCAGTCAACACATCCAAATTCTCGTCTTCAATAATGTCATTCACCCCACCTCCCCTATGATTCGGCATAGTATTCTTCGTGACATTTGGCACATTATCTAAGAAATTGATGATCTTAGCATCCACCATATCCTGCACCTTGTGCTTGAAGGCTTTGCAGTTCTCTATCGTGTGGCCTGGTGCCCCCGAGTGAAACTCACAAGTTGCATTCGCATCATAACCTGGCGGAGGTGCCCATGTCAAGGGAGCCAAGGTTCTCTTCTGAATTAGCTGTAACTGAAGCAGAGTTTGTAACAGCTGAGGATAAGACATGGGTGGTGTCTCGAGGTGACGGCTTGACAGGGGTGCCTTGTTCTGATACCTTCGGTACCCTTGCTGATTTGGCTGCTGCTGATGCGGTTGGGGTTGTTGGACAGCAGGGATGGTTATGCTAGCCACCTGCTGGCGAGGGCCTTTACCTTTCCTACGAGCGTTGGACACAGCGCTCGTCTCTCCTTCCTGCCTTTTGCCACCATACAGTTTCTTTCCTCCTCCAGCTGAGGACAGATCACCACCTTGAATTTTCCCCAATTTGATCCCATTTTCAACGTGCTCGCCGGTGATGATGAGATCTGAGAAACTTCTAGACATACCACTGACCAATTTCTCGTAATAGACCCCTGGGAGGGTGGCTACAAACATTTCAACAAGCTCCCGTTCAACCATCGGCGGCTGAACCCTAGCTGCCAATTCACGCCACCGCTGGGCGTATTCTTTGAACCCTTCGTTGTTCCTCTGTGACAAATTCTGCAGTTGGACTCGGTTTGGAGCCAAGTCACTGTTATATTGGTAATGGTGCACGAAGGCCTCAGCAAGTTCCTTCCACATGCGCACGCTAGTAGGTTCCAAACTCATGTACCATTCCAAGGATGGCCCGGACAAGCTATCCTGAAAGAAGTGCATCAGTAACTTCTCGTCTTCAGAGTGAGCGGACATTTTCCGGTAGTATGATCTCAGGTGGACGTGAGGGCAGGTGGTGCCCTTGTACTTCTCAAAGTCGGGTACCTTGAACTTGGGAGGTACCTTGAAATCAGCAATCAATCCCAATTTGGACATGTTGACACCCATAGTGTTCAGGTTCTCGAAATTCCTCATTTTGTCCTCGAGTGCTTTAAACCTTAGACGTGTTTCAGCAGTCAGCTCTCCTTCAGCACCCTTCTGGAAGAACAAATCTTCTTGACGGTCTTCTAACCATGGCTGAGGCCCATACAAATTTCCAACACCTGCGTTGCCGTTGCCCATTCTGACATTTACATTAGCTTCGAAGTTCCCATTACCGACGCCAGTCGTATTACCATTAGGCCCCATGTTAGCGATCATATTTCCGTTACCACTACCATTCCCCCCGGTCACGGGGATGCCATTCTGAGGAGTTTCAACAGGTGGAGGGGTTGGAACACTCCCACCATGGAGTACACCATTGCTGTCAACCCTTGAAATCAAAGGCTGGACCAATGTTCTGAGCTGGTCTTGGTCGTTGGAAACCACTTGCATGAGCTCCATGAAGCGGTCCATCCTCTCTCGGAGTTCTTGAACGTCAGTCTGCACTTGCTCCATTGCTCTAGCTTGATTTGCTCTGGTCGGATAGCGGTGGATTGGCCTTTGATCAATCCTGGAACAACCTGTATACACAAAAGGGTTAGAAAAAACGACAAAGTGCTCGTTATGCAAATGCTTCATGCAAATGCAAACGTGTTTCTGTGCGTTAGGGAGATTCCCCCCCCCCCCCCCCCCCGATCCTAGTGCCTGAGTGCCAGTGCTGATAATAAGAAGTCTGATTCCAGTCATGGAAATAACATCTCATATATATAAAGAAAGCCCATCAAGGCGGTACACAACGTCACTGAGTACAAGCAGAATCAATAGCATGACCTCGACCAACAAGCCTGGTGATGGTCAACATACAACAATGATCAAAACAAAAGGATTACAAATATAGTCAAGCACGGCCACGGCCGCGAAATTCTTCTAACAGATCCCTCGTTCCTGGATGATCAGGCTATGTGAGCAACCCTTCGACGAGTAACTCCCTCTTCCTAATAGTGTATTGGAGACCTTCAACTGAGTCTTCCCATGCTCCTTTGCCGAAACAATCTTCTAACTTCCGCTTCTTGGATTCAAACGTCAGTTTGCGCTCCTTCAGGTTAGCAAGAGCCTTGTTCAGCAGGCCTTCAGCAGCATATCTGCGAGCGGTTTCTTCATTAAACCTCTTCTCACTAGCCTTCACCTAGGCTTTCAATTTGGAGATCTGCTGTTTCAGTTTATCCTCTCGTTCCTTACCGTTGGCTAGGGTGGCCTTCCAACGCTAGTTAAACTTGGATATTCTCCGGTACGCTTCATCCAAGTGCTGCTTCTTAGTGGCCAGTACGTCATTGACAACTTTGAAGTCTCGACCCAAGCGCTCATGCTCAACTATCTGCTTAGTCAAGTCCGTCCCTAACTGGTTCACCAGCTCTGTCTGCCTCCTGAAGGAATGGACGGCTCGCTTCTCTCGCTTCTGAGCAGGGCCAATTCTTTCTCCAGTTCTTCATTTGCCTTCTTCAGCTCATCTCTCTCAGCTAACACCTGATTATGCTGCTGAATAGGCACGGTGGTAGGCTCTTCAATCACTGGAGGGCTTTCTAGCTTGGCAGGAGGAAACGGCATCCCTATGATATCTGCTCTGGCTCTGATCCAGGTCACATACGGAGCGTAGGCTTGGCTATTACTTTTCCCCAGCAACGGCTTGCCCTGCTTACAGATACCCTTCCAAGCGTGCTGAAGCTTAGATAACATATCCCCCTCTAGAAGGCCAGTGAGGTACAGAGATTCCTGCACCTCTTCATCCTTCGGCGGAGCTCTCAAAGCATAAGCAAACTGTCGGACCAGCAAAGATGGATTGTAGTTGATACAACCTTTCCTGCCTATCAAAGGCACATTCGGAAACCCACTGTAGTTGAAGATAATCTTAGTACCCAACCTATCTCTATCAAACCAGGCAATATCCTCCGCTGATAGACTCATCAAATGCTCAGACCAGTCAGCTGTGGCTGCAGACGAAGCAAAGGGACCCTTCTTGGGTAGGTGACTATCAAGCCATCTATAGAGCAGGGGTACACAGCACGAGACATTCTTTCCCCTTCTATTCTCGTTTTTGTAGTGGACAGAATGGTAAACATCTCCAATCAATGTAGGGACTGGATTCCCTGATGCGAAGATGTGAAAGGCGTCGAAGTCTACAAAGTCAGGCATATTATGGAACGGAATGATGTCGTATATGCACAGAGCAAGGATGGCGTTGAACACGATCCAACATCCGTCTTTGGCGCACTGCTGGGCCTTTCCCACTAAGAACTGCAAAGAGAAGCCGGGAACCCTGTTCCAACTAGACAAGACCAACTCGGAGGCATCCAGATGAAGTGAAGGAGCTAGACTAGCCAGATTAGGCTCAGCATCCATATGAACAAAGGGCATCTGACTCTTGATAGGCACACCTAACAAATCAGCATACTCCTCTAGGGTAGGTACGAGAATAAAGTCCGGGAAAGTAAAGCATCTCAAAGGAGGATCGTAGAACTGCAACAGGGCGTGCAACCCATTCAACTCAAACACAGAGGGTTTACGAACCAGGCTGAGCAGTTTCCCATAAGACTTTATGAATTCACCTCTCACAGAATCATCTGCCAAAGCAATCAAACCAGTCAGCTGAACCGCATCAGGAGTGGGGAGCTTGTAGGCCACAGTCTTCCTCAGAGAACCCATAGTAGCACAATAGAAGGCAAGAAAACCTGAACCGGGGAAAACGGTACCTGCGACACAAACACACGTTAATGAAATACAAATGGGTATGCCAAGCAATGTAAAATGCAATCATGCAGCAGGAGATCAAGACAATTGTGCTGTTGAAGAGATGAAGGTTCTGTGTCAACAAAACCACAATACTTCTCTGTCAAGAACAACCACTATCTCTGATAAGAAGAAAACCCTAGTATCGGACCATAAATCTGCACTATCAAGCACACACATCTCTGTAGATAAGGACCTCTGATACAGGACCATAACTCTGCTCTGTCAAGAACAAATACACATCTGATGATGAGAACCTATGATACCAACAAAACTGATTCACTATCAAGAAAACCAGGTAATCTGAAGGTTAAGGTTTCCTGCAACAGACCCGACCCTGCTCACAGGTATGGACCTGAACTGACACGTGTTCGGCATCCTATGCGGTCATCAGCGTCACAGACATTCAAGAGGGGTGATACGATACCCAGAAGGTGTGGCATCACCATCTCCTGAAGCGGCCTCACTCAGCTGAATTCCAAATGATCGGTCCCCATGTCGCTACTGCGAAAATCGGCGCCGGCTGAACAGAAGAGTCGCCACCGTGCGTTATTTATCCCAACGGAGGGAAAGGAAACGCTCGAAGTAAACCTAACGCAAAACGGGAAAGGAATGGTCATCGCAACCAAATCCTGGATTCGGGAGTCGGTTACGCAAGGGGAAGGTATTAGCACCCCTCACGTCCGTCGTACTCGACGAGATCCACGCTTGTTTTCTGGTACGGATTGTTATTCTATCTACTCTACAGGTCAAGGGTTAAAATAAAATAAAGTGACTCGGCAAAGTATCGCACTTTATGCCTACGTATTCCCGTCTGGAACGAGAAATCAGAGTCAACGTAGTTCGCCTACCTACTGGAAAGGAGGGGAAGGTTACTCGTTAGGATATCGCATCCTATGCCTACGTACTTTCATACAACATGAAAGATCAGAGCAAACGTAGTTCGGGCCACGTACGACACAAGTCTGTCTTGATTGCTTTTATCTCCTTCTGAAAAAGGGTTTTCCTGATTACTGGTCCAAGCGGACAAAAATGACGTTTTGATGAGTTCACATTCTTTTACGGAAGAAGTGTCTTTTATTGGATTTGAAATCTTATTGTGTTTTTTCTGTTTGTTTTGAGGAAGAAGAGACAGAACTCTACCCTATAGTTGAAAAGGGGATCAAACTAACCTAATGTTATCATGCATGGGTTAAGACCTAATGTCTATCATGCTCCTCTCTTGCCAGAGAGAAACAGAGATCCTAAGGGAATAGACGGAAACAGAAACAATAGCATATATACAATAAAGCAGTAAAATGCATGGATGCAACAATACAAGCGAGGCAAGGGAGTCTCACTCAACCTCGAACCTAGAAAACAACAGGCAAAAGCGAACAAAATTCGCTTTCAACCTAACAGTTTAAATGGCACACAATACAGTCAGGGAAATTCAAACAATACATCAAAAATTATAAACAGCAAAAATAAACAGCAAACAACAATCTTCATCAACATCTGCCTTCAAGTCATCTTCAACCATCTACAGGCTTCAGGCAAGCATCAGTCTTCATCTTCACAGCCTTCAAGCAAGGTTTCTATCTTCAATCTTTCAGGGCTTTTCTTCAAGTCTCACTCTCCAAGATGAGTATCAGTCAACAAGATGAATTGGATGTTAAGCAGTCAGTTGCCTACCAAGGGTGGCCTACTGACTGTTAACATGATACAGACAGTTTTCTCTCAAAAGTTCTATCTTTTAAATACATTCACTAATCCTTCCAAAGGAAGGAGGTGGATATTTAAAAGAGACTTTGAATCATAGAGAAAGAATGGAGGCAAACAAGACCTTCCATGTTTGTGAATCAAGTTTCTATTCTAGAGCTCTACCTAGCTCCTAGATCCTATAACCTCATCAGCTGCCAGCAAGATATACTCTTCATCAACTCTGGAAATGGGTCTTCACTCCTTTTGTCTTCAATAGGCTTCATTAACAAAGTCTTCAACTCAAACCCCAAACCCCAAGCAGGCCCAATACCCCATACAGTCAAACAAAAAACCCTAGAGAGGGCACACCACACAATCAACCAAATACAGGAAATATACTAGTAGTAATAATAGAATAGGGGAAGTCTAATATTTTCTAATGGATCTACTACTTACCCTCAATACCCCTATAGTCCCATCATTTAATTTGTCCTAGAGAAACCCAAAAGAAAATTGCTTTGTTAAACCTACATTATATTCACAACCCTAAATGATTAGCTTAATGTTTTCTAACTAAACTACCTAAAATAAATCCTTAAAAATTGGTATAAAAATCAAGGGGGCACCTAATATATGTATCTATTTATACTAAGAAAATTGGCCTAAAAATATTAGGAGAGCCACCTAAAAGAAATTCTACAAAAACTATATACAAATTATATCTATTTAAAAGGCATTAAAAGAAAAAAAATATGCAAAATATATTAAAAGAAAATAAAATGGAAATTTTATTACATGATATTTTTCTACACAGGAATATGAAAATGGTAAAAAAACAACGAATCAAAAATATGGAATTTCCAATTTATTATGAATTTTCAAACAATTAAGAAAAATAAAGGAAATCAAGATGAATTAAAATGAGCTAGGGGTGCAGTAAGTAAGAAAATGCATTGGAAAATGGATGATGGGCCCAGACTGGGGGTGCGCGTAGCAAGGCGCGCCTGGGCCCAGTTTAATCAGAAAATACAAAAGAAAAATAAAAACAAAACGGTGCAGAAAGTAACAAATGCAGTTCAATTGGGAATGGGCCTGGCAAGTGGGGGTGTGGCTAGCATTTTGGACTAAGCCCAAGAAGGGACTTTAAATGAAACGAAGCGCTTTGTAGCTTCAGACTCTTCCCTCGCGTTTCAACTTTAAACACAGGTCGTTAGATGTGAGTCTTGGTCAATGGCTTATTTCTGATCCAACGGCGTTGAACTCGTCTTCTCCAATGGACCTAGGGTTTCTACCATGAACACCATAAACGAGCTTTGTTGCACCAGACTTCAACACACTCATACAACTTCGTTTCTCCATAAAATTCAAATCCGTAAAAAGCAAAGATGCTCTATTTCTCGAGCAGAATGCAACCATGCTAATAATTCTCACTGAAACCAACTGAATCAAGAAACCCGATGGTACACTTCCATGGATACTCAAACTTCCAACTTCTTCTTTTTCCAATTTCTTGTCATCAAAATACTCACCTTGTATCACTGATTAACCTAAGCTAAACCACATGAATTAAAACCTCCTATTCTTCTAGTTCTAGATCCAAACAGTTGGTGTGCTCAAATATCAACCTCCACCAAATTCAGTCAAAATCTCCAGAATTATTCATCTAACTACCTAGGTTATTCTTACCCTAACCAATCTACATCATGCTAACTAAATCAAGCTAATTCGAAGAGATCACTAACCTGGTAGAAATCTGAAAACAGATAGATGAACTCTTGGATTTACAGCTAGCAATGCTCTGGACTTGATCAATGGCTATGGATCTTGGTTCTGTATGCACTTGTTCTTGCTCAGATGCCTTGGATTCTTGTAACTAACTCTTCTTGCAATTTGGATGATGAACTTGCAGCACACGATTATGACTTCAATGCACTCAGATCTTGCTTGGGATGTGATCAATGATGATCATGGAGCATGGTAGGATCAAGAACTTTGCAGAATGATGAAGAATTGGGAGAGTTTGAATGAATTTGCAAAAATGCAAGAGAGAGTGAAACTAGGTGTTTTGGATCAAAAAAAAGTGCAACCCTGCATGGAATGAGCTCTAGGGTTTATATAGATGCCCATGGAAACATCTAGAAATTGCTGGAAGTTCCTTGTACACAAATCCCTTGTGATTTGGCATATGTTACTTTAATCATAAGCAAGCCATGATAACTCTCCAATTTTGAACTAAACTCAAAAATCCACTATTGCCAATGGTCTCAAAACATTATTTCCAATCAAAATGACCTATAATTTCATCCCATTTGGACATGTTATGAAAAATCTCATTTTTTAAGTCACTTTTATTCATTAAATTCACCTTTAATTGACCAAATTTGCAACCTTGAGCTATGAGCATTTTCAAACTTTCATGACCACTTTTCTAGACTCAAAATGTCATTTGGAACAACTTTTATGTTGTGAAGTTTTTCATTTGAAGCTTCCTTGTATGAGTTTTAGGCATATGCTTGAAATGACCTGTAATTTCCAAATGACCAAAATACCCTTTGCTTGCCAAAGACATAAGTAGAGTTCCACAAATCATATGAATGCATACTATACCTTTCTAGAAAGATAAGACCATTAGGAACAACTTTCATGTTGGCCAGAAATCCATTTGAAAGCTCCTTGAGGGGTAAAAGTTGCTTGGAAGTCAAGTAACTTTCACAGACAAAATTTCAGTGTCCTTAGATGACCTGTAACTTGCAAGGACCATAACTTGAGTTCTATAAATCTCCTTGATGTCTTCCACCACTCAAATTAAAGGTTTTTGAGATCCTCTACAAGTTTGATGTTGGCCAAGGATCCATTTGAAGCTTGCATTTTGGATTATCTTGCTTGGAAGTCTGACCTAAATCAGGGGATTTTACACAGAAACCCTAATTTAGAAACTCCTCTTCTTCTTGATTCCTCTTGATTTCTCCTTGGCACAACACCACATCCATATCTACATGTCAAATGATGAACCCCACATCTTTCAAATAGACCTTGATGCCCTTCAATCAAGCATTTGACCTAGGGTTGACCCAGATTAAACCATAGTTAACTGTCTTCAACTGCAGCTCTTGTAATCATATCAATAACTTGTCTCACTTTCAAAATGACCCTCTAGGTCCTCCATGATGTCTATATACCCTCCATGCTCAATTCACAGCTCACAACTTCTTTGATGATCTTCAAATACACTCAAGATAGAAGATGGATCCACTGCTTGATCCACTGACTTCTTAGATTTCAATTTCTTTCTAATGACTTAGATAGGCTTGAATTTGAATAAGAACCTCTTAATAGGCTCATAGAGATAAGAATAGTACTTGGTCCCTTGCTGGATGGCTTGCTATGCTATGCTATGCAAATGATTAGACTATGTACATGACTTTATATGCAAATGCTAATGCAATTGAAACATAAACCAAGTGAAGTAGGTTGAGCATATTTTAGGGTGCAACAGCTGCCCCTATTCAAGCGACTTGGACCCGACTGGGTGAAACGCCCGGGGCCTTCAGACATTCGAGGTACAAGACGGTTGAATACTAAGAACCCGAAAATTTGCCAACCGCAGAAATAAACTGCACAGCTGTTTGGGGAACAAATCCACCAACTGAATCTGGTTGTTACGGCAACAACTGATCCGACGTCTGATAATTCTGATTTCAACTTCAACCACCTATGTAACGCCACAGGTACTGAACACTTTTCGCAAAACACCTCTGTCCACAACTGGACTAACCTTATCAACACCAGAAGAGAGACAAATTCGTCAACACGAATAGAGATTCTGTTGTCACAGGAGTAACCTTGTCCACATCTGGACCCAAATTTTGCCAAATCACGAATAAACACAAATCTGTCCACGTCAGGACTCACATCACGGAAAAATCCCGACGCTTTCGCTGGGGAAACATTTCTGTCTAATCACAGGAAACTCCATCCGTCTATCCATACGGGCAAACCATCTGTCTAAACACAGGAAACTCCATCCGCCTATCCATACAGGAAAATCATCTGCCTAAACACAGGAAACTTCATCCGCCTATCCATACGGGAAAATCATCTGCCTAAACACAGGAAACTTCATCCGCCTATCCATACGGGAAAATCATCTGCCTAAACACAGGAAACTTCATCCGCCTATCCATACGGGAAAATCATCTGGCGACACACAGGAAATTTCATCCGCCTATCCATACGGGAAAATCATCTGCCTAAACACAGTAAACTTCATCCGCCTATCCATACGGGAAAATCATCTGCCTAAACACAGAAAACTTCATCCGCCTATCCATACGGGAAAATCATCTGGCGACACACAGGAAATTTCATCCGCCTATCCATACGGGAAAATCATCTGCCTAAACACAGGAAACTTCATCCGCCTATTCATACGGGAACATCATCTGCCTAAACACAGTAAACTTCATCCGCCTATCCAAACGGGAAAATCATCTGCCTAAACACAGGAAACTTCATCCGCCTATCCATACGGGAAAATCATCTGGCGACACACAGGAAATTTCATCCGCCTATCCATACGGGAAAATCATCTGCCTAAACACAGTAAACTTCATCCGCCTATTCATACGGGAACATCATCTGCCTAAACACAGGAAACGTCATCCGCCTATCCATACGGGAAAATCATCTGCCTAAACACAGGAAATTTCATCCGCCTATCCATACGGGAAAATCATCTGCCTAATACAGGAAAATATCTCCGCCTCTGCTACGGGAAATACTCTGTCAAATACAGGAAGATAACTCCGCCTCTGCTACGGGTAATACTAAATACAAGAAAATATCTCCGCCTTTGCTACGGGTAATACTCTGTCAAATACAAGAAGATAACTCCACCTTTGCTACGGGTAATACTCTGTCAAATACAAGAAAATATCTCCGCCCAGCTTTTCTGCCTATCTTTGCAGCAGCTAGCTCCATCAATCACATGGGTAACACAATATGAGTCTAGTCTTCCAATTTTCAGTGCTGACATGGCAGCAAATCTGAGAAGTACTCTACCGGGGATTTTCTGAATCCACACTGCCAGACACCTATTTTAACATAGGCGGAAACTTCCAAAAATCGATTCACGAAATCTTTTGATAATGACCGAACAACAACCTTGAAGAAATACTCCGCTGGAGGGGTAAGAGAAACTTAACCAAGCAACTCTGTGGGGAATAAGGCCAAAACTGACATTATCATTGAATGTCTCATGCCGAGATCTTGAATGTTTGGTAATTAATTTGAGCAAGAGCTCCCTCCACCTGCAAGGGAATCAACACTAGAAACAATCGGTTAACCAACCTGGCTTATGTCTAAAAATGCATATGTTTGACAATGGCGTAATGCTCCATTCGACATGGAAATGCTACGCATTTTTTATTTGGTGGATGCAAGTATGACACTATATACCGATGCAAATGCAGACTCGAACTGCTGGGATACAGAAACCGCTTCAGCAAAATAAATGCTGAAGAGAACGCCAACTCCGCTGGGGGTAACTGGGCGTTACAGAATTATTCCAGCAAAATAAATGCTGGAAGAGCGAAGCCCGCTTCGCTGAGGAGTAACTGAATGCGCCAATCATGATTGGACTTCTGCTGGGGAGCTTACCCGTGCCAATGAAACTGGACTTTTGCTGGGGAGTGAACGGGTATCACACGGTATTCCGACAAAATAAATGCCAGGACACACCACCAACTCTGCCGGGGAGAGTTTTCTTAACCTTCGATTTCCATTGGGAGGAAAGAAAACACTTGCTGAAAAGAGAGAACTCCGCTGAGGACGAAACGATTCTCTTGGGGAAAATCAACTGACTCCGCTGGGGGAGAGTAAATGACCCTACTGGGAAGGGTAAACTGTCTAAACACAGCTCACAAGTTGGAAATGTTAATCTTCTGAGGCTAAACCACTCTGCTCAGGATGGGGGAATCCTGCTGGGGGACACCGCACTGTCTGAATACTGCCTTTGATCTGGGAATCGTCAATTTTGCTAAGAGTGAACGACCTTGCTGGAGAATGTCCTTCGGCTAAGCTGCGACTAGCTGGGGAATTTGATCCTTTTTTAGTAAGGAACACTGTTATCTCAGAAGCGCGACATGCGTGGGGATCGAGTCTTTCCGTTACGAGCTTCTGGTCAGTGCTGTATTCTTTTGATCATCCACTTCATACGGCTATGAACCCTGCAACACCACAAACAAGACAAGACAAGTCTATGCAACCAAATCTATCCAGGTTAGTGTTAGTGACATTATGTTCAGTTAATTCAATGTTTTAGCAATTATTGGTAAGGGCCAGCGACGTTATACACTTGCTAGTTTTATTAAACCTAGGCGTTTATCATGTACAAAACAGTAAAGAATCAGTATCAAATACTGAATAACATGTTTTATTGACTGGGCCCCTAAATGGGCGGAGTTTTGTACACGGGATGTAACTCCTGAAAAGAGGAAGTTGCGCACAACAATTATACAAATATGCACAAGAATCATAAATACAACGACAAATCAAATTTGTACACATGTCGGCAACGGGATGCAAACGAACATCATGAGCTGATCCTCCTATGACTCGCCTGACTCTAGTCTTTTCCCGGGATTCACACTTCCGAAGAGATTGTATCTGATAATCGACCCCTCAGGTATATTCTCCCGCACCAATGCGCAACGCAGTATCGAATTCGGACCGCAGTCATTTGCTTTTCAAATCCCTAACTTTTGCGTGAATCGCCCTTTACGGGTTTTCAGTTCACCGGGAGACCCTTTTCTGCCGAAGCCGCCCAGTGTAGGTTTTCAACTTCGCGGGTGTACATTTTTTCAATTTTATCCCTAACTTTTGCCCGAACCTTTCATTCTGTTTTTGGTTCGCCAGGATGCCCCATTTTTGCCTGGACTCTCTTTTTTCTGTCCAGCGGGTCAATTTCAAGCAAAGTATTTTTTAACTGCGTCCAAATTCACAGGCGACGTAAAGTCTTCGCCGTCCATGGTGGACAACAATAAAGCTCCTCCTGAAAAGACTTTTCTGACAACGTATGGCCCTTCGTAATTGGGGGTCCATTTGCCCCTGTGATCTGCCTGTGGCGGGAGAATCCTTTTCAGCACAAGGTCGCCCGTCTGAAAGCTCCGAGGATGTATCTTCTTATCATATGCTTTCTTCATTCGGCTCTGGTACAAACGACCATATGCTAGAGTAGCTAGCCTCTTCTCATCCATTAAACTCAGCTGGTTCAACCTGTCTTTCACCCATTCTGCCTCGTCTAGTTGGACATCTCGTAATACTCTTAGGGAAGGAATCTCGACTTCCAATGGTAACACTGCTTCCATTCCATATACCAACGAGAACGGGGTTGCCCCGGTTGATGTGCGTACCGTCGTACGATAACCGTGCAAAGCAAAAGGTAGCATCTCATGCCAGTCCTTATAGGTCACCACCATCTTCTGAACGATCTTCTTTATATTCTTATTGGCCGCTTCAACAGCGCCATTCATCTTGGGTCGATAAGGGGAGGAGTTGTGATGCTCGATCTTAAAATTCTGACAGAGCTCCTTCATCATTTTGTTATTCAGGTTTGAACCGTTGTTAGTAATTATCCGCTCGGGGATCCCATATCTGCAAATGATATCTCTCTTGATGAATCTGGCTACCACCTGCTTAGTCACATTTGCGTAAGATGCCGCTTCCACCCATTTGGTAAAATAATCGATTGCTACTAGAATGAACCGGTGTCCGTTAGAAGCCGTCGGCTCAATCTTTCCAATCATATCGATTCCCCACATCGAGAATGGCCATGGCGATGACATCACATTCAGAGGACTCGGAGGCACATGGATCTTATCTGCATAGATCTGGCACTTATGACACTTCCTCGCAAACTTGAAACAATCAGTTTCCATAGTTAGCCAAAAATAACCTGCCCGCAGCAGCTTCCTCGTCATAGCATGCCCACCAGCATGCGTACCAAATGTACCCTCATGTATTTCCTCCATGAGCAGCTTCGCCTCTTTTTCGTCTACACAACGTAGTAGCACCAAGTCGTGATTTCTTCTGTATAGGATGCCGTCCGGATTCAGATAGAAATTACCCGCCAATCTCCTGAGAGTCTTCTGATCATGACTAGATGCCCCAGCCGGATACTCTTTATTTTTCAGGAAATTAAAGATATCAAAATACCATGGTTTATCATCAGATGCTTCGTCAATGGCAAACACGAAGGCAGGTCTGTCAAGCCGAGAGATAACAATTCTGGGAGCCTCATTCCATAAGTTGACTTTGTACATGGAAGACAAAGTGGCCAGGGCGTCGGCCATTTGATTCTCTGCTCGCGGTACATGATGCAATTCAACCTTGTCAAAGAAAGGCAACAATCTCCTTGCGTAATTCATGTACGGTATCAAATTAGGCTGGCGTGTCTCCCATTCCCCTTTTATTTGATTCACCACCAGAGCTGAGTCTCCGTACACATCCAGATTTTTGATTCGCAAATCAATGGCTTCTTCAAGCCCCATGATACAAGCTTCGTATTCGGCTTCATTATTGGTAACTGGAAAGGTCAACCGAGCAGTAAACGGGATGTGCGACCCGTGTGGAGTAGTGATGATTGCCCCTATTTCGCTACCGTAGGCGTTTACAGCTCCGTCAAAGATCAACTTCCATTTGGAGCCCAATTCTGGTCCTTCGTCTGGCAACGGCTCTTCACAATCTTTCATCTTTAGGTACATGATATCCTCGTCAGGAAAATCAAACCTCATCGATTGGTAGTCCTCAATAGGCTGCTCTGCCAAGTACTCAGACAATACACTCCCCTTTATAGCCTTCTGCGAGACATACTGGATGTCATATTCAGTCAAAACCATCTACCAACGGGCAATTCTCCCCGATAATGCCTGCTTTTCGAATACATATTTGATAGGATCCATCTTCGAGATGAGCATAGTTGTATGATTCAGCATGTATTGCCTCAAACGCTTGGCGGCCCAGACTAGCGCGCAACAAGTTTTTTCGAGCATTGAATATCGAGATTCACATTCAGTAAACTTCTTACTCAAGTAGTATATTGCATGCTCTTTTCTTCCTGTCTCGTCGTGTTGACCGAGAACACAACCCATACTTCCCTCAAGAACTGTCAAATACATAATCAAGGGTCTCCCTGCCACTGGGGGTATCAAAACAGGAGGCTCCTGCAAATACTGCTTTATCTTATCGAACGCCTTTTGACAATTTTCATTCCATGTTACAGCCTGGTCTTTTTTCAACAGCTTGAATAATGGCTCACACGTAGCCGTTAGGTGAGATATGAACCGAGCGATGTAGTTCAACCTCCCTAAAAACCTGCGCACCTCTTTCTCTGTTCTAGGCGTCGGCATCTCTTGTATTGCTTTTATTTTTGCAGGATCAACCTCTATTCCTCTTTCGCTCACGATAAACCCCAGCAGTTTACCCGATCTCACCCCGAAGGTGCACTTGTTAGGGTTCAGTCTCAACCTGAACTTCCTAAGCCTTTTGAATAACTTCAGCAGATTCACCAAATGCTCTTCCTCCGTCTGGGATTTGGCAATCATATCATCGACATAAACTTCGATCTCTTTATGCATCATATCATGGAAAAGAGTCGTCATTGCACGCTGATACGTTGCCCCAGCATTCTTCAATCCGAAGGGCATCACTTTATAACAAAATGTTCCCCAAGGTGTTATGAAAGTAGTCTTCTCCATGTCTTCTGGTGCCATCTTAATCTGATTATAGCCCGAGAAGCCATCCATGAAGGAGAATACGGAGAATTGAGCAGTGTTGTCAACCAGCACATCGATGTGAAGAAGCAGAAAATCATCTTTCGGGCTCGCTTTATTCAAATCACGGTAATCTACGCACATTCTCACTTTACCGTCTTTCTTTGGCACTGGTACAATATTAGCGACCCATGAGGGATATTTTGTAACAGCTAGGAAACCAGCATCCCACTGCTTTTGAACCTCCTCCTTAATTTTCACTGCCATATCTGGCCTAGTTCTGCGAAGCTTCTGCTTGACCGGCGGGCATTCTTCTTTTAGCGGCAGACAGTGCACAACCATATCTGTATCAAGCCCAGGCATGTCTTCGTACGACCAAGCGAACACATCACTGTACTCTCTGAGCATTTCAACCAGTCTTCGCTTGAAGTCGCTTTGCAGCGCGGCTCCTATACGGATGTTCTTTTCAACCCCTTCCGACCCCAGGTTAATAATTTCGATGACCTCCTCATGAGGCAGAATGACTCGTTCTTCTTGCTTCACCAACCAAGACAATTCTTCGGGAACGTCGCCATCTTCAACAATCTCTTCTTCGGCCTGAAATACCGGGTGCTCAAAGTCGAGACGAGTCCTAGGTGGTTCAATGATGTCATCTGAAAATGTTATCCTGCAAAAGGAATGGTTAAATGCTTCAAAATGCGTATAAAGCGAATAACCACGTTGCCATTTTATTTGTAAAACACAAAACAGGAAAAACAGAGATCGCAATATTTGTACATGCAAAAACGCCTTTTATTTAATGATTAAACAACGCAATGTACATAACAGCACGACCCTAAGCAAAATCATGATGCCTCGGGTAAGACACCAGATTGTTCAACAATTGAGAAAACAAAGTATTACTGTTTGAAAGTCACAGGAACAATCTTCTGAATAGACCAATTGCATAATCCTTGTCCTGGCACGCTTGGCTGAATCTAGGCGTCCATGTCGCAATCACTGTCTCCTTCTTCGGAATCTGAAACAGCGTTGATGGCCTCGTGACACACTCCACTAGCGGTGATTGTTATCGGTCCTTTGAAACGGGGTGCCCCTGCAGCAGGAGTTGATGACGACGGTTGATATCCTAGCCCAAATCGGTCCATCTTCACGGGAATATCCAGCACCTTGCCCCAGCCCTTGGTCTCACCTGTCTCCACTAGAGCCTGAGCTTCCTTGTATGACGAGACGGCTACCTCTGACGCTTTACTCGGCCCGGAACCTTTGTCCTTGATGCGCAACCCTTCAAAGGCTTGACAGGGTGTTTCATGAATCTCACCGTCAACTTCTACATACTTGAATGATGACAGATGGCTAACCAATATATCTTCTTCGCCCCAGACTGTGACCACACTATCCCCTACCATGTATTTTAGCTTTTGGTGCAACGTAAACGTGACTACCCCAGCACCATGGATCCAGGGTCGTCCGAGAAGGCAGCTGTATGCTGGCTGGATGTCCATAATATAAAATTCAGTTGCGAAAACCTCCGGCCCCACCTGTAGAGGTAACGTTATGGATCCAAAGACTGTTCTTCGTGTACCATCAAATGCCCTGACCACCAAGTCGCTAGGCGTACAAAGGATTCCTCTGATGTCCAGTTTCATCATTGCTTTCTTGGGCAGCACGTTCAAGGAAGATCCGGTGTCTACCAGTACATGAGACATGACTGAGCCCCTACACTCAACTGAGACGTGTAACGCCATGTTATGCTCTCTCCCCTTCGGGGTCAAATCAAAGTCCGTAAATCCCAGGCTATGGCCTGCGTTCACATGTGCCAACACCCCCTCCAGCTGATTCACGGAAACATCTTAGGGTACGAAAGACGTATCCAGAACTTTCAGCAATGCATTTCTATGAGCTTCGGAACACAATAGCAGCGACAATATGGATATCTTTGACGGCGTCTGTTGAAGGTGCTCAACAATCTTATAATCACTCTTACGAATAAGGCGCATGAACTCTTCCACATCCTTCGATGACGTTTCTTTTTCGTTCCTCTGCACAGGGACATTTTCATTCATCTTTCCTTTTCCTTTCGCCAGTCGTTCAGCCTCTACCTCAGGCGATATAAAGATTCTCCCGCTTCTTGTCATCCCTCCGGTACCGACGACGTTGTCTACAACCTCAACTGGCTGTTTATTAATATCAATTTTCACCCCATCACAGTACACTTCCAATCCATAGGTCCAGGGGACTGCCTTAGTGCTCTCATAAGGGATTGGTCCTGCCTTGGTGATAGTGATCGGCGGTCGCCTGGCCGGCGCCGTTATAGTTATCGTTTTTCGGGGAATCGTCACAGTAGCTACATCACTTTGCTCGTCTGCTAATACCTCTGCAGGTTCTTCAACTGCCGTTCTGTCGAATTGCAATGTGCCTCCATCTATTAAGGTCTGAAGACCCTTCTTCAATTCAGCACACCCCCCAGCTTGGGTCCAACACTCTAAACAATACTCGTCGCAGCCTGGATACACACCTCCTTGCAATAACCTTCTCTTTATCTCGCACAACGGTGTCTTGAGGTCATCAACATTCATAATCAAGTTCAAACCCTCCTCGGTTAAAATAGCATTTGCCCCATGATTGGGCATGGGCTTTTGCACTATGTTCGGACCTGCCTGTCCAAAATTGATAGCCTTACTATCCAATAGATCCTGCACCACATGTTTGAACGTGTGGCAACTCTCTACATCGTGGCCAGGAGCCCCAGAGTGGAATTCACAGTGCTTGCTTGCGTCAAAGCCGTACGGAGGAGTGCCTGTTACCGGCGCCATAGTTCTTTTTTCTACCAAGTTCAAACCCAGTAACGTCTGTAGCAATTCTGCATACGTTGAAGGAGGCTTTTCAAACACCCTCCTTGGTCTGCCCCCCTGGATTTTGCGCTGGGCAGGATGTACCCCCTGTCGTGGCTGTTGTTGTTGTTGTTGTATTGGTTGTTGCTGAAATGGAATAGTAACACTTGCCACCTGCTGCGGCTGATTGTACTGGTTTCGACCTCTGCCCCGGCCTCGGCCTCGGCCCCCAAACACTGCACTTGCATCACCTTGGCGGCGCCCACCGAAAGCCCTTCTGTTACTGCCAGCTGAAGTGGATTCCTCAGCTTAGAATCTTCCCTGTTTAATGTTGCTTTCAATCTTCTCACCCATCAGGATTAAGTTTGAGAAACTGCCTAAGGACGTGTGAAACAGCTTGTCATAAAATATACCGGTAAATGTTCCTATGAACATATCATTCATTTCTTTGTCCTCCAAAGGAGGATGAACTCGAGCAGCCATGTCGCGCCATCTCTGCGCATACTCTTTGAAGCTCTCGCCCTTCTTCTGGGACAACCCCTGCAATTGGACCCGGTTGGGTGCCAAGTCACTGTTGTACTTATAGTGAGCCACAAACGCTTCAGCCAACTGCTTCCATGTCTTTTTCAGAGTTGGTTCCAATCCCATATACCACTCAAGGGAAGGACCAGACAAGCTATCTTGAAAGAAATGCATCAGCATCCTCTCATCGTTTGAATACGCCGACATCCTTCTGTAGTATGACCGCACGTGCACCTTTGGACAGGTATCCCCCTTATATTTGTCGAATGTGGGAGCTTTGAATTTTATTGGTACCCTCAGGCCAGGCACCAGACCCATTGTAGTCATATCTAAGCCAACAACGCTTTGATTCACGACCCCCTTCATCTGCTCCTCGAGCATCTTGATTCTCTGAGAGTCATCCATAGGACCTTCGAAACCTCCACCGGAGAAAGCATCCTCTTGCTGATCTTCTAGCCAATTACCGTTCCCAGTTCCGTATCCATCGTACCCGTTGTTACGGCCAACTCTAGTCTGATTCATTACAGGGCCTCGCCCCTTGTTACCATACCCCGGAGCGACTCCTGCAGGTCCAAAAGCCATTAACCCAGCGCCATTTCCATTTCCGAATCCGCCATAACCCTGATTAGTCATACCAAATTCGTCATGTCCGAAGCCCTGCGCGTTGAAGCCGTACTTCCCAGCATGATCAAACCCCTGGTCATTGAAGCCGAATCCATTATTACCGAAGCCATTACCTCCCATATTATCACCCAGGTTGACATCTCCGAACCCAACGTTGTTGACGACAGTCTCGTTACCGATTCCAACGTTACTGTTCCCGGCGGCAGCGCCGTTGTTCACATTGACAACAGGTATGTTTACCACAGGTGGAGCTACCGGTGTGGGAGTACCATCCCCGTGAATAGTGTCAACTCGCACAGAATGATGGTCTTCATTTCCGTGCCCAGCATTTCTTACCAACAAAGGTTGCACCAAATCTTGCAAATTCTCCTGGCCTTTCGCAATGGTCTCCATTGTCTGCATGAATAGCGCCAGCTTCTCACGCATGTCCTGCATTTCATTCTGCATCTGATCCATAATTCTTCGGCAGTTGGTACGAGTGGAGTATCGGTGCGGGCGCTGACTTTCAATCCTGAAAAGACCTGAACAGTGCAGGAAGTGAGATACAGTTCAATAATCACCTGTAATGCAATATGAATGTGAATGTAATGCAATATGTGTCTGTGCATTAGGGAATATCATTCCCCGATTCTAGTGCGAATGTGCCAGTGCGGTGACAGTGCTAGCAATACGAAGTTCGGAGCCGAATCATAGAAAACACCTCATATATTGTGGAGAAATCCATTAAGCCAAGAATACAATATCAATGAGTGTACAATAAGAAGGCATGACCTCAACCAACAATCCTGGTGATGGTCAGCGCTATGCAAATAAAGCATACACATTAATACATGAAATGGTCAAGTACTCCCATAGGCCTGGTATTCCTCTAATAACTTCTTAGTCTCTGGATGACTTGGTCGGGTAAGCAGACCCTCAACAAGTAGATCTCTTCGCTTGAGAACACGTCGCAAATCACCAGCGGATTCTTCCCATGCCCCTTCTCCGAAGCGATCCTCTAGCTTCCGCTTCTGAGACACAGCTTCTTTCTTGCCCTCGATGACCTTGTTCAATGCATTCTGGAGACTATATCTTGCCGTTACCTCTTCTTCATACTTCTTAGTGCTAGCCTTCAACTGTTCTTCGAGTTCGGAAATTTGCTGCTTCAATTTGTCTTCCCTCTTTTTGTTGTTGGTTAGCGTAGCATTCCACGTTTTGTTACAAGAAGAGATTTCCCGGTGGGCGGCATCGAGTGCTTTCTTTTTGGACTCCAACACATCATGGGAGCTTCTGAATTCTTTCCCCAGGCGTTCACGCTTCTTTTTCTCTTCAGTCAATTCAGCACCTAGCCTGTTTACTAACTCGATATGCTGTTGGAAAGAATGCACAACCTTGTTCTTCTCACTACGCATCTGAGCCACTTCCTTTTCTAACCCTTCATTGATCTTCATCAAGGCTTCTTTTTCTTTTACAACTCGCTCGTAGACCTCCATAGTAACAGTGGTTGGTTCTTCCACCAGAATATGACCAGGGACTGGTGCAGCTGGAAATGGCATCAGCAACTGTCTTGCTCTCTCTTGGATCCAAACTTTGTATGGTACATAAGCCTGACAATCATTCTTCCCCAACAGTGGTTTCCCCCTTCTGTTGATACGCATCCAAGCGTGCTGAAGCTTGGCTAGTAACTCTCCATTCAACTCACCGGTGAAGTACAGAGATTCCTGTACTTCTTCCTCCTTAGGTGGGTTCTTCAGCGCGTATCCAAACTGGCGAACAAACAGAGATGGGTTATAATTGATACACCCTTTTCTTCCTATCAAAGGAACATTAGGATATCCAGCGCAGCTGAAAATAAGCTCAGACCCCAGTAAGTCTCGGTCAAACCACTCAATGTCTTCAGAAGATAGTCTCATCAGGCGCTCTGGCCAGTCAGCTGTAGTTGCACTATCTACAAAAGGTCCCTTCAGGGGGAGATGGCTCTTAAACCACATGTTCAACAGCGGCGCACAACAGTAAACAGTCTTTCCTCTTCTATTTTCATTTTTGTAGTGCAATGAATGATAGAGATCTCCAATCAAAGTGGGTACCGGGTTGCCAGCAGCAAACAGATGAAAAGCGTCCAAGTCCACAAAATTGGGTAAGTTGGGAAACAGCACTATTCCATAGATGCACAGAGCCAAGATAGCATTAAAGACTATCCAGCATCCGCTCTTGGCGTACTCTTGAGCTTTGCCAACTAGAAAATCGAGGGAGAATCCTGGAACCCCAAGCTAAGAAGTCACTAATAGTTCAGAAGCGTTCATGTGCAAGGCCTTAGCTAAGTCCTCCAGCTGGGGCTTAGCGTCACGATGGATGAAAGGAACCTTATTTTGCACCGGCAGCTCAATAAACTCCGTGTATTCCTCCATGGTAGGCCCCAAAATAAAGTCAGCAAACGTGAAACACCTTAATGCAGGGTCATAGAATTGCATCAAGGTGTACAGCCCATTCATCTCAACAGCAGTTGGCTTGCGGACCAGTCTCAACAATCTTCCATGACTCATCCTAAAACTTCTCCTAACCTCCTCATCAGCAAGGGACATCAGACCAAGTAGGGGAGTAATGTCAGGTGTAGGTAACTTGTACGCAACTGTCTTTCTCAAAACATCCATGATCAATAAACAGAAGTCCGGGCACTAGAATCAGGGAATATACAAATGCACCTGCAGCACAGACACATGTTAATGAAATGCATATGATAATGGTTATGCGAGCAATGCAATGCAAATAGATGCAACAGGGACCAAATGCCATGGCTGAGAAGCCTGAACCACATCAAAAGTCTCAGATAGACCCTCCAGAATTCCTCAAACCCTGGTCTTAGACAGACCCAATACAAAGCTCCAGCACTGGTCTCTGATAGACCCCATAACATAACTCTGACTGGTCTCTGACAGACCCTATATCATAACTCCAACTGGTCTTTGATAGACCTCTCAACTGTCCATAAATACCCAGGATCTCAGATCAAGAAACAAACCGGTATCTGAAGGTCTAGTTACCTGCATAGCCCTAAACCCTCTCACAGGTAGGTGTCCTAGTAACTGACAATGGTATGGCATCCTATGCGGTCGTCGGCGTCACAGACTTTCAGGGTTGATGATACGATTCCCAGAAGTAGTGGCATCATCAAATCCTGAAGAGGCCTCACTTAGCCAACTTCCAAATGATCGGTTCCCGGAGTCGACAATCCAACTAACCAACAACCCCTTCGACCCAAAGGGTAGAAAAAGAAGTCAACTAGAAGAACCTCGTCCGAGTGTAGATTTTGTGGGACACTAATGCAAGCAAAGCCGGCACGCGCCCACTACTTTCTACTCTAATTGTAAGTGCCCTTAAGCCCAGGTCCGGCTTATCTCTCAATCATAGACACCCGTCACACCCCAATACAGCAATAATAACAATAATATAATGCTGAAAGTAAATGACAGAAAAAGTAAATCCATACAAAATCCTCGACGGGAAAACAAGCGTTAGGATTGACTCGCTCAAGGGACGTTGGATCCCAAATGCATAAGGAACTATCGCAGTCCTTAGCAGCCAGGGGACGTTGGATCCCCAGCAGAGTCGCCAGCTGTCGCTACTGCGAAAATCGGCGCCGGCTGAACAGAAGAGTCGCCACCGTGCGTTATTTATCCCAACAGAGGGAAAGGAAACGCTCGAAGTAAACCTAACGCAAAACGGGAAAGGAATGGTCATCGCAACCAAATCCTGGATTCGGGAGTCGGTTACGCAAGGGGAAGGTATTAGCACCCCTCACGTCCGTCGTACTCGACGGGATCCACGCTTGTTTTCTGGTACGGATTGTTATTCTATCTACTCTACAGGTCAAGGGTTAAAAGAAAATAAAGTGACTCGGCAAAGTATCGCACTTTATGCCTACGTATTCCCGTCTGGAACGAGAAATCAGAGTCAACGTAGTTCGCCTACCTACTGGAAAGGAGGGGAAGGTTGCTCGTTAGGATATCGCATCCTATGCCTACGTACTTTCATACAACATGAAAGATCAGAGCAAACGTAGTTCGGGCCACGTACGACACAAGTCTGTCTTGATTGCTTTTATCTCCTTCTGAAAAAGGGTTTTCCTGATTACTGGTCCAAGCAGACAAAAATGACGTTTTGATCAGTTCACATTCTTTTACGGAAGAAGTGTCTTTTATTGGATTTGGAATCTTATTGTGTTTTTTCTGTTTGTTTTGAGGAAGAAGAGACAGAACTCTACCCTATAGTTGAAAAGGGGATCAAACTAACCTAATGTTATCATGCATGGGTTAAGACCTAATGTCTATCATGCTCCTCTCTTGCGCAGAGAGAAACAGAGATCCTAAGGGAATAGACGGAAACAGAAACAATAGCATATATACAATAAAGCAGTAAAATGCATGGATGCAACAATACAAGCGAGGCAAGGGAGTCCCACTCAACCTCGAACCTAGAAAACAACAGGCAAAAGCGAACAAAATTCGCTTTCAACCTAACAGATTAAATGGCACACAATACAGTCAGGGAAATTCAAACAATACATCAAAAATTATAAACAGCAAAAATAAACAGCAAACAACAATCTTCATCAACATCTGCCTTCAAGTCATCTTCAACCATCTACAGGCTTCAAGAAAGCATCAGTCTTCATCTTCACAGCCTTCAAGCAAGGTTTCTATCTTCAATCTTTCAGGGCTTTTCTTCAAGTCTCACTCTCCAAGATGAGTATCAGTCAACAAGATGAATTGGATGTTAAGCAGTCAGTTGCCTACCAAGGGTGGCCTACTGACTGTTAACATGATACAGACAGTTTTCTCTCAAAAGTTCTATCTTTTAAATACATTCACTAATCCTTCCAAAGGAAGGAGGTGGATATTTAAAAGAGACTTTGAATCATAGAGAAAGAATGGAGGCAAACAAGACCTTCCATGTTTGTGAATCAAGTTTCTATTCTAGAGCTCTACCTAGCTCCTAGATCCTATAACCTCATCAGCTGCCAGCAAGATATACTCTTCATCAACTCTGGAAATGGGTCTTCACTCCTTTTGTCTTCAATGGGCTTCATCAACAAAGTCTTCAACTCAAACCCCAAACCCCAAGCAGGCCCAATACCCCCACACAGTCAAACAAATAACCCTAGAGAGGGCACACCACACAATCAACCAAATACAGGAAATATACTAGTAGTAATAATAGAATAGGGGAAGTCTAACATTTTCTAAGGGATCTACTACTTACCCTCAATACCCCTATAGTCCCATCATTTAATTTGTCCTAGAGAAACCCAAAAGAAAATTGCTTTGTTAAACCTACATTATATTCACAACCCTAAATGATTAGCCTAATGTTTTCTAACTAAACTACCTAAAATAAATCCTAAAAAATTGGTATAAAAATCAAGGGGGCACCTAATATATGTATCTAGTTATACTAAGAAAATTGGCCTAAAAAGATTAGGAGAACCACCTAAAAGAAATTCTACAAAGACTATATACAAATTATATCTATTTAAAAGGCATTAAAAGAAAAAAAATATGAAAAAAATATTAAAAGAAAATAAAATGGAAATTTTATTACATGATATTTTTCTACACAGAAATATGAAAATGGTAAAAAAACAACAAATCAAAAATATGGAATTTCCAATTTATTATGAATTTTCAAACAATTAAGAAAAATAAAGGAAATCAAAATGAATTAAAATGAGCTAGGGGTGCAGTAAGTAAGAAAATGCATTGGAAAATGGATGATGGGCCCAGACTGGGGGTGCGTGTAGCAAGGCGCGCCTGGGCCCAGTTTAATCAGAAAATACAAAAGAAAAATAAAAACAAAACGGTGCAGAAAGTAACAAATGCAGTTCAATTGGGAATGGGCCTGGCAAGTGGGGGTGTGGCTAGCATTTTGGACTAAGCCCAAGAAGGGACTTTAAATGAAACGAAGCGCTTTGTAGCTTCAGACTCTTCCCTCGCGTTTCAACTTTAAACACAGGCCGTTAGATGTGAGTCTTGGTCAATGGCTTATTTCTGATCCAACGGCGTTGAACTCGTCTTCTCCAATGGACCTAGGGTTTCTACCATGAACACCATAAACGAGCTTTGTTGCACCAGACTTCAACACACTCATACAGCTTCATTTCTCTATAAAATTCAAATCCGTAAAAAGCAAAGATGCTCTATTTCTCGAGCAGAATGCAACCATGCTAATAATTCTCACTGAAACCAACTGAGTCAAGAAACCCGATGGTACACTTCCATGGATACTCAAACTTCCAACTTCTTTTTTTTCCAATTTCTTATCATCAAAATACTCACCTTGTATCACTGATTAACCTAAGCTAAACCACATGAATTAAAACCTCCTATTCTTCTAGTTCTAGATCCAAACAGTTGGTGTGCTCAAATATCAACCTCCACCAAATTCAGTCAAAATCTCCAGAATTATTCATCTAACTACCTAGGTTATTCTTACCCTAACCAATCTACATCATGCTAACTAAATCAAGCTAATTCGAAGAGATCACTAACCTGGTAGAAATCTGAAAACAGATAGATGAACTCTTGGATTTACAGCTAGCAATGCTCTGGACTTGATCAATGGCTATGGATCTTGGTTCTGTATGCACTTGTTCTTGCTCAGATGCCTTGGATTCTTGTAACTAACTCTTCTTGCAATTTGGATGATGAACTTGCAGCACACGATTATGACTTCAATGCACTCAGATCTTGCTTGGGATGTGCTCAATGATGATCATGGAGCATGGTAGGATCAAGAACTTTGCAGAATGATGAAGAATTGGGAGAGTTTGAATGAATTTGCAAAAATGCAAGAGAGAGTGAAACTAGGTGTTTTGGATCAAAAAAAAGTGCAACCCTGCATTGAATGAGCTCTAGGGTTTATATAGATGCCCATGGAAGCATCTAGAAATTGCTGGAAGTTCCTTGTACACAAATCCCTTGTGATTTGGCATATGTTACTTTAATCATAAGCAAGCCATGATAACTCTCCAATTTTGAACTAAACTCAAAAATCCACTATTGCCAATGGTCTCAAAACATTATTTCCAATCAAAATGACCTATAATTTCATCCCATTTGGACATGTTATGAAAAATCTCATTTTTTAAGTCACTTTTATTCATTAAATTCACCTTTAATTGACCAAATTTGCAACCTTGAGCTATGAGCATTTGCCAACTTCCATGACCACTTTTCTAGACTCAAAATGTCATTTGGAACAACTTTTATGTTGTGAAGTTTTTCATTTGAAGCTTCCTTGTATGAGTTTTAGGCATATGCTTGAAATGACCTGTAATTTCCAAATGACCAAAATACCCTTTGCTTGCCAAAGACATAAGTAGAGTTCCACAAATAAGATGAAGGCATACTATACCTTTATAGAAATCTAAGACCATGAGGAACAACTTCCATGTTGGCCAGAAATCCATTTGAAAGCTCCTTGAGGGGTAAAAGTTGCTTGGAAGTCAAGTAACTTTCACAGACAAAATTTCAGTGTCCTCAGATGACCTGTAACTTGCAAGGACCATAACTTGAGTTCTATAAATCTCCTTGATGTCTTCCACCACTCAAATTAAAGGTCTTGAGATCCTCTACAAGTTTCATGTTGGCCAAGGATCCGTTTGAAGCTTTCATTTTGGATTATCTTGCTTGGAAGTCTGACCTAAATCAGGGGATTTTACACAGAAACCCTAATTTAGAAACTCCTCTTCTTCTTGATTCCTCTTGATTTTTCCTTGGAAAAACACCACATCCATATCTACATGTCAAATGATGAACCCCACATATTTCAAATAGACCTTGATGCCCTTCAATCAAGCATTTGACCTAGGGTTGACCTAGATGAAACCCTAGTTAACTGTCTTCAACTGCAGCTCTTGTAATCATATCAATAACTTGTATCACTTTCAAAATGACCCTCTAGGTCCTCCATGATGTCTATATACCCTCCATGCTCAATTCACAGCTCACAACTTCTTTGATGATCTTCAAATACACTCAAGATAGAAGATGGATCCACTGCTTGATCCACTGACTTCTTAGATTTCAATTTCTTTCTGATGACTTGGATAGGCTTGAATTTGAATAAGAACCTCTTAGAAGGCTCATAGAGATAAGAATAGTACTTGGTCCCTTGCTGGATGGCTTGCTATGCTATGCTATGCAAATGATTAGACTATGTACATGACTTTATATGCAAATGCTAATGCAATTGAAACATAAACCAAGTGAAGTAGGTTGAGCAAATTTTAGGGTGCAACACCCCAGAGTCGACAATCCTCCAAACCAACAACCCCTCAGGCCCAAAGGGCTGGAAAATAAGTCAACCGGGAGAACCCCGTCTGAGCATGGATTTCATGAGACACTAGTGCCTGCAAAGCAAGCATGCGCCCACTAATTTCCACAACTAATGCTAGGTACACTCAAGCCTGGGTCTGGCTTCTCACTCATCAGAATTCCCCTCCCACAACAGCACAGATAATCATATCATACTGAAAATAAAGTGCGGGAAATAAAATGCGATAAGTAAACACAACCCAACAAGTAAACATACAAGCACTAGGATTGACTCTCGCGGGGACGTTGGATCCCCAAACTGACTCGCATAAGGGACGTTGGATCCCAGGAAACTATCAAGTCCCCAGCAGAGTTGCCAGCTGTCTCTACCGCGAAAATAAGGTGCCGGAAAAACAGAAGAGTCGCCACCTTTCGTTATTTATCCCTCAGAACGGGAAAGGAAACGATCGAAAAAACCTGACGAAAAGGTATAAGACAAGGTCATCGCAACCATTGTCTAGGTTCGGGAGTCGGTTATGCAAGGGGAAGGTGTTAGCACCCCTCACGTCCATCGTCCTCGATGGGATCCACGCTTGTTTGTGTTTATCTGACGGGTTGGTTTTATCTATCTACCTATCAGAGAATGAGAAATCAGAGTCAACGTAGTTCGACTAACTATGGGTTACGGGGAAGGTGGCTCGCCAATACGTCAGTATTGTGCCTACGTACTCTCAACAGATATGAGAGATCAAAGCTTACGTAGTTCGGGATAATACGGATTACGGGAATTCAGATTCATCTGTTTTATCGAGTAGGGTTAACAAAAAGTTCCAGCAGTTTGGTGTACGTAGCTCGACCCTTGGAGACTTAGGCGTTACCGTTTGCGGTAGACTGGGAGTTAATGACACTCTTTTCTTCAGAAAAGCTTCCTTTGAATTATGGGCCCACGGGGCAAAAAGGTTTGAAGTTTGTTTTCTGTCTTTTACGGAAGAACTGTTTTCTATGGATGTTTGCAACCAATATCGTGCTAGAGACTAGGACCTGAGAGTGAATGTGTCGCATGTCACCCAAAGGGTGCCATACTAAACATCCAAACTGTTGAAAAGAAACTCTCCAACAATCCTTTCTCAGATAGCTTAAGGCTCGTAACGTACGATGTCAGTTAACCTTTATTACTGTATTTTAATTTGTTTTGAGATGAGAAGAGAGAACGAACAGGCTCAACTAAGGGGAGACTATCAAGTCCTAATGTTGTCATGCCAAGGATTCATCCTATGGTTGAACTTTGAAACAGGGATCTCCTAGAAGTTATCATGCATAAGTTTAAACCTAAAGTTCTATCATCACTTCCTTATCAAAGGAAATGAGATTCCTAAGGGATCATGTCAATGATAAACAGAAACAGATAAAGCATCAACTTAAACTGTAAACGGTAAACGACTGTAAAAGGCATGCAATGCAAGTGAGGGAGGAAATGTGTGTGGGGTATCAGCCTCCACAAGCTCATCTCAACCTCAAGCCAGATATGAATAACTGCAATCATACAGAAGGAATGAAATAAAATGACATCAAGCAAATCACAATAACTTCAATCATACAGAAGGAATGAAATAAAATGCCATCAAGCAAATCACAAACCACATAGGCAAGGGAGCTGGGCTCTACCGAATACCCGCAAGCAAAGCCATACAGTAAAAATACAAGCAGAGGGAGCAACTCAACCTCTAGTGCAATCATGCTCCAAGCCTAACACAATTTAAGTATGAACTTATCCTAATGCATCAAGCAAATCAAACAAGTCACATCAATACAGTTGCACAGCAAGCAAACAGACAGGAAAGGAAACAGATCAACAGCTTCCACAGCTTCTCAGCAAAGCTCCTTTGACAGCAACTTAGTCCTCAGTCTTCAACTGCTCTTCAAGGCTTTCACCTTCAATAACAAATATCAACTTACTTCTTCAAGCTTCCCATACATCCAACATAAGTATCAACTTATTCTTTCTTCTTCAAGCCTCAGCTCCAAAGTAGACTCCACCTTCAGGCTTCAATCCCAATTGCAAGTATCAACTTGTTCCTTCAGGCACTCAATGCATTGAGCACACAAGTATCAACTTGCTTTCCAACTTCAAGCTTCAGCTTCTTCATTCAATCTCCATTTGATCTTCTTCACACAAGTGTCAACCTGTTCTTCTGGATCTTCAAGCCTCAGCTTCAAAGTAGTCTTCAAATACAAAGAAGTAGCAACCTCTAGCATCTTCAATCTTCTAACAAGGAATTCCATCCTCTAGCAAGGGAGAAAGATTCATCTAGCAAGAGCAAGGTTTGGATGATTGACAGCAGAGTGAAGACCAAAGGTCACCACTAAGCACTCCATCATCAGAGAAAGGGACCCTCAAAGGTTCTACCAACTTGTGAAGAGCCACACATCCTACCATAGGAGGGATGAGTCCTTTACAAGGGGACCTTATATCATAGGGAAGAATGGAAGTGATCAACACATTCCATGTTTATGAAAGAAGAGAATCTATCTAGAAGCTCTGCTTGCAAACCCTAACCTTAACACCTAATCAACACTACACCAAAAGAAGGGAAGTCTTCACATCCAAGCTTCTTCAAGCATTCCATGGTAGCCCAAGCTTGTCTTCAACATCATCCAAGAGCAAGAGAGGCAAAACCCTAATCTAAGGGAACTAAAGAAGTCAATCTAGTTGAATTAGCAAGATAGGATCACCTAAAACCTAGTACTAAAGTTAGTCCTAACTAAAATACTAAAACCAATTGTAAAATCATACAAAAATAACTATGGGACCCTAATTCAATCATGAATTAACCATACAAAATCCAGAGGTTGAATCATCCACAAAGTCCTAGAAATAAAACTTAAATCACAAGGTACTAAGGATAAACCCTAAAAAATAGAGCACCTAAAGTTTCAACTTAAAACTACAACCTAACTTCATCACAAAAATGTGAGAAAAATATAGGGGGAACATGCATATCTATTCTAGCTACACACAAAAAATCAAAGCAAGGATCATCACCAAGTGCTCAAACAAAATTCAACAAAACAAGGTATCAACCATGGCCATTTTAATATCAATTAATATTCAAAAAATGCAAATAAAATCATAAATGCATGAATTCTTAATATTTTTAATCTATAAAATTCTTGATTCAATCATGAATCAGGAAAAAAAAGTTTGGAATTAATTGAGTTAATTTCCTATTTTTCATGAATTAATTTCTAAGTCATATGAAATGCACAAAATAAAAGAAAATAAAAGAAACTAATAAAAACGCGTGGCAAATAGCAATCACAAGCAGTTCATTTCAAGATTTGGGCCCAGAGGGGGTGTGAATATCACTCTAAGTGCCAAACCCAAAACCATCCAATTAATGAAACAGTGCGTTTCATTTGAAAACTCTCTTCAGCGCTTGAGGTGCAATCGTGGCCATTCATCCACTGCCTGAGTCCAAGGTCAAACCCTAATCTGAGGGCTCTTGTTCATCGTCCTCAAGTTTGAACTGAAATGGAGGGAGTTCTCAGACGGTGGCCTGAACAGTGGCGCCACCGTCTTCTCCGGTGAGCCAACCTCCACAGGTCATCCAAAATACAAAAACCATACCTCATCCCACTCAAAATCTCACGCTGATCACGAATCTGGCCCCAAAATTTTCTAATTCCTTCTATATTTTCAAACCCGATAGCATTTTCAGAATCCATCCAAATCTTTATTTTCACCATTCTTCAAATTAAAGGTCTCAAGTTAATCCTCACTCTTCACTGATCAATTTCCATTATCCCATTGTGATTAATCCTTCAAGAACCTTGAGATATCAACCTCAACAGAAAATGATCACATGCCTAATTTGTCTCTAATTCACCAATTTCTGATCCTAAATCCAACTACATGTTGCAAGGATCCTAAACACATATGAATTGCTAAGTATCTCCTCCTAAATCATGCATGAGGGTGAAATGTACAAACATTGTTTCAGAGAGGTAACAAAGGTGGTTTTTGCTCACTTCAACTGCCAAGATGATACAGACACGTTCCAAATTCACTCCCAAAGCCTTTGCACACCCTGATTTGGCTTGATTCTCCCTTGAATTGAAAACCCGATTTCAACTTGCACCTTCAAAATTTCTATGGCTCTTTCTGCAACCAGCTTCAATTCCTTTCAAAAAAAATGGTTGAGTTCACTCAATGACTTATATAGAAGTGATTGGGATTGTCTAAAAACTTCTGGATTCATCCAAATGAGATTTTGGATTTTCAAAATCTCTTCAAAATCTCATCCATGGAAATCACCATTCTGACTCCCTCTTGGCATGGCTATGTGTGTAATCAAGTTCTCATGAAATTTTGAATGAGTTTGATAAGTTATCTTCCTTGTTTGCAAGCCAAAGGTATGAATTGGATATGTTGCTTCATCATGAAGAAATGAAATGGAATGTTATGCAAATGAACTCAAATAAAAATTCTAACATTGCCATTGTTTCTAAAATCATTTTTCCAATCAATTTGACCTATAATTTTGTTTCATTTGGTCACAAAATGAATTATTTGAATTTTTGGCCATTAAATCCTTTTAATTCTTTCTTTTTTCAAAATTTCATGAACCAAGTCTCTCCTTGAGCCATTTAAATGCCTCCTTGATGCATGTTCAAGGTTAAAACCCCATTTTGAGAAACTTTATAGTTGAACAAAATTTCATTTGAGGCCTCTAAGTTGGTGAAAATGGCCTATGATCACAAATGACCTATAATCACCAAATGTCCAAAATACCCTTGACTTGTCAAGGCCATAACTTGAGTTCTACAAATCCTATCAAGGACTTATAGTACTCTCTAGAAAGCTAAGAGGATAAGGAACAACATTCATGTTGACCAATAGTTCATAGGAATCACCCTTCTTGGGCAAACGTTTCATGCAAGTTGGGTAACATTCAAGCTCCAAATTCACATTCCTCAGATGACTTGTAACTTGTCAAAGCCATAACTTGAGTTCTATAAATCATATCAAGGACTTATAGTACTCAAATTAAAGCTAAGATCATGCTCTACAACAATAATGTTGGGGGAAAGATGTGATGACAATCACATCTTGAGCTAAATTGCCTTGAAGATAGGGGTCAAACTAGGGGATTTTACACTGTCAAGCCTTAGAAACCCTAGCTTGAAACTTATCAAACTCTTCAATCATGAGGAGTTAACCTTGGAATCATCCTTATAAGATCTCAATGTATCAATCCATGATCACATGGCTCTTGGATTAGGTCTCAACCTTCTTCAAATCATCAGTTGACTTAGGGTTGACCCAGTCTAACCCTAGCTGCACCACTCATGGCTGAGGCTTCTTATTCTTGCACAATGACCTGTCTAGGCCTCAAAGTGATCTTCAACACTTCTCATGAGCTCTCTAAAGACCTCAAGTCCATCCTCATAGCCTCAGAATCATCTGATGGCTTCCCTCAACTCTCAAGTTAGGAGACTTACACACTTGGCTTCAACCACTATCTCTGAGGATCTTTTAACTTCTCTGACAAGGATATCAGCCCTTGAACACCTGAATAAGCCTCCCAGCTAGCTTCAAAGTCTTGTGTAGCCCTTGATTGGTAATCATACCTCTTAATCTCCTGCACACATGTCAATGAAATACAAATGATAATGCTACTGTGAATGAAATGAAACACAAGCTAGGTGAAGAAATGTTGGGCAAATTTTGGGGTGCAACAATACTTTGAATCAAGCAAACTTTAATCATTGAAGCATGTTAACAAACATATATGGATCAAACACAATCAATCTTACAAGATAAATCAAATTGGTAGTTGAGAAAAGTTTCAAAAGAAGAAAAGTGAAAACCCTAAAAACAACATGATTTCCAAGTGAGTTAAATTATTTCTAGGATAGGCATCCTTGAATTCTTCACTTACTATTTGAAAATAGACATGATGAAGAACAATTTGCAAAAAGAATGAGGTAAAAATGATTAAAAAATGATTAGTAAGTTATGGTAAATTCAAATTTGTGATGAAATCATGAAGAAAAGTGATAAAAAAAATGAAGTGTCCTCCACAAGGGTTGAACACACGCCCTCTAGACCACAGGCCCAAAACCTTACCAAACTAGCTATGGTGCGCGTGTGACAACATAAGAAGAAAGAATCAAGATATGTTAAAAATACATGGAAATCACAAAAATTCAAAAGAGTTATCCTCGGCCAGGATCGAACTCATGTAGACAAGGCAAGGAATACACAAGGCACGCAAGTCATAACCACTGGGGTGGTGATACATCCAATGTATCAAGCCACCCCAAAAATACATAACCTTAACAAAGTGGATTTTTGGGCACAAAACAAAGCCAAGCCAAACAAGAAAACTTCAAAACATAATCAATCCAAACTCACTCAAAACTCAATGGATTTTTGCAAAGTTTTAGTCTAACTTGCTTGAAATTGAAAGAGGAATGCAATGGTGCTCTTAATTTTCTATGAAAATAACCACATTTTAAAATTGAATGAAAATGCAAATCAGATGACAATTTGCATTTTCAAACCTAAAGACCAACTCAGTCATGCCACAACTAGGAATAAGGTTCAAACAGGTTCTAAACACATCATATATGAAGTTCATAATCAATTGGAACTTAAATTCTATCAAAAATAACAAGTGACCTATGGAGCTGCAACCATGGCATGGTAATATAAGAGAAGGTTCAATGACAGTTTGCAAACAAAGTCAACTAAGCTTTCCAACATGATTCAACAAATCAATTGTCATACAAATGAGGTTCTATAATCATTCCATCATGAGTTTAAACAGAAACAAAACCTTTTCATAAAAAGTGAAAAAAAAACTTCAAAACCTCTCAAGGTGTACAAACAGAATGACTCGCAAACACATCAGTTTCTCATCATATAATGTTCATACATGTTCAAAAGGACCTATAAATGAGCTCAAACACAAACGTGATATTGGCCCTAGGCAGAATCACAAAATGGCTTATGAAATGAAAATCAACAAGAAAAAATCAAGCATCTAATCTAATGACAGTTTGCAAACTAATGAGAACAATCATAAACAAAGTTCAAACATGACTTGTGGAGGATTCTAAGCATATTCAAGCTAGTGTACATCAAGCATAACCATGGTGCATAATAGTATAGTTAGTAGAGGTGACATACCTCTTGAAGACCTCCAAAGCAAACTCTTGATGCCAAGCTGTCTAGTTGAGTGAGAATGAGTTAAGTATCTTCCTACAACTCCACAACAATATTTTAGAAAACTCAAGTTCCTTCCAAGCAAGCCTTTGTGCAAAATAGATTTGCTTAAGCAAGAAGCAACAAGTGAGTTCTTATAACAAATCTGAAAAATGCCGGTATAGTTGATCATTGATGGTTTGAACAGTGAATACACTTAATAATTAAGGTGATTGAGGTGTTATGAAGGCTAGAACAGGTCTGAGCAGAGAGCTTTCTTGCTTAGTGCAGAAAGTCAAAGTTCTTTGGTTTGAGGGTTGACTTTTGTAAATACTTGGTTTCTGGTGGAAGAAATGGTTGTGAAAGCTTCAATGGATCATTTGTGGTTTGTGTGAAGTCTTGGTAGAGGGTTTCAAAGGTTGGAATTGATTTTGGGATGGAATCTGTTCAAGACAGATATTGGTATTTTGTGAAGTTCCTAAGAAAATGCAAGGCAGGAATAAGGAGCTTGTTTCTTCTTGAATTGAGGGTGGTTCTGATGTGTTTTTGATGCATAGAGGTTGCTCTATTTATAGGGAAAGCAAGAGAATCAAAGGTGAGGGTAGTTCAAACCAATTTGCAAGATCTTGCCTTTTTGGAGGGAAGGGTGAACTTATCCACTTGTGATCTTGCTTCTGCAGGTCAAGCTTGTTTCCAATGCATCTTAGCATTAAAATAGGCTATGATCAAGCTGTATGAGGTAACTAGAGAGATGGAAAGAGGAGAATCTCTATGTTGCAGCAGATTTTGCTTTAAAGCCTTCTCTTTCATCATGTACTTTTGTACTTTCTTTGATTTCAATAATGCTTTTAGCCAAAACCTTGGCTTTGCTATGGATTCCTCTTGCATTTCCATCCATCAATCCCATAAACATCAGATAAAGGGTTAACCAAGTAGTTAAGAACCAATTGGCTAGTTTTTGCATTAGTTCATGACATGTTGAAGTCTTACATTTCAAGCTTTTGGACCCCAACTTCCCTCCTTCGAAACTCCTAGCTCACAAATGTTATGGAGGAGTTCTTGTCCTTTTTGGAAAGCCCTCATCATTATTATCCACTTTCATGTTTTACACAAATTCAAATTCCAAGTGGAACTAGGTCAAACATCCCCTTGAAGTTGGCTGAAAACATGACTTAAAAGTGCCAAAAACATGAAATTTCTCTAAGTGTTTTTCTTCTCTTAACTTGTTTTTGATCATAACTCAAAATATATTCATTTTTTGCACATAGGTCAGTTTGGCACTTTTTTAGGAATTCTCAATACCTTTTCAACAAGCTTTGAACCACTCCATTTGGATGTGTGGTTAGGAAGTTATGGTCTTGCCCCTTTCAAAACCCTAATTTCTGGACTTTTTGATTACTCCTCAATTCTTGATCCAATGGTCACCAAACTTCATGATTATATATGACATAACATTGGGAACATAATTATCTTCAATTCTGGGTTAAAACCCCGTTGGTCAATGAGTTGACTTTTCAGTCAAACGAATCGAACGATTGAAAACCCCCGATTCGACTGTTGGTGTTCTGGGTTCCCTGAGGCCTTGAAACTTCTTGATGGGACTTCAATAAGTCATATATGCTTTATGGACCATGACTCCACCATTGGAATGTAATTTAAACCAAAATTCAAACCACAATTGACTTTCTTGATCTGAAATCCTAATCGGGGGTCCAGGACTGCATTGCTCTTCTTCTTTGGGTGACAACCTCAAATTGGATTCATACTCTATCCAATATAGTATTCTTGATGATGTAGATAGTTGCTACATGGAGAATCAGTCTATAACCTTGACTGATCAAACCATAGAAACCCTGATTCCTGACTGTATGGAACCCTAATTCATCTACATCTTGACAAAGACAAATATGAAATAGGTTAAGGTTAGGTAAATAATGTTGATGCTCCTAGACTGATGATGGAATATAGGGGTCAAAATTTGGGGTATGACACCATGCAAGTGCGCAACAATTCTTCTCAAGTAAGGAATATCTTGTCTCACAGTCATTAAATTTCTTGCTGAGGTAATAGATGGCATGCTCTTTTTACCAGTCTCGTCTTGTTGTCCCAACACACAACCCATGGACTCATCGAGCACAGTCAGGTACATAATAAGAGGTCGTTTAAGAAAAGGAGGTATCAGGATTGGACAATCTTGTAAATATTCTTTGACTTTGTCGAATGCCTCTTGGCATTCGTTGTTCCACTTAATCACTTGATCCTTTATCAATAGTTTGAAAATTGGTTTGCAAGTGGCGGTGAGGTGACAGATGAATCTGGTGATGTAGTTCAGTCTCCCCGAAAAGCCACGAACCTCTCTCTCTGTTCTTGGTGTTGGCATATTTTGGATTGCTCGGACTTTATTAGGGTCCACTTTAATCCCCTTCTGTCTCACAATGAAGCCAAATAATTTTCCAGATCATACCCTAAACGTACGTTTGTTGGGGTTGAGTCTTAGTCTAAACTTTCTCAATCGGGAAATAGCGTTTGCAAATTGATCAAGTGTTCCTCCTCAGTTTGAGACTTGGAAATCATATCATCAACATATACTTCAATTTCTTTATGAATCATGTCATGGAAGAGCGTCACCATCGCACGTTGGTATGTTGCCCCAAAATTATTTAGTCAGAAAGGCATCACTTTGTAGTAAAATGTGCCCCATGGTGTGATAAAGGTTTTCTTCTCCATATCATCTGGGTCCATCTTGATCTGATTGTATTTAGAGAAACCATCCATGAAGGAAAACACTGAGAACTGAGTTGTGTTGTCGACCAATACATCAATTTAAGGTAGTGGGAAATCATCATTACGACTGGCTCGATTTAGATCATGGTAATCCACACACATACGGACCTTTCCATCTTTCTTTGGTACCAGCACGATGTTGGCAACCCATTGCAGATACTTTGCTACAACTAGGAAACCAACATCAAATTGCTTTTGAACCTCTTCACGGATTTTGAGGGCCATATTGGGACGGGTCCTTCTCATCTTCTGTTTGACAGCAGAGCATCCTTCTTTAAATGGTAACTTGTGTACAAAAATGTCAGTGTCCAACTCTAGCATGTCTTGATACGACCAGGAAAACACATCATAGTACTCATGGAGAAGCTCTATCATCTTGTTCTTGACTGCAGCATGAAGAGAGGCTCCTACTTCACTTCTCTTTTATCTTCCTCGGTACACAGATTGATAACTTCGACTTCGTCTTGGTATGGTTGAATGACTTTCTGTTCTTGCTTGAGTATCCTCGCCAGCTCGTCGGAGAGTTCACAATCTTCCTCGTCCTTATCCTCAGCTTAGTAGATCGAGAAATCAAAGTCATATAGGCCAATAACATAGTCAATATCGAGGAACTCGGTGGTGCTTCTGCATGTTTATGATTTATGCAGTTTTTTAGGAAGTGCGTGTATGAAATATTTCCATTTATTGTAGAAACGAAAAAATGTGAAAGAAAATGAGTGAAACTGAACACAAACTTTGATTCATTAATGATAAATAATGATTTAAAACATCGGGGGCCCGGACAAGATACCACTACTCCTTGGGAAGAACATAGGGTTTTTTTATAAAACTAAGAAAATTACGTTTGATGTGGGAAGAACTTGGGAATTTCAATGGTCTTCCAATTGTGGAGCTCCTCTTCAGGCTTTGCTTGACGGGTCTAACTTACAGAAACTTCATCATGGATACCCTGGTCTTCAGGAATCATCGCCACACAGTGAAAAAAGATATGCCCTGCCCTTGTGAATGTCTTTTCCACCAGAGGAATTTGCTTCTTATCATATGGAACCAACACTGAGCTAGAAGATGGCTGATACTCTAGCCCAAAATTTTCAAACTTTTCATTCACTTCGACTAGCTTGCCCCAACTTTTGGTGTTTCCAATTTCAATCAATTCTTTAGCCCTCTGCCAAGATGCCATAGAGGACTCAGGTTGATCAGGGGTTCGTTGCACTACCAATATGCTCACAACTTCCAGTGACTGAAATGGTGTCTCTACGGTCTCTCCTTCAACATCGATGTAGCAGAAGGACGTCAGGTGGCTCACCAAGATGTCTTCCTCTCTGCCAATAACAATTATCCTCCCGTTGGTGATGAATTTCAATTTCTGGTGAAGAGTAGAAGTCACAGCGCCTACATCGTGTATACAGGGTCTTCCAAGTAAGCAATTATATCCAGGGTGGATGTCCATTACCTGGAAAGTACTGGTGAATACGGTTGGGCCTATCTTGATAGGCAATTCCGCCTCCCCAATAACAGCGCATCTGGAACCATCAAAAGCTTTCACAATCAGAGTACTCGACTTCATTTTCAAGCCTTCTAGAGGTAACCTCATCAGAGTAGTCTTTGGGATCACATTCAAGGATGAATCAGTATCTACCAAGACCTTCAACAGCACTGTGTTAACACATTTTATGGAGATGTGCAGAGCCTTGTTGTGGCTTTTCTTTTTCCGCAGTCAGCTCTTCATCATTGAAACCAAGAAAGTTCCCAGTGGTAACATTTTCTATCACATCATCAAATTGAGCCACGGTGATACCTTTGGTGATATGGGCCGCACTCAAAAACTTCAATAGAGAGGTCCTGTGAGCCTTAGAGCTTAGTAACAACGACAACATGGATATCTTAGTCGGTGTTTCATTCAACTGATCCACCACCTTGTAGTCACTTTTCTTTATTATTTTAAAAAATTCCTTAGCCTCCTTTTGTGTAACGGTGGCATTAGGTGATGACGACCCTTCTTGAGATTCTATACATGGAAATGGGATCACAACGGGCGTCTTCTTTCTAGTGTCAACATTTTGATGGGTGAACACTCTTCCGCTCCTAGTCATTTCACCTGGTCCTATGATAGAGGTTACATTTGGTTCAACGGCCTGTGAAGGCTTCATCTCTTGCCCCTGCTTAAAAGCTTTGGGCTTGTAGTTCCATGGGACTGCTTGATCGCCCTCATAAGGGAATGGAGCAGGATAGTAAATTATGATAGGAGAAGCCAAAACTCGTGCTGAAGGTGTATCATAAGGAACATCATAGGGAATGTCTATCACAGACAACGATTTCACAATTCATATTTTCACCAACTCTTTCGATTTGGATCACACCCTGATCTATTAATTCTTGTAAAGACTCTGATATATTCTCATCACTAAGATTATCAATCTTATCCTTTAGAGAGATCAGACCATATTTCTTCAGTTGTTCTCCTATAAATGTCATAGATGTATGGATGTCTTCGACCCTTGTAATTAGTCTTCGCTTGTTACTTTCCTCCACAGCGTGAACCGATGGGCCTCCATGTGTAGGAATATGATTGTTTCTTACGTTCGGTCCTCTAGGGGTAAGAGTCAAATCTTTGGAGTCTAATAGCTCTTGAACACTATTTTGGAAGGCGTAGCAATTTTCGATATAATGTCCTGTTAGCAGGATACAAATCTCTCAAAGTCAGATGGCCTCCTTGCAGGAGAAGAAGGAATATTTGACTGCAAGACATAGGCAAAGGATCCAGTTGCTTCCTCAGAGCTCTTGCATGAAACTGCCATTGAGTTTGATTGTTGTATTGTTGAGGTTGTTGTGCAGGAGCCTATTGATGTTGATGTTGCTGATAGCCTTGTTGAGCAGGTGGTTAATACGAAATCTAAGCAACTGCTGCTACCTGTTGATAAGGAATGTCCACAGGAGCTTTCCCCCTTGTTCCCCTCATTACGACATTAGCTTCACCTTCTTTCTTCTTCTGAAAGTTGAGATAAGGCTTTTTGGACAGACCAGATACTCCGATGCTAGCTTGAATCTTCCCTTCCTTCACGCCTTGTTCAATAGGATCCCCAATGACTACCAAATCAGCAAAATTCGGAGCCCCACTACTCACCAACCTATCAAATAATGGTTCCTTCAGCGTATTCAGAAAATTCCAGTCATTTCCCTTTCAGATAATGGTGGCTCTACTTGAGAAACCAATTCTCTTTAGCGCTGGACATACTCTTTAAAGGACTCTTTTTCTTTCATTGACATGCTTTGGAGTTGCACGCAATCATGCGCCATGTCCAAGTTATACTTGTACTGGTGGATGAAAGCATTGGCTAAGTCTTCCCAACTCTAGATCTGTTTTTGCTCTAGACTCATGTACCATTTAAGTGAGGCACCATTTAAACTGTCTTGGAAATAGTGGATAAGCAGCTTCTCATTGTCATGGTGAGCAACCATCTTCCTGAAATACATGACCAGATGACTCCTTGGGCACACGTTGCCTTTGAATTTCTCAAAATTATGGGTTTTGAACTTAGTGGGGATAATCAAGTTCGATATAAGCCTCATGTTGGTAGTAGAAGATCCGAAGATATTAATACCCTTGATAGCCTTGACTTCCTTCTCTAATGCACGGAACCTTTCGAATGACAATTCTGGCGTGTCCACAACAGCAGGCACAAATGGTTGAGGTACCCTAAAAACGTCGTATTGTTCATTAACGTCGATCATGGAACCCTTTTGGGCAGCAGTAAAAAACCCTGAAGTGTCCAAGTTAATCACAGGAATTGGGATCTCGGCCTCTTTTGTCACCTTAGGTTAACCCAGTTGATTGGCGAGTTTTCGAGCTTCAGCAGTGGTTTCAATGTTGTCTTATTTCTGGGCTACGGTCCGCATAATTTCCAATAGTTGGTCCATCTTAGCTCGGAGGGTATCAATGTCTTCCCTCATGGTATTCTGATTGGCTTCGATCTGCTCGAATGACATGTTGTAGCTTCTTCTCATTTTGTAGCGATGTTGGGTAGTCAGATTGTCTGAAGAAAGGGGGGTATGAGTTTACTTGCTCATTTTTATGTATGCATGAATGAATGTTTTTTGATATTACAGAGCTCGCAGTTATCTTATTATCCATTGCTGAAAATATCAAGCATTTAACATTGCAAATCGTGAAGAGACATAGATAAACAAAAAAAATTCCACTTTTATTCATTCATATTTAAGTACAACGAAAATGAAAATACAACTTCAAAGCAACAAAAGAAATAACAGTCTAAGACATCAAGCTAATTCGCCATTATGAAAGTGACTCCTTGAGCTTTACGAATTACCTTCAAATCCAAGGCAAGGTCTTCGATGAGCCTCTGGCAATACATGATACAATAGTAGACTTGATGCAGAGTGTTCTTTGGACACATTATCAGGTCATCCTCTATCAGCTTCTCAGGAAGATCTTGACCCACTAGATTCATCATACCAGCCAGATTTAGAAACTTTTGCTTCCACTCGGAGTACAAAGCTTGAAGATTAGCAATAACGACAGATCTTTCACCTAAAGCAGCTTCGACTTTCTTGCACTGAGTCATCCACTGAGTACCGATGTTCAGCAAGTCTTGGTAAGCCTTCCCAGATCTCAAATTGTCAACTTGTTCGATGGAATTATCTAGCTGAACTTTCTTTTGGAGATATTCTCTGTGGTATCTCTCATTTTCCCGCCTTTCTTGTTCCACTCTATCTTTTTGATTTTGGATGGTAGCTGAACTTTCTTTTGGAGATATTCTCTGTGGTATCTCTCATTTTCCAGCCTTTCTTGTTCCACTCTATCTTTTTGATTTTGGATGGTAGCTCTCAACTCTTGAATCTGGGCCTCATAATCTATTTTGGCATCCCTCCTTATGATGTTATAGTTTTCCACATCTCTTTCGAGCTCTTAAATCTTTCATTTGGCTTGGCTCAACTCCTCATTGCGGTGGTCCAGGTCGATATTTGCTCCAACCAGGGCACCTCCAACCCAATTCCTTCTGACTTCTTCAATTCGAATCCTCTTCCTACTACTTTCAACCTTTTTTGTCAGTGCTATGCTCATGTCTTCCCAAACTTCTCTTTTGAGTTTGGCCTTATTAAGTTGAACTCGTAGCTGTGTATTTTCCTGCTCAAGCTCCATGATTTTGTCATTAAGCTTGTCTATATCTTCGGAAAAAACTAGAATGGGCTCTAGAGTCAGAGGGAAAGATGATGGATCAAAATAGAAATGTAGCTTAACAATTAAACCCCTTTCCTTTACCCATCTGACATAGGATTCTTTAACAACAATATTCTTCTTCAAATCAGGACTGCTCCTAATCACTTTTGACCATGCGCTCCTTACTCTTCTTACATCTAGGTTTGTAGGAGATACATTATTGATGACGAATGGTACCAAACGTCTGCCTTCAGGCGTACCTTTCATGGGGAGACCAAGTTGTCTTTTGAGCAGCACAGGATTATAGTTGATGCAACCATAAATCCCTACTAGTGGAACATTAGAGAATTCTCCACAAATGAGAATCACAATCTTGATGTTCCAGTCCCTTTTATACCAAGTAATGTAATTGGAAGTAAGGGAGGCAAATCTTTGAGGCCACCGGAGTTGCCTGACAACAAAAGGACCCTTCTGAGGCATATGCATTTTCATCCACATGTGTAACAAAGGAGCATAGCAAAGGAAAGTTCCACCTTTCTTCTCATGACGATTGTAGAAGGTATGATAGTAGTCAGCCAGTAGGAACAGAACAGGATTACTGGTTAAAAAGATCTCTACCGCTGAACGATCTACAAATGTCTCTACCTTTGGGAACAACACAATCCCATAAACCAGCAATGCTAGGATAGCTCCGCGTGATACCCACCTTTCTTCCTTGACACACTTCCAAGCTTTATCTTCCAGGAACGTCCTTGAGAATCCTCCATTGTTAGTCTAGTTGGCCATCACAGTTTTGGTTGGAACATCTAAAGTAGTAGCTACCTTTGGCATAGTAAGATTTTCTTCCATCTTCGGAAAGGGATTGAAGTCTTTGATAGGTTGTAATACTGAGCCAAGGCTGTGAGAGCTTCAACATTGAAATCTTCATCTAGCATATTTAAAATTCTTCCAAAGTTGGTCTGGAACTTGTTATGCTTGATGGCAGTAATCTTTGAGCTCAGAGCTTTCAAGTTGTCAATCTTTGGAGCCTTGAACTTGAAAGTGAAAGTGCTATTTCTATTATCTTAACTTGTCATGATCGCTTTGTCAAATGTTCTAATCTGTAATAAATATAAGAAACTGAGAGCTATGTTTTTTTTTTTTATGATAAATGAATGCATGAATAAATGATGACAATGATTCCCCAATATGGTTTCCAGATAAGTAACTCTGAGATTCTGAGACATGGATGAAGGATACTTTAATTGCTCTCCTTACAAGGATCTCGCAAGGGAGGCCCTAAAGTTTAAAGGAATCCCAAAGTCATAGGTCCATATGACTGTTCATCAGACTTGCCATAAACATGACAGTTAATGACTTCATCATATGAATCTCTTTTGGGTGAGGTCTTCATGTCGAACTATACAAGGAGAACTCCTCGATGCCCCATTCTATGCGACCATCGACATAGGGTTCTAAACAAGGGTTTCAGAGTCATGGACTTCCTTGTTTTCACTTGTTTTCAAATGAGTATGATCCTAAAATGATGATAAAGATCTAAGGGGTCAAAATTTAGGGTATGACAGGGGGGAACTTTACTTGTTTTCACTTCATCGCTTTCTAGTTAGATTTATCATTTTCTAGTTTGTTTCATGTTGTTAGGATTTTATCTGTTTCTAGTTTAATTATGTTTAGTCGAGTCTTAATGCATGGTTTTATGTAGCTTATTGATTTTCCTATTTTCTCGAGCCATACCAAAAAAATTAACTCTGAGATTCATTGGGTCTTTTGAGAGTTTTAGGCTATAGATTAAGTTCAAGGTTAGATTGTGGAGACTTGGGAAAACTTTACAAGATTTGTATCGTTTTAACATTTTAAGTATCCTGAATATGGAGATCTATTTAAGTACTTGTTATGTTGTAGCCTTGAGTTCTCACCCTTTAGTAGTCCTTGAGTAGTTTATTTAGCAGTCAACACCATTCTAAGCACACACTATGTAGGAAGCTGAGGCAAATAAGTGAATGATCTCGAGCTTAAAGAAAAGAAAAAAATGAATAAAAAAAGGAGTGATCCTCATTCGGTCACTTAGCCCAACGATGTAAATCCTTTCATTTGTTGATACTTAAGCCATTGATCAAGAAAAAGAAAAATAATATAATAATGAGATCATAGTCACTAACAGACTATCCTACTATGAGTGTGTAAGGATAACAGGCTTAATATGATTCCGCTAGAATGAAAGTGGACAAAAAAGGATAACCAAGTTAGGCTTAGGCATAATGACATTGTTGCAGTGAAAATTGGATATCAAGCTATTAATTAACTTGAATCTTATTTCTTTTTACAACCAGACTTTATTTTATCCAAAGGAAAGGTCTAAAGAGAGAAAAACCATTTTCGCGATGTAACGACAACGCTTAAGAGATTCGGGGATCGGGGGTTGGTTATACCTAGGGAAGGTTTTAGCACCCTAAATATCTGTAGTACTCTACAGGAACCTTTTGTTTGATTGTTTGCTAAGTTTGTGAAAATGTACTATGGATTTGGGATTGGGAAAAGATAGGTAAATACCTAGATGGTTTTCTAAGTTTTCTCGCAAAGACATCACATCTTCTGCCTACGTATCCTAACTAGGATAGAATCAGAGCAATCACAGTTCACCTCACAAGGGAAAGAACAACTTGATGATGATCAAGGTTCAAGGGGAAAACAAACATGACAATGTTTGTATGGAGTTTGACAAAACTCCCTAATCTAAGTTGTAACATAAAAAGGGGAAAGTAAGAGATCATGACAATGATTCTTACACAGAGTTGATGAACTTTTTCCTAGGGTTCTAGTTGGAGAAAACTCCTAGTACAGGTGGGATTCTTAGACTCAAAGCAAAGTCTAATGGCTTCTAAGCTGGGGTTAAAGTGACTTAACAAAGTCAAGGGAGGGTGAATGAATTATTCTTGACATGAGGGTCAAGTGGGCAGACCTTCCTTTGGAGGGTGATTGAGGAAACAACTGGATGAGAGCTGACAAGCCTCATCACTTGGGGAAAGAAAAATAAAAGGGAAAGGTAACAACATAATAAAACATTTTCATGGTAACAACCAATTGAGCAAACATGTGAAATGATAAGGATGAAAGCACATTGATAATAATCAAGACAAATGAAAATAACGAGAACTTGTAACGACAGATTGCATTCAAATACAGTCAACAGGTGGGAAGAAATAAAAATAGTTATAACTCAAAATGAAAATCCTATCATGTTAACTAACATGTATGGACATGAGTACAAACAAATTTCACAAACAAATCAAAGTGGAACCACATAAAAATTCATCTGCAAATGCGTAAACGAACGCGAAACGCACTTAATTTGCACCCAGTCAAAAGAGGTGATAAAATAGGCAAACGTGAAAATAAAATACATGGCATGAAAGTAGATGCAAAGATGAACAAAATGAAAAAAGAACAGGCGGAAAACGATAAAAAATGAGAGAGATACAATTTTTCAATGTTTTGGTGAAAAATGAAATAAATGCCAAAAGAGTTGCCCTCCTCAGGGGTCGAACTCGTGCGTGCAGGGTCACAGACGTGTTTGGCATAAGGGGCTTACCACTAGGGTGGCTATACATCCGTTTGTATAAGCCACCCCTTTAATTAATAAGGGTAACTTGCAAACCAGGCTGGGCAAAAAAATAACACACTCAAAAAAGGATTTACGTTTTGTATCATAACTTTTCCATCGCTCAACCAAATGCCACAAAATTTATATGAAGCTGGCCTAGAAAAACATGAGGAACATGATGGTAGTGTTGGATTTTCAAAATTCTCATCCCTCTTGAAAATTCGATGACAGGTGCTCTTGTATGTTATGAGATGCAACTTGACATGAACAACTTAATTCAAACATTTTTAATCCAAACCAAGTGCACACACAGATCGTATAAATGGTGATGAATGATTTCCACACTTCAAACAAGCTTGATACAAACAGATTGTGAGATTGATATGTCAAGTGCAGTGTTTGTTGGAAAAATGCATTTTTGAATGAGTAGCTCATGACAGCTAATTTTGATGCCAAATAATTATGAAAACACTTCATAAATGATCAAGGAAGGTGTTCTAAAAATGATTTTGATGTAAACAAGCTTATGTGGAAAAATGACATATGAGATGCTTAATGAAATTTTGATGCATACATGAAAAATATGTAAATCAACCTTTATGCATAAAGAGGCAAAAGTAAGCATTCATACATCTTTCAAATATGAAATCAAACATGTCCAAGTAGTGAAAACCAACTTTCCACAGCCTATGCTCAAAATGATTTTTCAATATGTTTTGCTCTTTTTGACATCAATGTTACAATGAGGAAATTAAGGCAACATATGATGATTTGGAATGGTTTTCTTATGTCTAAAGTATGATGAGGATGATGTCCTTAAAACTCAAATGATTCCAAAACATAAAAACAGGATTTTGGTGTACAATGTGCTATTGTGTGTGTGTGAAGCATGATGATGACAGGATTTGTTAAATTTCAAAGAAAAGCAACATGCAACAAAATCATTAAACCAAAGTGTACCCCTGTCCCAAATATTTTGCATGAAACAAAACTATTATCAATAATATGGCACACTGATGCAGACAGATGGAAGGGCAACTATGGACATTACTACATCTTGACACAGCCAGCTACTCTCCAACAACTCAAAATGAGTTTTGCTGATTCACACATCAAGCCAGCCTCCTCACATGTTTTGAACCACTGATACAAACAATCCTGTCACCCAACAGCAGGCCACAAACTATCTCATGTTCACTAAAGGATTTAACTCTAAACCATCAAAATGCCCTAAGAGCTTCAACAACCTACTCTCACCATAGTAACAGCACACACACATCCTGGTTCTGATGGCCTCCTAACAGCAATTGCCTCTTGGTTTTGTTCAATTCTAAATGATAATCATAGCATGCCCACATGAACAATGAACAAATCAAAGCAAATAAGACTGAGTTGGCAGTTTTGAAAACATGTATTTTTGGGAGATTTATCAACCAAAGACTATTGAGTTTAAAGTTCAGCAGTAGCCTGCACCAAATTGAGATGTATTCCTTATGGCCAGGTTAAAAAGGATAGGCTCAATTTCACCACAAACCACTAAGTGACTGCTAAAAGCAACTAAATGAAATGGTGATCCTATATTCTCATGATGTTAGAAGAAAGGAGTTGGTAGTCATCAGTTTTATCAATTCAGATGCAAAAGATTATGAACATAAGAAAAGTGCAGAGGTGTCGCTACTGCGAAAATCGGCGCCGGCTATGACAGAAGAGTCGCCACCGTGCGTTATTTATCCCAACGAAGGGAAAGGAAACGCTTAGAGTAAACCTAACGCAAAATGGGAAAGGAATGGTCATCGCAACCAAATCCTGGATTCGGGAGTCGGTTACGCAAGGGGAAGGTATTAGCACCCCTCACGTTCGTCGTACTCGACGGGATCCACGCTTGTTTTCTATCTAAGGGTATGTTATTCTATCTACTCTATAGGTTTGGGTTAAAAAGAAAAGAAAATGACTCGGCAAAGTATCGCACTTTATGCCTACGTATTCCCGTCTGGAATGAGAAATCAGAGTCAACGTAGTTCGCCTACCTACGGGAAAGGAGGGAAGGTTGCTCGCTAGGATACGACATCCTATGCCTGCGTACTTTCATACAGCATGAAAGATCAGAGCAAACGTAGTTCGGGCTACAGAGGACACAAGCTTGTCTGATTGGTTTTTTATTACCTTATGAAAGGTTTTTTCTTGATTAAGAGTCCAAGCGGACAAAAATGACACTTTGATGTTTATTTTGAATCTTTTACGAAAGAAGTGTTTTTTTAGCCTGTTTGCAACTTGTACTGCACTAAAGACTTGTGACCTGAGAGTGACTACGTCGCATGTCACCCTAAGGGTACCATACTAAGCAGCCAGATTACTGAAGAGTGACCCTCCAGCAACCTTTTCTCAAATAGCTTAAGGCTCGTAACGTACAACACGCGTTATCCTTATTACTGTGTTTTTTAAGTTGTTTTGAGATAAGAAGATAAAGAAGCTCTAAAAAGCCTAGGGTTGAAAAGGGAATAAAAACTATCCTAATGTTGTCATGCATGGATAAGAATCCTAATGTCTGTCATAATTTCCTCTTGCATAGAGAAAATCAGAGATCCTAGGGGATAAACAGAAAAGAAAGTAAGCAAATACAGTAAAATGCATGCAATGCAGCAATAAAAGCGAGGCAAGGGAGTCCCACTCAACCTCGAATCTGGGAAAACAACAGGCAAAGTGAATCAACATTCACCTCAAACCTAGGGGGAAAGCTACACAAGCTAACAAACAATACAGAAAATAAAAGCCACAGCAGAGAAGGCAGCCCAAGCAGCAGCACCAGTCTTCTACAGCCAAAAGCAGCTCTGACAGCAACAGATGATTAACCAGCAAAAAGTTGGCAGAAACAACCTTCATCTTCATGAATAACTCCTATCTTGAAGCTTTAATAAACTTTCAACCTTCAATAGACACCAAACTTCAACAAGCTACCAGCTTAAACAAGCTCAAACCCCAGCCAGTAAATAGCTTCAACCAGCTCCTGACCTCAACAAGCTCCTAGCTTCAACCAAGCAAACAAAACCCTAGCTTCAACAAACAAACAAAACCCTAGCTTCAACAAGCTACCTCATCTTTTCCTTTACCAAGCTTCAACAAGCACCTCCAAGGGAGAATCATTCAACAAGATTAGGTTATAATGTTAAGAAACTTAATGACAACCAAAGGAAATCACTAAGAACTTAACATTGCAAATGAAAGGTATCCTCAAAGTTCTACTCACTTGGGAATACCACTCATCCATCCTAAGGAGAGATGGAGCTTCCCAAGGAGGACTTTATGTCATTGGATTGAATAGAGATGAACAATATACTCCATGTTTGAAGAAAGAAGCAAAACTAGTCTAATGCTCTTCCTAAAACCCTAGTTTCCCTAAGCTCCTGACAAGCATCCACAAGATGAGAGAATCTTCAACTCCAAGCTCCTTCAAGCTCTCAAAAGCATCTTCCCTTGGTCTTCATGATCATCCAAGCTCAAAAGCACCACCACCCTAGTCTAAGGGGAACTATTGAATCAAACTAGTCAAGTTAGTTCATCAGAAACAGCTAGAAGTTAGTCTTAAAACTAATTCTACTTAAAATACCAAAAGGGATTGTAAAATCCTACAAAAATTACTAAGGGTTCCTAAACCTCTTACGAATCTCTCATACAAAAACCAGGGGGTTAACCATTCATTTGGACCTAAAACTATGCCCTAAACCTAAAGGTATCATCTTAAAACCCTAATTCTAAACCACCTAATGTTCAATGATCAAACTAGCCTAAAATTATCTCAAAAAAATATGAGAAAATTACTATGGGGACATGCATATCTAAGCTATCTATCCCAAAAAGAATCAACTCAAAAATCAACACCAATCATTCACAATAAAATCAGCAAAATGGCATGCCAAACATATCAAAATAAAAAGCAATTAAAAATACAAAAATGCAAATAAAATATAAAATTCATGAATTAAAGAAATTTTAATCCTATTAAATTCTACCTATTCTAAGGAGTCAAGGGGAAAAAACTTGGATTAAAAAGACTAATTTTCCTAATTATTATGGATTTATTTCTAAACAATGTGAAAAATGTAAAATAAAAGAAAATATGATGGAAAATAATAAAAGCGCGTTGCAAATAGCAATTGAATCATGTTGTTTCTCTAGACTGGGCCCAACAGGGGGTGCACTTATCAAGTTCTCATTAGGCCCAAGCGAAATTAAAAGAAAATCAGAAAATCAAATGGAAATGGAAAAAAGTGTGTGCTAAATAGCAATGGTTTTCAGTTCAAAATCCAACTTGGGCTTAAGGTAGGGTGCACATAGCAATTAATCAACTCAGCCCAGCCAACATGTTTTAAATGAAATGGAGTGTTTTGGTCTCCCTTTCAATTCTCTTCAGAAATTCCATTCAATCGTGGCCATTGGATCAAGCTTCAGTCAAGGGTCAAACGAAGATCCTAGGGTTTTGGTTCATCGTCCCCAAATATTTGAAAGTGAGGGGGAAATGCTCAGACGGTGGCCTGAGCTTGGCGCCACCGTCTTCTCCGGTGAAGACATCCCAAAACCTCATCAATCCTTGCAACTAGATACCCTATTCCACCTGAAATTTCATCCTGATCATGAATATGACCTCCATTTCCATTGATTCTAGCCCTAACTCAAAACCCGATAGAAGTTACAGAAAAATCACCCAATCTTGATCAACTCAAATCTTAAAATTAAAGATCCTAGCATGAACTACATGCTTCCCTGATCAATTCTCACCATTCAGCCACCATTAAAACTTCAAGAACAAGGAGATATGAGCTTCAACAGAAGATGGCATCACACTAATTTGGTCTCTAATTGCCCAATTCTTGGACTGAAATCCACCCTAGCCTCATCCCTAACCTAACCACACATCAATTTCTATGCATCTCCCTATGAATTAAGCTAAAAGAAAGAAGTTGCAGACCTGGTTTGAAATGATGAACAGATGGAGATTTTGCTTGAATCAACCTCTAATCTTTTGCAGAATCACTCAAGAATCACTTCCCAAGCTACTCAAATGGTCAATTTGCACTGAATTCTCCTCAATCCTCAAAACCGATTCTTGATGCAATGGTGAAATTTTCAAATGCTCTCTCTCGATTCTCTCCAATGCAAGCCCAAAAAATGATCTGGATCAGTTGCATACCATATATAGAAGTGATTAGAAACCTCAAGAACCTTCTGTAACAACCTGAATGAGAAATTCAATTTCTCACATTCCTTGAAAATCTCATATGTGGAAATCATGTCTTGCTCTGCTTCAGCTTTCAATTTCACCTGAAATTCTCACCTTATGACATTTAGAACTGAATTGGATGTGCATTCTCCTTGTTTTTGATCCAAAGGCAATGGATTGATATGTTACTTCCGTCTTAAGTAACAAAAAGGAACCACATGCAAATGACCTCAAATCCAAAAATTAATATTGCCATCCTTTCCAAAACATTTTTTCTGATCAAATTGGTATATAACATTGCTTGGTTTGGCCATGAAATCAAGAAATCACATTTTTGCCTTTTAAATGACTTTAATTTCTTCATTTAAAAACCATTTCAAACCAACTTCTCCTATGATCCAATTCAAAGCCTCCTTGATGCATGGTCAAGGTTAAAACCCTATTTTTAGCAACTTTATAGTTGAACAATTTTCCATTTGAGGCCTCTAAGTTGGAGATTTGGACCCATGATCACAAATGACCTATAATCACCAATACCCAAAATACCCCTGGATTGCCAAGATCATAACTTGAGTTCTACAAATCCTCTTGAGGACTTCTAGTACTCTATGGAAAGCTAAGATCAAGATATACAGATCTTATGTTGGACAAGAATCCATTTGAAAACTCCTTGAAGAGAAAAAGTTGCTTGGAAGTCAAGTGACTTTCATAGATAAATTTCAGTGTCCTCTGGTGACCTGTAATTTGCAAAGACCATAACTTGAGTTCTACAAATATTATTGAATACTTCTAGTACCCAAATTAAAGGTATTTAGAAGCTCTACAAGTTTCATGTTGGCCAAAGATCCATTTGAAACTTGTATTTTGACTTATGTGGCTTTGAAGTTAGGCACTAAACAGGGGATTTTACACTGAAACCCTAATTTAGCAACTTCCCACATTCTTGATCTTCTTTGCTTAACCTTGACACAACACCACACATGTATCAACATACCAATTCATGAATCCCATGACCTCAAGGTAGGCTTTTATGCTCTCCAACTACTCAATTGAATTAGGGTTGACCCAGATGAAACCCTAGTTGACTGCACCTCAACTGTGGCTCTCATACTTGAATCAAAGACTTGCCTTAGCTTCAATAGGACTCAAACTTCTCAAGAATTCAAATCCCTTATTGATGGCTTGGATGACTTTCACACTTGGATAAGACCTCTTGCTAAGCTCTTCTCTTGATAAACACCTTTGATCCCTTGTTGGAGGCATGCTATGCTATGACATGCCAATGATTGAACTATGTACATGATGTAACTATGCAAATTAAATGCAATGAAACATAAATCAGGCAAGAAAAGGTTGAGCAAATTTTGGGGTACAACAAGAGTTTAGATGGAGATGCACAAATTGGAACAACTGTTAGTTAACATATGGAAAGTTTTAACAGCAAACCTTTTATAATGAGAAACAGTTTGAGATGTGGCTGAATCAAAACCAAAGAAGATGGATCTATAATGCCATCATAAAATGTAGCAAGCTATGACATATGTATGAAATTTTAAGGCACACATGGAATTTGACAGCAAAAGGGGTTACACGGTCTTGAAACAAACTTGGACCACAAAGTTACATAGCAAGTAGATAAAGGTTTCACACAACCACACAATATGAATCTTTCTGCAATGTTTTACACCTACTAAAATTCAACCAACTCATACCTCCTAGTTTATCTGGACAGACACATTAACTAGAAATTCTAAAATACATGACAGAGCAATTTTGAATCACAAAACAGTTTGAAACTTGTGAACATTTAATTTACAAACATGAGTAGCAAATTGACAGCAATGAACACTTTTCAAGATTATAACTTCAAATTATGCAAAATCAGGGCAATGGGATGTATGAGATGAAAGTCAATGATGCATACCTCTTGTAGACAGATTTGAAGAAGCAAAATAAGCTGAGAAACCCAGAGATCTTTAATCACTTTCTTGCTTTTTGAAGTTTTCTTCTCTTTGAAGTAATATGCAAACACAATGACAGTTGGAGAAATAGGTCTTAACAATGAATTCTAACACTTTGGACAGTTGAGAAACAATATATAAGAGGTGTTAGGATGATTAAAACACCAGGCAAGTGCTTAGAACAAGATTTGGTGGAATTTGTAGCTTTTGGTCAAAGTATCTTGGTGTAAGAGTTGACTTTTTGATTGGTGAATTTTTTGGGTGGTTTAATGGTCTAGACACCTTCTATACCATATTTAGGGATTTTATGGATGCTTGTTAGGGTGTTGGAATGTAGAGAAATGATTTGGCAGCCCTTGTGCCAAGACAAATTTTTGAGCTTTTAGTGAAAAGTGAGATTTGGTGATTTTGTGATTTTGAGTGCAAGAGAAAGGGCAAAGGTTTTTTTTTGGTTTTTAGAATGTTGTTGATGATGGAAATGAAGTGAGGAAGGCCTCCTTTTATAGGCAAGTGAGAGTGAGGGGCTGGTTTGAAGCTTTCTTCATTTTGAAGAAAGGTTTTGGATATTTTGGAGAAAACCTCCCTAGGAGGGTTTTCTTTGGTGATAATCCAAGCTCATTAGTCAAGAAAATTGATGGATATCTGAGGCTAATTTCAGGCTAAGAGCATAGACTTGTGGCTGGTTCAGAACTTGGCTTTACACCTCATGCTTCACTTTTCACTTTTTGATGCAAGTTGCATACCCACTTGCAAGGCAATGGTACAAACTCCTCTTTTGAATTTTTCTGCATAACTCCTTGGTTTCCCATGCTACATACTCTTCCCATATTAGATACAACATGTTTGATCAACTGAATTTGGAAAATTTGATGAAAGAAGGTATTTTGCAAAATGGACAATGTGGGACTAAAGTGTGAAACCACCAACTTGCCATGACCATAACTTTCAGCTCACAAATCATTTTGGGATGTGCTAGTACTTTTTAGAAAGCCCTCACATAGCTCTAAAACATTCATGTTTTCATGAGTTTCAATTTCTTGAAGGAACTTGGCCAAAAAGCCCTCCAAAGTTGCTAAAAAATGAGCTTAAAAATGAAATTTTCCTAAGTCTTTTTCCCCTCTTGAAATGAATTTGATCATAACTCCAAATTTATGCATTTTCTGATCATGGACCACTTAGGGACTTTTGTAGGAATTGTCAAGAGCTTCCAAATGAGCTTTGATCCAACTCAATTGGATGTGTGGTTAAGGAGTTATGGTTTAGCCCTTTTCAAAACCTTAATTTCCCGATTTTTCGATTACTCCTTCATCCTTGATCCAATGGTCATGAAAATTGATATTCAAGTCCAATATGACATAAGGAACAACTTTGTTTCACAACTTGAAGTCAAATTCATAAAATTTGGAGAGTTGACTTTTTGGTCAACCGTACGACCGATCGGTGATTTTCGAGTCGCCTGTTGACATTCTGGGCCTCCTGAGACTTTGAAACTTCTTGGATGAACTTTATTAGGATATATGAACTTCATGAATCACAATCCCACCATTTAAACATCTTCCAACATCAAAGTCAAACTACGGTTGACTTTTACTGGTCCAAAACCCTAATCGGGTGCTCTGAAATGTACTACTCAGAATTCTAGGGTAACAACCTCGCATTGGCTTCTCAATTGACATTATGTAATACCCTTGACCTTGTTTCCTATTTGAGTGAGCCCAAAACATTGACTAATCACAAACCCTGAAGTTTCGATTTTGACTGCACGAAACCCTAATTCATCTGCAATTTGACAAAGACAGTCTTGCACTAGGTTAAGGTTAGAAATTTCATGAGTATGCTCCTAAAATGATAATGAGAATCTAAGGGGTCAAAATTTGGGGTGCAACAGTTGCCCCTATTTAAATATCTTCACTAGATAGAACTGAGGGATGATGATCCTCGTAGAATCGCAGTGAAAGGTATTTAAATATTGAAAACCGAAAATTTTGTCCCTTAGATTCGATGATATGCAAAAGGAAAGGCCATGATATGTCATGAATTCTAAATGATGCTTTATGATGCTTGGATGCAAGACATATGCAGCAGATAGAAAAACCAAACAACGAGTAACTACTCGCGGGGACCTGGCAGTGTGGATACAACACTGGGGAATACCGAGGTATAACAATCAATAGTTCAAACATGACTAGTGATAAAGGAGAGAAAAATTGAGGGTGCACAAAGTCTAATGAAGATGACAGTCTTACTGGGAAAAGCAAACATTTCACCGGGGAACAAGGTAGATTTCTACCAGGGACACGAGCGAATTTTTACTGGGGAATTAAAACTCGAACCTCACTGGGGATGATCAGATGAGGAACTTCCTATAGTGAAGAGTTCAAACGGGATCTTCAGGAATGGACTAGAAACAAAGACAAAACACAATGGGAAATACTAGTGACGACTAGATCTCCGAGACTCGTCCGGGGGAAAGGTTTTACTGAGGATAATGATGTCACCCAGTTTTAACAGATGGCTTAGGTAGTGCTAGTAACCACTAGACTTCCTGGAGGTAATGGTAACACAAACCTGAGATAACAACAAATGAAGTTTTAAATCCAATCGGTAATGCAAGACTTCGACTGGGGAAACTGGTGACGACCAAATTTCAAGTAATGCCAGTAACTACTAGACTTAAAGGAGATTGGTAACGACCAAGTCCGGGTACCAATGACGATTGGATTTCACGAAATGCCAGTTACGACTGGAATTCAGAAGAAATACATGGTGAAGACCAAATCAGGGTATACCAACACATGTGGTTATGAGAATGTCATCTAGCTACTAGGCTTTAGCTAGGGAGGTCGGTAACAACCAAACCAAAAGATACCAATAACGATTGGATTCCAAGTGATGCCAGTTACGACTGGACTTTCATGGGGACGGTTGGTAATGATCAACAAGATACCAATGACCATTGGGTTTCGAACATCTGCCAGTTATGACCGGACTTTAATGGAAATCAATTAGTAACGACTAGATTTCACAGGGGATTTGCTAGTGACGACTAGACTTCAGAGGGAAAGGTTGGTAACAACCAGACCAAAGGTAATAACGAGTGGAATTAAGACAACGCCAGCTACGACTGGTCTTAAAAGAAAATATGGTGACGACCAAAAAGAATACCAATAACGATTGGATTTCGAACACTACCAGTTATGACTGGGGAATTTAAAGAAAAAAGGTGGTGACGACCGAAACAAGGATACCGGTGAGTCGAATTTAAGACAATGCCAGTTACGACTGGTTTCAAAGAAAAATATGGTGACGACCAAAATAATACCAATGACGATTGGCTTTTAAAACAATGCCCGTTTCAACTGGACTTTAAACAGAAATTCACTAGCAGTGATTAGGCATTCACGGGGAATCAAGAGATAGCACTCTGAACTCGAGAGACCGAATGAATCACACTGAACCCTGGCTGAAAAGGTGTATGCAGTCTTTTGACAACTAGATCCACTCTCAATAGGGGAACAGAACTTTTAAACAAGCTATTCAGAGATGACAAAGTAAATTCAAAACACAATGCTCAGAAATCTTCTACTGGGGACCAGTCCTTATATCATCATAAGAGGTTCCTTGAGAAAACAGTCTTCCAGGTTTGACACCTACACATGACCAAAGGAGAATTGGCAGTTTGACCTGTTTACATTTCAATGGGGAATGTAATCGGATCGCATATCAAAGCTTTTGCTACCCTGAGGTTTCGGGGAAGTATGATTTTCCTCGACTTTCCATGAGCTGGAGTTTTTACGTTTATCAATCTTTTCAAGTTTCGAATAATTTGACCCTAATGCTTTCAAAATTATCGTTGATCAACGAACAATATTTTGCATAACAAAGAAAAGTTCAGGAAATGACAATTTGCAAAGGAAAGAATGGCTCAAAACTGATTTTATTCAAGAATGAAATCTTGCAAATGACAAAATTCGATAGATATATTTACAAGTGAAAAATGGCAATGTGGATAAGGTTACATTGAATCCCATGACCATCCATTCCTAAAGACTAAAATCCCCCAAACCTTTGCTTCTGACGAGAGCAGTTGGAAGTGGATCTCCTGTACAATCTTCCGCGATGGTGACAACCTTTTAAAGTAGTGACAACTCTTCTGATGCAGTGAAACGCCTTTGTCTCTAACTTTTTCCTGGACCGCCCTTTCGGGTTTTCAATCCACCGGGATGCTCTTTTTTGCCTAAGCCGCCCTTTTGGGTTTTCAACTTAGCGAGCTTCTTTTTTCTTTTTTTCTCTTTTCTTTTCTTTTTCTTCAACCCTAACTTTTGCATAAGTCGTTCTTGTGAGTTTTCGACTTATCGGGCTCTTTTTAGGCGTAATATTTTCGTACTGCATCAAAATTCACTGGATGAGTAAGTTGCTCTCCATCCATGGTCGTGAGAATTAATGAGCCTCCTGAGAAGACTGTTTTTACAACAAACGGGCCGTCATAGTTGGGCATCCACTTTCCCCGTGTGTCTTTATGAACTGGTAAAATCTTTTTGAGTACAAGTTCCCCTTCGCGGAATTCTTGGATACGAACTTTCTTGTCAAAAGCTCTCTTGATCCTCTTCTGATATAACTGACCATGACACATTGCAGACATGCGTTTTTCGTTGATAAGATTCAACTGATCAAACCTTTCTCTCATCTATTCTGCTTCTTCAAGCATAGTTTCCATTATGACTCTCAAAGAAGGTATCTCGACCTCTATGGGAAGCACCACATCCATTCCATATACCAAAGAAAAATGGGTTGTTGAAGTGCGAACGGATGTTCTGTATTCATGCAAGGCGAATGGCAGCATCTCATGCCAATCTTTGTAAGTTTTCACCATCTTTTGCAAAATCTTTTTGATGTTTTTATTTGCAGCTTCTACAGCTCCATTCATTTTGGGACGATAAGGAAAAGAATTGTGATGTTCAATTTTGAAGTCATCACACAACTCTTTCATGACTTTGTTGTTCAAATTGGTACCATTGTCTATTATGATTCGGCTCGGAATTCCGTAACGACAGATAATCTCCTTTTTTGTGAAACGGGCCACCACCTGCCGAGTAACATTAGTGTAGGATGCAGCTTCAACCCATTTTGTGAAATAGTCAATGGAAACTAGAATGAATCGGTGTCCGTTAGAAGCTTTTGGTTCAATTGCCCCAATCATATCAATGCCCCACATAGAGAAAGGCCATGGTGATGACAACACATTTAGCAACGTCGGCGGTATATGCATCTTGTCCGCATAAATCTGACATTTGTGACACTTTCTGGCATATTGAATACAGTTAGTTTCCAAGGTCAACCAGTAGTAACCAGCCCTCAAAATATTTTTAGACATAGCATATCTATTTGCATGAGTACCGAACATTCCTTCGTGAACATCTTGCATTAACAGCTCTGCTTCTCGTCGGTCAACACATCTAAGCAGGACCTTATCATGGTTCCTTTTGTAAAGCACATCATTGCTGAGAAAGAACTTGGATGCTAATTGTCTCAGAGTTTTCTTGTCAAGTGACGTAGCATCTGCTGGATACTCTTGTTTCAACAGGTAATTCCTTATGTCATAGAACCATGGCTTATCATCAGTCTCTTCTTCAATCATTTGACAGTAGGCGGGCTCAGTCTTGCGTTCAATTCTAATGAGAGTGGCATCATTGACATCCCTGACTTTCTACATTGAGGCTAGCATGGCTAGGGCATCAGCAATGTGATTTTCAGATCTCGGGACATGCTTGAAAGTGATTTCATCAAAATACTCCATCATTTTGACAATATAGGCTATATAAGGAATCAAGTTTTCATGTCTAGTTTCCCATTCTCCAGTAACCTGATAAATAACCAAAGCTGAATCCCTACTGACTTCAAGAAGTTTGATTTTGAGGTCAATAGTTGCCTCGAGGCCGAGAATGCAAGCTTCATATTCAGCGATATTGTTTGTGCAGTCAAAATCCAACCAGGCTGTGAATTGAGTGTAACCACCTTCCGGATTCTAAAACGGCGCCTACGCCATGCCCACTGTAGTTGGAGGAGCCATCGAACATCATTTTCCACTAAAGACCTTCCTGCGGACCTTCATCAAGACTTGGTTCTTCATAATCTTTTACTAACATAATGACCTCATCTGGGAAATCAAATTTGAGAGGCTCATAATCTTCCACTGGTTGATCTGCAAGATATTCCGACAATACACTACCCTTGATAGACTTCTGAGCTACGTACTAGATGTCATATTCGGATAACAACATATGCCAACGGGCGAGTCTTCCAGTCTGAGCAGGCTTCTCAAAAATATACTTTATTGGATCCATTTTTGAAATCAACAAAGTGGTATGACAAATCATGTACTGCCTCAAACGTTTAGCAGCCCATGCCAAAGCACAACAAGTCTTCTCCAGAAGTGAATATTTTCTTTCACAATCAGTAAACTTCTTACTCAAATAATAGATAGCATGTTCTTTTCATCCAGATTCGTCCTGCTGGCCTAATACACAACCCATTGAATTTTCCAGCACTGTCAGATACATGAAGAGAGGTCTTCATGGAACATGAGGTATTAAGATCGGAGGCTCTTGTAGGTAACCCTAGATTTTATCAAATGCTTGCTGACAATCTGAATTCCAAACAACCGTCTGGTCTTTGCGTAACAATTTGAAGATGGGCTCACAAGTAGGAGTCATATTGGAAATAAATCTGGATATGTAGTTCAGTCTTCCAAGGAAACCTCTGACTTGCTTTTCTATTTGTGGAGCTGGCATGTCTTGAATGGCTCGGACTTTATCTGGATCTACTTCAATCCCTTGATGGCTGACAATGAAACCGAGTAATTTCCCAGATCTTACCCCAAAGGTACACTTGGCTGGATTCAGTCTTAACTGATATTTTTTGAGTCTCTTAAACAATTTCAAAAGATGTTCCAAATGGTCCTCCTCTCTTTGAGAGTTGGCTATCATATCATCAACATATACCTCTATCTCCTTGTGCATCATATCATGAAATAAAGTTACCATGGCCCTTTGATAAGTAGCACCTGCGTTCTTTAGACCGAAAGGCATAACTTTGTAACAGTAAGTCCCCCACGGAGTAATGAAAGTAGTTTTTTCCATGTCATCGGGATCCATCTTAATCTGATTGTAACCGGAGAACCCATCCATAAATGAGAAAACTGCAAAACGAGTCATATTATCTACCAACGTGTCGATATGCGGCAAAGGGAAATCATCCTTCGGACTGGCCTTGTATAGGTCCCTGTAATCCACACACATTCTGACTTTCCCATCCTTTTTCGGTATAGGTACAATATTGGCTACCCATTCAGGGTATTTGAACACTGCTAAGAAACCTGCATTAATCTATTTTTTCACCTCATCTCGAATCTTGAGAGCCATGTCATGTCTTGTTCTTCGGAGCTTTTGCTTAACCGGTGGGCATTCTGGTCGAAGTGGTAATTTGTGAACTACTATGTCAGTGTCTAGACCCGGCATATCTGTGTATGACCAAGTAAATACATCCACATATTCTTTCAAAAGTTCCTCTAATTGCTGCTTCACTTCTGCCCCTAGAGCTGCCCCAATCTTGACTTCTTTCTTGTTTTCTTCGGTGCCAAGATTAATGACTTCTACCTGTTCTTTGTAGGGTTGAAGCTCTGCATGCTCATGATGTGCCAATTTTACCAGTTCATCAGGTATTTCAAAATCTTCATCCTCATCTTCAGCTTGGTATATTGGTGAATCAAAGTCAGGAGGGAATGCAAAGTCACATGATTCAATGGGTTTTAGAACATCACTGCACGTTGGAATGGCTTATTTATTAAAATATACAAAGACAAATGCAGCACATAACAGAGAAAAATGTTTTGGTTTTTTAAGATTGTCATTTTTCGTTTAAAATGAAAGCAAAAAGAAGTAAAGGAAATAACACAAGGAAATTAACAAAATAGTTCATTTTCATTGATTTTCTTGAAAGCTCGGGGCCCTTACAAAACATTCCTATAGCCTTGGGCATGGCTATGGAGATTCAAAACAAAAACAAGAAAAGAAGGACTAACAAAATTACTTTGACTCAGGAAAAACCAAAGGAATCTCAATAGCTTCCCAGTTGCTCAAGGCAGTGTTGCAATGATACACTAGCTGCTCCAGGCCTTCATCTTTAAAATCTTCTTCCACAACACTGACTTGGAAACCTCCACTGATGAATACTTCTTGTATAGTCTTTGGACGTCCTTTGTCATGTGTCGGTACTTCATCATGAGTTGGTTTATAACCCAACCCTTGGCGATCCATCTTTGGTTTTACCTCAATGACCTCTCCCCAGCCTGCAGGAGTGCCTTCCTCTAGCGTAGACTTGATGCTCTGAGCGGATGCAAAAGACGGACCACTCTTAGCCACTGTTTCTTCCAACATCACCGCATTAGCTATCTCGAGTGCTTGAAAGGAAGTCTCTAACGCGCCTTCATCTGCTTCAATGTACCGAAATGATGACAGATTGCTAACCATTAGTTCTTCTTCACCATGTACAATTACCAGTTTATCATTTACCACAAACTTTATTCTCTGATGTAGGGTGGAAGTCACTGCCCCAGCCTCATGGATCCAAGGGCGTCATAATAAACAACTGTAAGCCGGATTGATGTCCATTACTTGAAATTCAATTTTGAACTCATGGGGTCCCACCAAAATCGGTAACCCTACCTCACCAATAACCGTTCTTCTTGAACCATCGAAAGCTTTTACGATCAATGATGTTGGCTTCATCTCTGCCCCTGCATATGCTAATCTGGCGAGTGACCTTGCGGGTAGTACATTTAATAAGGATCCTGTGTCGACCAGTACTCGGGCCAGAGTGTCTTCTTGGCATTTGATAGAGATGTGCAGCGCACGGTTATGATTGCGTCTTTCTTTTGGAAATTCAGCATCACTGAAACTCAACGTGTTGCATGCTGTGATGTTGGCCATTACCGAATCAAACTGACCGAGAGAAATATCTTTCGTTACATGGGCCTATCTCAACATTTTTTGTAATGCTTCCCTGTGAGCCGGAGAATTTATCAAGAGTGATAAGATTGATATTTTTGATGGCGTCTGATGAAGCTGATCTATCACTTTGTAATCACTTCTTCGAATAACTCTCAAAAATTCCTCATCATTTTCTTCTTCTGTGCTCAGAGTTTCTCTTTCTTTGGTTATCGTGGCGGGAGTAACTTCTTTGGGAATAGCTACTGCCACTTTCGGTTGATAGATCCGACCACTACGCGTCATTTTGCTAGTTCCTGCAATGTTTGTTACGTCCATCTGATCATCTGTCTGAACAACCCTTCTTGATTCTTGGTCTATCACGGTCACGTTGTATTTCCACGGAACGGACCTTGTGTTATCATAAGGAAATGGTCTTGGTTTTTGGATTACAATTGGTGGAGGCTGACCAATAGCAGTTTTGTTGAAGATAGGCTTCACACTTTTGTTGAATACCCGAACTTTCTCTTTTCTGTTGGACAGATCAAAGACGGGCTCAATCACGGAAACTTCTTCTTTCCTCAATGGACTACATACTTGCAATATCTCCTCATTCATCAATCTTTGTATATCCTTTCGTATCACATCACACTCAACAGAATCAACAGAACATTCTTTACAGTTATTATGAATGCTTTCAAACAACCCTACTTTTGACAACTTCTCGTGTAATGTTTTCAACGGCGTTCTGACCTTCGTCACATCATCAACTATCTTCTCATCTGACCCTTCTATTGCATTGACCCCTTCGTGATTTGGTAGTGGATTACTTTTAACATTGGGTGGTACATCATCAAAAGACAAGATTTTCTTCTCCATCAACTCTCTTGCAAGATGTTTCAAAGCAAAGCACCCCTCCAGGTCGTGGCCAGCGGCACCCTCGTGAAAAGCACAATGAGCATTTGGGTTGTAATGGGGAGATGTTGTATCTGTATTCAGTGGCCTTGTTATCAAACCTTGGTGAACTAAAGAAGGGTATAATTTTGTGTATGTCATTCGTATTTGTGGAAGTGGAGGTTTTGTGGTTGGCCTCCGGTTTTGATAATTCTGTCTGGATTGTTGAACTCTCTGCTGATGGTTTTGTTGATAGGGCGGAGCGTTGGGCGCTCGTTGATACCCTTGTTGACTTGGTTGATATGCGGGCGCTGGCTGCCCTGACTGATAACTTGGGACATGATGGTTAAATGCTGGGGCTACAGCTGCCACATATTGTTGTTAGGCATACTGTACTGGATATACTGCTCGTTGTTGCTGATTTTGCTGAGCATAATTTGGTTGAACTTGCTGGAAAAAACCTTGTTGAGGCTGCTGGTAATGCTGATACGGTGGTGTCAAAATACGATTCCTTCTTCCCATTATTGCATTTGTCTCACCTTCTCTCTTTTTGTGAAAACCACTACTAACCTTCTTGACATTGCTGTTACTGGAACTGCTGGTGCTGCTAGTCACATTCCCGTTCTTCATTCCCAACTCTACTCTTACTCCCACGGCTACGATATCAGAAAAACTTGTGGACACACTACTGATCATCTTTTCATAAAACTCTGGTCTTATTGTGCCAACAAACCAGTCTGTTAATTCTTTTTCATTCAGAGGAGGTTCTACCTGAGATGCTGTCTCTCTCCACCGTTGTGCGTACTCTTTAAACGATTATGTACTTCTCTGTGACATACTTAACAATTGTCTTCTATCCAAGGCCATATCCATGTTGTACTTATAGTGCTTCACAAAAGCGTCAGCCAAGTCTTGGAAATTGTGAATCCTCGATTGGTCTAAACTTAAATACCACATGGCCGGAGCCCCTTTCAAACTATCTTGGAAACAGTGGATCATTAACTTGTCGTCTTCAACGTGTGCAGCCATTCTTCGATAATACATGATTAGATGTGTGCGAGGACAGGTTGCACCAGAATATTGGTCGAAATTTGGAACTTTAAACTTGGGTGGAATCACCAATCCGGATACTAGACACATATCTCTGGCGTCAGTACCAAAGATATTGTTCCCTTCCATTGCTCGGACCTTTCTTCCGATAATTTCTACACTTTCTTTCAACTTATCATGTCGTCCGCTTTCTTCTTCATACCCATCAAGACCTTCGTACACTGGTGGAGGATTATGAAAAACAGGGCGCGCTTGAACCTGAACAGAAGGCTGAGTGTAAGTAGGGATAGCTTGAGGAATTTCTGGCCCCACAGGAACTGCTTGTTGATTGACTATTGGTGGCGGTACAAAACCAGGTGGCAACCCATATGGTGGAACATTTGCAACAGTGACTGCCGTTGGGATCGACTCTGCAGCTATGCTAGTGATCTCAGAAACAACAGTGGCTTGAGTGTCCAACATTGCACGAATGACTTGTAAGGCTTCCCTGATCTGCCCCATGCCTCCTCGTAGCTCTCCAAGTTCATTATCAATTTTGTCCACATCCAAATTATGTCTTTCCATTCTTAGGCAAGCTTGGGCTCGGGTATTGTATCAGTGCTGAGGATTCAGTGTGATTCTTTCTGGAGACAAGACAGCGAGATGAGACACAACACAAGAACATGCACATGCGATGCTTATGAATGTAAAATGCAACAATGCAAAATTAATCATTCAAGGAATCCAAAGAAATATTTGCAAAAATTATAACAATGGGGAAATAAGTAAATTCAAAGTTTTCATAGATTAATAACTGAGAGTTTTACAATAATGATTCTGAAACTGAAATACAAGTCTTCAATACAAAAGACATGATGAAAGGAAACAGAAAAAGGATTTTAGATCTTCTGGTTGGATGGCCCTTCGTCTTCTGACTGACTTCTCTTTCCACCTTGACGGATCAATTCTTGAAGTTCTTCCTTCTCTTGCATAGCCTTGAAATACTTATCTCTCCAAGTCTTTCCTTCTTTTTCAGCTTTTGCCAAAGCAGCTTTCAATTCTTCCACGAGAGTAGGTTTGGGTGAGTCAGGCTCAAAGCGAGTGTAGAACATCTTCAATGCTGCTTCTTTTACCCATGATAAGTAAGATTCTGAAACAGTAGTGTCGTGGTAACCTAGGGCAGTTACTCCCCTCGTGTGGACATAACGCCAAGCATACACAATTCGAGCCCTGTAAGCGGGATTCTTCCCTTCTTCCAAGTAAAATCTTCTCAAAAAGTCTGGGTCTGGTTCATCTTCCATGGGGTGCCCCAACTGTCGACGAGCCAGAATAGGATTATAGCTGATGCAACCATTGACGCTGATAAGTGGTACATTCGAAAAATCTCCACAGCTTTGGATCATGGCAATTCCTCCATACATAGGGTCATACCACTTAATATCTGAGTGTTTGAGTAACAACAACTTTTCTGTCCATGAGAGCCCATTTTGCTTATCCCAGATGGCTGGAATTTCTGGCAAGTGCGAAATAAACCACTTGTGCTGGAGAATGGTGCAACACTCAATCCGTCCAACTCCATAACGATTCCTACGGTGGATGGTAAAGTAAGTGTCAGCCAACAAGGTAGGTACAGGATTTTTGATCAAGAAAAGGTTGATCGCGTTTGCGTCCACAAAATCACTAGCAGTCGGGAATAGAAACAGTCCGTAGATTAGCAAAACCAGGATGGCCTCAAATGCTTCAGTATTCTTTGACAAGGCATAGCTCTGAGCTTTTTCATATAGGAACATAGCTGGGAATCCATACAACCCTCCCTTAGCACCCATATGAGATCGTACCTCGTCCACTTCCAAATACGCGGCCTCTGCAACTGCTCTTTCATTAGGAGTCCCCTCTCTTCCAGAAAATGGGCTAGGAGTGACGCCTACTCCCATCAGGGCGGAATATTCTTCCAAAGTTGATAGCAAATGATAATCTAGAAATGTGAAGCAATGATAGGTTGAATCATAGAATTGCACGAGTGCGGACAACATCTCTTCATACACTTGAACTTCTAGCAAAGACAACATACTCCCATACTTTTCTCTGAATGCTTCGGGGTCTTCTACTAAACTTACCAGTTTCTTCAAGTTCTCCAACCTTGGTCTTTGGAACACAACCTCTTCTTTCTTTCCAGAATCCATCCTATGATATCTGCAAAACAATCTTTAGTTCCTTGAATGATTAATTAATGAAAATGCAAAATGCAAAGGTTTCATGGAACTCAGATCAAAACATCATTTCATTTCATTGATTTTCAAGATTTGAAAAATATCTAGTACATTTTACAAAAGTCCTAAATATAAGGCTGACAGTATTCTAAATAAAAGTCTTATTTTGCTTTGAGTTTCTTGATTTCTTCTTCCATCTGAGTCTTCTCGAGAATGAGTTTGTCTACGACCAACTTCCATGGAGTTGGCTGAGAGCTGGAAGAAGGTAAGCCTTCTTGTGTCTTCCTCTTCTTATAAGCATTCATTTCTTCATCTTTGACCTGTAGTTGTCTACGGAGTTCATCATTATCTTCCATGGCCACTTGGTACTTGTACTTCCAGGCTATTTCAGTTTGTTGTGATTTCCTCAAAGCAACCTTTAACTTCTCCTCTTCAGACATAAAGATCATTGTGTGTTCCTCCTCTAAAGCTATGAGTTTCTGCTGAGAATAAGGCATCTTCAGCTGAATAGCTCTCTTTTGGACCCATTGGAGATAAGGCTCGAGAGAGACGCAATTAGGTTTCCCTAAGTCTACCTTTCCTTTCTTGTGTACATGTCTCCAAGATTTTAAAATTTCCCCCTTCAATTATGAACTTCCCTTAAAGAAAATATTCTCCACATGAGCGCTGTTTGGTTTGTCATTCAGAGGATATCCAAGCTGACGGCGAGCAAGAACAGGGTTATAACTGATTCCTCCACTTGTACCCAGAAGAGGTACGTTACCAAAGCTTCCACAACTGTCAATGATTTTTATTCCATCGTAACTACGGCTGTACCAATCGATATCAGAGTGAGTGAGAGCCATAACCTTCTGAGACCACCAACCTTCCTTCCAAAAAGCATGAGCCTTAGGTAAGTGATAAATAAACCACTTATATAACAACGGGACACAACAGACAATCATTCCTCCTTTATGCAGATTTCTCAAGTGAACAGAATGATATGCGACAGCTAGTAAAGTAGGCACAGGGTTTTTCTTCAAGAATATCTTGATGGCGTTGAGATCCACAAAATTATCAAAGCTCGGAAACAAGAAGGTTCCATAAATGAGCAAGGCAAGAATAGCTTCGAATGCATCCATACTCAAATGATCAGCATAGTATTTTTCCTTTCCAACCAAGAACTTTGCAGTCAAACTAAAGACTCCTCCCTTAGTAACCATAGTTTTCTGAATATCCACCAATTCCAAACGCGTAGCTTTAGCAATTTCTTCTTCCTTAGGGTCCTTCTCCATTATTGGAAAAGGAGAGTCTTCAAGAATAGGTAAACCAATTAAGCAAGAATATTCCTCAAGTGTAGGTACCAGCTGATAATCAGGAAAAGTGAAACAATGATAGAGTGGATCATAAAACTAGAGGAGTGTGGAGAGAAGTCCTAGATCCATCTTCCTTTTTACCCTCAACAATGACAATAAGTTCCCATACCTGCTCTTGAATCCTTCTAGATCTGTTATCAAAGTGCTCAACCTTTCTATGTCATCCAAGTTAGGACTTTTGTAAGTGTACTTCATGGTTTTCTTTTTTCCACTGTCCATGATGATCCTATTGTTTACAAACAAGAGATCTGAGTTCCATGAAACCTTTATGATATGATGTTCATGAATGCATGAATGCACAAACACAAGTAAGCACAGATTCACATAGATAAAAACAGACAAAAGTTTTAGTTTGGAGAACATGAGTAAGGAGTCAAGGTCTACCCACCCCAAAGTTATGTACTAAGGTTTCCACAACTGCAGAACAAGGTTCTAAAAGAGTTCCCAGAGTCCTTGACCCATCTTTCGGATATTATCAATTTCCCAAATACTTGGTGGTCGATAATATTCTCAAGAGAGTCTCGTCCAAGTGTAGTATCGCGTATCAACTACTTTGGAATTACTTCCTTATAGTCATTGCACTACATCCTAATGTTGCACCCCAAAATTTGACCAACATTTATTTACCCATAAAGAGTTGTATGAGACTTTGAAGCTAGCCAAGAAGTTTGTTCAAGTGTTCAAAGGTTGATACCCTTGTCAGAGAACTCAAGAGATCCTCAGAGAGCTTGGTTGAAACCAAGGTTGTGTGTCTCATAACTTGAGAGTTGTGGGAGCCCCTCAGATGATTCTGAGACTATGAGGATGGACTTGAAGCTTTGAGAAAGCTTATGAGATGTCTTGAAAGCCATCATGAAGCCTAGATAGGTCATTGTACAAGAATTCAGAAGATTCAACCATGAGTGGTGGAATTAGGGTTTGACTGGATCAACCCTAGGTCAACTGAAGATTTGGAGAAGGTTGAGACCTAATCCAAGAGCCATGTGATCATGAAATAATGAATTGAGATGTTATAAGGATGATTCCTAGACCAACTCATCATGATTGAGGAGTTTGAGAAGTTTTAAGCTAGGGTTTCTAAGGCTTGACAGTGTAAAATCCCCTAGTTTGATCCCTATCTTCAAGGCAGTTTAGCTCAAGATGTGATTATCATCTCATCTTCCCCACAACATGAATGTTGTATAGCTTGTTATTATCTTTAATTTGAGTACTAGAAGTCCTTGATAGGATTTGTAGAGCTCAAGTTATGACTGTGACAAATTACAGGTCATCTGACGTATGTGAATCTGGGTCCTTGAAAGTCACCCAACTTGCATCCAACTTTTGCCCTAGTAGGATGATTCCTATGAACTCTTGGTCAACATGAATGTTGTAGAGCATATTCATAGATTTCTAGAGAGTACTATAAGTCCTTGATAGGATTTGTAGAACTCAACTTATGGCTCTGACAAGTCAAGGGCATTTTGGTCATTTGGAGGTTATAGGTCATTTCAAGCATAAGGCCATATCTCCTATTTCCAAGCTTCAAATGGAAAAATATTCAACATCAAACTTGCTTAGAATGATGTTTTAAGGCTAGTAGAGAGGTCATGAGATGTTGAAAAGGCTTGTATCAAAAAGTGATAAAAATGGCCTAAAATGGAGGCATAAGTTAAATAAGTTGAAATTGAAAATTGGAAATCAGAAGTTATACATCCAAACCATGTCATATAATAGGTCATTTTGACTCCAAATGACATTCTAAGAACAATGGTTCAGCCACAATTTTGATTTGGGGCTTAGATCATAGGGCTGCTTTGGAAATGGCTTACTTGCATATTATGGTACCAAAGCAAAACTCAAGAAAACTCAATAAGCAAGTTGGTTAGGCATTGTAACACATCATAAATCTCATGTGGGGAGAATTTCAAGTCAGAATCAAAGGTTACAAGAAGCTTGGCATGAGATAGCACACAAGGAGAATTGAAATCAAAATGTCATGACATGAGAAGTTCAAATACTCATTGGATGGTCCTAGATGGTTCTAGATGATTCTAAACCACTCTATATAACATGTATGACTTGCTCAGATGCAAGGTTGGTGAGAATTGGTGCAGAGAAGAGAGAGTGAGATCAAGAATCTTCCATTGCAAGTCAAGTTTCATTTCTTCATTCTTCTTCATTTCGATTCATTCTTTCCATTCAAACACATTCCATACATCATAGTGAAGGTGTGCAGATCAAATTGAGGGCAATTCCATTGATGAATCATGCATAAGCTTTTGGATTTTCACCTCTACAATTCAAGATCGGTTTCCAAGAATCAAGCAGTTTCAACCATTCTTTTTGCATACAGAAGCTAGAATACTACTCAGTGAAGGAATTGGGAAAGATTGAAGGCCTGAATTGAGGGATTTCTCCATCTGTTCACTCGATTTTACCAGGTTTGTAACTTTCTCTCTACACTCTAATTTAAGTAGAATTAGATAGAATTAATAGGTTAGAATGGTTAAGGATAACTAGGAGATCATTTCTGGAAAGTTTGAAGAGAATTGGTGATGGTTTTGTTGTTGACAAGATTTCTGTTTGGACCAAGAACTCCTTGAATCTTGAGTAATAATCTCAGTTCTTTAGTGGAGGTTGATCAGTGATAGGAGGTGAACACTTTAGTGTAAGCAATTTCAAGAATCTTGAGTTTTGATGTTCAAGCATAATTTGAGGTTTGATTTGTGTTTTAAGTTTGAGTGAGATCCAATGGAATTTGAGATTATGATTATGTTTAGCATGAAAAATGGAGCGTGTTAGGGTTTTAAACTTTGAGTTTTGATGAAGATACGAGGGTTCACGATTGGGGAGAAGGGATGTTCTTGAGCTCTGTTTTAATGGAGGTCTCCCTCCAGAAATTTGAAATTGGAGAAGACGACCAGGAAACAATTGGATCAGGCATGGACCAGTTGACTGATTGAGGATCCAAAGGCCAGGATTTGATTTCGCGTGTGAAGGAAAAGCCTGAAGCATGATGAAACGAGGCGTTTCATTAAACCTGAGTTTTGGGCTTAAGTGAATAATGACTAATCCCACCCCCAATCATGGCCCAATTAGATTTTGAACTATATTGGGTTACTTCTTGCACCGTTCCTTTTCTATTTTTCTTTTCATTTTCTGATTATTTTCTGATTAATAAATGGGCCTAGCGCACTTGCTTTCTGAACCCCCCATTTTGGGCCCACGCGCGTATTGAACTAGATATGTTTGCTTCCTGCACCCCAGCTTCATATTTTCATTTTATTTTTCTTCCATTTTATTTCAATTTTGGAAAAATCATATCAATTTGAAAATTAATGATTTTTGAATCGGAGTTTTTGCTCCCATTTCATATTCATGTCTAGAAAATTGTCAAATACAAATATTTTCCTTTCATGCATTTGTGATATTTTTTGTATATTTTCTACTTTTATTGCATTTTATTTCTTTTATGTCGATCCATGAATTTGTAGAATTTTTTTTAGGTAGCTCCCTTAACATTTTTAGGCCATTCTTTTTAGGATAGTTAGATATAAGCTTTAGCTTCCCCCTGGATTTATTCCATAATTGTGTGATGAATTTTAGGATAGTTTTGATTAGATGACATTAGGTTGTGTAGAATTAGGTCAAACTTCAACATAGGTCCATAATAACACTAGAATTTTGGGTTTTTAGGACAAATTAGACTATGGTACATATAGGGCATTAAGGATAGGTATGTAGGATCCCTTAGAAATTATATTAGGTTTTAATATAGTAGTATACTATTTTTAGATGATTTTTGTAGTTGATGATTGTTTGTGTTGCCCTTGTGGGCTTGTATTTTTGTTTGCTTTGCTTTGTGGGCTTGGAGAGCTTGGTCTTGTTCTAAGGAGCATTGAGGAGCATAGTAGAAGATTTGAAGATGGATTGAGGAGCTTGAGAGCTTGATCTTATTTGTTTTGTTATTGTTTTAGGGTTAGGGATTAGGAAGAGTTTAGACTTAGATAACTTCTTTCTTAAACATGGATGGTATCTTTCACCTCCATTCCTCCCTATGATTCAAAGTCCTTCCATGGTATACACCTCTCTCCTTTGGAGGGATAAGTGATTGTACCTAGGAAGTAGAAATTTTGAGGGAACCATTCCTTTGATGTTGAACCCTTATAGGTCACCTTTGGTGGTCAATAAGCAGTTCAATATCCCCCAGCTTATCCAGTAAGTGATTTCCTCTGGTTTGATTATCTTGAGAGGTGTTGAGCTTGAGGTTGAAGATGAAGACTTCAATGAAGAGTGTAGAAGAGGATGAATCCTTGAGCATTGCCATTCCAACTGAAGCTTGAAGAGCAATAAGAGCAAGTTGATGCTTGAAGACCCTTGAAGATTAGGTGAAGCCTGAAGGTGGATCTGATCCAGAAGCTGAAGCTTAAAGGAGAAGATAAGTTGAAACTTATGTTGAAGGGTTGAAACCTGGAAAAGAAATTGATATTTGTCAAGAGTGATTGAAGTCTGAAGACTGAGTTGCTGTTGGAAGAGCTGAAGCTTGAGGCTGAGAGAGGAGAGGATCTGCTTTCTTTTCTTTTTCTTTTTCTGTATTGATGTGTTTTGTTTGACTTGCTTGATGCATTAGAATAAGTCCATATCTAGAATAGGTAGAATCTAGGAGCATGATTACACTAGAGGTTGAGTTGCTCCCTCTGCTTGTATTGTTACTGTGTGGCTTTGCTTGCGGGTATTCGGTAGAGCCCAACTTCCTTGCCCATGTGGTTTGTTTGTCTGATGGCATTTTATTTCATTTTATCTGTATGAATACAGTTTACTGTTATTGCTTGATAGCATGTTGTTTATATTTCAGTATGATTACTGTTATCCATTCTGGCTTGAGGTTGAGATGAGCTTGTGGAGGCTGAAGCCCCACACACATTTCCTCCCTCACTTGCATTGCATGCATTTTACTGTTAAGCTGATGTTTTGTCTGTTTTGGTGTATCATTGACATGATCCCTTAGGACTCTCATTTCCTTTGATAAGGAATTAATGATAGAACTTTAGGTTGAAACCTATGCATGACAACTTCTAGGAGTTCCCTGTTCAAACCTCAACCATAGGATGAATCCATGGCATGACAACAGTAGGACTTGATAGTCTCCCTCCTAGTTGGGCCTGTTCTCTTCTCATCTCAAAACAGTTTAAGATACAGTAATCATGAATGATTTCTTTCGTACGTTACGAGCCTTAAGCTATCTGAGAAAGGATTGTGGGAAAGTTTCTTTTCCACAGTCTGGATGTTTAGTATGGTACCCTTTGGGTGACATGCGACGCATTCACTCTCAGGTCATAGTCTCTAGTGCGGTTGAAATCGCAAACACAATAAAAAACACTTCTTTCGTAAAAGATAGGAAATAAACCGTAGTTTCTTGAACTACGTGAGCTCTGATCTCTCATGCCTGTTGCGAGTACGTAGGCACAAGATGGCGATGTCTTGGCGAGCTACCTTCCCCCATAACCCGTCGTAGGCCGAACTACGTTGTCTCTGATTTCTCATTCTCTGATGAGAATACGTAGGCATAAAGTGCGACGCTTTGCCGAGTCATTTTCTTTTCTTTTTAAGCCAGCCTTGATAGGTAGATAGAATAAAACCAACCCGTCCAAGTAAACACAACAAGGGAGGATCCCGTCGAGTACGACGGACGTGAGGGGTGCTAATACCTTCCCCTTGCGTAACCGACTCCCGAATCCAGACAACGGTTGCGATGACCTTGTCTTACCCTTTTTCGTTAGGTTTTTCCGATCGTTTCCTTTCCCGTTCTGAGGGATAAATAACGAAAGGTGGCGACTCTTCTGTTGTGCCGGTACCTTATTTTCGCGCAAGCGACAGCTGGCGACTCTGCTGGGGAACGAACCCAGAATCTCTGGTTCTCTGGTTCCCTACGCGATTCAATCCTAACGCTTGTATGTTTACTTGTTGGGTTGCGTTTATTTATCGCATTTTACTTCTCGCACTTTATTTCCCGCATTTTATTTTCAGTATAATATGATTATCTGTGCTGTTGTGGGATGGGAGTTCTGATGAGTGAGAAGCCAGACCCAGGCTTGAGTGCACCATAGACTTAGAGTGGAAATTAGTGGGCACGTGCTTGCTTTGCAGGCACTAGTGTCTCATGATATCCACGCTCAGACGAGGTTCATCCGGTTGGCTTCTCTTTCAACCCTTTGGGTTTAGACGGTTGCTGGTTTGGTGGATTGTCGACTCTGGGGACCAATCATTTGTGATTCAGCCGAGTGAGGCCGTTTCATGAGCTGGTGATGCCACACCTTCTGGGTATCGTATCACCCCTCTTGAATGTCTGTGACGCTGATGAACGCATAGGATGCCGAACTTTAGTCAGTTTAGGTCCACACCTATGAGCAGGTTGGGTTTATTGTAGGAAACCTTGACTTTCAGACTACCTGGTTTTCTTGACAGTGAAGCAGTTTTGTTGGTACCAGGGTTTCTCAGTTGCGGACTTGTCTGTTCTTGATAGAGCAGGTTTTGATCAGAGGATCTTATCATCAGGTGTATGTCTGTTCTTGATAGAGCAGAGGGTTTGTCATCAGTTGTTTGTTCTTGATAGAGCAGATTTTTGAGTGGGGTCTGAAGTTCTCATCAGCAGATGTTGTTTGTTCTTGATAGAGCAGATTTTTGAGTGGGGTCTGAAGATCTCATCAGCAGATGTTGTTTGTTCTTGATAGAGCAGATTTTTGAGTGGGGTCTGAAGATCTCATCAGCAGCTGTATGTTTGTTCTTGATAGGGCAGATTTTCTGGGGTCTGAAGACCTCATCAGCAGATATTTCTTAATCCTACATCTGAGGTCCTTATTATCAGACATTTGTTCTTGACAGAGCAGAATTATGATCCAATGTATATGGTTCTATCAGATGGTTGGTCTTGACAAATCAGATTTTGTGGTCCTACACCGGGGTTCTCTTATTATCAGATGCAGTGGTTGTTCTTGATAGAGCAATATTATGGTTCTGTTGATACAGAATCTCCACAGCACCAGTTGCTTGGATCTCTTATTGCATGATTGCATTTTGCATTAGTTTGCATGTTCATTCGCATTTCATTAACGTGTGTCTGTGTTGCAGGTACCGTTTTCCCCGATCCAGGATTTCTTTCCTCCTATTGTTTTGTTATGGGCTCTCTGAGGAAGACCGTGGCTTACAAGTTCCCTGCCCCCGATGTGGTTAAGTTGACTGGTTTGATAGCTCTAGCAGATGATTCTGTAAGGGATGAGTTCAGAAAATCTTATGGCAGGTTGCTCAGTTTGGTTTGTAAGCCTTCTGTGTTCGAGTTGAATGGGTTGCATGCTCTGCTGCAGTTCTACGACCCTCCGCTGAGATGTTTCACTTTTCAGGACTTCGTTCTCGCACCTACGCTGGAAGAGTATGCTGATTTGCTAGGTGTGCCTATCAAGAGGCAGATGCCTTTTGTTCACATGGATGTCGAGCCTGATCTGGCTGGTTTAGCTCCTTCACTTCATTTGGACGCCTCCGAGTTAGTATTGACTAGTTGGAACAAGGTTCCTGGGTTCTCCTTGCAGTTTCTAGTGGGTAAGGCGCAGCAGTGTGCCAAGGACGGATGTTGGGGCGCGTTCAATGCCATCCTCGCTCTATGCATATATGGCATTATTCTGTTCCCTAATATGCTCGATTTTATAGACCTTGATGCGTTTCACATCTTTGCTTCAGGGAATCCAGTCTCTACCTTGATCGGAGATGTCTATCACTCAGTCCACTACAAAAACGAGAACACGAGGGGGAAGAATGTCTCGTGCTGCGTACCCTTGCTGTACAAATGGCTTGATAGCCATCTGCCCAAGAGGGGTCCTTTTGTCTCATCTGCAGCCACAGCTGAGTGGCCAGAGCGTCTGATGAGTTTATCTGTAGAGGATATTGACTGGTTCGACAGAGATAGGTTGGTACTGAGGTGATCTTCAGTTGCAGCGGGTTTCCAAATGTACCTTTGATAGGTAGGAAGGGCTGTATAAACTACAATCCGTCGTTGCTGGTCCGACAGTTCGCGTATGCTTTAAGAACTCCGCCGAAGGATGAAGAGGTACAGGAATCTCTGTACCTCACTGGTATTCTAGAAGGGGATCTGTTGTCCAAACTTCAGCGTGCGTGGAATGGTATCAGTAAGCGAGGAAAGCCATTGCTGGGAAAAAGCAAGAATCAAGCCTACCCTCCGTATTTGACTTGGATCAGAGTCAGGGCCAATGCTATAGGGATGCCGTTTCCTCACACCAAGCCAGAAATCCCTCTGACAATCGAAGAGCCTACTACTGTGCCCATTCAGCAGCATAACCAGGTATTAGCCGAGCGGGATGAATTGAAGCGGGCGAACAAAGAACTGGAGAAGGAATTGGCTCAGCTCCGAAGCGAGAGGAACAAGGCCGTTCATTCTTTCAAAAGGCAGACAGAGTTGGTGAACCAGCTAGGTATAGACCTGACTAAGCAGATAGCCGAGCGTGAACGTATGGGTCGAGACTTCAAGGTTGTCAACGACGTACTGGCTACGAAGAAGCAGCACTTGGACGAGGCATATCAGAGGATATCCAAGTTCAACCAGCACTGGAAGGCTTCCCTGGCCACCAGGAAAGAGCGGGAGGATAAGCTGGTGCTGCAGATATCCAAGCTAGAAGCCCAGGTGAAGGACAGTGATAAGAGGTTTGATGAAGAAACCGCCCGCAGATACGCCGCCGAAGGCCAGCTCAACAAAGCTCTCGCTAACCTGAAGGAGCGCAAGCTGACGTTTGAGTCCAAAAAGCGGAAGTTATAAGATTGCTTCGGCGAAGGAGCATGGGAAGGTTCGATCGAAGGACTTCAGTATACCATTGTGCAGAGGGAATTACTCGTCGAGGGGTTGCTCACTCTGCCAGATCATCCAGAGATGAAGGAGTTATTAGCAGAGTATCGCGCCCGTGGCTGTACTTGACTATTTGTATTCCTTTTGTTTTTGATGCTGACCATCACCAGGCTTATTGGCTGGGGTCACGCTGTTGATTCATCTTGTACTCGCTGATGCTATGTACTACCTTGATAGGCTTTCTTTATATATGAGATTGATGTTTCCATGATTGGACTCGGACTTCTTCTTATTATTATTATCAGCACTGGCACTCAGGCACTAGGATCGGGGGAGATCTCCCTAACACACAGACACACGCATGCATCTGCATGAAGCATTTGCATGGCGAGCATTTTGTTATTTTTCCTAACCATTTAGTGTTTACAGGTGTCCCAGGCTATTCCCGGTGACTCCAGGATTGATCAGAGACTAATTCACCGTTATCCAACTAGAGCTAATCAGACCAGGATCATGGACCAAGTGCAAACCGATGTTCAGGAGCTTCGCGAGAGGATGGATCGCTTCATGGAACTCATGCAAGTGGTCGCTAATGGCCAAGATCAGCTCAGAACTTTGGTCCAGCCTTTGATCTCCAGGGTTGATAGCAACGGCATACTCCACGGTGGGGCCGTGCCTACTCCTCCACCAGTTGATACTCCGCAGAATGGTGTCCCCGTGGCCGGGGGCAACGGCAGTGCTAATGGCAATGTGATGGCCAACATTGGACTCAATACGACGGGCGTCGGCAATGGGAGTCTGGGAGCTAATGTCAATATCGGGCCGGGCAACGGCAATGCAGGCGTCGGGAATCTGTTGGTGCCTCAACCATGGCTGGAGGATCATCAGGATGATGTGTTCTCTCAAAGAGGTGCTGAAGGGGAGCTGAATGCTGAAGCGCGGCTCAGATTCAAAGCACTTGAAGATAAAATGAGAGATATCGAGAATCAGAATACTTTGGGCGTTGATATGTCCAAGCTGGGGTTAATTGCTGATTTCAAGGTACCTCCTAAATTCAGGGTACCTGAATTTGAAAAATATAAGGGCACCACCTGCCCTCGTGTCCACCTGAGATCGTACTATAGGAAGATGTCTGCCTATTCCGAAGACGAGAAGTTGCTGATGCACTTGTTCCAAGATAGTCTCTCCGGGCCATCCCTCGAGTGGTACATGGGTCTAGAGCCCACTAGCGTGCGCACATGGAAGGACCTCGCTGAAGCATTTGTCCACCATTACCAGTACAATAGCGACTTGGCCCCGAACCGAGTCCAGCTCTAGAACCTGTCGCAGAGGAATAATGAAGGGTTTAAGGAGTACGCCCAGCGGTGGCGTGAGTTGGCAGCCCGGGTTCAGCCGCCGATGGTTGAACGCGAGCTCGTGCAGATGTTTGTAGCTACCCTCCCAGGGGTTTACTATGAAAAGTTAGTCAGCGGTATGTCTAGGACGTTCTCAGCTCTCATTATCATGGGCGAGCACGTCGAGAATGGAATCAAGATCGGGAAAATTCAAGGTGAGTCATCCTTAGCTGGAGGAGGTGGAAAGAAACCTTATGCTGGTAAACGACAAGAAGGAGAAGCGAGCGCTGTGACCAACGCTCGAAGGAAGGGCAAAGGCCCTCAGCAGCAGATAGCCAGTATAAATATCCCAGCAGCTCCGTAGCAGCAGCCGCAGCAGCAGCAACCGAATCAGCAGGGATATAGAAAGTACCAGAATCGGGCACCCTTGGCCAACCGTCACTTCGAGGCACCGCCCATGTCGTACGCGCAACTCTTGCAGACTTTGCTTCAACTTCAGTTGGTCCAGAAGAGGACGATGGCTCCCTTGACAGGGGCACCTCCACCAGGGTACGACGCAAATGCCACTTGCGATTTCCACTCAGGGGCACCAGGCCACACAATCGAGAACTGCAAAGCCTTTAAGCACAAGGTGCAGGGCCTAGTAGATGCCAAGATTATCAACTTCTCCGATAATGTGCCCAATGTCACGAAGAACCCTATGCCGAATCATATGGGAGGCGGAGTGAACGCTATTATCGAAGAAGAGAGTGCAGATCTGTTGACTGATGTCAAAGATCTAAGGACGCCGCTTAGCTTCGTCAAAGCTAAGTTGTTGAAAAGAGGGTTCTTTCCAGGGTGTGGAGAGTTATGCATGGACTGTGCCACACATTTTGATGGATGCGAGCAGTTGGTCGAGGGAATTCAGAGTTTGATGACTGAGGGGATTCTGCAGTTTAGTCGGAAGGCTGAAAGTGTATCAGGAGAGGTAGTGTTGAAGTAGGCCGACGAAGTCGCCACCATCACCATCCCTTGCCGGCCAATAACTATTTCTGCACCCAGACCGCCTACAATTACAATTACCAAAGCTGGGCCGATACCATTCGAGAGCACTAACGCCGTTCCGTGGCATTATGGGGATGAAGTCTATTGCAATGGACAGAGGTTGGAGTTGGAGCCGTATGGGTCGACTGTGGAGAATCTCGCAGGAATCAGTGGTATTACCCGTAGCGGAAGAGTGTTTGCACCGCCAGAGGTTGTGGCGGATAAAGCGGTCAGGGCTGATGTGGCCGATAAGGGTAAAAGCAAAGTTGTCGAAGAGGTCCCGTATGGGATAGAGAAAGATTTACTTATCAAAGACGCCGAGGAGTTTATGCGGTTGATCAAAAAGAGTGACTACAAGATTGTAGACCATCTCCATCAGACGCCTTCGAAGATTTCTATTCTCAACTTGTTGCTGTGTTCTGAAGCACACCGCAACGCGCTGCTGAAAGTATTGAACGCTGCCTACGTACCGCAAGAGATATCGGTGAATCAGCTAGAAGAGGTGGTAGCCCACGTTAATGTTGGCAATGGGCTAGGTTTCACAGACTTAGAGCTGACACCAAAAGGGAGAAATCACAATAACGCCCTACACATCTCGATAGAGTGTAGGGGCACAATCATGTCGCACGTGCTGGTGGACACGTGTTCGTCGCTTAATGCATTAATGAAGTTGGACACTCGCGGATTGCTCTGCAGACCCAGTGATCTGGTTGTGAAAGCGTTCGACGGAACTAAACGCCACGTTTTCGGGGAGGTGACCCTGCCGATCCAAGTCGGCCCGGAAACGTTCGACGCCGTCTTTTATATCATGGACATCATGCCTGCCTATAGTTGCCTCTTGGGCCGGCCATGGATCCATGCTGCTAGTGCCGTGACCTCCACGTTGCACCAAAAGCTCAAATATGTTGTCGGAGGAAGCATAGTAACCGTGTGTGGCGAGGAAGACATAATGGTGAGCCATTTGTCATCCTTTAAGTATGTTGAAATGGATGGCGAAATCCATGAAACTCTTTGTCAAGCATTCAAAGCTGTCGAGGTGAAAGATGTAGCTCCTGTAGTCACAGAAAAGCCAGAGATGAATCTCTCCTCATTCAAAGAAGCTCGGGCCGTCGTCCAAGCTGGATCTACCCCAGGCTGGGGGCATATTTTGGAGATACCGAACAAGCAGGATAAGTTTGGGTTGGGGTATTCTCCCGGAGCTGAAGCTTCTTCTTCTTCGTCTAGCAGTGCGTCTCGAGGTAAGGGGCCGATCCTATTTACCAGTGGCGGAGTGATCTTCGACAGCATCAACGCGGCGTCTGAAGACAGCAGGGATAGCGATTGTCATCTCGACTCTTGGATTCAGCCAAGCAAGCCGGGCAAGGGCCTCAACAATTGGACCATCAAGGATATCATCCAGCTGACAAGTGAAGAGTAATGATTTACTTTTTCCAATCATTGTACAACCCTATGTCCTACCCGAGGCATAGTGGTTTTATTGTCAGGGCCTTGTTGGATTATGTACATGAATTTTGTTAATAAATCAAAGGCGTTTTCTTCGTATTCAAATTTTGTGATCTCTGTTATTCCTGTTTTATATTTGTTTTGAAAAACAGTAAAATGGCAATGGGGTTTGTGCTAACCTGCATATCCTTGTTTAAACTTAACCCTTGTTATTGCAGGATCCACATAACAGATGACATCGACTCTGGACCTTCTACGGCTCACTTCGACTTCGATCGCCCGATCTATCATGCCGAAGAAGAGATTGATGAAGACGAAGACCTTCCTGAAGAGTTGGCTCGCTTGTTGAAACAAGAGGAAAAAGTTATTCTGCCTCATGAAGAGGAGATTGAGATCGTAAATCTGGGTTCTGAAGAGCTCGTCAGAAATGTCAGGATAGGGGCCGCATTGCAGAATGATGTCAAGCAGAGATTGGCCGAGATGCTTCGAGAGTATAGTGACGTCTTTCCTTGGTCATACGAAGATATGCCCGGACTTGACACGAACATCGTGGTCCACCACTTGCCGCTGCGAGAAGATTGCCCTCCGATTAAGTAGAAGCTTAGGAGGACGAGACCAGACATGGCCGTTAAGATCAAAGAAGAAGTGCAGAAACAGCTTGATGCTGGCTTCTTAGCGGTCACCACTTACCCTCCGTGGGTCGCCATAATAGTGCCTGTACCGAAGAAGGACGGTAAGGTACGCATGTGCGTCGATTATCGGGATTTGAATAGGGCGAGCCCTAAAGATGATTTCCCGTTGCCTCATATCGATGTGTTGGTCGACAACACAGCCCAGTTCTCCGTGTTTTCGTTCATGGATGGCTTCTCCGGTTACAATCAGATCAAGATGGCGCCGGAGGACATGGAGAAAACGACGTTTATCACCCCCTGGGGAACATTTTGCTATAAGGTAATGCCCTTCGGTCTGAAGAACGCAGGGGCCACTTACCAACGAGCAATGGTAACTTTGTTTCATGACATGATTCATCATGAGATTGAGGTCTATGTTGATGACATGATTGCGAAGTCCCAAACGGAGGAAGAGCATCTGGTCAACTTATTGAAGCTTTTTGAGAGGCTTAGGAAATTCAGGTTGAGGCTGAATCCTAACAAATGTACTTTTGGAGTACGGTCCGGAAAGTTACTGGGGTTTATCGTGAGTGAACGAGGCATCGAGGTTGATCCTGCGAAAATAAAAGCCATTCAAGAAATGCCAGCGCCGAAAACAGAAAAAGAAGTTCGTGGTTTCTTGGGCCGAATAAACTACATTGCTAGGTTTATTTCTCAGCTCACGGCCACGTGTGAACCGATGTTCAAGCTTTTAAAGAAAGATCAGGCAATTACTTGGAATGAGGATTTCCAGAAGGCATTCGACAAGATAAAGCAGTATCTTCAAGAACCTCCAATCTTGATACCCCCAGTGGCTGGACGGCCTCTAATCATGTACTTGACAGTTCTTGAGAATAGTATGGGGTGTGTTCTCGGTCAGCACGACGAGACGGACAGAAAGGAGCATGCCATCTACTACTTGAGTAAGAAGTTCACGGACTGTGAATCTCGCTACTCGATGCTGGAGAAGACGTGTTGTGCACTAGCCTGGGCTGCCAAACATCTACGACAGTACATGCTCAATCACACCACCATGCTAATTTCGAAGATGGATCCGATCAAGTACGTCTTCGAAAAGCAGGCTCTTTCGGGCAGGATTTCCAGATGGCAAATGGTGTTAACGAAATATGATATTCAGTACGTATCCCAGAAAGCCATCAAGGGAAACATATTGTCTGATTACCTTGCCGAACAGCCAATCGAGGACTACCAGCCAATGAAATTTGAATTCCCTGACGAGGATATTATGTTTCTCAAAGTGAAGGATTGCGATGAGCCGTTGCCCGACGAGGGGCCAGATAGGAAATCCCAGTGGAAATTGATATTCGATGGGGCGGTTAATTCCTATGGAAGTGGCATCGGGGCTATCATCACGACTCCCCACGGATCCCACATCCCGTTTACTGCGAGACTGACGTTTCCAGTCACCAACAATGAGGCGGAGTACGAAGCATGCATCATGGGTCTAGAAGAGGCAATTGATTTGAGAATCAAGAACCTAGATGTATATGGTGACTCAGCGCTTGTGATCAACCAAATTAAGGGGGAGTGGGAGACTCGTCAATCGAATTTGGTGTCGTACATGAATTATGCCAGAAGGCTACTTCCGTTCTTTGATCGAGTGGAACTCCATCATGTGCCCAGGGCTGAAAATCAAATGGTTGATGCCTTAGCCACGTTGGCTTCAATGTATAAAGTCAATTTTTGGAATGAGGCTCCAAGAATTGTCCTGTCTCGTCTTGATAGACCGGCATTTGTCTTTGCAATCGAGGAAGCCGCCGACAGCAAGCCATGGTTCCATGACATCCAGACTTTCCTTATGACTAAGGAGTATCCTGCGGGTACGTCAACCCAGGATAAGAAGACTCTGAGAAGGCTGTCTGGAAACTTTTATCTCAATCCTGATGGAGTGTTGTATAAAAGAAACCACGATCTCGTGCTACTCAGATGTGTAGATGAGAAAGAGGCGAGTATGCTCATGGAAGAAGTCCATGAAGGCACATTTGGTACGCACACCAGCGGGCATGCTATGACGAGAAAGATCTTGAGAGCAGGATACTACTGGCTGACGATGGAGTCGGATTGCTTCAGATTCGCGAAGAGATGTCATAAATGCCAGATTTATGCTGATAAATTTCATGTGCCGCCGTGCCCGTTGAATGTCATGTCCTCCCCGTGGCCGTTCTCCATGTGGGGCATCGACATGATAGGCAAGATCGAGCCCACTGCATCTAACGGTCATCGCTTCATTCTGGTAGCTATCGACTACTTCACCAAGTGGGTGGAGGCAGCCTCGTATGCTAATGTGACCAAGCAGGTGGTGGCTAAATTCATAAAGAGGGACATCATCTGTCGTTACGGAATTCCCGAGTGGATCATTACTGACAATGGTTCGAATCTGAATAACAAGATGATGAAGGAGTTGTGCTAGAGCTTCAAGATTGAACACCACAACTCATCTCCTTACTGGCCGAAGATGAATGGCGCCGTTGAAGCGGCCAACAAGAACATAAAGAAGATTGTTCAGAAGATGGTTGTGACCTACAAAGACTGGCACGAGATGCTGCCATTTGCATTGCACGGTTATCGTACAACGGTACGTACGTCGACCGGGGCAACTCCTTTCTCCTTGGTGTACGGTATGGAAGTAGTCCTACCGTTAGAAGTGGAGATCCCTTCTTTGCGAGTTTTGGTTGATGTGAAACTCGACGAGGCAGAATGGATTACGAATCGACTGAACCAACTCAGCCTGATGGACGATAAGAGGTTAGCATCGATTGCGTTTGGTCGTTTGTACCAAAGCCGAATGAAGAAAGCTTATGATAAGAAGGTGCGTCCTAGAAGCTTTCAGACGGGTGATCTCGTCCTGAAGAAGATTCTTCCTCCACACTCCGATCACCGGGGCAAGTGTACTTCGAATTACGAAGGTCCGTACATCGTCAGCAAGGTCTTCTCTGGAGGAGCTTTGTTGTTATCCACGATGGATGGTGAAGATTTTGCATCCCCGGTGAACGCGGACGCAGTTAAAAAATACTTTGCTTGAAAGCGACCCGCTGGACAAAAAAAAAGAGAGTCCAGGCAAAAAAGGGGCATCCCGGCGAACCAAAAATAGAATAAAAGGTTCGGGCAAAAATTAGGGATATAAGTTGAAAAAATGTACACCCGCGAAGTCGAAAACCTACACTGGGCGGCTTCGGAAAAAAAGGGTATCCCGGTGAACTGAAAACCCGTAAAGGGCGGTTCACGCAAAAGTTAGGGATTTGAAAAAGCAAATGACTGCGTTCCGCGTGCGGACTTTCATTGTTTAGTGGTTCGGAGGACCTGAGGGCCGTTTATCTGAATCAATCTCTTCCGAAGCCGAAGCGTCGGAGAAGTATCAAAGTCGAGTGGGTCATAGAGGGATCAACTCATGGTGTTCGTCTACGCCTTGTTGCCGACATTTGTATATACTGATGTATATTTATGTTTTATTTTTGCGCGGCTTCCTCATTCCAGGAGCTTGCATCTGTTGTAAAACATTTTTTACCCATTCAGGGGTTCGTTATCAATAAAATGCATACTATTCAGCAATTCTGTTTGTCTGTTTAGCATTTATCTGTTTTGTTTGCGAAAAAGAACGCCGATGTTTTTGATAAAATGCGCATACATAAACCTACTGGCCTAGGCCGCTGATTGTTGAAACAATTAATTACTTGAATATTGTCACGAGATAATAACCTCGATAGGTCCATTTGAGAAGGGAATCTTGTCTGTTTGTTTGTGTTGTTACAGGTGTAGCATATTCCAGACATTGCGCCGTGCGCATCCCCGAAGCAGGATGATTCCTCTTTCTCCAGCAGAGTTCAGTAGCCTCTCCCTGCAGAGTCTGAACGCGAGATCGTGAGCATTGATATGTCTCCCCAGGCAGAGATGATTCTCTCCCCAATCATATGTATCCTGAAGGACGTCACCTCCTCAGCTGAGTCAGGCGCTGAAGCGCGTGTTCATCCCCCAGCACCGGGTCACAAGTGCAGGTCTCGTAGGAAACTATTCGTACGCCAAAGTATGTAGCAACTGATGGTGCCAGACTGAAGTCTCCATCGGAATTGAAATTCCCCACCAGAGTCGTACTCTCCCCCGAAGTCGGATGATTCCTTCTTCCCCAGCGAAATTGAGATTCCCCCACAGAGTCGTACTCTCTCCAGCGAAGCAGAACGATTTCTCCTTCCTCAGCCGAGTTTACAGATACCCCAAGAGAGCCGAATCCTTGGAAGCTGCTCAAGCCATGATTGGTTTTTTCCCTAGTGGAGTGTTGATCAACTGAAGTTGTTTCCCCACATAGTCGTCATCTCTAGAGAAGTAGCCATGAAGGCCACGCAGTCTATTCCCGCGATTGACATCGCCTTTCCTCAGCAGGTCCAAGTTCTCGTAGAGCTTCGTTCCCCTGCAGCAATCAACGGAAGTTGTTTCCCCCGCAGCAGTCAACTGAAGTTGTGTCCCCTGCGGAGTCCAATTGATATTGGCGTGACCATGTTCTCCTCAGCAGGATGATTCCTCTGTCTGAGTAGTTCTTTCTCCTTGACAGGAGGATTCCCCCTTCAGCATTTATTTTGCTGACGGGATTGCATCATTGTGCATGATTGCATAGCATTTATCATAAACGCATAGCATTTCCACCATGTGGAGCATTGCGCCATGGCCGAAGCATACGCATAATAAACATGATCTAGGTTGCTACCGTTCTTGTTTTGCAGGTGTTCCGCCGCAGAATTAATTGCTCAGGATGATTCCTGACATTCTCCCCAACGAAGTCGCTTGCTCAAGATGATTCTTGAGATCCCCAGCGAAGTCTTCGGTTCAAGATGATTCTTGAATTCCCCAGCAGGGTCGTTTGCTTAAGATGATTCTTAAGTACCCAATGCGGTCTCCAGAGTTGGTTGCTCAAGCTGATGCTTAGAGTCCCCAGTAAAGGTTGCCCAGGATGATTCCTGAAATCCCCAACAGAGTGTTCGCTCAGGATGATCCCTGAAATCTCCAGAATGGTTATCGGTTCAAGATGATTCTTGAAGGTCCCCGACGGAGTTATTTGCCTAAGATGATTCTTGAAGTCCTCAGAAGAGTTGATTCCTCCAGAATGATTTCTGGACCCCCGGAGCGGAGTTACTTGATAGTTCTCCAGAATCCCCAGCGGCGAAGCGTCATCCCCAACAGGTTTTTGAACGGAGAAGTTGAAACCTCCCTTGAAGACTCCATGATTGAAGTCTAACCGGGTTAATGAAGCAGTTCTCTCAGCTGATGCGGAGTGCCTGATGGCAGAGGTTTAGATGTTCCCAATTGGCTCATGATTGACCAACAATTCTATTCCCGACTTGCTGATGAAGTCCGGTTGATGCCCGACAAATGTCTTTGAATTCCTGATGGCATGATCAACCTGATGGTTGAAGTCCGGCTGATGCCCGACAGTTTCTTTGAATGCCTGATGGCATGATCAACCTGATGGTTGAAGTCCGGCTGATGCCCGACAAGCTCTTTGGATGCCTGATGGCGTGATCGACTATGTATTACCGGTTACCGTGTGACCAATTCCCCAATGGATTTTCTTCACCCTGACGGCGAGGTCAGAGGATGTTTGTTTCTGGCGGAGATGTCAGGTAATTGAGTTCTCCAGCGGCGATGTTGGATGTTTGTTTCTGGCGGCGATGTCAGGAGATTTAGTTCTCCAGCGGCGATGTTGGATGTTTGTTTCTGGAGGCGATGTCAGGAGATTTAGTTCTCCAGCGGCGATGTTGGATGTTTGTTTCTTGCGGCGATGTCAGGAGGTTTAGTTCTCCAGCGGCAATGTTGGATGTTTGTTTCTGGCGGCGATGTCAGGTGATTTAGTTCTCCAGCGGCGATGTTAGATGTTTGTTTCTTGCAGCGATGTCAGGAGGTTTAGTTCTCCAGCGGCGATTTTGGATGTTTGTTTCTGGCGGCGATGTAAGGTGATTTAGCTTTCCAGCGGCGATGTTGGGTGTCTTGGTTATCCGACGGCGATGTCAGACGCTTTATTTTCATGAATGCCTGACGGCGAGGTCCGGTGTCTGCTGACAATGTCAGAGGAATTTAATGTGGATAACTGATGACAAGGTTCAGATCAGTATGTCTCCAGCTAGTTACCGTGCAGCTATTATTTCAGTGTTCGAAGATATGTTCCCACCAGAGTATCGTGTGCTTATGCAGTTGGCAAATTTCTGGGTTTATCGGTATTCAACCGTCTCGCACCTTGATTGGCTGAGAGTCGTTCGCTCCTCACCCAGTCAGGTTCAAGCCGTTTGAATAGGGGCAGCTGTTGCACCCCAAAATTTGACCAACATTTATTTACCCATCAAGAGTTGTATGAGACTTTGAAGCTAGCCAAGAAGTTTGTTCAAGTGTTCAAAGGTTGATACCCTTGTCAGAGAACTCAAGAGATCCTCAGAGAGCTTGGTTGAAACCAAGGTTGTGTGTCTCATAACTTGAAAGTTGTGGGAGCCCCTCAGATGATTCTGAGACTATGAGGATGGACTTGAAGCTTTGAGAAAGCGTATGAGATGCCTTGAAAGCCATCATGAAGCCTAGAGAGGTCATTGTACAAGAATTCAGAAGATTCAGCCATGAGTGGTGGAATTAGGGTTTGACTGGGTCAACCCTAGGTCAACTGAAGATTTGGAGAAGGTTGAGACCTAATCCAAGAGCCATGTGATCATGGAATGATGCATTGAGATGTTATAAGGATGATTCCTAGACCAACTCATCATAATTGAGGATTTTGAGAAGTTTTAAGCTAGGGTTTCTAAGGCTTGACAGTGTAAAATCCCCTAGTTTGATCCCTATCTTCAAGGCAGTTTAGCTCAAGATGTGATTGTCATCTCATCTTCCCCACAACATGAATGTTGTATAGCTTGTTCTTAGCTTTAATTTGAGTACTAGAAGTCCTTGATAGGATTTGTAGAGCTCAAGTTATGACTGTGACAAATTACAGGTCATCTGACGTATGTGAATCTGGGTCCTTGAAAGTCACCCAACTTGCATCCAACTTTTGCCCTAGTAGGATGATTCCTATGAACTCTTGGTTAACATGAATGTTGTATAGCATCTTCTTAGCTTTCTAGAGATTACTAGAAGTCCTTGATAGGATTTGTAGAGCTCAAGTTATGACTGTGACAAATTACAGGTCATCTGAGGTATGTGAATCTGGGTCCTTGAAAGTCACCCAATTTGCATCCAACTTTTTCCCTAGTAGGATGATTCCTATGAACTCTTGGTCAACTTTAATGTTGTATAGCATCTTCTTAGCTTTCTATAGAGTACTATAAGTCCTTGATAGGATTTGTAAAACTCAACTTATGGCTTTGACAAGTCAAGGTCATTTTGGTCATTTGGAGGTTATAGGTCATTTCAAGCATAAGGCCATATCTCCTATTTCCAAGCTTCAAATGGAAAAATATTCAACATCAAATTTGCTTAGAATGATGTTTTAAGGCTAGTAGGGAGGTCATGAGATGTTGAAAAGGCTTGTATCAAAAAGTGATAAAAATGGCCTAAAATGGAGGCATAAGTTAAATAAGTTGAAATTGAAAATTGGAAATCACAAGTTATACATCCAAACCATGTCATATAATAGGTCATTTTGACTCCAAATGACATTCTAAGAACAATGGTTCAACCACAATTTTGATTTGGGGCTTAGATCATAGGGCTGCTTTGGAAATGGCTTACTTGCATATTAAGGTACCAAAGCAAAACTCAAGAAAACTCAATAAACAAGTTGGTTAGACATTGTAACACATCATAAATATCATGTGGGGAGAATTTCAAGTCAGAATCAAAGGTTACAAGAAGCTTGGCATGAGATAGCACACAAGGAGAATTGAAATCAAAATGTCATGACATGAGAAGTTCAAATACTCATTGGATGGTCCTAGATGGTTCTAGATGATTCTAAACCACTCTATATAACATGTATGACTTGCTCAGATGCAAGGTTGGTGAGAAGTGGTGCAGAGAAGAGAGACTGAGATCAAGAATCTTCCATTGCAAGTTAAGTTTCATTTCTTCATTCTTCTTCATTTCCATTCATTCTTTCCATTCAAACACATTCCATACATCATAGTGAAGGTGTGCAGATCAAATTGAGGGCAATTCCATTGATGAATCGTGCATGAGCTTTTGGATTTTCACCTCTGCAATTCAAGATCGGTTTCCAAGAATCAAGCAGTTTCAACCATTCTTTTTGCATACAGAAGCTAGAATACTACTCAGTGAAGGAATTGGGAAAGATTGAAGGCCTGAATTGAGGGATTTCTCCATCTGTTCACTCGATTTTACCAGGTTTGTAACTTTCTCTCTACACTCTAATTTAAGTAGAATTAGATAGAATTAATAGGTTAGAATGGTTAAGGATAACTAGGAGATCATTTCTGGAAAGTTTGAAGAGAATTGGTGATGGTTTTGTTGTTGACAAGATTTTTGTTTGGACCAAGAACTCCTTGAATCTTGAGTAATAATCTCAGTTCTTTAGTGGAGGTTGATCAGTGATAGGAGGTGAACACTTTAGTGTAAGCAATTTCAAGAATCTTGAGTTTTGATGTTCAAGCATAATTTGAGGTTTGATTCGTGTTTTAAGTTTGAGTGAGATCCAATGGAATTTGAGATTATGATTATGTTCAGCATGAAAAATGGAGCGTGTTAGGGTTTTAAACTTTGAGTTTTGATGAAGATACGAGGGTTCACGATTGGGGAGAAGGGATGTTCTTGAGCTCTGTTTTAATGGAGGTCTCCCTCCAGAAATTTGAAATTGGAGAAGACGACCAGGAAACAATTGGATCAGGCATGAACCAGTTGACTGATTGAGGATCCAAAGGCCAGGATTTGATTTCGCGTGTGAAGGAAAAGCCTGAAGCATGATGAAACGAGGCGTTTCATTAAACCTGAGTTTTGGGCTTAAGTGAATAATGACTAATCCCACCCCCAATCATGGCCCAATTAGATTTTGAACTATATTGGGTTACTTCCTGCACCGTTCCTTTTCTATTTTTCTTTTCATTTTCTGATTATTTTCTGATTAATAAATGGGCCTAGCGCACTTGCTTTCTGAACCCCCCATTCTAGGCCCACGCGCGTATTGAACTAGATATGTTTGCTTCCTGCACCCCAGCTTCTTATTTTCATTTTATTTTTCTTCCATTTTATTTCAATCTTGGAAAAATCATATCAATTTGAAAATTAACGATTTTTGAATGGGAATTTTTGCTCCCATTTCATATTCATGTCTAGAAAATTTTCAAATAAAAATATTTTCCTTTCATGCATTTGTGATATTTTTTGTATATTTTCTACTTTTATTGCATTTTATTTCTTTTATGTCGATCCATGAATTTGTAGAATTTTGTTTAGGCAGCTCCTTTAAAATTTTTAGGCCATTCTTTTTAGGATAGATAGACATAAGCTTTAGCTTCCCCCTGCATTTATTCCATAATTTTGTGATGAATTTTAGGATAGTTTTGATTAGATGACATTAGGTTGTGTAGAATTAGGTCAAACTTCAACATAGGTCCATAATAACACTAGAATTTTGGGTTTTTAGGACAAATTAGACTATGGGACATATAGGGCATTAAGGGTAGGTATGTAGGATCCCTTAGAAATTATATTAGGTTTTAATATAGTAGTATACTATTTTTACATGATTTTTGTAGTTGATGATTGTTTGTGTTGCCCTTGTGGGCTTGTATTTTTGTTTGCTTTGCTTTGTGGGCTTGGAGAGCTTGGTCTTGTTCTAAGGAGCATTGAGGAGCATAGTAGAAGATTTGAAGATGGATTGAGGAGCTTGAGAGCTTGATCTTATTTGTTTTGTTATTGTTTTAGGGTTAGGGATTAGGAAGAGTTTAGACTTAGATAACTTCTTTCTTAAACATGGATGGTATCTTTCACCTCCATTCCTCCCTATGATTCAAAGTCCTTCCATGGTATACACCTCTCTCCTTTGGAGGGATAAGTGATTGTACCTAGGAAGTAGAACTTTTGAGGGAACCATTCCTTTGATGTTGAACCCTTATAGGTCACCTTTGGTGGTCAATAAGCAGTTCAATATCCCCCAGCTTGTCCAGTAAGTGATTTCCTCTGGTTTGATTATCTTGAGAGGTGTTGAGCTTGAGGTTGAAGATGAAGACTTCAATGAAGAGTGTAGAAGAGGATGAATCCTTGAGCATTTCCATTCCAACTGAAGCTTGAAGAGCAATAAGAGCAAGTTGATGCTTGAAGACCCTTGAAGATTAGGTGAAGCCTGAAGGTGGAGCTGATCAAGAAGCTGAAGCTTCAAGGAGAAGATAAGTTGAAACTTATGTTGAAGGGTTGAAACCTGGAAAAGAAATTGATATTTGTCAAGAGTGATTGAAGTCTGAAGACTGAGTTGCTGTTGGAAGAGCTGAAGCTTGAGGCTGAGAGAGGAGAGGATCTGCTTTCTTTTCTTTTTCTTTTTCTGTATTGATGTGTTTTGTTTGACTTGCTTGATGCATTAGAATAAGTCCATATCTAGAATAGGTAGAATCTAGGAGCATGATTGCACTAGAGGTTGAGTTGCTTCCTCTGCTTGTATTATTACTGTGTGGCTTTGCTTGTGGGTATTCGGTAGAGCCCAGCTCCCTTGCCCATGTGGTTTGTTTGTCTGATGGCATTTTATTTCATTTTATCTGTATGAATGCAGTTTACTGTTATTGCTTGATAGCATGTTGTTTATATTTCAGTATGATTACTGTTATCCATTCTGGCTTGAGGTTGAGATGAGCTTGTGGAGGCTGAAGCCCCACACACATTTCCTCCCTCACTTGCATTGCATGCATTTTACTGTTAAGCTGATGCTTTGTCTGTTTTGGTGTATCATTGACATGATCACTTAGGACTCTCATTTCCTTTGATAAGGAATTGATGATAGAACTTTAGGTTGAAACCTATGCATAACAACTTCTAGGAGTTCCCTGTTCAAACCTCAACCATAGGATGAATCCATGGCATGACAACAGTAGGACTTGATAGTCTCCCTCCTAGTTGGGCCTGTTCTCTTCTCATCTCAAAACAATTTAAGATACAGTAATCATGAATGATTTCTTTCGTACGTTACGAGCCTTAAGCTATCTGAGAAAGGATTGTGGGAGAGTTTCTTTTCCACAGTCTGGATGTTTAGTATGGTACCCTTTGGGTGACATGCGACGCATTCACTCTCAGGTCATAGTCTCTAGTGCGATTGAAATCGCAAACACAATAAAAAACACTTCTTTCGTAAAAGACAGGAAATAAATCGTAGTTTCCCAAACTACGCGAGCTCTAATCTCTCATGCCTATTGAGAGTACGTAGGCACAAGATGGCGATGTCTTGGCGAGCTACCTTCCCCCATAACCCGTTGTAGGCCGAACTACGTTGACTCTGATTTCTCATTCTCTGATGAGAATACGTAGGCATAAAGTGCGACGCTTTGCCGAGTCATTTTCTTTTCTTTTTAAGCCAGCCTTGATAGGTAGATAGAATAAAACCAACCCGTCCAAGTAAACACAACAAGCGAGGATCCCGTCGAGTACGACGGATGTGAGGGGTGCTAATACCTTCCCCTTGCGTAACCGACTCCCGAATCCAGACAACGGTTGCGATGACCTTGTCTTACCCTTTTTCGTTAGGTTTTTCCGATCGTTTCCTTTCCCGTTCTGAGGGATAAATAACGAAACGTGGCGACTCTTCTGTTGTGCCGGCACCTTATTTTCGCGCAAGTGACACCTAATAAAGCCATAGTGGGGGAAAAGGTAATCTAAAGGTCCTCAGTATCACGGGCTCCCATGTAGAAAGTAGCATTGTTTTCACGAATACTCGATCAACAATACTAACTCTCAGAAGGGCCTCTACTGAATGGTGGTTTTCTCAAGTCAACTTGGTCGGGAATCAACTCCCTATAAGTCTCCTTTGAATATACCACCATCCTATCATAAGTACGCTCAAACACGGGTATAGTGTTGTCTCACCATTCAAAGTTCCCAAGATCCAACAGAGAACATATGTACATATTTACAAGTATTCACAAATAAGCAAGTAATCAAACAAGATAGGCTAAACCCTCAAAGAAAAGATTCCCCAGTGAAGTCGCCATTTTTGTTGCGGTGAAAATTGGATATCAAGCTATTAATTAACTTGAATCTTACTTCTTTTTACAACCGGACTTTATTTTATCCAAAGGAAAGGTCTAAAGAGGGAAAAACCTTTTTCGCGATGTAACGACAATGCTTAAGAGATTCGGGGATCGGGGGTTGGTTATACCTAGGGAAGGTTTTAGCACCCTAAATATCTATAGTACTCTACAGGAACCTTTTGTTTGATTGTTTGCTAAGTTTGTGAAAATGTACTATGGATTTGGGATTGGGAAAAGATAGGTAAATACCTAGATGGTTTTCTAAGTTTGCTCGCAAAGACATCGCATCTTCTGCCTACGTATCCTAACTAGGATAGAATCAGAGCAATCGTAGTTCACCTCACAAGGGAAAGAACAACTTGATGATGATCAAGGTTCAAGGGGGAAACAAACATGATAATGTTTGTATGGAGTTTGAAAAAACTCCCTAATCTAAGTTGTAACATAAAAAGGGGAAAGTAAGAGATCATGACAATGATTCTTACACAGAGTTGACGAACTTATTCCTAGGGTTCTAGTTGAAGAACACTCCTAGTACAGGTGGGATTCTTAGACTCAAAGAAAAGTATAATGGCTTCTAAGATGGGGTTAAAGTGACTTAACAAAGTCAAGGGAGGGTGAATGAATTATTCTTGACATGAGGGTCAAGTGGGCAGACCTTCCTTTGGAGGGTGACTGAGGAAACAACTGGATGAGAGCTAACAAGCCTCATCACTTGGGGAAAGAAAAATAAAAGGGAAAGGTAACAACATAATAAAACATTTTCATGGTAACAACCAATTGAACAAACATGTGAAATGATAAGGATGAAAGCATATTGATAATAATCAACACAGATGAAAATAACGAGAACTTGTAACGACAGATTGCATTCAAATACAGTCAACAGGTGGGACGAAATAAACATAGTTATAACTCAAAATGAAAATCCTAGCATGTTAACTAACATGTATGGACATGTGTACAAACAAATTTCACAAACAAATCCAAGTGGAACCACATAAAAATTCATCTGCAAATGCGTAAACGGACGCGAAACGCACTTAATTTGCACCCAGTCAAAAGAGGTGATAAAACAGGAAAACGTGAAAATAAAATACATGGCATGAAAGTAGATGCAAAGATCAATAAAATGAAAAAAGAACGGGTGGAAAACGATAAAAAATGAGAGAGATACGATTTTTCAAAGTTTTGGTGAAAAATGAAAAAAATGCCAAAAGAGTTGCCCTCCTCAGGGGTCGAACTCGTGCGTGCATGGTCACATGCGTGTTTGGCATTAGGGGATTACCACTGGGGTGGTTATACATCTGTTTGTATAAGCCACCCCTTTAATTAATAAGGGTAACTTGCAAACCAGGTTGGGCAAAAAAATAACACACTCAAAAAAGGATTTACGTTTTGTATCATAATTTTTCCATCGCTCAACCAAATGCCACAAAATTTATATGTAGCTGGCCTAGAAAAACATGAGGAACATGATGGTAGTGTTGGATTTTCAAAATTCTCATCCCTCTTAAAAATTCAATGACAGGTGCTCTTGTATGTTATGAGATGCAACTTGACATGAACAACTTAATTCAAACATTTTTAATCCAAACCAAGTGCACACACAGATCGTATAAATGGTGATGAATGATTTCCACACTTCAAACAAGCTTGATACAAACAGATTGTGAGATTGATATGTCAAGTGCAATGTTTGTTAGAAAAATGCATTTTTGAATGAGTAGCTCATGACAGCTAATTTTGATGGCAAATAATTATGCAAACACTTCATAAATGATCAAGGTAAGGTGTTCCAAAAATGATTTTGATGTAAACAAGCTTATGTGGAAAAATGACATATGAGATGCTTAATGAAATTTTGATGCATACATGAAAAATATGTAAATCAACCTTTATGCACAAAGAGGCAAAAGTAAGCATTCATACATCTTTCAAATATGAAATCAAACATGTCCAAGTAGTGAAAACCAACTTTCCACAGCCTATGCTCAAAATGATTTTTCAATATATTTTGATCTTTTTGACAGCAATGTTACAATGAGCAAATTAAGGCAACATATGATGATTTGGAATGGTTTTCTTATGTCTAAAGTATGATGAGGATGATGTCCTTAAAACTCAAATGATTCCAAAACATAAAAACAGGATTTTGGTGTAAAATGTGCTATTGTGTGTGTGTGAAGCATGATGATGACAGGATTTGTTAAATTTCAAAGAAAAGCAACATGCAGCAAAATCATTAAACCAAAGTGTACCCCTGTCCCAAATATTTTGCATGAAATAAAACTATTATCAATAATATGGCACACTGATGCAGACATATGGAAGGGCAGCTATGGACATTACTACATCTTGACACAGCCAGCTACTCTCCAACAACTCAAAATGAGTTTTGCTGATTCATACATCAGGCCAGCCTCCTCACATGTTTTGAACCACTAATACAAACAATCCTGTCACCCAACAGCAGGCCACAAACTATCTCATGTTCACTAAAGGATTTAACTCTAAACCATCAAAATGCCCTAAGAGCTTCAAATACCTACTCTCACCACAATAACAGCACACACACATCCTAGTTCTGATGGCCTCCTAACAGCAAATTGCCTCTTGGTTTTATTCAATTCTAAATGATAATCATAGTATGCCCACATGAACAATGAACAAATCAAAGCAAATAAGACTGAGTTGGTAGTTTTGAAAACATGTATTTTTGGGAGATTTATCAACCAAAGACTATTGAGTTTAAAGTTCAGCAGTAGCCTGCACCAAATTGAGATGTATTCCTTATGGCCAGGTTAAAAAGGATAGGCTCAATTTCACCACAAACCACTAAGTGACTGCTAAAAGCAACTAAATGAAATGGTGATCCTATATTCTCATGATGTTAGAAGCAACGAGTTGGTAGTCATCAGTTTTATCAATTCAGATGCAAAGGATTATGAACATAAGAAAAGTGCAGAGGTTAGATGGAGATGCACAAATTGGAACAGCTATTAGTTAACATATGGAAAGTTTTAACAGCAAACCTTTTATAATGAGAAACAGTTTGAGATGTGGCTGAATCAAAACCAAAGCAGATGGCACTACAATGCCATCATAAAATGTATCAAGCTATGACATATGTATGAATTTTTAAGGCACACATGGAATTTGACAGCAAAAGGGGTTACACAGTCTTGAAACAAACTTGGACCACAAAGTTACATAGCAAGCAGATCAAGGTTTCACACAACCACACACTATGAATCTTTCTGCAATGTTTTACACCTACTAAAATTCAACCAACTCATACCTCCTAGTTTATCTGGACAGCCACATTAACTAGCAATTCTAAAGTACATGACAGAGCAATTTTGAATCACAAAACAGTTTGAAACTTGTGAGAATTTAGTTTACAAACATGAGTAGCAAGTCGACAGCAATGAACACTTTTCAAGATTATAACTTCAAATTATGCAAAATCAGGGAAATGGGATGTATGATATAAAAGTCAATGATGCATACCTCTTGTAGACAGATTTGAAGAAGCAAAATAAGCTGAGAACCCAGAGATCTTTAATCACTTTCTTGCTTTTTGAAGTTTTCTTCTCTTTGAAGTAATATGCAAACACAAGGACAGTTGGAGAAATAGGTCTTACCAATGAATTCTAACACTTTAGACAGTTGAGAAAAAATACATAAGAGGTGTTAGGATGATTAAAACACCAGGCAAGTGCTTAGAACAAGATTTGGTGGAATTTGTAGCTTTTGGTCAAAGTATCTTGGTGTAAGAGTTGACTTTTTGATTGGTGAAGTTTTTGGGTGGTTTAATGGTCTAGACACCTTCTATACCATATTTAGGGATTGTATGGATTCTTTTTGGGGTGTTGGAATGTAGAGAAATGATTTTGGCAGCCCTTGTGCCAAGACAGATTTTTGAGATTTTAGTGAAAAGTGAGATTTGGTGATTTTGTGATTTTGAGTGCAAGAGCAAGGGCAGAGGTTTTTTCTGGTTTTTAGAATGTTATTGATGATGGAAATGAAGTGAGGAAGGCCTCCTTTTATAGGCAAGTGAGAGTGAGGGGCTGGTTTGAAGCTTTCTTCATTTTGAAGAAAGGTTTTGGATATTTTGGAGAAAACCTCCCTAGGAGGGTTTTTTTTGCTGATAATCCAAGCTCATTAGTCAAGAAATTGATGGATTTCTGAGGCTAATTTCATGCTAAGAGCATAGACTTGTGGCTGGTTCAGAACTTGGCTTTACACCTCATGCTTCACTTTTCACTTTTTGATGCAAGTTGCATACCCACTTGCAAGGCAATGGTACAAACTCCTCTTTTGAATTTTTCTGCATAACTCCTTGGTTTCTCATGCTACATACTCTTCCCATATCAGATACAACATGTTTGATCAACTGAATTTGGCAAATTTGATGAAAGAAGGTATTTTGCAAAATGGACAATGTGGGACTAAAGTGTGAAACCACCAACTTGCCATGACCATAACTTTCAGCTCACAAATCATTTTGGGATGTGCTAGTACTTTTTAGAAAGCTCTCACATAGCTCTAAAACATTCATGTTTTCATGAGTTTCAATTTCTTGAAGGAACTTGGCCAAAAAGCCCTCCAAAGTTGCTAAAAAATGAGCTTAAAAATGAAATTTTCCTAAGTCTTTTTCCCCTCTTGAAATGAATTTGATCATAACTCCAAATTTATGCATTTTCTGATGATGGACCAGTTAGGGACTTTTGTAGAACTTGTCAAGAGCTTCTAAATGAGCTTTGAACCAACCCAATTGGATGTGTGGTTAAGGAGTTATGGTTTAGCCCTTTTCAAAACCCTAATTTCCCGATTTTTCGATTACTCCTTCATCCTTGATCCAATGGTCATGAAAATTGATATGCAAGTCCAATATTACATAAGGAACAACTTTGTTTCACAACTTGAAGTCCAATTCATAAATTTTAGAGAGTTGACTTTTCGTCAACCGTACGACCGATCGGTGATTACCGAGTCGCCTGTTGACATTCTGGGCCTCCTGAGACTTTGAAACTTCTTGGATGAACTTTATTAGGATATGTGAACTTCATGAATCACAATCCCACCATTTAAACATCTTTCAACATCAAAGTCAAACTACGGTTGACTTTTACTGGTCCATAACCCTAATCGGGTGCTCTGAAATGTACTACTCTAAAGTCTGGGGTAACAACCTCGCATTGGCTTCTCAATTGACATTATGTAATACCCTTGACCTTGTTTCCTATTTGAATGAGCCCAAAACATTGACTAATCACAAACCCTGAAGTTTCAATTTTGACTGCACGAAACCCTAATTCATCTGCAATTTGACAAAGACAGTCTTGCACTGGGTTAAGGTTAGAAATTTCATTAGTATGCTCCTAAAATGATAATGAGAATCTAAGGGGTCAGAATTTAGGGTGCAACATACATGATTTGGATTTGTTTGTATAGGAGGGAGGCTTGTGACGCACAACTGCGGGATTATGTTCTTATGATATCCTTAGTGTGTAAGCGAGTACCTATCAAAATAATCTTATCCGAAATAGAGTTTGTATCCAAGAATGAGTATTCATGAGTTCTGATATTATTTGCTACAAATTTTTCAAATACTTTTTAATATGTGTAGCAGTTTACTTAAAGACAAGCAAAGATTTAAGTATGGGGGAGTATGATAACACTAAAATACATAGTTCATTTTGACTTGATTTGCATACGTTTTAGTGTCACTCTATCACATTTTGTACTGTTATGCTGGTAGTTTGTGTATGTTTCAGGTACTTTGCAAGTAGGAGTCAAAATATGAAGAAACCGGACGAAAACGGTGGGAAATGGATAATCTAGGGTTTCAACTGATCAAGAAAGTCAATTGTGGCCTCACAAAGTCAAACTCTTGAGTTTTTGTTCAACCATGGGCATTTGAAGTCATCACAAGTGTTATTATGAAGATGGATCAAGAAGAACAAAAAAATTATAAAATCAGGAGAGTTGACAAAATTAGGGTTTTAGTGAAATTTCACTAAGTATGGAAAATTAGAAATTGTACCTATCTTGCAAGATCCATAACTTCATCATCCTTGAGCCAAATGAGTCAAACTTGTAATCAAATTGAAGAGGACATCATGAAATACAAGTTTGTAGAAGAAAGAAAATCCAAAATATGTCTATATCAAGAGATACGAAGAGTTAAAGTTGGGAAAATAGTGAAATTCAAGTTTCAACCCTTCAAATTTTTATAAGTGTGGAAATTCAGCTTGATGAGCATGTTTTCAAGTCTAGTTTTCTTTACGATCATAGTTCAATGTCATTTTTCTTCCAACATAAAACTTGTTCCTTATTATCCAAGATTTATTTTGATAATAGATGTCCCTACCGCGAAAATAAGGTGCTGGAAAAACAGAAGAGTCGCCACCTTTCGTTATTTATCCCTCAGAGCGGGAAAGGAAACGATCGGAAAAATCTAACGAAAAGGTATAAGACAAGGTCATCGCAACCGTTGTCTGGGTTCGGGAGTCAGTTACGCAAGGGGAAGGTATTAGCACCCCTCACGTCCATCGTACTCGATGGGATCCTCGCTTGTTGTGTTTACTGGACGAGTTGGTTTTATCTATCTACCTATCAAGGTTGGCTTAAAAAAGAAAAGAAAATGACTCGGCAAAGCGTCGCGCTTTATGCCTACGTATTCTCATCAGAGAATGAGAAATCAGAGTCAACGTAGTTTGCCTAACTATGAGTTACGGGGAAGGTGGCTCGCCAATTATCGAGTAGGGTTAACAAACAGTTCCAGCAGTTTGGTGTACGCAGCTCGACCCTTGGAGACTTATGCGTTACCGTTTGCGGTAGAACTGAGAGTTACCGACACTCTTTTCTTCAGAAAAGCTTCCTTTGAATTATGGGTCCACGGGGCAAAAAGGTTTGAAGTTTGTTTTCTGTGTTTTACGGAAGAACTATTTTTTATGGATGTTTGCAACCAATATCGCACTAGAGACTATGACCTGAGAGTGAATGTGTCGCATGTCACCCAAAGGGTGCCATACTAAACATCCAAGCTATCGAAAAGAAACTCTCTGACAACCCTTTCTCAGATAGCTTAAGGCTCGTAACGTACGACATCAATTAACCTTTATTATTGTATTTTAATTTGTTTTGAGATGAGAAGAGAGAAGGACAACTACGGGGAGACTATCAAGTCCTAATGTTGTCATGCCAAGGATTCATCCTATGATTGAGGTTTGAAACAGGGAACTCCTAGAAGTTATCATGCATAGGTTTCAACCTAAAGTTCTAATCATCACTTCCTTATCAAAGGAAGTGAGATTCCTAGGGGATCATGTCAATGATAAACAACAGATAAAACATCAGCTTAAACAGTAAACAGTAAATGACTGTAAAATGCATGCAATGCAAGTGAGGGAGGAAATGTGTGAGGGACATCAGCCTCCACAAGCTCATCTCAACCTCAAGCCAGATATGAATAACTGCAATCATACAGAAGAAATGAAATAAAATTCCATCAAGAAAAATATGAGTAACTGTAATCATACAGAAGAAATGAAATGAAATGCCATCAAGCAAAACACAAACCACATAGGCAAGGGAGCTGGGCTCTACCGAATACCCGCAAGCAAAGCCATACAGTAAAAATACAAGCAGAGGGAGCAACTCAACCTCTAATGCAATCAGGCTCCTAGCTTAAATCAATCTAAATATGGGCTTATTCTAATGCATCAAGCAAATCAAACAAGTTACATCAATACAGGAAAGAAAGTAGACAGACAGGAAAGAAAGCAGATCAACCACTCCTACAGCTTCTCAGCAAAGCTCCTTTGACATCAGTTCAATCCTCAGTCTACAACTACCCTTCAAGGCTATCATCTTCAATATCAAGTATCAACTTATTCTTTTATTCCTCAAGCTTCAGCTCTCCAGTCAATTCCACCTTCAGGCTTCAACCCTAATATCAAGTATCAACTTGACTCCTTCAGGCTCTCAATGTCTCAACATAAGTATCAAGTCATCTTTTATTCCTCAAGCCTCAGCTCTTCACTCAATCTCAATTGGATCCTCTTCACAAGTGTCAACTTGTTCTTCAAGCTTCAGCTCACTACTCTTTACTAGTATCAACCTGCTCCTCTTCATCTACAAGCTTCAGCTTCTCAGAGTAATCTTTAAACACAAAGAAGTATCAACTTCATCCTTCAATCTTCTTCAATCAAGGAACTCCATCCTCTAACAAGGGAGAAAGATTCATCTATCAAGAGCAAAGTTGGGATGATTGGTAGCAGAGTGAAGGCCAAAGGTCACCACTAAGCATCCTATCATCAGAGAAAGGGACCCTCAAAGGTTCTACCAACTTGTAAAGAGCCACACATCCTACCAAAGGAGGGATAAGGCCTTTACAAGGGTACCTTACATCATAGGGAAGAATGGAAGTGATCAACATCATCCATGTTTATGAAGAAAGAGAATCTATCTAGAAGCTTTGCCTACAAAACCCTAATCTTAACACCTAAACAAAACTATACCAAAAAAAGGGAAGATCCTCACATCCAAGCCTCTTCAAGCTATCCAATGCATCTTCAACTTGTCTTCAACATCATCCAAAAGTAAGCAAAGCAAAACCCTAATCTAAGGGAACTAAGGAAGTCAATCTAGCTGAATTAGTGCATTAGAATCATCTAAAGTTAGCACTTAAACTAAAATCAAACAAAAATAGTAAACTACCTTGAAAATTCCTACAAAAATTCCTAAGGGACCCTAATTCAATCATGAATCTACCATACAAAAATCAGTGGTTGAATCATCCACCAAGTTCTAAAAATAAAATCTAAACCACAAGGTATCAACCATAAACCCTAAAAATGGAGCTTCTAAAGGTTTCAACCTAAACTACCACTTACATTCATCACAAAAATGTGAGACAAATCTATGGGGAGCATGCATATCTATGCTAACTACTCACAAAAAATCAAGGCCAAAATCATCATCACATGATCAAACCAAATTCACCAATATCAAGCATCAAACATGATTATTTTAATATCAATTAAAATGTAAAAATTCCTATAAAATCAGAAAATGCATGAAATAATAACATTTTTTATCTAAAAAATACTAGATCCTATCCTGAATCCAATGCAAAAAGAATGGGATCAATTGAATCATTTTTCCATTTTTTATGAATTAATCACTAATCATGAATAAAATGGAAAATATAATGTAAATCCAAATAAAAAGATAAATGCACGGTGCAGATAGTATGCAAGATCAGTTCAATTCAGCAATTGGGCCATCAGGGGGGTGTGAGTATCAACTAATGCATTAAGCCCAAAAACAACTGATTAATGAAACACATTGTTTCATTTAGTTCAGAAATGCTTCACAAATTTCATGCACGCGTGGCCGTTGGATGGAGTCTTTGGTCCAAGTCAAACCATGATCCAAGGGCTCTGGGATCATCTTCCCCAATTCAAATCCCTGAAACTCAGGTCACCTGCGCGCCATAGTCACCGCCGGTGACTCTCTCCGGTCGTCATCTCACAACCCTAACTTGCCATAGAATCCACCATAGGCCACGATTCCTTGATGAAACTTGTCCCAAATTTCACAAGGAACTCAATCATACCATCAATTCAATCTAAATCCTCAAGATTTGCAAGAACCACATCTCACCCGAAAATGGTAACAACCCTAATTGGTCATTAACTCTCAAATTAATGATCTGAAAACCTTCCTACATCAATCCACAATGCATCTAACATCCTAATTCCTCTTAATTCTAACTAATTCAAGCTGGAGATTGAAAGTTACTAACCTGAGAATTTCGTGTGCACAGAGGTAGTAAACCTTCAAATCAAGCTCTCTAATGCTCCAGACTCCTTCAGTGAATCAATTCCAAGCTTCTGTATGCAATAAACTTTATTGAAATGGCTTCAATTCTTAGATTCAACTCTGAGTTGCAGGTGGAAAAATCTGAGATCAAGAACACCAATCAGCCACGAATTTGCCTTGATTATGATCTGGAATCATTCACTAGCCTCCATGGAAGAGATTGCAATCAAGAAAATGGACGGAAAGTGAATGGAAATGTGTAACCGAATTCAGTTGCAAGCAATGAGTTTTCAATCTCAATCTCTACTCTCTCCTTCAATCATCACCAACCTTGGTCTTGGATCATCTCTATTCAATATATAGGACATGTGTGGATGATCTAGAAAGCTCTAGATCCTTCTAATGAGAAATTCAATTTCTCATGTCATGAAGATTTCAATCTCATGCCATGGTATGCACAATTCTGCTAGCAGCTTGTAATCACCCTTATTCCCTTCCAATTTCTCCCCTAATGGTATTTTTGATGTGTTTGGATTGAAAAAATCCTTGGTCATGCCTTGAATTTTGGTTTGGCAATTGTTACTTAAGATGTAAGTAACTACTTTTCAAAGCAAGTTCACAAATTAAACTTCAATTCAAAATTGTGGCAAAACCAATATTCTTAAAATGTATTTTAGAATCAAAATGACATATTACATGCCTTGGTTTGGACATGTAGATCAAAAATACCAATTTCCATCTTTGGTTCATTTTAAAATCACCCTTATTTTAAGCCATTTTTATGATTTTGAGCTACAAGCAGTTCCAACCTATCATAACCTCTTGGTTAGCCTTAAAACATCATTTTGAACAAGTTTGATGTAGAACATTTTCCCATTTGAAGCTTGGAAATAGGAGTTATGGCCTTATGGTTGAAATGACCTATAATCTCCAAATGACCAAAATGCCCTTGACTTGTCAAAGCCATAACTTGAGTTATATAAATCCTATCAAGGACTTCTAGTACTCTCTAGAAAGCTAAGAGGACAAGGAACAACGTTAATGTTTACCAAAAGTTCATAGGAATCATCCTTCTAGGGCAAAAGTTTCATGCAAGTTGGGTAACTTTCAAGCTCTAAATACACATGCCTCAGATGACTTGTAACTTGTCTGGCTCATAACTTGAGTTCTATAAACCCTATCAAGGACTTCTAGAACTCAAATTAAAGCTACGACCATGTTCTACAACATTCATGTTGGGGGCAAGATGAGATGGCAATCACATCTTGAGCTAAAATGCCTTGAAGATAGGGGTCAAACTAGGGGATTTTACACTGTTAAGCCTTAGAAACCCTAGCTTGAAACTTCTCAAACTCTTCAATCATGATGAGTTGACCTTGGAATAATCCGTATAACATCTCAATGTATCAATCCATGATCACATGGCTCTTGGATTAGGTCTCAACCTTCTCCAAATCATCAGTTGACTTAGGGTTGACCCAGTCAGACCCTAACTGCACCACTCATGGCTAAGGCTCCTCAATCTTGCACAATGACCTGTCTAGGCCTCAAAGTGATCTTCAACACTTCACATGAGCTCTCTCAAGACCTCAAGTCCATCACCATGACCTCAGAATCATCTGATGGCTTCCCACAACTCTCAAGTTAGGGGACCTACACTCTTGGCTTCAACCACTATCTCTGAGGATCTTTCAACTTCTCTGACAAGGATATCAACCTTTGAACACTTGAATAACCTTCTTAGCTAGCTTCATAGTCTTGTATATCTCTTGATTGGTAATCATACCTCTTGATCTCCTGCACACATGTCAAGGAAATGCAAATGATAATGCTAATGTGAATGAAATGAAACACAAGCTCGGTAAAGAAATGTTGGGCCAATTTTGGGGTGCAACAGCTGCCCCTATTCAAATGGCTTGGACCTGACTGGGTGAGAAGCGAACGGCTCTCATACAATCAAGGTGCGAAACGGTTGAATACCTATAAACTCGGAAATTTGCCAACTGCACAAGTACACGGTACTCTGATGGGAACAAATCTTCGAAACTGAAATAATAACTGCACGGAAACTAGCTGGGGAATTGGTCACACGGAAACCAGTGATACATCTTCGATCATGCCGTCAGGCATCAGGATTCCTCGGGACTCATCAGGTCAACAATCAAGTTAATCATGCCATCGGGCATTCAAAGACATTTTTGGGCGTCGACCGAACTTCATCACTAAGTCGGGAATAGAATTCTCAATCATTCATGAACCAATTGGGGATATCCAAACTTCTGCCATCAAGCACTCCGCATCAGCTGAGAGAACTGCTTTGTTAATACGGTTGGACTTCAATCATCAAGTCTTCAAGGGGAGTTTCAACTTCGCTGTTCAGAAACCTTCTAGGGATGACGCATCTCTGCTGGGGATTCTGGAGAACTATCAAGTAACTCTGCTTCGGGGATCCAGAAATCATTCTGGGCGGCTCAACTCTGCTGAGGACTTCAAGAATCATCTTGGACAAATAGCTTCGTCGGGGACTTCAAGAATCATCCTGAACCAATAACTCTGCTGGAGATTTCAGGAATCATCCTGAGCAATCACTCTGTCGGGGTCTCTAAGCATCAACTTGAGCAACCCTCTTTGGCGACTTCACTGGGGATTTTAAGAATCATCTTAAGCAAACAACTTCGCTGAGGAGTTCAAGAATCATCTTGGGAAAACGACTTTGCTGGGGGGAATTCAAGAATCATCCTGAGCCACACAAATCTTCTGAGCTCTCAGGAATCATCCCGAGCGGACACCCTGCCGGGGAACACCTGCAAAACAAGAACGGTAATGACCTAGCTCATGTTTCATATGCATATGGTTTGACAATGGCGCAATGCTCCACACGCTGGAAATGCTACGCATTCAGGGTAAATGCTATGCAATCATGCAAAATGCTATGACCCCATCAGCAAAATAAATGCTGAAGGGAAAAGCCTCATGTCAAGGAGAAAGAACCACTCTGGTGGAGGAAGGAATCATTCCGCCGAGGAGAAGAAGTCACGCCAATCTCAATTGGACTCCGCCTGGGGAAACGAACTTCAGTTGACTACTGCAGGGGAACAAAGCTCTACAAGAACCTGAACCTGCTCATCTGGGTATTCAAATCACAAGCTGCTGAGGAAAACGATGTCAATCGCAGAAATAAACTGCACGGCCCTCGCGGCAAAACTTTCTTGGAGATAACGACTCCGGTGGGGAAATACGGCATCAGCTATTCAACATTCTACTGGGGAAAACCAATCATGGCCTCAACGGCTTCCAAGGACTCGGCTCTCTTGGGGGAACTACAAACTCGGCTGGGGGAGAAGAAATCATCCTACTTACTGAGGAAAGTACGACTCTGCGAGGAATTTCAATTCTTTTGGAGACTTCAGTCTGAACTATCGCGTGTTGTACACTTCGGTGTATGACTCAGCTGGGGAGATGACGATCCTTCAGGATACATCTGATTGGGGAGAGAATCTTCTCTGCTTGGGGAGACATATCAATGCTTACGATCTCATGGTCAAACTCCACGGGGAGAGGCTGCTGAACTTTGCTGGAGAAGAAGGAATCATCCTGCTTGGGGGAGCATATGGCGTACTGCGTGGAGTATGCTATACCTGCAACAACACAAACAAACAGACAAGATACCCTTCTCAAAGGGACCTATCAAGGTTATCATCTTGTGACAACGTTCCAGTAATTCTTGGTTTCAACAATCAGTGGCCTAGGCCAGTAAGTTTATGTATGCGCATTTTATCAAAAACATCGGTGTTCTTTTTCACAAACAAAACAGATAGATGCTAAACAGGCAAACAAAATTGCTGAATAGTATACATTTTATTGATAACGGACCCCTGAATGGGTAAAAATGTTTTACAACAGATGCAAGCTCCTGGAATGAGGAAGCTGCGCAAATATAAAAACATAAATATACATCAGTATATACACAAATATCGGCAAAGAGGCGTAGAGGAACACCATGAGTTGATCCCTCTGTGACCCACTCGACTTCGATACTTCTCCGACGCTTCAGCTTCAGAAGAGATTGATTCATATAAACGGCCTTCAGATCTTCCAAACCACTAAACAATGAGAGTCCATACGCGGAACGCAGTCATTTGCCTTTTCAAATCCCTAACTTTTGCCTGAATCGCCCTTTCGGGTTTTCGATTCACCGGGATACCCTTTTTGCCAAAGTCGCCCTTCCAGGTTTTCGACTTTGCGGGTGTACATCTTTTCAATTTATATCCCTAATTTTTGCCCGAACCTTTTTCCTTTTTTATGGTTCACCGGGATGCCCCATTTTTGCCTGGATATTCTTTTTCTTTCCAGCGGGTCATTTTTAAGCAAAGTATTTTTTAACTGTGTTCGCGTTCACCGGGGATGCAAAATCTTCACCATCCATCGTGGATAGCAACAAGGCTCCTCCCGAGAAGACCTTGCTAATGACGTACGGAACTTCGTAATTGGGAGCCCACTTGCCCCGGTGATCGGAGTGTGGAGGAAGAATCTTCTTCAGGACGAGATCACCCGTCTGAAAGCTTCTAGGACGCACCTTCTTATCATAAGCTTTCTTCATTCGGCTTTGGTACAGACAACCATATGCAATTGATGCTAATCTTTTCTCGTCCATCAGGCTGAGTTGGTTTAGTCGGTTCTTAATCCATTCTGCCTCATCGAGTTTTACGTCAACCAAAACTCGTAAAGAAGGAATCTCCACTTCTAACGGTAGGACAACTTCCATACGGTACACCAAGGAGAAAGGAGTTGCCCCGGTTGATGTACGTACCGTTGTACGATAACCGTGCAGTGCAAACGACAACATCTCGTGCCAGTCTTTATAGGTCCCAACCATATTTTGTACAATCTTCTTGATGTTCTTATTGGCCGCTTCAACGGCGCCATTCATCTTCGGCCGGTAAGGAGATGATTTGTGGTGTTCAATCTTGAAACTCTGGCACAGCTCCTTCATCATCTTGTTATTCATATTCGAACCATTATCAGTAATGATCCGCTCGGGAATTCCGTAACGACAGATGATGTCCCTCTTTATGAATTTAGCCACCACCTGCTTGGTCACATTAGCATATGAGGCTGCCTCCACCCACTTGGTGAAGTAGTCGATAGCTACTAGAATGAAGCGATGACCGTTAGATGCAGTGGGCTCGATCTTCCCTATCATGTCGATGCCCCACATGGAGAAAGGCCACGGGGAGGACATGACATTTAACGGGCATGGCGGCACATGAATCTTATCAGCATAAATCTGGCATTTATGACATCTCTTCGCGAATTTAAAGCAATCTGATTCCATCGTCAGCCAGTAGTATCCTGCTCTCAGGATCTTTCTCGTCATAGCATGCCCGCCGGCGTGCGTACCAAATGTGCCTTCATGGACTTCTTCCATGAGCATACTCGCTTCTTTCTCATCTACACATATGAGTAGCACGAGATCGTGGTTTCTTTTATAGAGAACTCCATTAGGATTGAGATAAAAGTTTCCAGACAGCCTCCTCAGAGTCTTCTTATCCTGGGTTGACGCTCCCGTAGGATACTCCTTAGTCATAAGGAAGGTCTGGATATCATAGAACCATGGCTTGCCGTCGGAGGCTTCCTCGATCGCAAAGACGAATGCAGGTCTATCAAGACGAGAAAGGACAATTCTTGGAGCTTCATTCCAAAAATTGACTTTATACATCGAAGCCAACGTGGCTAAGGCATCAACCATCTGATTTTCAGCCCTGGGCACATGATGGAGTTCCACTCGATCAAAGAACGGAAGCAGCCTTCTGGCATAGTTCATGTACGGCACCAAATTCGATTGACGAGTCTCCCACTCCCCTTTAATCTGGTTGATCACAAGCGCCGAGTCACCATATATATCTAGGTTCTTGATTCTCAAATCAATTGCTTCTTCTAGACCCATGATGCATGCTTCGTACTCCGCTTCGTTATTGGTGACCGGAAACGTCAGTCTCGCAGTAAACGGGATGTGGGATCCATGGGGAGTCGTGATGATCGCCCCAATGCCACTTTCGTAAGAATTTACCGCCCCGTCAAATATCAATTTCCACTGGGATTTCCTATCTAGTCCCTCGTCGGGCAACGGTTCATCACAATCTTTCACTTTAAGAAACATGATATCCTCGTCAGGGAATTCAAATTTCATCGGCTGATAATCTTCGATCGACTGTTCGGCAAGGTATTCAAACAATACGCTGCCCTTGATGGCCTTCTGGGAAACGTACTGAATGTCATATTCCGTTAACACCATTTGCCATCTAGCAATCCTGCCCGAAAGCGCTTGCTTCTCGAAGACGTACTTGATCGGATCCATCTTCAAAATTAGCATGGTCGTGTGATTGAGCATGTACTGTCGTAAACGCTTGGCAGCCCAGGCTAGTGCACAACACGTCTTCTCCAGCATCGAGTAACGAGATTCACAGTCTGTGAACTTTTTACTCAAATAGTAAATGGCATGCTCCTTTCTGCCCGTCTCGTCGTGCTGACCGAGAACACACCCCATACTATTCTCAAGAACTGTCAAGTACATGATTAAGGGTCCTCCGGCCACTGGGGGTATCAAGATGGGAGGTTCCTGCAGATACTGTTTTATCTTATTGAATGCCCTCTGGCAATCCTCGTTCTAGATAATCGCCTGATCTTTTTTCAGCAGTTTGAACATCGGTTCACACGTGGCCATGAGCTGAGAAATAAACCTTGCAATGTAGTTTATTCTGCCCAAGAAACCACGAACTTATTTTTTCTGTTTTTGGCGCTGGCATTTCTTGTATTGCTTTTATCTTCGCAGGATCAACCTCAATGCCTCTTTCACTCACGATAAACCCCAGTAGTTTTCCCGACCGTACTCTGAAAGTACACTTGTTAGGATTCAGCCTCAACCTGAACTTCCTAAGCCTCTCAAAACGCTTCCGCAAATTGACCAGATGTCCTTCCTCCGTCTGGGACTTCGCAATCATGTCATCAACATAGACTTCAATCTCATGATGAATCATATCATGAAACAAAGTAACCATTGCTCGTTGGTAAATGGCCCCTGCGTTCTTCAGACCGAAAGGCATTACCTTGTAGCAAAACGTTCCCCAAGGCGTAATAAACGTAGTTTTCTCTATGTCTTCCGGTGCCATCTTGATCTGATTGTAACCGGAGAAGCCACCCATGAACGAAAATACGGAGAATTGAGCTGTATTGTCGACCAACACATCAATATGAGGCAGCGGGAAATCATCTTTAGGGCTCGCCCTATTCAAATCCCGATAATCGACGCACATTCGCACCTTACCGTCCTTCTTCGGTACAGGCACTATGTTGGCGACCCACGGAGGGTAAGTAGTGACCGCTAAGAAGCCAACATCAAGCTATTTCTGCACTTCTTCTTTGATCTTAACGGCCATATCTGGTTGCGTCCTTCTAAGCTTCTGCTTAACGGGAGGACAATCTTCTCGCAGCGGCAAGTGGTGGACTATGATGTCAGTATCAAGTCCGGGCATATCTTCGTATGACCAAGCAAAGACGTCACTATACTCTCTCAGCATCTAGACCAATCTCTGGTTGACATCACTCTGCAATGCAGCCCCTATCCTGACGTTCCTGACCAGTTCTTCAGAACCCAGATTCACGATCTCAATCTCTTCCTCGTGAGGCAGAATAACTTTCTCTTCTTATTTCAACAAGCGGACCAACTCCTCAGGAAGGTCTTCGTCTTCATCAATCTCTTTTCGGCTTGATAGATCGGGCAATCGAAGTCGAAGTGAGTCGTAGAAGGTCCAGAGTCGATGTCATCTTCTATGTGGATCCTACAATAACAAGGGTTAAGCTTAAAACAAGGATATTCAAGTTAGCACAAACCCCATTGCCATTTTATTGTTTTTCAAAACAAATATAAAACAGGAATAACAGAGATCGCAATATTTGAATACGAGGAAAGACGCCTTTTGATTTATTGATAAAATGCATGTACATAATCAAACAAGGCCCTGACAATAAAACCACTATGTCCCGGGTAGGACATAGGGTTGTACAATGATTGGAAAAAGTAAATCATTACTCTTTGCCTGCCACTTGGATGATATCCCTGACGGACCAGTTGTTGAGGCTCTCGCCTGGCTTGCTTGGCTGGATCCAAGAGTCCAGATCGCAGTCGCAATCTTCGCCGTCTTCAGACACTGCATTGACACTTTCAAATATCACCCCGCCACTAGTAAACTGGATCGGCCCTTTACCTCGCGACGCACTGCTATAAGAAGAGGCTTCAGCCGCAAGAGAATATCCCAACCCAAACTTGTCTTGCTTGTTAGGTATCTCCAAAATTCGCCCCCAGCCTGGGGTAGATCTGGCTTGAACAACGGCCCGGGCTTCCTTGAAGGAAGAGAGAGTCATCTCTGGCTTCTTAGTGATCACGGGAGCTACGTTCTTGACTTTGACAGCTTCGAATGCCTGACATAGTGTTTCGTGGATTTCCCCATCCATCTCAACATATTTGAAGGACGACAAATGGCTCACCATTATATCCTCCTCGCCACAAACAGTTACAATGCTACCTCCAACAGCATACTTGAGCTTCTGGTGCAACGTGGAGGTCACGGCGCCAGCCGAATGGATCCATGGCTGGCCCAAGAGACAGCTGTAGGCAGGCATGATGTCCATAATGTAGAAGACTACATCGAACGTTTCCGGCCCGACTTGGATTGGTATGGTCACCTCCCCGAAAACATGGCATTTGGTTCCATCGAACGCTTTCACCACCAGATCACTGGGTGTAAAAATCAATCCGCGAGTATCTAACTTCATCAATGCTTTCTTCGGAAGAACATTGAGTGACGACCCCGTGTCCACCAACACGTGAGACATAATCGTTCCCCTACACTCTATCGAGATGTGCAGGGCGCTGTTGTGGTTCCTCCTCTTCGGTGTCAGCTCTAGGTCAGTGAACCCTAACCCATTTCCGGCATTCACGTGGGCTACGACCCCTTCCAACTGGTTGACCGATATTTCCTGCGGTACATACGTGGCATTCAACACCTTCAGCAGTGCGTTGCGGTGTGCCTCAGAACACAGCAACAAATTCAGGATGGAAATTTTTTAGGGTGTTTGATGGAGATGATCCACGATCTTGTAGTCACTCTTTTTAATCAACCTCATAAACTCCTCGGCGTCTTTAACAAGTAAGTCTTTTTCTACCCCACGAGGGATCTCTTCAACGACTTTACTCTTCCCTTTATCAGTTGCATCAGCTTTGTCTGTTTTGTTCGCCACGATCTCAGGCGGTGCAAATACTCTCCCGCTACGGGTAATTCCGCTAACGCCCACTAGGTTCTCCACAGACGACCCTGAGGGTTCCAATTCCAACTTCTGTCCGTTGCAGTAGACATCTGCCCCATAGTGCCACGGGACAACATTGGTGCTTTCGAAGGGTATCGGCCCAGCTTTGGTGATGGTAATTGTGGGCGGCCTGGGTGCAGAAATAGTTATCGTCCGACGAGGGATGGTGATGGTGGCAACCTCATCATCTTGCTTCAGCATTACCTCTCCCGATCCGCTTTCGGCCCTTCGGCATAAATTGCAGGATTCCTTCGGTCATCAGACTTTGAATCCCCTCTATCAACTGTTCACATCCATCAGGACTTGTCGCACAGCCCATACACAGCTCTCCGCAACCTGGAAAGAAACCCCTTTTCATCAGCTTAGCTTTAACGAAGCTAAGCGGTGTCTTCAGATCTCTGACGTCAGTCAACAAATCCAAGCTCTCGTCTTCAATAATGGCGTTTACTCTACCTCCCCTATGATTCGGCATAGGGTTCTTCGTGACGTTTGGCACATTATCTGAGAAATTGATGATCTTGGCATCCACCATGTCCTGCACCTTGTGCTTGAAGGCTTTGCAATTTTCTATTGTGTGGCCTGGTGCCCCTGAGTGAAACTCACAAGTTGCATTCGCGTCATAACCTGGCAGAGGTGCCCCTGTCAAGGGAGCCAGGGTTCTCTTCTGGATCAGCTGTAACTGGAGCAAAGTCTGCAACAACTGAGCATAGGACATGGGCGGTGTCTCGAGGTGACGGCTCGACAGAGGTGCCCTGTTCTGGTACTTTCTGTACCCTTGTTGGTTCGGCTGCTGCTGTTGCTGCTACGGCTGTTGGACTGCTGGAATAGTTATGCTGGCCACCTGCTGGTGAGGGCCTTTACCCTTCCTTCGAGCGTTGGACACGACGCTCGTCTCTCCTTCCCGTCTTTTGCCACCATAAGGTTTCTTTCCTCCTTCAGCCGAGGACAGATCACCTTGAATTTCCCCAGTTTGATCCCATTTTCAACGTGCTCACCCGTGATAATGAGATCTGAGAAGCTTCCAGACATACTACTGACCAATTTCTCATAGTAAACCCCTGGGAGGGTGGCTACGAACATTTCAACGAGCTCCCATTCAACCATCGGTGGCTGAACCCTGGCTCCCAATTCACACCACCGCTGGGCGTATTCCTTGAACCCTTTGTTGTTCCTTTGTGACAGATTCTGCAGTTGGACTCAGTTCGGAGCCAAGTCACTGTTATATTGGTAGTGGTGCACGAATGCTTCAGCAAGTTCCTTCCACGTGCGCACACTGGTAGGTTCCAGACTCATGTACCATTCGAGGGAGGGCCCGGACAAACTGTCCTGAAAGAAGTGCATCAACAACTTCTCGTCCTCAGAATGAGCGGACATTTTCCGGTAATATGATCTTAGGTGGACGCGAGGGCAAGTGGTGCCCTTGTACTTCTCAAAGTCGGGTACCTTGAACTTGGGAGGCACCTTGAAATCAGCAGTCAGCTCGCCTTCAGCACCTCTCTGCGAGAACACATCGTCTTGACGGTCTTCTAACCACGGCTGAGGCCCGAACAGATTTCCAACACCCGCATTGCCGTTGCCCAGTCCAACATTGACGTTAGCTTCAAAATTTCCATTACCGACGCCAGTCGTATTACCGTTGAGTCCCATATTAGCTATCACATTGCCGTTGGCGCTGCCATTCCCCCCGGTCACGGGGACGCCATTCTGAGGAGTTTCAACTGGTGGAGGGGTTGGCACAGTCCCACCATGGAGTACCCCATTGTTGTCGACCCTTGAAATCAGAGGCTGAACCAAGGTTCTGAGTTGATCCTGGCCGTTGGCGACCGCTTGCATGAGATCCATGAAGCGGTTCATCCTTTCTCGGAGTTCCTGAACGTCAGTTTGCATTTGCTCCATAACTCTGGCTTGGTTTGCTCTGGTCGGATAGCGGTGGACAGGTCTCTGATCAATCCTGGAACAGCCTGAAATAACCTGTATACACAAAAGGGTTAGAAAAATGACAAAGTGCTCGTTATGCAAATGCTTCATGCAAATGCAGACGTGTGTCTGTGCGTCAGGGAAGTATCCCCCGATCCTAGTGCCTGAGAGCCGGTGCTGATAATAAGAAGTCCGAGTCCAATCATGGAAATAACATCTCATATATACGAAGAAAGCCCATCAAGGTAGTACACAACGTCACTGAGTACAAGCAGAATCAATAGCATGACCTCAACCAACAAGCCTGGTGATGGTCAGCATACAACAACGATCAAAACAAAAGAAATACAAATAGTGAAGCACGGCCACGGGCGTGAAACTCTTCTAACAACCCCTTCGTTTTTGGATGATCGGGCCAAGTGAGCAACCCTTCGACGAGTAACTCTCTCTGCATAATGGTGTACTGAAGACCTTCAACCGAATCTTCCCATGCTCCTTCGCCGAAACAATCTTCTAACTTCCGCTTCTTGGATTCAAACGTCAGTTTGCGCTCCTTCAGGTTAGCAAGAGCTTTGTTGAGCTGGCCTTCAGCGGCATATCTGCGAGCGGTTTCTTCATCAAACCTCTTCTCACTAGCCTTCACCTGGGCTTTCAGCCTGGAGATCTGTTGCTTCAGCTTATCCTCCCGTTCTTTGTCGTTGGCTAGGGTGGCCTTCCAGTGCTGATTAAACTTGGATATTCTCCGATACGCTTCATCCAAGTGCTGCTTCTTAGTGGCCAGTACATCGTTGACAGCTTTGAAGTCTCGACCCATGCGCTCGCGCTCAGCTATCTGCTTAGTCAAATCTGTCCCCAACTGGTTCACCAGTTCTGTCTGCCTCTTGAAGGAATGAACGGCTTCGTTTCTCTCGCTTTTGAGTTGAGCCAATTCTTTCTCCAGTTCTTCATTTGCCTTTTTCAGCTCATCTCTCTCGGCTAACACCTGATTATGCTGCTGAATAGGTATGGTAGTAGGCTATTCAATCATTGGAGGGATTTCTGGCTTGGCAGGAGGAAACGACATCCCTATAGCATCTGCTCTGGCTCTGATCCAAGTCATATACGGAGCATAGGCTTGGCTATTACTTTTCCCCAGCAACGGCTTTCCTCGCTTACTGATACCATTCCAAGCGTGTTGAAGCTTAGATAACATATCCCCCTCTAGAAGACCAGTGAGGTACAGAGATTCCTGCACCTCTTCATCCTTCGGCGGAGCTCTCAAAGCATAAGCAAACTGTCGGACCAGCAGAGATGGATTGTAGTTTATACAGCCCTTCCTGCCTATCAAAGGCACGTTCGAAAACCCACTGCAGCTGAAGATGATCTCGGTACCCAACCTATCTCTATCAAACCAGTCAATGTCCTCCGCTGACAGACTCATCAAACGCTCGAACCACTCAGCTGTGGCTGCAGACGAAGCAAAGGGACCCCTCTTGGGTAGGTCACTATCAAGCCATCTATAGAGCAGGGGTACACAGCACGAGACATTCTTGCCCCTTCTGTTCTCGTATTTGTAGTGGACGGAATGGTAGACATCTCCTATCAAGGTAGGGACTGGATTCCCTGAAGCAAAGATGTGGAAGGCGTCGAAGTCCACAAAGTCTGGCATATTGGGGAACAGAATGATGCCATATATGCATAGAGCGAGAATGACGTTAAACACGACCCAACATCCGTCTTTGGCGCACTGCTGAGCTTTTCCCACTAAGAATTGCAAGGAGAAGCCGGGAACCCTGTTCCAACTAGACAAGACCAACTCGGAGGCGTCCAGATGAAGTGAAGGAGCTAGACTAGCCAGGTCAGGCTCGACATCCATATGAACAAAAGGCATCTGACTCTTGATAGGCAAACCTAACAAATCGACATACTCCTTTAGCGTGGGTGCGAGAATAAAGTCCTGGAAAGTAAAGCATCTCAACGGAGGATCGTAGAACTGCAGCAGGGCGTGCAACCCATTCAACTCGAACACAGAGGGTTTACGAACCAAACTGAGCAGTTTACCGTAAGACTTTCTGAATTCATCTCTCACAGAATCATCTGCTAAAGCAATCAAACCAGTCAGCTGAACAACATCAGGAGCGGGGAGTTTGTAAGCCACGGTCTTCCTCAGGGAACCCATGATAGCACAATAGAAGGCAAGAAATCCTGAATCGGGGGAAATGGTACCTGCAACACAGACACACGTTAATGAAATGCAAATGCATATGCAAAGCGATGTAAAATGCAATCATGCAGCAGGAGATCAAGGCAACTGCGCTGTTGAAGATATGAAGGTTCTGTATCAACAAAACCACAATACTGCTCTGTCAAGAGCAACCCTATCTCCGATGAGAAGTAAACCCTGATATCGGACTATAAATCTGCTCTGTCAAGAACAAACACCCATCTGATAATAAGGACCTCTGTCACAAGACCGTAAATCTGCTCTGTCAAGAACAAACATCTCTGAAAATAAGGACCTCTGATACAGGACCAATACTCTGCTCTGTCAAGAACAATCATACATCTGCTGATGAGATCCTCTGATCCCAACCATAAACCTGTTCTGTCAAGAACAAATACACATCTGCTGATGAGATCCTCTGATCCCAACCATAAACCTATTCTGTCAAGAACAAATACACATCTGCTGATGAGATCCTCTGATCCCAACCATAAACCTGCTCTGTCAAGAACAAATACACATCTACTGATGAGATCCTCTGATCCCAACCATAAACCTGCTCTGTCAAGAACAAATACACATCTGCTGATGAGATCCTCTGATCCCAACCAAAACTGGTTCACCATCAAGAAAACCAGGTAGTCTGAAGGTCAAGGTTTCCTGCAACAAACCCAACCCTGCTCACAGGTATGGACCTATACTGACACAAGTTCGGCATCCTATGCGGTCATCAGCGTCACAGACATTCAAGAGGGGTGATACGATACCCAGAAGGTGTGGCATCACCATCTCCTGAAGCGGCCTCACTCAGCTGAATCCCAAATGATCGGTTCCCAGAGTCGACAATCCTCCAAACCAACAACACCCTCAACCCAAAGGGTTGAAAAAGAAGTCAACCGGGAGAACCTCGTCTGAGCGTGGATTTCATGAGACACTAGTGCCTGCAAAGCAAGCACGCGCCCACTAATTTCCACAACTAATGCTAGGTACACTCAAGCCTGGGTCTGGCTTCTCACTCATCAGAATGCCCCTCCCACAACAGCACAGATAATCATATCATACTGAAAATAAAATGCGGGAAGTAAAATGCGATAAATAAACACAACCCAACAAGTAATCATACAAGCGCTAGGATTGACTCTCGCAGGGGACGTTGGATCCCCAAACTGACTCGCATAAGGGACGTTGGATCCCAGGAAACTATCAAGTCCCCAGCAGAGTCGCCAGCTATCGCTACCGCGAAAACAAGGTGCCGGCAAAACAGAAGAGTCGCCACCTTTCGTTATTTATCCCTCAGAGCGGGAAAGGAAACGATCGAAAAAACCTGACGAAAAGGTATAAGACAAGGTCATCGCAACCGTTGTCTGGGTTCGGGAGTCGGTTACGCAAGGGGAAGGTATTAGCACCCCTCACGTCCATCGTACTCGATGGGATCCACGCTTGTTGTGTTTATTGGACGAGTTGGTTTTATCTATCTACCTATCAAGGTTGGCTTAAAAAAGAAAAGAAAATGACTCGGCAAAGCGTCTCGCTTTATGCCTACGTATTCTCATCAGAGAATGAGAAATTAGAGTCAACGTAGTTCGCCTAACTACGAGTTACGGGGAAGGTGGCTTGCCAATACGTTAGTATTGTGCCTACGTACTCTCAACAGGTATGAGAGATCAGAGCTTACGTAGTTCGGGATAATACGGATTACGGGAATTCAGTTTCATTTGTTTTATCGAGTAGGGTTAACAAACAGTTCCAGCAGTTTGGTGTACGCAACTCGACCCTTGGAGACTTATGCGTTATCGTTTGCGGTAGAACTGAGAGTTACCGACACTCTTTTCTTCAGAAAAGCTTCCTTTGAATTATGGGCCCACGGGGCAAAAAGGTTTGAAGTTTGTTTTCTGTCTTTTACGGAAGAACTGTTTTTTATGGATGTTTGCAACCAACATCGCACTAGAGACTATGACCTGAGAGTGAATGCGTCGCATGTCACCCAAAGGGTGCCATACTAAACATCCAAGTTGTCGAAAAGAAACTCTCCGACAACCCTTTCTCAGATAGCTTAAGGCTCGTAACGTACGACATCAGTTAACCTTTATTACTGTATTTTAATTTGTTTTGAGATGAGAAGAGAGAAGGATAACTACGGGGAGACTGTCAAGTCCTAATGTTGTCATGCCAAGGATTCATCCTATGATTGAGGTTTGAAACAGGGAACTCCTAGAAGTTATCATGCATAGGTTTCAACCTAAAGTTCTAATCATCTCTTCTTTATCAAAGGAAGTGAGATTCCTAGGGGATCATGTCAATGATAAACAACAGATAAAACATCAGCTTAAACAGTAAACAGTAAACGACTGTAAAATGCATGCAATGCAAGTGAGGGAGGAAATGTGTGTGGGACATCAGCCTCCACAAGCTCATCTCAACCTCAAGCCAGATATGAATAACTGCAATCATACAGAAGAAATGAAATAAAATGCCATCAAGCAAAATATGAGTAACTGTAATCATACAGAAGAAATGAAATGAAATGCCATCAAGCAAAACACAAACCACATAGGCAAGGGAGCTGGGCTCTACCGAATACCCACAAGCAAAGCCATACAGTAAAAATACAAGTAGAGGGAGCAACTCAACCTCTAATGCAATCAGGCTCCTAGCTTAAATCAATCTAAATATGGGCTTATTCTAATGCATCAAGCAAATCAAACAAGTCACATCAATACAGGAAAGAAAGCAGACAGATAGGAAAGAAAGTAGATCAACCACTCCTACAGCTTCTCAGCAAAGCTCCTCTGACATCAGTTCAGTCCTCAGTCTACAACTACCCTTCAAGGCTATCATCTTCAATAGCAAGTGTCAACTTGCTTCTCCAAGCTTCTAACCCACCAAACATAAGTATCAACTTATTATTTTATTCCTCAAGCTTCAGCTCTCCAGTCAATTCCACTTTCAGGCTTCAACCCTAATGTCAAGTATCAACTTGACTCCTTCAGGCTCTCAATGTCTCAACATAAGTATCAACTCATCTTTTATTCCTCAAGCCTCAGCTCTTCACTCAATCTCAATTGGATCCTCTTCACAAGTGTCAACTTGTTCTTCTTGGTCTTCAAGCTTCAGCTCTTTACTCTTTGCCAGTATCAACCTGCTCCTCTTCATCTACAAGCTTCAGCTTCTCAGAGTAATCTTTAAACACAAAGAAGTATCAACTTCACCCTTCAATCTTATTCAAGCAAGGAACTCCATCCTCTAACAAGGGAGAAAGATTCATCTATCAAGAGCAAAGTTGGGATGATTGGTAGCAGAGTGAAGGCCAAAGGTCACCACTAAGCATCCTATCATTAGAGAAAGGGACCCTTAAAGGTTCTACCAACTTCTAAAGAGCCACACATCCTACCAAAGGAGGTATGAGGCCTTTACAAGGGGACCTTACATCATAGGGAAGAATGGAAGTGATCAACATCATCCATGTTTATGAAGAAAGAGAATCTATCTAGAAGCTTTGCCTACAAAACCCTAATCTTAACACCTAAACAAAACTACACCAAAAGAAGGGAAGATCCTCACATCCAAGCCTCTTCAAGCTATCCAATGCATCTTCAAATTGTCTTCAACATCATCCAAAAGCAAGCAAAGCAAAACCCTAATCTAAGGGAACTAAGGAAGTCAATCTAGCTGAATTAGTGCATTAGAATCATCTAAAGTTAGCACTTAAACTAAAATCAAACAAAAATAGTAAACTACCTTGAAAATTCCTACAAAAATTCCTAAGGGACCCTAATTCAATCATGAATCTACCATACAAAAATAAGAGGTTGAATCATCCACCAAGTTCTAAAAATAAAATCTAAACCACAAGGTATCAACCATAAACCCTAAAAATGGAGCTTCTAAAGGTTTCAACCTAAACTACAACTTACATTAATCACAAAAATGTGAGAAACATCTATGGGGAGCATGCATATCTATGCTAACTACTCATAAAAAATCAAGGCCAAAATCATCATCACATGATCAAACCAAATTCACCAATATCAAGCATCAAACATGATTATTTTAATATCAATTAAAATGTAAAAATTCCCATAAAATCAGAAAATGCATGAAATAATAACATTTTTTATCTAAAAAATACTAGATCCTATCCTGAATCCAATGCAAAAAGAATGGGATCAATTGAATCATTTTTCCATTTTTTTATGAATTAATCACTAATCATGAATAAAATGGAAAATATAATGAAAATCCAAATAAAAAGATAAATGCACGGTGCAGATAGCATGCAAGATCAGTTCAATTCAGCAATTGGACCATCAGGGGGGGGGGTGAGTATCAACTAATGCATTAAGCGCAAAAACAACTGATTAATGAAACGCATCGTTTCATTTAGTTCAGAAATGCTTCACAAATATCATGCACTCGTGGCCGTTGGATAGAGTCTTTGGTCCAAGTCAAACCATGATCCAAGGGCTCTGGGATCATCTTCCCCAATTCAAATCCCTGAAACTCAGGTCACCTGCGCGCCATAGTCACCGCCAGTGACTTTCTCCGGTCGTCATCTCACAACCCTAACTTGCCATAGAATCCACCATAGGCCACAATTCCTTGATGAAACTTGTCCCAAATTTCACAAGGAACTCAATCATACCATCAATTCAATCTAAATCCTCAAGATTTGCAAGAACCATATCTCACCCCGAAAATGGTAACAACCCTAATTGGTCACTAACTCTCAAATTAATGATCTGAAAACCTTCCTACATCAATCCACAATGCATCTAACATCCTAATTCCTCTTAATTCTAACTAATTCAAGCTGGAGATTGAAAGTTACTAACCTGAGAATTTCGTGTGCACAGAGGTAGTAAACCATCAAATCAAGCTCTCTAATGCTCCAGACTCCTTCAGTGAATCAATTCCAAGCTTCTGTATGCAATAAACTTGATTGAAATGGCTTCAATTCATAGATTCAACTCTGAGTTGCAGGTGGCAAAATCTGAGATCAAAAACACCAATCAGCCACGAATTTGCCTTGATTATGATCTGGAATCATTCACTAGCCTCCATGGAAGAGATTGCAATCAAGAAAATGGACGGAAAGTGAATGGAAATGTGTAACCGAATTCAGTTGCAAGCAATGAGTTTTCAATCTCAATCTCTACTCTCTCCTTCAATCATCACCAACCTTGGTCTTGGATCATCTCTATTCAATATATAGGACATGTGTGGATGATCTAGAAAGCTCTAGATCCTTCTAATGAGAAATTCAATTTCTCATGTCATGAAGATTTCAATCTCATGCCATGGTATGCACAATTCTGCTAGCAGCTTGTAATCACCCTTATTCCCTTCCAATTTCCCCCCTAATGGTATTTTGGATGTGTTTGGATTGAAAGAATCCTTGGTCATGCCTTGAATTTTGGTTTGGCAATTGTTACTTAAGATGTAAGTAACTACTTTTTAAAGAAAGTTCACAAATTAAACTTCAATTAAAAATTGTGGCAAAACCAATGTTCTTAAAATGTATTTTAGAATCAAAATGACATATTACATGCCTTGGTTTGGACATGTAGATCAAAAATACCAATTTCCATCTTTGGTTCATTTGAAAATCACCCTTATGTTAAGCCATTTTTGTGATTTTGAGCTACAAGCAATTCCAACTTCTCATGACCTCTTGGTTAGCCTTAAAACATCATTTTGAACAAGTTTTATGTTGAACATTTTCCCATTTGAAGCATGGAAATTGGAGTTATGGCCTTATGGTTGAAATGACCTATAATCTCCAAATGACCAAAATGCCCTTGACTTGTCAAAGCCATAACTTGAGTTCTATAAATCCTATCAAGGACTTATAGTACTCTCTATAAATCTAAGAGGATAAGGAACAACATTCATGTTGACCAAAAGTTCATAGGAATCATCCTTCTAGGGAAAACGTTTCATGCAAGTTGGGTAACTTTCAAGCTCTAAATACACATGCCTCAGATGACTTGTAACTTGTCTGGCTCATAACTTGAGTTCTATAAACCCTATCAAGGACTTCTAGAACTCAAATTAAAGCTAAGAACATGCTATACAACATTCATGTTGGGGGAAAGATGATATGGAAATCACATCTTGAGCTAAACTGCCTTGAAGATAGGGGTCAAACTAGGGGATTTTACACTGTTAAGCCTTAGAAACCCTAGCTTGAAACTTCTCAAACTCTTCAATAATGATGAATTGACCTTGGAATCATCCTTATAACATCTCAATGTATCAATCCATGATCACATGGCTCTTGTATTAGGTCTCAACCTTCTCCAAATCATCAGTTGACTTAGGGTTGACCCAGTCAGACCCTAACTGCACCACTCATGGCTGAGGCTCCTCAATCTTGCACAATGACCTGTCTAGGCCTCAAAGTGATCTTCAACACTTCACATGAGCTCTCTCAATACCTCAAGTCCATCTCCATGACCTCAGAATCATCTGATGGCTTCCCACAACTCTCAAGTTAGGGGACCTACACTCTTGGCTTCAACCACTATCTCTGAGGATCTTTCAACTTCTCTGACAAGGATATCAACCTTTGAACACTTGAATAACCTTCTTAGATAGCTTCATAGTCTTGTATATCTCTTGATTGGTAATCATACCTCTTGATATCCTGCACACATGTCAAGGAAATGCAAATGATAATGCTAATGTGAATGAAATAAAACACAAGCTAGGTAAAGAAATGTTGGGCAAATTTTGGGGTGCAACAATAGAACCCTCCAATTGGATGTCTAGAACTCAAGATATGGTGTCTCCAAGTTAGGGTTTTCAAATTGTCAAATTTAGTAAGTTTTGGATCAACTTCATGAAACCAACTTCAAGACCAATTTTCATGATCTTCCAAGTCTCAATTTAAGTTTCCATCAACATAGAATTTATTTCTTATCATGCAAGCTTTCATATGAGCTCAAAACCTCACCATTTGAGTCATTTATCATCAAGTTAAGGCCATTATAAGAGAGTGTAGCACCCCAAAATTTGCCTCATTGTTTTTTGATCTACTGGCTTGTGTTTCTCTGCATTTTTACATTTCTACATATCATGAAATTAGTTCTTGAGACATGGGATCAAGGTGATTCTATTGCTCAAGGTTATCTTTTATTGGAAGAGTTTAAATAGTGAGCATCAAAGTTTTCAGGATTTATTTCGCTCAGCAATCGAGTGGTCGATTTTATTTTATTTAGAAGTTTTTTTCAGCACAGGAGATAGGTCACATGTTACCCCAGGCATTGTTACAGTTATAATATCAAAAGGCAAGTTTCAGAGGCTTAACGGGGCTCAGAACGGGTAAAAACGGACGAATATGCAAGTTTCCCTCCATATGGCGCATTTTTCAAAATTTGTGAGTGGTTAACCGATTAACCTATTTGCACTAGCAGATGGTTAATCGATTAACCAAAGGAAAATTTGCCGAGATACGTGCATTTTCAATGTTGCCACTTTTAGGGTCTATTTTGATCACTTGTGAATTGGTTTTTACACCAGAAGATGGACCTAGAATAACTCTAAATTTTGATTAACTTTCAAAAACAATCCAATTTCCCACTCCTAAATTTTGCCCATTCTTCACTTCTCTTGCAAGAAATCTCTTGGATCTTGAAGTTTTCTAGGGTTTCTAGTTTGGATCTATTAATTTGCAGTAGAACAACACTCACCAAAGCAAATCTCAGCTTTGAAGGTTGGTTAATTCTATATCCATTTCTGTTTTGAGCTTATTTGGATAATCACAATGTAGATCTTCAATTTTGATTGATTTTGGTGATTTTGATCTATGTGATTTGTGATCTCAATGCTTGATTAAGTTTAATTAATGTTTGATCATTGTTTATCAGTGTTAAATTCATGAATAATTGATTATATGATCATTTGGATGATTTCATAATGGATTAATTGCTAAAAGTGCTTTTAATTTGCTATTTTTATGCTTTTGGTGCAGTGTTAATCGATTAACCAGTTACAGTATAAAACTGGTTAATCGATTAACCAATGTAATTTTGGACTTTTTTGAGTGGTTAATCGATTAACCAAATTTGCACTACAAATGGTTAATCGATTAACACTGGACTAGAATGTGATTTTTGGTTATTTTCAAGCATGTTTTGATTTATTTCCATCTCTAGCCTTCATGGATTGATATGATGCATTTGTGTGGACTATTTTTGACCTGCTTCATCATGCTTGATTGTTTGATTCGGATTCTTCGATGCGTTACTTTTGGTTTCTGTTTGAAATGCTTAACATGTTCATGATGCTTGCTTGATGTGATGATCATATGCCTTGCTTGTTTGTTTCATGTTAATTTTTTATTGTTGATAATTTACTTGTTGGACTTGTGATGTATGTTGATATTTGCTTCCAGTTCCATTTGCCGCATGATCGTTTAATTGCTTGAATTGGTGTGAAAAGCATGTTGTTCTTGTTAATTCTTGATGACGCCATCTTGATGAAAATTTGTGTTTGATTGTTGATGCTTGTCCATCCTTGCTTGATACTTGTTCATGGTTGATGCTTGCTCATGTTGATTGTGTTAAAACACGCTTGCTGCCCTGCTTTATAAAGTTGTTTTATTCTGAACTTACATGATGTCTATGTTATGCTTTCTTGCTTCCTGCCTTTTACACCTACTTTTATGTTGAGTTAGTATCTGTTAAATGTTATTGTGCTGTCTTGCTGGATTTTATTGTTGTTTTGTGCATAGGTGTTGTTGTAGCTGCTGTTTTTTCCTTGCTTTCTTGTTTTTTCCTTGCCTTTGCATGCTCCCTTAAGTTTCCTAGTCCAAATTAATTTCCAATTATGCTTGGAGTAGGATAGACATTAGGAGTGCAATCCATTGCATGATAACAAGTAGGTTATTCCCTTTTAACCTCAACCTTTGGTCCATCTTTTTCATGCTAACATTAGGATATAATTTTCTTTTGCATCTAGACTTTAGGGCCACTTCGCATGACAACTTTAGGACCGAGTTTTTCTTAGACCTTTCGTGCGTCTTTCTCTCTTCTCATCTCAAAACACTTTTATAACACTTAATAAAGACGATGAAAGTTGTACTCCACGAGCCTTAAGCATATGGGAATTGATGAGTGGGGGGTTTCTCCTTACTTGTCTAGAGTGTCTAGTGTACGCCCCGTGGGAGATATGTGACGTATTCGCTCCTATATCATAGACTTTAGTGCAACTTGAATCACAAAGAAAACTAATTGACTTCACTTAAATTCACAATCAAAAGTCAAATCTTTTCATCCTTCGAGATTGTTGTTTCAAACTCATTTTCAGAAAGAGTATGTTGCTTTTTCATTCTATCTCAAACAATCATCGACCCTAACTGCTGGAATGGGAACTTAATATCGCTCATAAAAAACACTTAACCAACATGTAGTTTCATCGTTAACCCGAACTACATTTGCTCTGATTTCCCATACCAGATGAGGATACGTAGGAACAAGACGGTGATGCCTTGGCGAACAACCTTCCCCCATCACCCATAGTTTTCCGAACTACGTTGAGTCTGACTTTCCCATTGCACGAAGGAATACGTAGGCATAGGGCGGCGATGTCCTATCGAGTCTCTTTCTCTTTCTTTTTCTTTGTTTCTGTATAGCAGTAGCTTTTACACCCTTTAATTAGACAATAAGTGTGGATCTCGTTGAGTACAACCGACGTGATGGATGATCATACCGTCCCCTTGCGTAACCGACTCCCGAACCCAAGATTTGGTTGTGATGACTTTGTCTTTTCCCGTTCTTCAGGTTTTCTTCGATCGTTTTTCTTTCCCTCTCTTGGGATAAATAAGGTTTAATGACAACTCTTCTGTTTTATTTCAGTCGGTTTTTTTTTGCAGTTGCGACAGAGAGGTACATGAATATGACAATGGATTTTTTTGTAGCATGATCCTATTTCATATGTACATACCACTATGATATCATCCTTTTTTGCCTAAATTGAGCCGATAAAGTCAGACGCTTACCATGGACCATTTTTCAAAATGTTACCAAGGATAGAATTTTTCCTTTTCCATAAAACTTTGCTTCCCGCTTCATTCTCACGTGACATCATGCTCATTCCTCATTTACACTTTTATTTTTACTTATTCTTACCACACAAAACACATCATGAACCATACCAAACTTGTATTCTTCCATTTGCATCAATTTTGTCCAAAACATCCAAACAAACTTTATGGGCCTCCAATCACACTCTAATCCATCATATATAAGCAAAGCAAACAATAAAACATGAGGGGAGATCTCATTTCCAAGGGATTCAGATCAGAAAAGCTTCATTCTCTCACAAGAATATCAAACACGAGTTGGTTCTTTTTCCAGGTATTTCTGCCATTTTCTTACCCTATTAACACTCATTGAGGTTATTAGAAGCAAGAGGAGAAGTTTTCCAAATTTTTTACACGAGAACAAGAGCCAATTGAGCTTCTCCCTTAGGTATTTTTCCTAAACTTGTTTTCACCATTTTATATACATTTTAGGGTTGTTATTGGTGCATCTTAAGTTCTCTGGTGGTGGAGGCAATGTTTTCTTATGTGTTTTATTAGTTTAGTGAAGTTTCAGTTTGATGTTCTTTTTTTCGTGCTCAATTTTCATGGTGTTAGAGCATGTATTAATGGAAATGGAAGTTAGATTCGTGACCAACATGAAAAGCGTGTGGAATGATGTTTGGTATTGTGAGTTTCCATTCAAGTGGGATGTAGCTCCAGCGAGAAGCCATCAGGGAAGATGATCGAAGCCCTAGCTCCTGCATCTGAGGTGGCTTGGTCTTTTATTATGTTGATCTTCTGACGTGTGCCCATGTGGCGCCATGTAGGATTAGTGAATGGCCCGCATGTCTCTTTTTTATTGTTTTTTAATGTTATTTTGATGTGGACTGGGCTCAGCATATCTTACTTTCCCCACCCCCATTTTATGGCCGAAGCACGCGTGTTACCTGTTTCCTGTTGTTTATAGAATTGTGTTCTGTACCCCCTTGTTGCACCCTAAAATTTGACCAACCGGGTCCCCTATCTGGCTCGATGTTTCGACGCATTTCGCATCCGCATTTACATACTGCATATAGTACATTTTCTCAATCATGGTGAGTTTATCGGGATTACAGCCCTGCCGTTGCTTTTCGGGTATCTCAGACCAGTTCGGATAATCGGAGGTTATTTTGGGAAGTCGCGCGCTTCCTGGGTGTTTTCAGTTTATGCAGTGATTTTTGAGATTTTGGGTATCTGGTTATCATTTTGCTTCGATCTGGTCTCACGCTCTCTTTTATATTGATTATTTGCCTTTGTTTGCATTTTTTCGAATTTAATAGCCTTTTGTGGATTTTAAATAGGCCTTATAGATTGTTTTAGAATTTAAATAGATTTTTAATATTTTTAATAGTTTTAAATCTTTTTTAGAATTTTCTAAATTGTTTTTAATAGATTTTTAGAATATAATAGTTTTTCTTTTAATAGTTAAATAGAATTCCTTTTAATAAATAGTTTAGTTTTAATATGGACATAGAATAGATTTCTTTTTTAAAATAGCTTTAATAGAAATATATAAATTTTTCTTTTATATAAGTAGTATAGATTTTACTAGGAATTTGATAGAAATTTAATAAATTTTAAATATAGGTTTTATTAGAGTTTTTAGATTAGTGGATTTATTAGAGTTTATTAGTTTAGAAATTAATAGAAATTAATTGAGTATTAGTTAGTTAATTAGGACTAGTCAGATTTTAATTAGTTTAATTAGGTTAATCATTTTTTATTCAGATTTATTTTTGGGTTCATTACATCTCATTTTCGTTTGGGCCTGGTTTGGGTTTTGGAGGCCCATTTTTCTTCAGTTTGTTTTTTGTCCAGAGAATTTGCAAGTGCCAAGTGTCGAGTATAAAAGCCATCCATGTTTTTCACCCACAAGGACCCACCTCATAATTTCTCATCTCTCAGCAACTCCACACGTGCTCCCACTACCACTCTCCACACCACGTGGCGAGCATGCAAAACTCACCCTGCCACCTCCCAACGCCACTTGGCAACATCTGAGAGTCACCGGTTGCATGGCCGGCGGCCATACAACCACCGCGCCTGAATCCTCCCGGCCACCGTAACTTCCCACCTCCGACCACCCTCCAACCAACTCCGTCCGCCGTTAAACCCGCCAGAAAACTGGAAAATCCCAGATTCTTAAACCTCATTCATCCTCTTCTCCAATCCTCTTCTTCTCCGACCGATCTTCATCATCAAGGACCACCGAAACTCAACATCAGAAACTTCACCATTACCAGAAAACTCTCAACAACCGATCAACATCATCCAAGATCAGCATCCGTTCTTGAAGATCCTCCACCGTTCTAGATATTTTTGCCAGTTTTCGTAAGAATTATGTAGGTGTTCTTCGCTTGTTCTCCATTGAGTTTCCAGAATCCATCAGCAAATTCATCGTATTTTCCAGAAGTCCTTGAAGAACATTCAAACTTCGTTAATCTGCATGCATCAGAAATTTCTTAGATCTTCATCAAGGAGAGTAGTGAACCTATCGTCGCAACCTCTAGAAGTTTCCAAGATGCATTAGCTCGATCAACTTCTGCATCATACGATTTCCAGATCCATCAGGTTCATCCACGACCTTCAATCAAATCTCCAAGAACAGTTTCATCCAAAGACCTTCTAATGAGTTCTTCCCTGATTCAACGAGCATGCGAAGACCTCCAACACTCTATGCGTTTCCAGAATCCTCTAACTCACTTCAAGAGCAATAGAGCTATGAACTTTCAGCCATAATATCTTTCTTCCGTCCAAGCCTATGAATCTCCAGTTTCCATCTGAGTTCGCAACTAACGATTTCCCTTCCATTCGCGTGTTGTGGTCATGAACTACAAGGATCTTCTGGATTTCCAAGAACCACATGCAATCCACGTTTTGCTCTTCAAAGAACTCCAAACGCTGCCTTCAGTGAACAACCTTCAAGATCCACACGCGTCGATCTTCATAGACCTGCAAGAACACCACCAGACGATCCAGTTTTTTATTGATAGTGAGTAATTGGAAAGTAAGAGAAAGATGGAGAGGGGAAGTTCTGAGATGAGAGAGTTTCTGTTAGGTTGAGAGAGACGAGAGAGTTGAGGGTTCCGGGGACGACGGTCATGAACAGTGCAGTAGAAGGGGGACTTAGGGTTTCAGATGAGAAGGAGAGGAGGGAGTGGAACGGGTGGATTGGGCCTCAAAGCCCAATGTTCTTTTTTGTCACACACCCCCTGTTTTGGGACTTACCCCGTTTTTTTTGGTTAGTTGGGCTGGGCCATGTTGCTGATGGCACCCCCAGGTTCACTTGATGCACCCCCCTCCCCGTTTCAGTGTTGGTTGGGCTGGGCCCATATTGTTCTGTTTTTATTTTCTTTTACTTAATGCCCCCTGTAATAATCAGTGTACCCCCCTCCCTTTATATTTTCTTTTATATTTTTTCTATATAGTTTTATGAGAAAAGAAATGAAAAAAGAAGATATTGAGAAATAATAAAGAAAAAAGAAAAAGAAATATGAAAAAAAAGAATAGTGAAAAAAAAGAAAAAGAAATATGAGAAGAAGAAAAAAGAAAGATGAAAAAGAAGAAAAGAATTATTAAAAAATATAGAAAAAATAGTGAGAAAAAAAATATGGAAAAAATATGGGAAAATATTTGGAGAGAAAATAGAAATATTTTGAAAAAGAAAGATACTTGGGAAAAATAGTAAAAAAATATTAGTGTAGATTTAATATTTTTTTAGAGTACATTTTTTCATAGAGACTTTTTACCTTTTAGAGGTAGCCTTAGAAGGTCCACTTGTTAGGGGACTATTTTCCATTTGATTTTTTCCGGGATAGGATAGGATAGTATTTCCTAGGAGTTTATTTTTTTCAGTTTTCAATCATTGTAACCATTTTTCAGAATATTAATAAAACGAGATTTGAGTTGTGGTCCCGAAGTAGCCGAACTACAGCTGCTCTGATTCCTCGTACCAGACGAGGATATGTAGGCATAGGATGCGATATCCTAGCGAGCACACTAACAACTAACCTTGTGTTCTCTCGTTGCTGTGCAATCGAGACTTTCCCGCTGACGATTAATTGTAACCCTTTTCTATTGCCCTTGTGCATTTGAGACCAGATCGTAGTTTTTCCCATAGGTTCCCGTACCTTCAAAACCAGATTAATTTCTCACTGCTGTGTGAGGACACCCTGTTTAGTCGTAGTTAGCCTGAACTACGTAAGCTCTGATCTTCCATGTAGTATGGAAGTACATAGGCACAAGACGCGAGGTCTTGGCGAGCCAATTTCCCCGTAGTCCCGAACTACGTTGACTCTGACTTTCTCTCTTGAGAATACGTAGGCGTAGGGTGCGACGCTCTATCGAGTCAGTTCCCTTTCGTTTAGATTTAGCAGCCATAGATAGATTGTTTTGCGTCCTTTAGACAACCCAAGCAAGCGTGGATCCCGTCGAGTACGACGGACGTGAGGGGTGCTAATACCTTCCCCTTACGTAACCGACTCCCGAATCCAGGTTTTGGTTGCGATGACCATACCTTTTCCCCGTTTTTTGCGAGGTTTACTTCGAGCGTTTCCTTTCCCTTCGTTGGGATAAATAACGCACGGTGGCGACTCTTCTGTTCAGCCGGCGCCGATTTTCGCAGTAGCGACAGCTGACGACTCTGCTGGGGATAGCCAACCTCCCCTGGCTGCTAAGGACTGCGATAGTCCTTATGCATGTGGGATCCAACGTCCCCTAAGAGAGTCAATCCTAGCGCTTGTTTGCTTGTCTTTTGGGTGTTTCTTTTTCATCGCTTTTTTCTGTTGCCGTTGTGCTGGGGAGAGTAATATTCTGAGTGATAGTCGGACCTGGGCTGCTTGAGTGTGCATTTAGACATAGTTGCGGAGAAGTAGTAGACGAACCTGTCTGTTGGGCAGGCACAGTTCCCTACGAAAATCTGCGCTCAGACGAGGTTCTCTCCGAGGTGCTTCTCTAAGGTCCTGAGGATCATAGGGGAGTCCAGACGTGAGGATTGTCGACTCTGGGGACCGATCAATTGGAAGTCAGCTAAGTGAGGCCTCTTCATGAGATGACGATGCCACTCCTTCTGGGAATCGTATCATTCCTCAAGAAAGTCTGTGACGCTGACGACCGCATAGGATGCCGTATCTTAGGTCCATACTCGTGAGTGGGGGGGGGGGGTTTCTTTTTTGCGAAACCTTGACTACCAGACTACCAGCTATCCTGGCGTTCTCTTTTAGAGAGAACGTACTCCGTCAGCAGTACAACGGTACTCAGTTTGTGTGGGGGCTGTGATCCCCTGTTTGCTGCATTGCATTGCATTTGCATAAGCATCTTTGCATCATATTGCATAGCATTTCTGCAGCTGGCCAGAGCTCTTATCCAGCCGTTGTTTGAATTCAGAAGGTGTTTATCCGGGGATTGTTCGAGGCAGTATGGATTGTTAGAAGACGACCAAGGGGTTGGAGCAGACTTGAGCAGATTTGAGCAGAATCAAGCATTGAAGTCAGCTGAAGATTATTGGTGGCTATATATGAAGGCAATCTCCAGGCCCCTAATACCTTGACAGGGTTTACTATGACGTCCAACCCTCTGTATGATCCCATGGAAGACATCCTGCAAGCGAACAACGTTACTGCAGACCAAGTTGTACAGCCTTCTGTTGAGAACCGAGATCGATATGAGCAGTTTGTTGCCCGAAATGAGCGTCCTCCTCCTATTAACAATCAAGGTGTTGGGTTCCCTGTGATGAATTACCGAAGAGATATTCCAATAGCCAGGACCGTAGATCCAAGAGTACTTGAGACGGATAGAAAACTCCGAGCGTTGGAAGAGGGAATGAAAGCTTTGAAAGATGCTGTTAACCTGAATGCTGCGGACATGTGTTTGGTTCCTGACCTGGTGTGGCCTTACAAGTTCAAAGTGCCGAAGTCTGAGAAGTACACGGGAGATAGCTGTCCGAAGCTGCATTTGGTGATGTTCTGCCGAAGAATGAATTCATTCGTGCACAACGACAAGTTGATGATTCATTACTTTCAGGGTAGTCTGACTGGGGCATCTTTGAGGTGGTATGTGCAGTTAGAGAATAATCAGATTCGATCATGGGTGGATTTAGCCAGAGCTTTCCTGAAGCAGTACGATTACAACCTGGACATAGCTCCCCATCGCATGCAGTTGCAAGGATTGTCTCAAGAGAATAATGAACCCTTCAGGAAGTATGCTCAGAGATGGAGAGAATTTGCTGCCAGAGTGCAACCGCCGCTCCTAGACTGAAAGTTAATGAGCATGTTTGTACACTCCCTGGAGAGCCCGTACCTTGAAAGAATGCTTGGAGTTACGTCAAACGATCAAGCCGGTGAAACTAAATATCCTTGTGACTATCAGAATGAAGAAGGAGTTGTGATCAATGCAGTCATGCCAAAGGTCGAATATCCTCGAAGCGAATCAGTGAATTTTGTTGGTTCTTCGTCTTCTCAGCGGTCAGTATCTTCTGTGTCTCATTATTCTGGACAGACCACCGTGCCTGGGGTACCCCATCAGGAGTCTTATGTCACTTCCCTTACAAATCAGCGAACTCGTGATCGAGGTTATCAGACTCAGCATCAGAATCAGAATCGACCTTGTAGCAATTTGGAACGAAGGAATGCTCCTTTCTCATCCAGTTCCTGTGCCGTACAGTCAGATTTTGCCACAGTTGGTCCAGAGTTCTTTGGTGGAGCCGAAAGCTCTCAAGCCCGTTCCAGAATCTTACCCTCCTGGGTACAATCCCCAAGTTCAATGTGGTTACCATGGTGGCTCTCCAGGGCATGCAACTGAAGATTGTAAAGCGTTTCAGGCGAAGGTACAGCAGTTGATCGACCAAGGGTGCATTTCCTCTCCAGAAGGAGTTTTGTTTGTTCATGCCAACCTCTCAGCTGTCTAAGCTCGTAGATTCAGAGGGTCCTTTTCAAGAAGCCAGTGGTCCAGACGAGCGGGCATCCTCAGCATTGGCAGTCCTCGGACTTTTTATCATTTGCAGTTGTAGTTTCTTCTCTGTTAGTTACTACTTGCTGTTAAATATTGATTGTTTTCGAATGGTGATATTAATAAGGTGACTATGCATTTTTCTGAATTAATCATGTTGCTGTCGCTCATTTACTGCATTGCACTGACACTTGCATTTTATTCACTCCACTTTATCACTGTGACTAGCAAAGACTGGAGGGGGGATGACGAAACGAAACAAACTCATAACCGATGATCGTATGCTTTCCGATAAAACCTTGCCGATGACGTACAAGGCATTGTTTCAAATCCCCAAACACTGGAGATATAAGGAGTTAGTCCCTTGTTAACCATTTCGAGCCAGGAAGTAGAAGTTTTTTCGGACTTTTAAACCCTCACATCTTAACCCGGGGCAGGGTAGTTGTCAGTTAGCTTGACCGAGTGTTCAAGTCTTACAGAGGAGTGTTGCCTTTCGAGGACCAATCAGTTTACGCCTCTCAAGAGGTCGTAATTCGTCAACCACAGTGGTTAAACCTCACCAATCAGGAGTGAGACAGTTACAATCCTTTCGGAGAAACCAAGACAATCAGTGCCACACGACTTTGCTCCAAGAAAAAAAGAGAGAAAAGAAAGTCCGCTAAGTAAAAAGAAAGAAAAAGCTAGAAGGCTAATACTTAGGCAAAAATTAGGGCATCCCGCTGGACTTCAAAGGAAAAAATCGAAAAGAACTCAAAAGGAGTCAGTCCAGGCAAAAATTAGGGAATCAAAAGAACGGAAAAGAAAGGATATCAAAAGAAAAATCCTCGAACAAGGACAAGGTTGTGTAGACACAGACGCCGAAAACGAAAAAGGAGTAACTGTCACTCCGAAACCTTGTGAGTTCCTTAGCTATGGTCCTTACCATTCAACATACCTCTCGAAGAGGCGAGCGCTCGAGCCACGTTAACTGAACTTTAGGATCGGAGATCATCACGTAGAAGGGGTGGGTATAAATCATAATTTGAGCCAAATATCCTTTGTTTCACGAACCGTGAACCCGACCACGATACAACCCTTAAAAGACCTAATTGAGGCAAGGTTTATTCTGAAGGCGCATTACGGTAAGGTTGAGTAACCTGACTCCTTCTTGATTTGCTAATCATGTCCTTGTTGCATTTTTCACTGATCACGTAAGCACTACGTTTGAAATTTGGTTCATTCATCACTCACAATCATGACACGTAAATGAGTGACAACACAAATTTTTTCAAAATCTGCATGAACACTGCATTAAAATTACCATTCGGGATTGAACAATTTTACTTGCAGGGTAGTAGTTGGCAGGAAAGAAATTCCAACAGGGAATAATCAAACAGGATTGAATAATTCAGCAGTCTGGATCGGAATGGTGTATGTTGTGAAACCCTGTAAATCTGGGGCATTGACTTCCAGAGAGTTCAGAATCAATTAGTCTGAGGAAAAGTCCCGAAGCATCAGTTGATTATGGGGCTGAAGTTGATCAGAAGCGAATCTTCTCGAGAGCCAATCAGGGGCAGTTATCCAGAATGCTATATCAGGGCAGGTTAAGTCGCTCAACGCTCGTTCAAGGGCAAGTCACGATGTGGATAGTTGTTGAGTTAAGGGAAACACCGGGGTAAGCCACCGCGAGGTCGTACTGTAGCAAGGTGCTTTCGGTTCAGAGTGAGTCTTTCCGAGAACCAGATTGAGGCAAAGTCATTACAGACAGGGGCATGTATTTATTCGAGGGACGTTCGAGTCAAAGTATCTCGCGGAAGTTCAGAATGCTGAGAGCATTTCATATTAAACCGTCAGGGTACAGATTTTCAGACTATCCCACAGAGGTTCCTGCAGGCCGGGGCATAACAGAGGCGAAAGAATTGTTCTTCTCAGTGTCATCAGCGTTACTCAAAGCTACTTGAGCAGATTCAGTCAATCTTCAAGTTTGAGACAAATGGCGGGAAATCGTGACCCTTCTACTAGAAGCCGTGAATTTAGACCGGATATTGTCCAGCATCAGGCGTGTATGACCCACCACGGATGTACAAAAGCCCCAACCTACTTGGCGCGTTCGGTTATCCCCAGTAAAGTCGTACATCCGAGAATCAGTAAATCTGGGGCAATCAGGTCGAGATTTGGCAAATCTCTCGTAGCTATGGGCACTGCTCCACGAATCATTCGATCAGGGGCAAAAGATTATCGCAAGACCGGGGCAGAACACCCTAAAAACAAAAGATGTTGTTGGGACATTTTTTTGGGGTTTGACGTGTAGAAACAGTTCAGATCTAACCGTCAGGGTACAGAGATCGAAGAGTCCTCATCAGATGGTTGGTGCCGATTCAGGGGCAAGGTATTGTGAGTAGCACTATGGCTAGCCTTTCTTTTCCAGACGAAATGCTCGGACTGGGGCATGTTGGTATTTGTTGGGAAAATTTCCGAGAAGGAATAGAATTCATGTCGCCCTGACCAGAGGCTTTTTGATGAAAGACTTGATCGTTATGTGAAGTGAATCCCCACGCAGGTCGCGCTTCCAAGATAACAATGTTCCTTACTGAAGAAGGATCAAATTCCCCAGCTAGTCGTAGCTTATCCAAAGGATATTCTCCAGCAAAGTCTTTTATCCTCAGCAGAGTTTGGCGATTCCAAGATTGTAGGCTGTATTCAGACGGTACATCTCAAATAGAGTGGTTTAGCCTCAGAAGATTAATATTTCCGACTTGTGAGTTGTATTCAGACAGTTTACTCTTTCCAGTAGGGTCAGTTACTCTCCTCCAGCGGAGTCAGTGGATTTTCCCCAAGAGAATCGTTTCGTCCCCCGCGGAGTTCTCTTTTCAGCAAGTGTTTTCTTTCCTCCCAGTGGAACTCGAAGATTAAGACTCTCCCCGACAGAGTTGGTTGTGTGCTCTGGCATTTATTTTGCCAGAATATCGTGTGATACCTGTTCACTCCCCAACAGAAGTCCAATCTTGATTGGCGCATTCAGTTATTCCTCAGCGAGGCGGGCTTCACTCTTCCAGCATTTATTTTGCTGGAATAATACTGGGCACATCTGCTATTCCCCCAGCAGAGTTATATTCCCCAGCAGGGTTGACTTCACTTTTCCAGCATTTATTTTGCTGGAATAATTCTGTGACACCTGGTTACCCCCAGTGGAGTTGGTGTTGTCTTCAGCATTTATTTTGCTGAAGCGGTTTCTGTATCCCAGCAGCTCGAGCCTGCATTTGCATCGGCATATAGTGTCATATTTGCATCAGCATATAGGGTCATATTTGCATCAGCATATAGTGTCATATTTGCATCGGCATATAGTGCCATACTTGCATCCACCAAATAGAAACGCGTAGCATTTCCATGACGAATGGAGCATTACGCCATTGGCAAGCATATGCATTCTGAAGCATAAACCAGGTTGGTTAACTGTTTGTTTCAAGTATTGCTTCTCTTACAGGTGGAGAGAGCTCTTGCTCAACTGAATTACCAAACATTCAAGATCTCGGCATAAGACATTCAAAGAAGATGGCAGTTTTGGCATTATTCCCCACAGAGTTATCAGGCGAAGTTCCTCTTTGTCCCCGAGCAGAGTTACTTGTGGTTGTTTCCTTTGTTTTCCCCGCCAGAGTTGCTTGTTGAAGTTTCTCTTGTCCGGCCAGCGGATTGTTTTCTTCAAATTTGTTGTTACGTCAGCATCAAAAAGTTTCAGGAATCAGAATTTCAGAGGCTGCCGCCGGTTATCAGAACAGGCGTCCGGTAGCTTGGTTTCCAAATATCCTCAGTAGAGTCCGCCTCAAAGTCGCTGTCAGGTCAGTGCTAAGAAGTTTGTGGTTTGGGACCAATGGAGAAATGAATCCTGACGTGGACAATTTTATTGATGGATTTTCTTCGTGCTAGAGAAGTGGGGGTCCTAACGTGGATAGATTTATTTCCCCGGGTTGATGAGATGTGTCAGTCCTAACGTGGACAGATTCGATTTCTCGGTATTAGTGGAATGTGAAGTCATGACGTTGACAAAATTGATTACTCTTTGTGTTGGTGTCCTGACGTGGACCATTTATTTCCAGCAGATATCTTCCTTCACAATGGTGAAATGTGCGTCCTGACGTGGACAAGTTTATAGTTCTTCGTGATGACAAGATGCGCGAGTCCTGACGTGGACAAGTTTTATTTCTTCAGCAGGTTGAGATGTGAGTCCTGACGTGGACAAGTTTTATTTCTTCAGCAGGTTGAGATGTGAGTCCTGACGTGGACAAGTTTTACTTCTTCAGCAGATTGAGATGTGAGTCCTGACGTGGACAAGTTTTATTTCTTCAGCGGGTCGAGATGCGAGTCCTTACGTGGACAAATCAAGACGAGATGGGAGTCCTTACGTGGACAAATCAAGACGAGATGGGAGTCCTTACGTGGACAAATCAAGATGAGAGGTGTTTCCTTACGTGGAAAGAAGGTATTCCTTACGTGGAAAGATGGTTTCCTTACGTGGAAAGATGATTCCTTACGTGGAAAGATGGTTTCCTTACGTGGAAAGATGGTTTCCTTACGTGGAAAGATGATTCCTTACGTGGAAAGATGGTTTCCTTACGTGGAAAGATGATTCCTTACGTGGAAAGATGGTTTCCTTACGGGGAAAGATGGTTTCCTTACGTGGAAAAATGGTTTCCTTACGTGGAAAGATGGTTTCCTTACGTGGAAAGATGATTCCTTACGTGGAAAGAGGGTTTCCTTACGTGGAAAGAAGAGGTTTCCTTACGGGGAAAGAGGGTTTCCTTACGTGGAAAGAGGGTTTCGTTACGTGGAAATAAGAGGTTTCCTTACGTGGAAAGAGGGTTTCCTTACGTGGAAAGAAGAGGTTTCTTTACGTGGAAAGAGGGTATTCCTTACGTGGAAAGTTGGATTCCTTACGTGGAAAGATTATATTCCTTACGTGGAAAGATTGGAGTCCTTACGTGGACAAATCAAGATAAGTTGTATTCCTTACGTGGAAAGATGTGATTCCTTACGTGGAAAGATGTGATTCCTTACGTGGAAATATGAGATCCCTTACGTGGAAAGAAGTTTATTTCTGATGTGGAAAGGTGAGTCCTGACGCGGACGATGTGTTCCTAACGTGGAGAGTTTAGTCCTGACGTGGACAAATCCAGACGAAGTGAGATTCCTTACGTGGACAAGAGTTTATTCCTAATGTGGAAGAGTTTATTCCTAACGTGGACGATTTATTCCTGACGAAATGCAGACGAGTCATCCCCAGCGAAGTTGCCGAGATTTTTCCGTGTTGACAGCAGTTGGAGTCCTGACGTGGACAAGTTTAGTGGAGATTTCTTTGTGTTGATGAAACAGGCGTCCTAACATGGACAAAGTTCTACCCCTGCGATGATAGAATCTTTTCAGGCTGATGAAAATAATCCCCAGCACGGTCGCTAATGGATCAGTTGGTTGCCGTAACAGTTAGATCCAGTCAGCAGATGTTGTTATTCAAGCAGTAGTGCAGTTTATTTCTGCGGTTGGCAAAGTTCAGGGTTCCATTTGTATTCAACCATCTTCTACCTTTGAATGATCAAAGGTTGGGCGCTCTTCAACCATTCAGGTCCAAGCTGCTTGAATAGGGGCAGCTGTTGCACCCTAAAATTTGACCAACCGGGTCCCCTATCTGGCTCGATGTTTCGACGCATTTCGCATCCGCATTTACATACTGCATATAGTGCATTTTCTCAATCATGGTGAGTTTATCGGGATTACAGCCCTGCCGTTGCTTTTCGGGTATCTCAGACCAGTTCGGATAATCGAAGATTATTTCGGGAAGTCGCGCGCTTCCTGGGTGTTTTCAGTTTATGCAGTGATTTTTGAGATTTTGGGTATCTGGTTATCATTTTGCTTCGATCTGGTCTCGCGCTCTCTTTTATATTGATTATTTGCCTTTGTTTGCATTTTTTAGAATTTAATAGCCTTTTGTGGATTTTAAATAGGCCTCATAGATTGTTTTAGAATTTAAATAGATTTTTAATATTTTTAATAGTTTTAAATATTTTTTAGAATTTTCTAAATTGTTTTTAATAGATTTTTAGAATATAATAGTTTTTCTTTTAATAGTTAAATAGAATTCCTTTTAATAAATAGTTTAGTTTTAATATGGACATAGAATAGATTTCTTTTTTAAAATAGCTTTAATAGAAATATATAAATTTTTCTTTTATATAAGTAGTATAGATTTTACTAGGAATTTGATAGAAATTTAATAAATTTTAAATATAGGTTTTATTAGAGTTTTTAGATTAGTGGATTTATTAGAGTTTATTAGTTTAGAAATTAATAGAAATTAATTGAGTATTAGTTAGTTAATTAGGACTAGTCAGATTTTAATTAGTTTAATTAGGTTAATCATTTTTTATTCAGATTTATTTTTGGGTTCATTACATCTCATTTTCGTTTGGGCCTGGTTTGGGTTTTGGAGGCCCATTTTTCTTCAGTCTGTTTTTTGTCCAGAGAATTTGCAAGTGCCAAGTGTCGAGTATAAAAGCCATCCACGTTTTTCACCCACAAGGACCCACCTCATAATTTCTCATCTCTCAGCAACTCCACACGTGCTCCCACTACCACTCTCCACACCACGTGGCGAGCATGCAAAACTCACCCTGCCACCTCCCAACGCCACTTGGCAACATCTGAGAGTCACCGGTTGCATGGCCGGCGGCCATGCAACCACCGCGCCTGAATCCTCCTGGCCACCGTAACTTCCCACCTCCGACCACCCTCCAACCAACTCCGTCCGCCGTTAAACCCGCCGGAAAACTGGAAAATCCCAAATTCTTCAACCTCATTCATCCTCTTCTCCAATCCTCTTCTTCTCCGACCGATCTTGATCATCAAGGACCACCGGAACTCAACATCAGAAACTTCACCATTACCAGAAAACTCTCAACAACCGATCAACATCGTCCAAGATCAACATCCGTTCTTGAAGATCCTCCACCGTTCTAGATATTTTTGCCAGTTTTCGTAGGAATTGTGTAGGTGTTCTTCGCTTGTTCTCCATTGAGTTTCCAGAATCCATCAGCAAATTCATCGTATTTTCCAGAAGTCCTTGAAGAACATTCAAACTTCGTTAATCTGCATGCATCAGAAATTTCTTAGATCTTCATCAAGGAGAGTAGCGAACCTATCGTCGCAACCTCTAGAAGTTTCCAAGATCCATTAGCTCGATCAACTTCTGCATCATACGATTTCCAGATCCATCAGGTTCATCCACGACCTTCAATCAAATCTCCAGAAAAATCTCCAAGAACAGTTTCATCCAAAGACCTTCTAATGAGTTCTTCCCTGATTCAACGAGCATGCGAAGACCTCCAACACTCTATGCGTTTCCAAAATCCTCTAACTCACTTCAAGAGCAATAGAGCTATGAACTTTCAGCCATAATATCTTTCTTCCGTCCAAGCCTATGAATCTCCAGTTTCCATCTGAGTTCGCAACTAACGATTTCCCTTCCATTCGCGTGTTGTGGTCAGGAACTTCAAGGATCTTCTGGATTTCCAAGAACCACATGCAATCCACGTTTTGCTCTTCAAAGAACTCCAAACGCTGCCTTCAGCGAACAACCTTCAAGATCCACATGCGTCGATCTTCATAGACCTGCAAGAACACCACCAGACGATCCAGTTTTTTGTTGATAGTGAGTAATTGGAAAGTAAGAGAAAGATGGAGAGGGGAAGTTCTGAGATGAGAGAGTTTCTGTTAGGTTGAGAGAGACGAGAGAGTTGAGGGTTCCGGGGACGGCGGTCATGAACAGTGCAGTAGAAGGGGGACTTAGGGGTTCAGATGAGAAGGAGAGGAGGGAGTGGACCGGGTGGATTGGGCCTCAAAGCCCAATGTTCTTTTTTGTCACACACCCCCCATTTTGGGACTTACCCCGTTTTTTTTTGTTAGTTGGGCTGGGCCATATTGCTGATGGCACCCCCAGGTTCACTTGATGCACCCCCCTCCCCGTTTCAGTGTTGGTTGGGCTGGGCCCATATTGTTCTGTTTTTATTTTCTTTTACTTAATGCCCCCTGTAATAATCAGTGTACCCCCCTCCCTTTACATTTTCTTTTATATTTTTTCTATATAGTTTTATGAGAAAAGAAATGAAAAAAGAAGATATTGAGAAATAATAAAGAAAAAAGAAAAATAAATATGAAAAGAAAAGAATAGTGAAAAAAAAGAAAAAGAAATATGAGAAGAAGAAAAAAGAAAGATGAAAAAGAAGAAAAGAATTATTAAAAAATATAGAAAAAATAGTGAGAAAAAAAATATGGAAAAAATATTTGGAGAGAAAATAGAAATATTTTGAAAAAGAAAGATACTTGGGAAAAATAGTAAAAAAATATTAGTGTAGATTTAATATTTTTTAGAGTACATTTTTTCATAGAGACTTTTTACCTTTTAGAGGTAGCCTTAGAAGGTCCACTTGTTAGGGGACTATTTTCCATTTGATTTTTTCCAGTATAGGATAGGATAGTATTTCCTAGGAGTTTATTTTTTTCAATTTTCAATCATTGTAACCATTTTTCAGAATATTAATAAAATGAGATTTGAGCTGTGGTCCCGAAGTAGCCGAACTACAGCTGCTCTGATTCCTCGTACCAGACGAGGATATGTAGGCATAGGATGCGATATCCTAGCAAGCACACTAACAACTAACCTTGTGTTCTCTCGCTGCTGTGCGATCGAGACTTTCCCGCTGACGATTAATTGTAACCCTTTTCTCTTGCCCTTGTGCATTTGAGACCAGATCGTAGTTTTTCCCATAGGTTCCCGTACCTTCAAAACCAGATTAATTTCTCACTGCTGTGTGAGGACACCCTGTTTAGCCGTAGTTAGCCTGAACTACGTAAGCTCTGATCTTCCATGTAGTATGGAAGTACGTAGGCACAAGACGCGAGGTCTTGGCGAGCCAATTTCCCCGTAGTCCCGAACTACGTTGACTCTGACTTTCTCTCTTGAGAATACGTAGGCGTAGGGTGCGACGCTCTATCGAGTCAGTTCCCTTCCGTTTAGATTTAGCAGCCGTAGATAGATTATTTTGCGTCCTTTAGACAACCCAAGCAAGCGTGGATCCCGTCGAGTACGACGGACGTGAGGGGTGCTAATACCTTCCCCTTGCGTAACCGACTCCCGAATCCAGGTTTTGGTTGCGATGACCATACCTTTTCCCCGTTTTTTGCGAGGTTTACTTCGAGCGTTTCCTTTCCCTCCTTTGGGATAAATAACGCACGGTGGCGACTCTTTTGTTCAGCCGGCGCCGATTTTCGCAGTAGCGACAGCTGGCGACTCTGCTGGGGATAGCCAACCTCCCCTGGCTGCTAAGGACTGCGATAGTCCTTATGCATGTGGGATCCAACGTCCCCTAAGAGAGTCAATCCTAGCGCTTGTTTGCTTGTCTTTTGGGTGTTTCTTTTTCATCGCTTTTTTTTGTTGCCGTTGTGCTGGGGAGAGTAATATTCTGAGTGATAGACGGACCTGGGCTGCTTGAGTGTGCATTTAGACATAGTTGCGGAGAAGTAGTAGACGAACCTGTCTGTTGGGCAGGCACAGTTCCCTACGAAAATCTGCGCTCAGACGAGGTTCTCTCCAAGGTGCTTCTCTAAGGTCCTGAGGATCATAGGGGAGTCCAGACATGAGGATTGTCGACTCTGGGGATCGATCAATTGGAAGTCAGCTAAGTGAGGCCTCTTCATGAGATGACGATGCCACTCCTTCTGGGAATCGTATCATTCCTCATGAAAGTCTGTGACGCTGACGACCGCATAGGGTGCCGTATCTTAGGTCCATACCTGTGAGTAGGGGGGTTTCTTTTTTGCGAAACCTTGACTACCAGACTACCAGCTATCCTGGCGTTCTCTTTTAGAGAGAACGTACTCCGTCAGCAGTACAGCGGTACTCAGTTTGTGTGGGGGCTGTGATCCCGTGTTTGCTGCATTGCATTGCATTTGCATAAGCATCTTTGCATCATATTGCATAGCATTTCTCCAGCTGGCCAGAGCTCTTATCCAGCCGTTGTTTGAATTCAGAAGGTGTTTATCCGGGGATTGTTCGAGGCAGTATGGATTGTCAGAAGACGACCAAGGGGTTGGAGCAGACTTGAGCAGATTTGAGCAGAATCAAGCATTGAAGTCAGCTGAAGATTATTGGTGGCTATGTATGAAGGAAATCTCCAGGCCCCTAATACCTTGACAGGGTTTACTATGACGTCCAACCCTCTGTATGATCCCATGGAAGACTTCCTACAAGCGAACAACGTTACTGCAGACCAAGTTGTACAGCCTTCTGTTGAGAACCGAGATCGACATGAGCAGTTTGTTGCCCGAAATGAGCGTCCTCCTCCTGTTAACCATCAAGGTGTTGGGTTCCCTGTGATGAATTACCGAAGAGATATTCCAATAGCCAGGACCGTAGATCCAAGAGCTCTTGAGACGGATAGAAAACTCCGAGCATTGGAAGAGGGAATGAAAGCTTTGAAAGATGCTGTTAACCTGAATGTTGCGGACATGTGTTTGGTTCCTGACCTGGTGTGGCCTTACAAGTTCAAAGTGCCGAAGTCTGAGAAGTACACTAGCTGTCCGAAGCTGCATTTGGTGATGTTCTGCCGAAGAATGAATTCATTTGTGCACAACGACAAGTTGATGATTCATTACTTTCAGGGTAGTCTGACTAGGGCATCTTTGAGGTGGTATGTGCAGTTAGAGAATAATCAGATTCGATCATGGGTGGATTTAGCCAGAGCTTTCCTGAAGCAGTACGATTACAACCTGGACATACCTCCCCATCGCATGCAGTTGCAAGGATTGTCTCAAGAGAATAATGAACCCTTCAGGAAGTATGCTCAGAGATGGAGAGAATTTGCTGCCAGAGTGCAACCGCCGCTCCTAGACTGAAAGTTAATGAGCATGTTTGTACACTCCCTGGAGAGCCCGTACCTTGAAAGAATGCTTGGAGTTACGTCAAACGATCAAGCCGGTGAAACTGAATATCCTTGTGACTATAAGAATGAAGAAGGAGTTGTGATCAATGCAGTCATGCCAAAGGTCGAATATCCTCGAAGCGAATCAGTGAATTTTGTTGGTTCTTCGTCTTCTCAGCGGTCAGTATCTTCTGTGTCTCGTTATTCTGGACAGACCACCGTGCCTGGGGCACCCCATCAGGAGTCTTATGTCACTTCCCTTACAAATCAGCGAACTCGTGACCGAGGTTATCAGACTCAGCATCAGAATCAGAATCGACCTTGTAGCAATTTGGAACGAAGGAATGCTCCTTTCTCATCCAGTTCCTGTGCCGTACAGTCAGATTTTGCCACAGTTGGTCCAGAGTTCTTTGGTGGAGCCGAAAGCTCTCAAGCCCGTTCCAGAATCTTACCCTCCTGGGTACAATCCCCAAGTTCAATGTGGTTACCATGGTGGCTCTCCAGGGCATGCAACTGAAGATTGTAAAGCGTTTCAGGCGAAGGTACAGCAGTTGATCGACCAAGGGTGCATTTCCTCTCCAGAAGGAGTTTTGTTTGTTCATGCCAACCTCTCAGCTGTCTAAGCTCGTAGATTCAGAGGGTCCTTTTCAAGAAGCCAGTGGTCCAGACGAGCGGGCATCCTCAGCATTGGCAGTCCTCGGACTTTTTATCATTTGCAGTTGTAGTTTCTTCTCTGTTAGTTACTACTTGCTGTTAAATATTGATTGTTTTCGAATGGTGATATTAATAAGGTGACTATGCATTTTTCTGAATTAATCATGTCGCTGTCGCTCATTTACTGCATTGCACTGACACTTGCATTTTATTCACTCCACTTTATCACTGTGACTAGCAAAGACTGGAGGGGGGATGACGAAACGAAACAAACTCATAACCGATGATCGTATGCTTTCAGATAAAACCTTGCCGATGACGTACAAGGCATTGTTTCAAATCCCCAAACACTGGAGATATAAGGAGGCGCATCACATTAGGCACTTAAATAAAAACTAGTCAAATAAATCAATTAGGCACTTAAATAAAAAATGTTCATCAGAGTTTAATTAAAACATGGTATATAAGAGGCGCATCACATTATCATGAAATTAAACACTTACGATACCTGCTCAAAATAGATATGCAACAATGGGTAACCCACATCTCAATATTTAGAATAAAAGCGGAAACATCCAAATATTGAATCGATCACATTCATAAAAGTATATACAACCATCAGTTAACTCATGCTTTACAACATATCCACAGCATATACATACACATATGTATCACAAAAGAATCAAAACAAAATAGCTTCAGAAGAGCCAAAGACTCGCTAACTACCCAGATGTTACATATCAGAGCCATTGACCAAAAAGAATGAAGACATCGCTTCACAAAAAAACCTCCAGCTTCCTACTCTGCAATGCCTCATAGAGCATTATAAAACAGCAGAAGGGTGAGAAACAATATCATAACAGTTAATGCATAAAATTGTATATATACATATATCCATAATTATACAAGTCATACTCAATTATGTTCTCACCACATTAAGCGTATACAATTAATCATGCTTCTACACATGCTTATGAACATTCACAATAGGTTCCTCCAAACAATCATATATAACATACACAGTTATATTCATTCAACCAATGCATCATACACAGATGACTCATGCAACTCATAGAGACCGACACACGACTCTATGCAGATGCAAATGCGGTATCGACTTATTCAACAGATTCTCTAAGGAATTGAGTATTCAGCAGATCCTCCACGGGATCAAGTACTCAGCAGATTCTCCACGGAATCAAATATTCATCAGATTCTCCACGGAATCGAATATTCAGTAGATCCTCCACGGGATCAAATACTCTAGCCAATCCTCCACGGGATTACATGTTATGACCGATTCTCCGAGGAATCACACAATGCAACCGACTCTCCAAGGAATCACACAATGCAACCGATTCTCCAAGGAATCTAATGTAACCATCGTATCATACGAGGTTCTGCAAATCCTCCGAGGGATCATTCAACACAAAAATGCATACTATACTCACAAACATACTCATTGCATTTATCACATACATCGCATATATCTATCATGCATTCATATTATGCACCATTTCACACATGGTTTACACACATATTAGCCTATCAATGCGTTTTCATTCAATTCAAGCAAATACACAAGATTATCAAACGTTCAAGATTCACCATTGGCTCTACAATCTAGGATTCACGCCTTTCGACCACCCACAACACGACATGTCAAAACAGTTCACACATCAATCATTCATATAGGAATTAATCATAATTGAATCAACCGAACATCATGCTATGAACAAAACAACAAAACAAATAACACTGTCATGTTCGCCAACCTTCACCTGGCGAAGCCACGCAGCGAATGATCGCTGGCCTTCGCCTGGCGAACTTCCCAGCGAAGTCCACTGGGAGTAATTCTGGAATTACTCGCTGAGGCTCGCTACACACTCGCCTGGCGAACCTTCGCCAACTCACCTCGCCTGGCGAACTTGCCAGCGAATACAGGGTGTTAGCTTCTGACTTGCTTCGCTACAGCTCGCTGGGCTTCGCCTGGCGAAGCTTCGCTGCCATTCGTCTGGCGAGCCTGCGAAGACAGAACTTCCATGGCTGTCTCAAGAGCCCAAACTCCACAAAATCAACCGATTAAATCCAAACCAGTCTTAGTGGCACAACCCAACCATCACCCGACTAAACTACATCGTCTAATCCGAGTTCTAACCGATTAAAACCTCATTCTACTCACAAAACCAACTTCTAACCTAAGTGGAAAAAGAGTAGAAACCCTACACAATCCAAACACATACACATACAATCATACACATTAAAGAGATGATAGAGTTTCACACCCTTACCGATCGATTGCAAGCTTTGGTGATGATCCCTTGATGATTCTAGGTTTTCCTCTCCACTTTCTCTTCTCTTTCTCTTCTCCTCTTTTCTTTCTCTTGTTTTTCTTCTTATGTTACTATCTTTCTTTATTTCCTCTCTTATTATATTTCTATCTCTATTTCTTTCCTCTCAAATTCTTTCCAACACTTACCAAACAATTCTCACACTAAATTGCTAAATGTCTAAAATGCCCTTTTTACTCTAATTCCCCGAAAACTCTCCGAATCGGTAAAATAGATAAAATAAGCAAAACACCACATAGCAATATATAATTTCTCAATTTAAAACAAACATCGAATAAATAAATTAAAAGACTCAACAATTAATGGGAATTCAGAATCGGGGCGTTACAACTCTCCCCCACTTTAGAGATTTTCGTCCTCGAAAATATTACCTTATTCAAACAACTCTGGATGCGATTCTCGCATCTTGCTCTCGAACTCCCAAGTCATGTTGCCTTCCGCGGCACCTCCCCAGGACACTTTCACAAGCGCAATATCCTTGCCTCTTAGTTTCTTAACTTCACGGTCCAAAATACTAACCGGTAAAACTTCAACTGTAAGGTTATCTCTTACTTCAACTTCATCCATTGGGATCACATGTGACGGATCCGGATCATACTTCTGAAGTTGCGAGACATGGAATACATCATGCAAATTCGAAAGGTTCGGAGGCAACGCCACACGATAAGCCACATCACCAACTCGTGCGACAACCTGATACGGACCAATAAAACGAGAAGTCAACTTTCTCGACTTCAAAGCACGACCCACACCCGTAACCGGTGTAACTCTCAAAAACACATGGTCGCCCTCTTGAAACTCGAGATCCTTTCTCCTTTTATCATGATAACTTTTCTGTCTACTCTGAGAAGCTCTCATCTTTTCCCGAATAAATTTCACCTTTTCCATCGTTCGCTGTACCATTTCCGGACCAACTACCGACTTTTCACCTGACTCATGCCAACACAGAGGTGTTCGACATCTCCGACCATATAAAGCCTCAAATGGCGCCATACCAATACTCGAATGGAAACTGTTATTATAGGTGAACTCAATCAACGCTAAATAACCGTCCCACGCACCACCTTGTTCAAGCACACAAGCACGCAAGCACGCAACAAATCTTCTAACGATTGAATCGTCCTCTCGGTTTGACCATCTGTTTGCGGATGATATGCCAAACTCAATCTCAACTTAGAACCCAAGGCACCTTGCAAACTCTCCCAAAATCTTGAAGTAAATCTAGGATCTCTATCCGACACAATACTCTTAGGAACTCCATGAAGCTTCACAATAGTGCCAACATAAATCTCGGCCAACCTTTCCAAAGAATAAGTAATATCAATCGGAATAAAGTGATCCGATTTAGTAAGCCTATCAACAATCACCCAAATAGCATTATATCCTCTTTGCGTATTCGGCAATACCGTAACAAAATCCATCGATATACTATCCCATTTCCATTCCGGAATATCCAACGGTTGCATCAATCCACTAGGCTTCTGATGCTCTACCTTAGACTTCTGGCAAGTCAAACACGAGTACACAAAACGAGCAACATCGCTTTTCAATCCAGACCACCAAAAGATCTTCTTCAAATCCTAATACATCTTATTCGCTCCCGGATGAATACTTAAGTTACTCCGATGTCCCTCTTCCAATATCATCTTTTTCAAATCCGCATCATAGGAAATACAAATACGACCTCGAAACCTCAAAACTCCTAATTTATCAACTTTGAAATCTTCATTCCCATTCGTCATCAAATCCACAAATTTCAAATCCAACTTTTGCTTTTCACACACCGTAGCAAGGAAATCATTCGTGACATGCAACATACTCAGCTTCACATTACTCGGCGTTAACTCACAAACCAAACTCAAATCTCTAAAGTTCTCCAAAAGTTCCCACTCTCTAACCATCAAAGTAGACACGTGCAACGACTTCCGACTTAAGGCATCGGCTACCACATTCGCCTTACCCAGATGATAATTTAAACCAAAATCATAGTCCTTCAAAAGTTCTAGCCATCTCCTTTGCCTCATATTCAATTCTTTTTGATCAAACAAATACTTCAAACTCTTGTGATCGCTAAAAACTTCAAATCTTGCACCATAAAGATAGTGCCTCCAAATTTTCAAAACGAACACTACGGCCGCTAACTCCAAATCATGAGTAGGATAATTCTTTTCATGTACTCTCAACTGTCTAGAAGCATACGCCACGACCTTCCCATCTTGCATCAATACACCACCCAATCCTGACAAAGAAGCATCGCAATAAACCACAAAAGGTTCCGTAGGATTCGGCAAAATCAAAACTGGCGCTGTCGTTAACCTTCTCTTTAATTCCATGAAACTCTCTTCACAATTAACATCCCAAATAAAAGCCTTTCCTTTACAAGTCAATTGCGTTAACGGAAGTGCTAACTTTGAAAATCCTTCGATAAACCTCCGGTAGTAACCGGCCAAGCCCAAAAAGCTTCGAATTTCCGTAACCGATCTTGGAGTCTCCCATTGCATTACCGCATCGATCTTGGATGGATCCATACTAATACCATTGCCGGAAATAATATATCTAAGAAAACTCACCTCCTACAACTAAAACTCACACTTAGACAACTTTGCATACAACTTCTTCTCTTTCAAAATCCGCAACACAATCCTTAAATGTTCTTCGTGTTCCTCTCGAGACTTAGAATAAATCAAAATGTCATCGATAAACACTACCACAAAACGATCCAACTGCTCGTGGAAGATACGGTTCATATATTCCATGAAAACACCCGGCGCATTAGAAACTCCGAATGGCATCACCGTAAACTCATAGTGACCATATCGTGTTCTAAAAGCCGTCTTCGAAATATCTTCTTCCTTAACCCGAATCTGGTGATAACCGGATCTCAAATCAATCTTACTAAAAACACGGGCTCCAACCAATTGATCCATCAAATCATCAATTCTTGGAAGCGAATACTTGTTCTTAATTGTCACCTTATTCAACTGCCGATAATCAATACACAATCGCATACTACCATCCTTCTTCTTTACCAACAATACCGGCGCACCCCAAGGAGAAACACTTGGTCTTACAAATCTCTTATCCAACAAATCATTCAACTGCTTCTTCAATTCCACCAACTCCGATGCCGACATCCGATACGGGGCCATCGAAATTGGTCTAGTACCTGGAACTAGATCAATAGAAAATTCAACCTCTATCTTTGGCGGCACATCCGCAACATCTTCCGGAAACACTTCAGGAAATTCACAGACCACAGGAAACACGTCAAGCTCAACTCTGCTCTCCACCGACAACGATGCAAACAAACCAAACAACTGAGCTTCGTCCGCTAAAAGTTTCTTCAACTCTTTAGTGGAAAGAAAACTCTCGTTTTCACCATCTTCCAAAGAAGGAAACCTTACTAACTTGTGATAGCAATCCAGATGAACTCTATTAAATTGCAACCAGTTCATACCCAAGATTACGTCCAAACCTTCCAACGGCAAACACACTAAATCCATAACGAAGTCCTTACCATACATGGTCAAAGGACAACTTGCACACACCAAAGAAGTAGTTACCGACCCCGAAGCGGGAGTCCCAATAACCATACCACTACTCAAAGAAACCATACACAAATCCAACCGCTTAGCACACGCAAGAGAAATGAACGAGTGAGTCGCTCCAGTATCAATAATAGCAACTAAAGGCATATCATTAATAAAGCATGTACCTTTAATCAAACGATCCGCCGCATTAGTAGCGTCTGAACCTGGTAATGCGAAAACTTTTCCTCCCGCCGGAGCTTGCTTCGGTTTGGTACAATTCGAGCTAATGTGACCCACCTCGCCACAATTAAAACACTTCACAGCATTCTTTCTACACTCTGCTGCATCATGCCCAAGGAGCCCACAGCTGGAACACTTCGCCTTGAACTTTCCACAATCATAAGACTTGTGGCCCATCACGCCACACTTAAAACATTTGATCGCACCGGAACCTCCTCCGGGTCTCCTATCAAAGTTTTCCCTATGTTTGCCCTTATCAGCAGGCGTCACATAAGGTCCGCTTCGCACTTGCTGTTTCCCTCTCCTCTCGCTCAAACCCTTATAATGAGTAGAACGAGCTCTACTGTCTTCTTCATAAATTCTACAGCACTCGGTCAAATCCGAAAATCTTCGTATTCTTTGATAACCCACCGCTTGCTTTATCTCCGGACGCAAGCCATTCTCATACTTGATACATTTGGAAAATTCCGCCGTAACCGCATCATAGTGAGGGTGAAACTTCACTAACTCAGTAAACCTAGCGGTGTAGTCCACCACCGACATATTACCTTATTTCAACTCCAGAAATTCCATTTCTCTCTTCCCTTTAACACTTTCGGGATAATACTTCCTTAGAAACTCAGTACGAAATAAATCCTACGTAATCTCCTCATCGTCGACCTCAAGAACTTGCCTCATGCTGACCCACCAGTCATCAGCCTCTTCTCTCAGCATGTGAGTCCCTAGTCTCACCTTGTTCCCTTCAGCACAATCCATCACCCTAAAGATCCTCTCAATTTCCTTTAACCATATCTGAGCACCATCCGGATCAAATCTCCCTTTGAACACCGGTGGTTGGTTCTTCCTGAACTCATCATTCGCATTCACGTTAGGTACACCCTGCACAGCTCTGGCCATAGCCTCTAACGCCGCTGCCATAGCATTGTCATTACGACCTGCCATATTCTGAGGATTCCCAAAAATAACAACAAGGTTAAACAACCGTTCAACCAACACAACAACAAGACAGACACGACTGGCTCAACACTGGCTCTGATACCACTTAATGTAACACCCCCTTTCTATACCCCCAAATTAATCAAATAAATCAATTAGGCACTTAAATAAAAAAAATTCATCAGAGTTTAATTAAAACATGGTATATAAGAGGCGCATCACATTATCATGAAATTAAACACTTATGATACCTGCTCAAAATAGATATGCAACAATGGGTAACCCACATCTCAATATTTAAAATAAAAGCGGAAACATCCAAATATTGAATCGATCACATTCATAAAAGTATATACAACCATCAGTTAACTCATGCTTTACAACATATCCACAGCAGATACATACACATATGTATCACAAAAGAATCAAAACAAAAGAGCTTCAGAAGAGCCAAAGACTCCCTAACTACCCAGATGTTACATATCAGAGCCATTGACCAAAAAGAATGAAGACATCACTTCACAAAAAGAACCTCTAGCTTCCTACTCTGCAATGCCTCATAGAGCATTATAAAACAGCAGAAGGGTGAGAAACAATATCATAACAGTTAATGCATAAAATTGTATATATACATATATCCATAATTATACAAGTCATACTCAATTATGTTCTCACCACATTAAGCGTATACAATTAATCATGCTTCTACACATGCTTATGAACATTCACAATAGGTTCCTCCAAACAATCATATATAACATACACAGTTATATTCATTCAACCAATGCATCATACACAGATGACTCATGCAACTCATAGAGACCGACACACGACTCTATGCAGATGCAAATGCGGTACCGACTCATTCAACAGATTCTCTAAGGAATCGAGTATTCAGCAGATCCTCCACGGGATCAAGTACTCAGCAGATTCTCCATGGAATAAAATATTCATTAGATTCTCCACGGAATTGAATATTCAGCAGATCCTCCACGGGATCAAGTACTCAGCAGATTCTCCACGGAATCAAATACTCTAGCCAATCCTCCACGGGATTACATGTTATGACCGATTCTCCGAGGAATCACACAATGCAACCGATTCTTCAAGGAATCACACAATGCAACCGATTCTCCAAGGAATGTAATGTAACCATCGTATCATACGAGGTTCTGCAAATCCTCCGAGGGATCATTCAACACAAAAATGCATACTATACTCACAAACATACTCATTGTATTTATCACATACATCGCATATATCTATCATGCATTCACATTATGCACCATTTCACACATGGTTTACACACATATTAGCCTATCAATGCGTTTTCATTCAATTCAAGCAAATACACAAGATTATCAAACGTTCAAGATTCACCATTGGCTCTACAATTTAGGATTCACGCCTTTCGACCACCCACAGCACGACATGTCAAAACAGTTCACACATCAATCATTCATATAGGCATTAATCATAATTGAATCAACCGAACATCATGTTATGAACAAAACAGCAAAACAAATAACATTGTCATGTTTGCCAACCTTCGCATGGCGAAGCCACGCAGCGAATGCTCGCTGGCCTTCGCTTGGCGAACTTCCCAGCGAAGTCCACTGGGAGTAATTCTGGAATTACTCGCTGAGGCTCGCTACACACTCGCCTGGCGAACCTTTGCCAACTCACCTCGCCTGGCGAACTTGCCAGCGAATACAGGGTGTTAGCTTCTGACTTGCTTCGCTACAGCTCGCTGGGCTTCGCCTGGCGAAGCTTCGCTGCCATTCGTCTGGCGAGCCTGCGAAGACTGAACTTCCATGGCTGTCTCAAGAGCCCAAACTCCACAAAATCAACCGATTAAATCCAAACCAGTCTCAGTGGCACAACCCAACCATCACCCGACTAAACTACATCGTCTAATCCGAGTTCTAACCGATTAAAACCTCATTCTACTCACAAAACCAACTTCTAACCTAAGTGGAAAAAGAGTAGAAACCCTACACAATCCAAACACATACACATACAATCATACACATTAAAGAGATGATAGAGTTTCACACCCTTACCGATCGATTGCAAGCTTTGATGATGATCCCTTGATGATTCTAGGTTTTCCTCTCCACTTTCTCTTCTCTTTCTCTTCTCCTCTTTTCTTTCTCTTGTTTTTCTTCTTATGTTACTATCTTTCTTTCTTTCCTATCTTATTCTATTTCTATCTCTATTTCTTTCCTCTCAAATTCTTTCCAACACTTACCAAACAATTCTCACACTAAATTGCTAAATGTCTAAAATGCCCTTTTTACTCTAATTCCCCGAAAACTCTCCGAATCGGTAAAATAGATAAAATAAGCAAAACACCACATAACAATATATAATTTCTCAATTTAAAACAAACATCAAATAAATAAATTAAAAGACTCAACAATTAATGGGAATTCAGAATCGGGGCGTTACAGAATTGGTCACACGGTAACCGGTAATACATAGTCGATCATGCCATCAGGCACTCAAAGAACACTGTCGGGCTACAGCCGGACTTCAACCATCAGGTTGATCATGCCATCAGGCATTCAAAGGAATTGTCGGGCATCAGCCGAACTTCATCAGCAAGTCGGGAATAGAATTCTTGGTCAATCATGAGCCAACTGGGAACATCTAAACCTCTGCCATCAGGCACTCCGCATCAGTTGAGAGAACTGCTTCATTAACACGGTCAGACTTCAATCATGGAGTCTTCAAAGGAGGTTTCAGCTTCGCCGTTAGAAAACCTGCTGGGGAGGACGCTTCGCCGCTGGGGAATCTGGAGAACTATCAAGTAACTCCGCTCCGGGGGTCCAGAAATCATTCTGGAGGAATCAACTCTGTTGGGGATTTCAGGAATCATCCTGGGCAACCTTTACTGGGGACTCTAAGCATCAGCTTGAGCAACCATCTCTGGAGACTGCACTGGGGATCTTAAGAATCATCTTAAGCAAACGGCCCTGCTGGGGAATTCAAGAATCATCTTGAACCGAAGACTTCGCTGGAGGCTTCAAGAATCATCTTGATCAAACCATTCTGAGGAGGAACATCTGCAAAACAAGAACGGTGGCGACCTGGCTCATGTCTCGTATGCACATGCTTTGACAATGACGTAATGCTCCACACGGTGGAAATGCTACGCGTTTTCTGAGTAAATGCTATGCAATCATGCAACATGCTATGGCCCCATCAGCAAAATAAATGCTGAAGGGAGAAGCCTCCTGTCAAGGAGAAGAATTCACAGATAGAGGAATCATCCTGCTGAGGTGAACAAGGTCACGCCAATCTCAATTGGACTCCGTCTGGGGAAATGATCTTCAGCTGACTGATGCAGGGGAATAAAGCTCTACGAGAACCTGAACCTGCTCATCTGGGTATTCAAACCACAACTGCTGAGGAAAACGATGTTGATCGCAGAAATAAACTGTGCGGCCTTCGCGGCTAAACTTTTCTGGAGAGACGACTCCGGTGGGGAAAAACAGCGTCAGCTATTCAACACTCTACTGGGGAGCACCAATCATGGCTCAAACAGCTTCCAAGGATTCGGCTCTCTTGGTGGTCTGCAAACTCGGCTGAGGAAGGAGAAATCATTGTGCTTCGGTGGTACGACTCTGTGGGGAAACAACTTCAGTTAATCAACACTCCACCGAGGAAAACCAATCATGGTTTGAGCAGCTTCTAAGGATTCGGCTCTCTTGGGTATCTGCAAACTCGGCTGAGGAAGGAGAAGTCATTCTGCTTCGCTGAAGAGAGTACGACTCTGCGGGGGAATCTCAATTCCGCTGGGGAAGAAGGAATCATCCGACTTCGGGGGAGAGTACGACTCTGGTGGGGAATTTCAATTCCGCTGGAGACTTTAGTCTTGCACCATCAGTTGCTGCACACTTCAGTGAACGAACAGTTTCCTACGAGACCTGCACTTGTGACCCGGTGCTGGAGGATGAACACATGCTTCAGCGCTTGACTCAGTTGGGGAGCTGGTGATCCTTCAGGATACCTCTGGTTGGGGATAGAATATTCTCTGCTTGGGGATACATATCAATGCTCCTGGTCTCGCATTCAGACTCTGCGGGGAGAGACTGCTGAACTTTATCGGGGATATCAATCCTGATCTGCTGAGGGTAATCTTGCATACGCCTTACGGAGACTGACCCTTCTGGGTAACACCTGCTGGACTATCAAGTTTGATGAGGAACACATGTGTATCAACACTGCTGGGGATATCAATCCTTAGCTACTCATGGTACAAATCTGTTGGAAATGTACTGATCCTATCAAGGAAACACCTCTGGCGTCTGCGGAAGATAACAATCGATCACTGCAATTGAATCTCACTTCATCGAGGAAAACAACCCTGAACGGTCTTTTTTGAACACCCTAAGTCCTTATACGGCACGAAGCAATCTGCTGAGCAATAACTCTTCTATGGCTGACATCAAAATCTACCCGTCTGGAGGTTACTCAATGAGGCAATCACCGTTGACCTCTGCTCGAGGAATGAGTCAATGACCTGGACTCGGAGGGGAAAGGAGTCCAACTTGGACTCTGAGGGGATACAACATTGCATCAGTCCCACTGCTGGGAAATAAACCCAAATCTGCTGGTCAGGGAAAGCTTCAGTCTCAACCCATTTAGGAAAGTAGCACATCAGGCTAATCAACATTTGATGCTTGGGATGGCCATACTCTGCGAGGAATATCAATCTCGCCCTACTGAGGATAATCTTGATCCTACTCTAATAAGGGATAAATGCCATCTCAATTTGCTGCAATCTCAAACTGCTCAGGGAAAACAATCTCAAACTGTACGTCTCTGCTGAGAAAACAATCCTGATTCAACAACATCAACACAGGGAATACAGAATACCAATCATGGAGCTGAGATCACTCGAGCCTTGTGTCGAGGAATGTGACAACATACGAGTCACTAGGAATCATCGGGCCATGTACAATTAGGCTTTTTCTGGTTTAGGGATAGGTTTATGGTGATAGGGACCCATTTCTAGTTACCAACGAAAGTGGATTTGAAGGGGAATACTAGACGAGAACTAGCATCCGAGGTGGACTGCCAGACGGGAGTTTGCCAAACGAGAACTGGGCTTACGAGTTTGGATATCAGCCGGGAATTGATTTCTGGTTTGCCAGACGAGAACTGGGCTTTAAAACTGTGTTGGCTAGATGAGAACTGGTTAAACAATAGGTTATAGAAAAGGTGACCAGACAGGGCTGGTTTCTGGTTTGGATTTCAGACGAGAACTGATCTCCGGTTTGCCAGACGAGGACTGGACTTTAAAATGATTCGGTTACAAGATTCAGCCGAGTAACAGGTTAGGCTGTAGGATAACAATCCAATGACGGCAAAGCTTCTTCAGAAGGTTCAGGTTTTTTGGTAGGGTAATGACACGATTCCCCGACACTCAACTCTTTCTAGGGTGAACAAACTCATTTGAACAACTTGCCCCAGCACAATTCAACTTACCCCAATCCGACTCTTGGGAAAATTCATTCTGAATAGAAAACAACTGGCAACAAGACAATCTTCAGATGGCTTGCCCCAATGTCTGTGCAACGGAAGGATCCATCCTCAATTAACCAACTCTCAGCATGGATGGTTTTAGTATACTTCTGAAGTAGCTTGCCCCTGAACGAGCGGCGAGCGACTCAATATGCCCTGATTGAACACTGGAGGGATCTGCCCTCAAATCACAAGAGTTCTGGATAACTGCCCCTGATTGGGTCCCGGGAAGATCAACTTCTGATCAACCGCTTCTTGAATAATCTGTCCCATAATCAACCGATGCTTCGGGACTTGTCCTCAGACAAACTGATTCCAAACTCACAGGAAGTCAATGCCCCAGATTCACAGGGTTTCGCAGTATACCATTCTGATCCAGACTGCTACGATTCAGTCCTGATTGATTATTCCCTGTTGGAGTTCCTTCGTATCAACTACTGACCTGCAATTAAAATTGTTTATTCACGAATGGTAATTTTAATGCAGTGTTCATGCAGATTTTGAAAAAATGTTGTGCTGTCACCCATTTACGTGTCATGATAGTGAGTGACGAATGAACCAAAGAGTTCAAACGTAGTGCTGATTTGATCAGTGAAAAATACAACAAGGATATGATTAGCGAATCATGTAGGAGTCAGGTTACTCAACCTTATCGTAATGCGCTTTCAGAATAAACCCTGCCTCAATTAGGTCTTTTAAGGGTTGTATCGTGGTCGGGTTCACGATTCGTGAAACAAAGGATATTCGGCTCAAATTATGATTTGTACCCACCCCTTCTTCGTGATGATCTCCGATCCTAAAGTTCAGTTAACTTGGCTCGAGCGCTCGCCTCTTCGAGAGGTATATTGAATATTGAGAACAACTGGTTAAAGAATTCACAATGTGTTCGGAGTGACAGTTACTCCTTTTTCGTTTCGGTGTCTGTATCTACACGACTTTGTCCTTGTTTGAGGATTTTTCTTTTTATATCCTTTCTTTTTCATTCTTTTGATTCCCTAATTTTTGCCTGGACTGACTCTTCAGAGTTCTTTTCGATTTTTCTTTTGAAGTCCAGCGGGATGCCCTGATTTTTGCCTGAGTATTTGCTTTCCAGCTATTCTTTTCTTTTTTACTTAGCGGGCTTTCTTATTCCTTTTTTTTTTCTTTTTCTTGGAACAAGTCGTGCGACACTGGCTGTCTGGATTCATTCGAGAGGTTTATAACTATCTCACTCCTGATTGGTGAGGTTTAACCATTGTGGTTGACGAGGTACGACCTCTGGGGAGAAGTGCGATGTGATTGGTCCTTGAAAGACAACACTCCTCTATAAGGCTTGAACGCTCGATCAAGCTAACTGACAACTACCCTGCCCCGGGTTAAGATGTGAGGGTTTAAAAGTCCGAAAGAAACTCCTACTTCTCGGCTCGAAGTGGTTAACAAGGGATTCTCTTCCTTATCTCTCCGGTGTTTAGGGGATTCGAAACAATGCCTGTACATCATAGGCAAGGTTTTATCTGAAAGCATACGATCATCGGTTATGAGTATTCAGTTTCGTCATCCTCCCTCCACTCTTTACTAATCATAGTGATAGAGTGGAGTGAATAAAGTGCAAGTGTCAGTGCAATACAGTAAATGAGCGACAGCGACATGATTAATTCAGAAAAATGCATAGTCACTTTATTAATATTACCATTCGAAACAAACAATGTTTAACAACAAGTAGTAACTAACAGAAAAGAAACTACAAATGCAAATGATAAAAAGTCCGAGGACTGCCAATGCTGAGGACGTCTGCCCGTCTGGACCACTGGCCTCTGAAAATAACCCTCTGAATCTACGAGCTCAGACAGCTGAGAGGTTGTCATGCACAACCAAAACTCCATCTTGAAAGGAAATGCACCCTTTGTCGATCAACTGTTGCACTTTCGCTTGAAAAGCTTTACAATCTTCAGTTGAGTGCCCCAGGGATCCACCATGGTATCCACACTGAGCATGGGAATTGTACCCTGGAGGGTAAGGCTCTGGCACAGGCTTGAGAGCTTTAGGTTCCACCAAAGAATTCTGAATCAAATGTGGAAGAATCTGGCTATACGGCACAAGCACTGGATGGGAAGGAGCATTCCTTCGTTCCAAGTTGTTACGAGGTCGGTTCTTATTCTGACGCTGATTCTAATAATCTCGGCCACGGGCTCGTGGATTTGCATGAGGAGCAACATAAGGTTCCCGATGTGGTGCCCCAGGCACAATTGTCTGTCCAGAATAACGAGACACAGAAGATACTGACCGCTGAGAAGACGGAGAACCAACAGATTTCACCGATTCGTCTTGAGGATACCCAACATCATTCATGATTGCATTGACCACAATTCCTTCTTCAGTTTGAAAGCTACAGAGAGATTCAGTTTCACTGGCCTGACCGCCTGAAACATTCTGGATTCTTCCAGTCTTTACACCATACTCGATGCGCTCTCCTGCCCTTACCAATTCAGAGAAATTTGGTGCAACTCCAAGCATTCTTTCGAAGTACGGGCTCTGCAAGGAGTTTACAAACATGTCTTTCAACTCTCGGTGTAGAAGCGGTGGTTGCACTCTAGCAGCAAATTCTCTCCATCTCTGAACATACTTCCTGAAAGGTTCATTGTTCCCTTGAGACAATTCTTGCAGCTGCATGCGACTAGGAGCTTCATCAAGATTGTAATCGTACTGCTTCAGAAAAGCATTGGCTAAATCCGCCCATGATCGGATCTGATTACTCTCTAACTGCATATACCAACTCAGAGATGCCCCAGTCTGACTATCTCGAAAGCAGTGAATCATCAACTTATCGTTGTGCACAAATGAAGTCATTCTTCGGCAGAACATCACCAAATGTTGCTTCGGGCAACTATCTCCTCTGTACTTTTCGAACCTCGGCATTCTGAACTTCGGAGGTAACACTAGGCCAGGAACCCGACACATGTCTGCAGCACTAGGGTTAACAGCGTCTTTACCTTTTAAGGCTTTGAATCTTTCATCCAATGCACGAAACCTTTCAGCATACGCGGGAGCTAAGGGGTCTTCAGTCTTTGATATCGGGACCTCTCTTCGGGACTTTGGCACATGGAAGGCAAAACCCTGGTAGTCTGAGATATCAACAGAAGGAGAACGTTCACCTTGGACAACAAACTGCTCACGTAGATCTCGGTCTTCAACAGAAGGTTGTACAAGCTGAGCTGCAGTAAGGTTGTTCACTTGCGAAAAGTCTTCGTCATGCATAGATCCATACAAAGGATTGGACGTCACAGTGAAACCTGACAAGGTATCAACAAACTGGAAACTGCTCTCTGACATAGCTAACAACAACCGTCACCTGACTTCACTGCTTGACTCTGATCAAATCTGCTTCAACCCCTGGGTCGTCTTCAACACTCACCTTCAGAATCAAAACAATGGCTGGATAAGAGCTCTGACTAGCTGGCGTATGACATGCAATATGATGTAGGAATGTTCATGCAAATGCAATGCAAGATGCAGCAAACACGGGATCACAGCCCCCACAAAGCTCTAATTGCTGCTGCGCTGCTGACGGAATAAGTCTGCTCTGACGAGAGAAAACCAAGATATCGGGTAGGCTGGAAGTCAAGTTTCCTGCAAAAGCCCTCCCACTCACGGGTATGGACCTAAACTGACTCAAGTTCGGCCTCCTATGCGTTCATCAGCGTCACAGACTTTTAAGAGGGGTGATACGATACCCAGAAGGTGTGGCATCACCAGCTCATGAAGCGGCCTCACTTAGCTGAATCACAAATGATCAGTCCCCAGAGTCGACAATCCACCAAACCAGCAACCGTCTCAACCCAAAGGGTTGAAAGAGAAGCCAACCGGATGAACCTCATCTGAGCGTGGATTTCATGAGACACTAGTGCCTACAAAGCAAGCACGCGCCCACTAATTTCCACTCTAATTCTATGGTGCACTCAAGCCTGGGTCTGGCTTCTCACTCATCAGAACTCCCATCCCACAACAGCACAGATAATCATATTATACTGAAAATAAAATGCGAGAAATAAAGTGCGAGAAGTAAAATGCGATAAATAAACGCAACCCAACAAGTAAACATACAAGCGCTAGGATTGACTCTCTCAGGGGACGTTGGATCCCACCTGCATAAGGAACCATCGCAAGTCCCCAGCAGAGTCGCCAGCTGTCGCTTGCGCGAAAATAAGGTGCCGGCATGACATAAGAGTCGCCACCTTTCGTTATTTATCCCTCAGAACGGGAAAGGAAACGATTGGAAAAACCTGACGAAAAAGGGTAAGACAAGGTCATCGCAACCATTGTCTGGGTTCGGGAGTCGGTTACGCAAGGGGAAGGTATTAGCACCCCTCACGTCCGTCGTACTCGACGGGATCCACGCTTGCTTGGTTTACTTGGACGGGTGAAAAATAATCTATCTACGGCTGCTAAATCTAAACGGGAAGAAATTGACTCGATAGAGCGTCGCACTCTATGCCTACGTATTCTCATCAGAGAAAATCAGAGTCGACGTAGTTCGGGAAACTACGGGTTAGTTTGCTCGGCAATACGTCGCGTCTTGGGCCTACGTATTCTCATCAGAGAAATCAGAGCATGACGTAGTTCAGGCTAACTACGGCTAGACAGGGTGTTCTCGGACACACGGGGGTGAGAGAAATGATTGACGATACTAGCGTACGCATTCTAGCAGTTAGGTGGACGCTGCTCGATCATTGGAGACTTAGGCGTACCTGTTTGCGGTAGAACGGACGTAGTATGTCAGGTTTCGAGGTATGGGAACCTAAGGGAACTAGAACTACGGTCTGGTCTCAAACGCACTCGGGCAAGAGAAAAGGATAACATCAGTCGTCAGCGGGAAAGTCTCGATCGCACAACAGCGAGGAGAACAAAAGTTAGTTGTTAGTGTGCTCGCTAGGATATCGCATCCTATGCCTACATATTCTCATCAGAGAAAGTCAGAGCAGCTGTAGTTCGGCCTAACTACGGGTAGAACGGAGACCACAACACAAATCTCGTTTTATTAATATTCTGAAAGAAATTACAATGATTGAGTACAGGAAAATAAACTCCTAAGAAAAATCCTATCCATCTAATATGGAAATTCTAATGAAAAATAGTCCCCTAACAAGTGGACTTTTAATTCTACTTCTAAAAGTGTAAAAAGTCCCCTAACAAACGGACATTTAAAACTACTCTAAAAAGGCGAAAAATAAACTCTATGGAAATATATCCTAAAAGAAATTATTAAAAATACTACTATTTTTATATCACTATATTTTCCATCTTTTTCTATTTTTTATTACATATTTTCTTCTTTAACAAATCTAGACAAAGAAAATAATAAGAAATAATGAAAAAAAACAAAGAAAAACACAAGAGGGGTGCAAACTGCCCAGCCAGGGGTAAGGCAGCAAAAACAATAGGCAGAACTGTGCCCAGCCCAATAAGTAAATTCTGAAGAAAACAAAAAATAGGGGGGTGAATGGAGAAACGGAGGGGTGTGGATTGAACGAACTGGGCCTCATCCCAATAACCAAACAATAACCAAAACGGGGGAGGGTGAATGAAGAGAAACGGAGGGGTGTACGGACGAAGCCAATGGTCCCAAGGCCCAATCCAACACAGTCCTCTCCCTCTTTCTCGTTCCACCTTCAGAAAAAAACCCAGATTCCCCCCCCCCCCCCCCCCGTATCACTGTTCACGGCGCCGCCCACCCTCTCCAAATGCTACCTCTCTCTCGAGCTCTCTCAAACCCTAGTGTCTCTTCACCGTTCCGAATCATCACCACAAACAACACAAGATTACGTTACTTATCTCTGAAAAATGAACTGCGGCTGGCGTGTTCTTGAAGATCCAGATCGTTGATGAAGATCTGGACGACATTGCAAGATTGATGAAGGATCTTTGAAAGCGTTTGCATGCGAAGCTCCATGGAGTTTGAGATCTTCCTGAATAGACTTATGAAGACGATGGCGAGCCAAATACATCTGGTGAAGAACTCACAAGAAGATTGTTGGAGGTTGGATGATCGTTGAGGATTCGTGGAGTTCTTGGAGCAATCTGGAAAATCTCATGAAGCTCCTGAAGAAATCTTGAACGCGATGAAGGATTTATGAAGATCGATGTAGCTCTCCGAAGAAGATGAAGCTGCGGAGATGCTTTCTTGGACGTTGAAGAAATTCTGGAAAAAAAGTCATGAAGATTGTAGAAGACCTTGATGTATGCTCTTAAAGATGAGTGTTCTTGATCCGGATGCGGCGGAGACAATGGATCTAGGGGCATACGTTGAATCTGGGATGATTGATGAACAAGGATGAAGATCTATGAAGATCTTCTGGAAACTGGACGATGAGTGGATGAAGATCTTGAACGGATCCATGGAAATTGATTGAAGGTTGATGAATTTCTGGCGAAATCGGGGATTTCTGGGAACGTAGCTTGGAGAACGATGAAGATTCGTACGAATCTTTGAAGGTTTTCTGGAAACAGGTGAAGAACACATGAAGTTCTTGCAGATTCTGGAAAAGTCATGAAGCACAAGGATGAACTTCATCAGTTTCTGGGCGTTTCGGCCGTGAGGACCGCCGTGTGATTTCACCGGCGAGTGAACTCCGGCGTTTGCATGGCCGGAAGGGGAGAGAGGTAGGGGACGGTACGCGTGTCAACGTGCATGGTGAAGGGAGCGAGCGGAGGCCATGTGTGAGGAGGTGGAGGAGAGAGGGAGCGCCAAGTGGCGTGACATGCAGAGGGGAAAACGCGGCGTGGAAATGGTGTGAGACGTGGCCACTGATGGAAGTGAAACGTGGTAAAAATGGAGGAGACTTCAGAATGAGACGCGTGGAGGACTTTATAGCGTGACAAGTGTCACTGCACTGGACTGGGGATTGGGCCTCCAAGACAATGGGCCCACGAAATTCAGACTTAATGATATGATTAAAAACTGATATGACCAATTAAGTCTAATTAATACTGGTTAAAACTAAAAACTACAATTAATTGAAAATTAAAACAGATCTACCCCTAATTAAACCTACTAAACTCTAATTAAAATCTAACTAGATGATTAAGACCTAATTAATCTCTATTAAATTCTAATTAAATCTAAAAAAGAAAATTAACCTAAAACTCTATTAATTCTAAACTAATAAAACTCTAATAATCTCTAATAATTCCACTAATCTCTAAAATAATAAAAATAGAAAAAAAACTCTAATAATTTCTATTTAAAAAAAATCCTAATAAAAGAAATTATCCTATTAAAAATCAATATCTAAAAATCTACTTAATATCTAAAAAAAATGATTTATTCTAAAATCTATTTAAAAAATTATTAAAGAAATTCCTAAAAAGGGGAATTAAAACTAAACTATTAAAAATCAATTAATATCTATTAAAAAGCTAACTAATACCTAGAAAAATCAATTAAACCTATTAAAAAATTCTAGAAAATAAGGAAAAAATCTAAAAACTACCGAGGAGGCCGATTAAATCGATTAGCGAACTATATCGAAATAAATGGTAAAACCCGGACGCCGAGATGTCCTCAAAAACAACAGCGAGAGCTGAAAACACCGGGACGAGCACCGATTCACCAGAATACGTCCTCGCATTGGCCTGAAATGCCTGAAGCGCGATCGGAGGGCTGTAATCCCGATAAAGTCAACCTGACTGGAAAAAATGCAATGTACGCGGTATGCAAATGCGAAATGAAATGAGTCGAAACGTGAGCCAATTAGCGGTACGTAGTTGGTCAAATTTTGGGGTGCAACACTGGTCAACAGTGCGACAGTGTGAGATCAGTACCCGATCGTAAAATTTGGATTTAATTTCTAAAAACAACGACAATACTTTACTAATTAGCTAGGATTTATTGGTTTTCAAATTTTTTTTCAAAAGTGTAAGTGAGAAGTGTTTTTAAATTGACACTTTCTTCCAAAAAAATATTTTAAAAATCAGAACAAATGCCAAGAATTTATTGAGTCCTAGAGGTACGAATGGAAATTACATTCCGGTCTCGCTTTTATTAATTTTCTCCCAAACCGATTTTATTTCTTGTTTCATTTTTCCTTCTAAAATTCCAAAAAATATATTTTATTATCCTTATATTTACATAGATATAGTTGGTAACGATAGGGTTGACTGTTGGTCTCTGCGGGTTTGACATTTTTTATTATATAACTGACATTTTTGTGCACTTGTGGATACACACATCACTCACTTAAAGTATATCTACTTAAGGGTATTGTTGTCTAATGAGTAATTCGTTAGGAAGACAATATTCTCAAATAGGATCGGTGACTCTAGGAACCTTACAAAACCCTAAAGCCTACGTGTGGGGAGTTACTTATTACAAGGAACCTAAAATCCTTCTACCATGAGCAACTATACTTAGACTATTTGAAATCGTAAAGCTTAGTAAATACAGATATGAATAACATGGCATTGTTTCTTCTTTTTTTTTTTGCATATCAAAAACAAAAAATTGCATGCATCTGCATTTATCATCATGCATGACTACTTCCTAAATAAAAATAAACTAATTCCATTCTTCGTCCTTAGAAATATCGAACCCGTAAACATTCAAGCTAATTCCTCAAAACTTTTATACAATAAGAGATAATTGAAGAAGGAAGATGAAGAGTCTATAACAAGGACATTAGAAGTTGAAAGGAGATATTGATGAGCTCAAGGGAACATAAACAAAATGATGGAAATTTTACTGGAATTATCCAATAAAGAAGATCAACCCCAACATACTATGATTTCAGAGGTTCTTGGTTTCTCCATAGAACCACAACATACTTAGGGAGTAAACGTTCCATGGTCTCCGTTTGGTCTGCCACCTAACTACACTTTGCCATTTATGAATGCTTCTGGAGGAGGACCTTCCACTCAACACATAGTACAAATTTTAGGGAGCACTGAATCTCAACCGATCGTCAATAAATATTCCCAAGGTCCCTTCAATGATCCTTATTTTGTGTACCTCGTTGCTGGTCCTGAAGACACTGATTTAGAAGAGACGAAAGAGGTTGATAAAATAAAGGATAAACATAAGATCTTGGAGAGAAGGCTGAGAGCCATATAAGGAAACGATATCTTGGGATTAGACGCTATAGACATGTGCTTATTCTCAGACTTGAACGTCCCATCCAAACTCAAGGTCCAAGAATTTGAGAAGTATAATGGTCATACCTGTCCTTGAAGCCATCTATTCATGTACTGTCGGATGATGGCCGCCCAAACATAAAATGAAAGGCTATTAATACACTATTTTCAAGAAAGTTTGAGTGGAGCCTCTTTGAAATGGTACATGAGCTTGGAAAAGTGTCATATACATACATAGAAGGATTTGACACCTTACTTAAATAATACAAATATAATATGGATATGGCTCCTCATAAAAGACAGTTGTAAAACATGGCTATGAAGGAGAAAGAACCTATTAAAGAATATGCCTAACACTAGAGAGATCCACCTACTTAAATGGAATCACCTTTTGCTGAAAAAGAGTTAATGAGCATGTTTATGGATACACTGCAATCTCCTTTCTATGAAAAGACGGTCAGAAGTGTGTCGTCTATCTTTCCTGATTTATTTACCCTTGGTGAAAGGATCAAGCAAGGACTGGAAGGTGGAAATATTCCTGGTGCTGTTGAGGCATCCGGTGGTGTAAATAAATTCTCTAGAAACTTCCAGAAGAAAAAGGAAGGAAAGACTAATGTGACTGGTAGAAACAGATCTCGCCGAGGGAAATCTCAACAACCTTTGGTGTACCAATAATTTTTCATGCCTGTACTATAATATGAACCACCATATGTAGTAGTTGTTGAGCCAGCATATTACGAAGTTTGTGTTGCAACAACATATCAGCCAACGCTTGTTGCTCTGACAAATGAGTAACATAACACCCATGCTCCACAACATCATAATGTTTTTACTAATCAGAAACCCAATAGGAAGAATAAGACTAAATTTGATCTTATTCCCATTCCTTATTGTTGTGTGGGTCACCAAATAAGTGAGCCCACTTAATCTTATTATTATTATTATTAAAAGAGAATAAGGGGAAAAAAAGGGAATTAGCTTTGTGGGCGAAAGCCCATGAAATGGTTAAAGGGTTTTAACCCTTGTGTGTTAGAGATAACAGGAGTAAGAGGGAAGAGAGCTGCAACGTGAGCGACTCTACAGACAGAGAGAAAAATATCAAAGAGTGTCTCTTTATTGTTGTGTCGTAGATTTGATATCCACCTTGTACGGTGAAGATTATTTTTGCTCTGTTGTTATCCCTGGTGGTTCCAGGAGGACTTGTGGTGTACCCATTAATTTATTAGTGGAAGATTTACTGGCTTGGTCCCGTGGGTTGTTTTCCCTTTAAGGGTTTTTTCCCACGTTAATAATTCTGGTGTCTCCTTATTTTATTTGCTCTATTTTGTGCTTATTATCGTTGTCTGAGCAATTTTGTTTGGAGCTTATTTTTAACTGCACGCAGAGGAAAAGTTGATCCAGCAGCTTCCGCATTTTATTACTATCTCCTATATTTGTTTTCTTTCCCATCACTTATAGTCAATTGTATCCATCACTGATTTAGAAAGATTTGGTTGTTCCCAAACCTCTTTCTATAATTCCATAACCATACCCACATTGGTATGACCCTAACACTTGTTGTGAATTCCATGAAGAAGCACTGAGGCATACTTTGGATGGTTGTTTTCAGAGAGACGAGGCCTAACATCAAGAATAAATTATTTCCTGTACATGTAGGTCCTATAATCAATGTTGTCAAAGAAGACTCTAGTAATAAGTTGATCCATGTTATAAATTTAAATACTCTATTGGGAGCGTTTCGTGCACGCCTGGTGGAATTCAACTTAGTCAAGGAAAAGCATGACAACTGTGTTGAATGTACTACTCATCCAGAGGGGTGTTAGATTGTGCATAAAATATGCTCACCATTTAATAGACTAGGGTTTCCTACAAATCAATTGTGCTAAAAATGAGGAAGACGTCTCAGTAGTGGAGCCACACTTTAAGTTGCCCACACTTGTTGAGACCGTCTATTAGAAAATGGACAATTCTCACCTACAAATTAGCTTGGTCAAGCACTCTAATAAAAACCTATTATACCCCTTTCTTTCATTTTATAAATACATCATAATAACTAGAAGAAATCAAATAACTAAAGCTAACAATCTTATTCTCACAACAAACTAAACGCTTCCCGTACAACGAGTGTGTGGAGTGTTAATACCACTCCCGTGCTGTAGGATCTCATTTTCGACGCCAGCAAAATCTGAGTCATCTCACGTTAAAAAATTGTTTTTAAGCATAAGAAGGCTTCGACAAAAGGTTTGGGTGAAGCCTGTGTCGAAGAGAGGTTGTGAAAACCTCTAGAAAAATTGCTAAGTGTTGGAAAGTCCTTCGACTGTGAGTATGCTAAAAGAAGCGCGTTGCAGTTACCACTAAGGCTGGAGGGAAATTCCTAATATTTGAATTTCAAAACAACAGTTGGCGAACATGGGAACGGTGGAAGTCAAGAAAAAGCGCCAAAAGACTTGTTTTGAAGCAACAATCGTCACTTAGTAGTTATTTTCTAGCATTATAAATAGGGGTTATTTCCATAGAATAAGGGGTGTTCACTTTTCTTGTACAAGTTACTCCAAATCACTCAAAGTACCCACATGTAGAGAAACGAGTTCGAGAGAATGTACGTGATGTAACACCATTTCTTTTCATCAATGCAATTTATGTATCTTTCTCATTTATATGTTGTTGTTTATTCTGCACTTTATCTTGCATGTCCTCGTTTAAACTTTATCTTTCATGTTTAAATGCCTTTTCCTGAACTTTATCTTTCGTATTTACATATTCTTCCTTGAAATTTTATTTTTAATATTTACTTTCAGTTGATTTTCTTCTGCACTTTATTTTAACTTGCTATTTAAAAGTCTTTTTAATTTCTTTCGACTGTTACTTTCCTGCATTTTTCTAAATATTCGTCTTACAGACTTACTTTCTTGCACTTTTATCAAATTCAAGCCTTTACGCCATTGCCTTTATTTTCAAAGTTTTTTACATCTTGACTTTTACTTTTGACGCTTTAAGAATTGCACCCTTTATTTTACAGCCTTGTCAATTTCCAAGTTGTTTTTTACTTTACAAAGTTTTTATAGTCGAACGTGGAGTTCAATTTATATTTTCTTTTAAACTTAGCACATGTCCTAGGATTTGTATGGTCGATCCTGCAAGTTACTCAATTTCACCCAAAGTTGATAGACCAGAGGTTGTTTACCAAATTTCACAGTAAACAAATTGGCACACCTAGTGGGACCCAGTGCTAAGTATTCCAAATTTTATGTTAATCATATCCATCTTTTTGAGAAACACTTCGTTGTATGTTGTTGAGAAGTGGGAAGTTAGCTACAACAAATGAAGGAGTACCAAAGGGAAGATATACTAAGGGAATGACAACCAATGCTAGTCAATAAGTTGATCCTAAAGGAAGTATTTCAAACACTCAGTCAAGTAGCATGGGGTCCCAAAGTACACCATCTCCAGTTTCTTCGACGAGAGGACAGACGTCACCACCAGCAGTTGTGTCTGAACCAATGCAGTCGATGGCAAGTCCAAGATCAACATGTGTAAGAACGTACACTCAACCTGTGTGTTGGAATATATAGGACCACAAAGTCCTAACCCACCAACACCCCCAGGAGGAAGTTCAATGTATAGGAATTTTCCTCCTCCAAGTTTCTCACAGCCATTGCCAAGGAATCCACCTTATGGTATACCTACATCAATGATGCAAAATCTGTAGAGTGCTCCACCCATATTTTTAGAAAATATAGTATCTTCGCCAGTGCAAGGATCTGGATCAGGTGGTCAAAACAACGAAAGCATATGTGTTGGTTACTCTGTTTAAGCACCCAGTCTTACAAATACCTCCATAAATTGTTTGAGAAAACAAATGGATGAAAGTAATATGCAAATGGTACATACATTGTCTCGGACAATGGGAGAAGTTTTTCAACCATTGTTTCAGAATACTACTCAAACTAACCAACAATTGGCAACACAATTAGCATGTGTGGCTGATTTTATCGGAGTGTCGACACTTGATCGAAGAGCAAATATTGTTGAGAATATTCCACGATGTCAGCCACGAAATGTACCTGAGGGGAACTTAGAAGATCAAGAGATGGGCGAACCTTTCAGAGTCTAATCACAAAGGAACCAGGTGCCAATCCATATGGAGGAGGAACCAGGAGTAGTCATTGGGAACAAGAACCAAAATGCTGACCAATTCCTTAGACAAGTTCGACACCAAAATGTAGCAGAAGAAAATAATCTTGCAGCCATGGTCGAAAGAATAATGACTAGAAATGGTGTAAATTTTGGCTTCACAAGGCCAAATTATACTTCGCCCATAGTGGATTATATTCTTCAGTCTGAATTACCCCCTATGACGAAGGTTCCAAATTTCAGTAAGTTTTCAGGAGATACGACTGAATCGACCGTCGAACATGTGGCCAGGTATATGATTAAAGCAGGCGAGATTGTAGATGACGAAAGCCTTAGGATCAAATATTTCCCAGGTTCCCTTACAAAAATGCTTTTACATGGTTTACTACTTTGCTTCCTAATTCAATCCATAATTGGACCCAATTAGAATGTTTGTTTCACAAACAGTTCTACATGGGACAAACCAAGATCAGCCTGAAAGAATTGGCTAGTATCAAACACAAAGTCACTGAGCCAATTGATGATTACCTGAATAGGTTTCGACTTCTTAAAGCTAGATGTTTTACACAAGTTCCAGAGCATGAGTTGGTCAAAATGACTGCTGGGGGTCTTGATTATTACATTAGGAAGAAGTTGGATACCCAATATCTCAGAGATATGGCTCAGTTACCTGATAGAGTACGACAACTAGAAAGGCTAAAAGAAGAAAAAGCTAGATTTAGCAAAGGTAAAAAAGTAGCCTTTTTCGAATGTAATGAGGATGTGGAGAATCTATATGATGAAACATCTCATTTCGACAAAAATGAGGTTGGTGTTGCTTAGTTAAAGCAAGGTCCACCTTATGCTTGTCGAATCTAATGACAAATTTCCTAAGAAAACATATACTTTCAACGTTACTATATGTGACGAAATATTTGATTTGTTAGTTAAGGATGGGCAAATGATAGTGCATGCTGGTGCTAAAATGCCACCTTTAGAACAAAGAAAGAAAAGAGGCTTTTGTAAGTACCACAATTTTTTGGGTCATAAAACTTCTCAATGTTTTCTTTTCAGGGATTTGGTGCAAGGTGTTATCTAAGAAGGAAGGCTTAAGTTTAGGGACAAAGGAAAGGCTCAAATGAAGATTGAATCTGACCCATTGCAAACTACAGAGGCTCATTGTGCTGAGCCTGAAGAGGTCCAGATGGTCGAGGCCACTGAAAGTTTCGACTTTTCAGTTAATATGGTGGAAATCACTGCAGACTTCGCCACAAAGCCTGTGATGGTCAAAGTAACTGAATGCTTAGACCAAAATGACGTGCACAAGCTGAGGGATAAAGCTTCTGAAGGCTTTAACAAGACTGCAGATAGTCTAAGTGAAGGAAGTACTGATGATAGTAGTCTGATGTTGGTAACCAAGAAAACTGTAGATAAGTTTGTTCAGATGGATAGAGCTGCTAAGGGATTAGATGTGGCAGTGAGAGGACTGAGATTAAATGCTACTGAGGGAATTAACATGGTTGAATTGGGTGAGGAATCTAATGCTAGTTCCGATAGTGTCAGCACCAATGAGGCTATGGGAAGAAATGTTCCCAAAGTCGAAGTCGTCAAAGAATTAGAGAACAACATGGTGTTGGTAGGGGAGATGATGAAGATGGATGGTTGCTTGTTAGAGAACTGGATATGCATGGCAGCAGAACAATATTTCAAAACATCTTCTAACATTAAAAAATTCAATGTTGAAACAATGGTCGTAGCTGAAGATTCCACCTGGCAAAAGGTAACAAAGGAAGCAGATGATAAGTGTATGGAGAAGACCACTGAAAACCTTGAAGCTCACTTTTCTAAGATGCAGTTAGAAGATAAGATTGATGTTAACATGGTCGAGATCACAGATTGAAAGGATGAAGAGATAAGTCAAACAGATAAACAAGAAGAACGTAAAAAAGTGGCATACCACAAGCAAGAGGAAACCATTGTTGATTTTCTGCATCGTTGCCAAAAGAAAGAATCAAGAGTGATGTTGTGTCCTAGATGTAGTGCCATTTTTGATGAAAAAGCTGCTCACAATTGGGAGGGAGTCAAAAAAGCCAGTGGAAAGTGGGGGCAGAAAGTGAATCAAGGCCCAAGAAGTTTTGATCCTAGAAGATCCTTGACAGGGGTGAAAACCCAAGCTAGGCCAAACACATTTAAACTAGCAGGAAATGTACCAACAGGAAGCTAGATAATTCCTGTCGAAGGGAGAGGGCAGAAGAAATGGCAGAAATTTGATGTAGAAACCATACAACTAATAAGTCAGCATACATCTCTCAAAACTACAAGGGTAAGAACCCTATGACCAGGTCACAGTGGTAAAGAAAACAACTTAGGCGAAAGGCCACCAGGGAAGCTCAGGTACCAAGACAAGGAGCGTCAAGTACCAATGTTGGCAATCAAGTAGGAATAGCTGAGAAAATGCCTATAAGGCGAAAGTTATTTGCTATTCAAAAGTACCAGCCAAAAAGAAAAGTCGAAGATGATGAGAACATGACTGACAACTTCGATAGTGAGTCAGCAGCTTCCCTTGACATTATAGTGAATGTTGTATCTGTCATGCCCAAAGAGTTTGGCCAGGTTACAGAAGTTGAAGATTCAGATCAGAATATTGAGAGAGAAATGCTTGCACACAAACCTGTGTGTTATTATATAATGAACAATGGGTTCATAGAGGAGAAAAATGCCTTCTTTGAACGCCTCACAGAGGCTATGAAGGGTCATTTAAAGCCTTTGTACATTACTGGAAAAGTGAAGGATGTGCCTGTTAACAAAATATTGGTGGATTGTGGTGCAACTATGAATTTGATGCCCCGGTTTCTATTAAGTAAGATTGGGAAGTTTGAACTTATATCAAGCCCCACAACATGGTTCTGTCGAACTATGAAGGAAAAGTTGGCCCCACTTTAGGGGTAATCCAAGTCGATCTTACTGTGGGAACTATCAATAGACCTACAGTTTTGATGGTTCTCAAAACTAGAGCAAATTATAATCTGCTTGTAGGAAGAGAGTGGATTCATGGCATAGGTTTTATGCCTTCTTCAATGCATCAGAGAATTACCATTTGGAGGCTAGATGGTATAGTGGAAAACATCGAAGTTGATCAAGGATACTTTAAAGTCCCTATCAATCATGTTGATGGGAGACAGTTTGACAAGTACCTGGCAAACATTGCTCCGTGTCCTCTAGCAGATTTTAAATTCACACTAGACAAAAAGACATTCTATTCATTGTATTTGCATCCTGTCGAAGGTTTTAGATGGGATAAGGAGACACCAGGAGGAAGGTTTCCATGTTTAGGCTTGCCTCTAATAGACCCCATAAGGTGGGGAAGTAAATTCAGTGATCATGACTGAATTTGAAGCATTGAAGAGAATTTCGGCTTATGTGGCTGAAACAAAATTACAAGCGGCTTTGGAATCTGCTAATGACCACATGGTTGGCGAAGCCATTTTTGAATTTCACCAAGAAGGTCCTGTTAAGGACTTCAACCCAAAACATCCAGATAAGGTCCAAACTGGAGAGCAAAAAGCCAGAGGTTCGACGCCATTTATGAAGATGAGCCTTTGGGGTTTAAGAAAGATCCGCTGGAAAAAAATGTTAAAATGCTAGCACAAGATCCTTTAGAAGAAATTGATCTCGGTGAGGGGGAAATCAAAAGGCCTACTTACATCAGTGCCAATTTAAATTCCCAACTGAAGTTCGAAGTGGTTTAGTTATTGAAAGAATTCAAGGACTGCTTCGCCTGGGATTATGATGAAATGCCTGGTTTGAGCAGGGAGTTGGTTGAAAATAGGTTGCCTATGACACCTGGGAAGAGACCAGTCAAGCAAAGTCCAAGATGGTTTGCACCAGAGATACTTTCAAAGATTAAAGAGGAGGTTGAAAGACTGCTTCGCTGCAAATTCATTCGCATTACCAGGTGTTGCACCCTAAAATTTGCTCAACCTATCTCACCTGGTTTATGTTTCAATTGCAGTTTCATTTGCATACTAAGTCATGTACATAGTCTAATCATTTGCATAACATAGGATAACAAGACATCTAACAAGGGACCAAGTGCCATTCTTATCAGAAATAGGCCCATCAAGGGATTTTATTCAAGTTCAAGACCATTCAAGTCATCAAGAAATGAGTTAAAGCTTTGAGAAGTTTGAAGGTCAACCAGTGGATTTCTCTCCCAATCTTGGGGATATGTTGAAGATCATTAATGAGTGTGTGAGCCATGGCTGAGGGTCTGGAATGTGTATAAAGATCATGGAAGACCTAGGGGGTCATTTTGAAGATGAGACAAGTCATTGGTGTGATTACAAGAGCCAGAGTTAAAGTGCAGTCAACTAGGGTTTCATCTGGGTCAACCCTAGGTCAACTGAGTGATTGAAGAGCATCAAGGCTTAATTGAAGAATGTGGGATTCATGAATTGATATGTGTATACAAGTGTGGTGTTGTGCCAAGGAGAAATTAAAAGGAATCAAGATGAAGAGGAGTTACTAAATTAGGGTTTCAGTGTAAAAAACCTTAATTCAGGTCTAACTTCAAAGCCGGATAAGTCAAAATGCAAGCTTCAAATGAATTCTTGGTCGACATGAAACTTGTATAGCTTCTCAATAGCTTTAATTTGATTACTAGAAGTCTTCAAGAAGATTTTTAGAACTCAAGTTATGGGTCATCATAGGATACTGAAATTTATTTGTGAAAGTCACTTGACTTCCAAGCAACTTTTTCCCATCAAGGAGTTTTTAAATGGATTCTTGGCCAACATAAAAGTTGTAGATCTTGATCTTAGATTTTATTTGAGTACTATAAGTCCTCAAGGGGGTTTATGGAACTCAAGTTATGGTCTTGGCAACCCAGGGGTATTTTGGGAAAGTTGAATTATAGGTCATTTTTCAACATAGGTCCAAATCTCCATCTTCCACTCCTCAAATGAAAACATGTTCAACATGAAATGTGTTCAAAATGATTTTTTTAGGCTAGATAAGAGGTCATTAGAGTTTGAAATGTCTTGCTTCACAAAATCATAAAAATGGCCTAAAATGAAGGTATATTTTAAATGAACCAAAGTTGGAAATTAGGGTTTTTGACCTACACAACCAAACCAAGGCATATGACATACAAATTTGATTTTAAAAGGCATTTTAAGAACATTGACATTGCCACAATTTTGAATTGAGGATTATTTTTAGGACTTGCTTTGTAAATGGCTTACTTGAATCATAAGGCACCATGGCAAAACCACTTGGCAAGGCAAATGCAAGGCTTCTTGCCATCGATACACTTCCATTATCTCATTAGAAGAAATTTTAAAATCAGAACAAGTAAAATTGCAAGCAAAATCATGAGTTGGTATGAGTACATAACATGATATGAGATCTCGTGACATCAGATGGTGAATTTCTCAATTGATCAATCTAGATCTTTCTAGAGTCCTCCAACACACTCTATATAAGATTCAGAAGAGTTTCAGAGAAAGAGTTAGAGAGAATTGGGAAAGATTTGTGAGATTGCAACTTGAAATTTCCATGTGCAATTCAGAATCGGTTACAAGCATTTCATCCATTTCAATCCAAGATTTTGATTGTTACAGCTTCCATTGATACTAGTGAGTGTTTCCAGATCAATTTCCAAGCAAATTGGTGGCTGAATCATGTTCTTGCAATTGAATTTCATCACCTGCAACTCAGAATCGGTTTCCACAATCCAAGCCTCTTCCACCATTTCTTTTGCATACAGAAGCAAGATTGTGGCTCATTGAAGGTGTATTGAAGTTCTCAAAGCTTGATTTGAAGGTTTCATACCTCTGTTCATCTCAAATTGGCAGGTAGGTAAACTTCAATCCACAGCTTGATGTAGGTAGTTTCAATTGGTTTTGATTAGCTAGATTTATTGTAAATGGTCATGTGGAGCTTTCTGGTAGCTTTAGGATCAATTTAGAGACCATTGGTTAAGTGATGCAAAATCTGTTGATGCGTGTATCTTGTTGTTCTTGATGATATAACCTTAGATTAATGGTTAGAAATGATCAGTGTGAAGTGGGGAAGAGATTGAGCCACTCAATTTCAAGATTGGTGACTTTTGATCATGGACCAATTTCTGAAGTTTGAATCGTGTTTGGAGCTAGGATTAATTTCAAGGCTTGTGATTACCATGGTTAGATTCCTTGTGAAATTTGGAGCATGTTAGAGTTTTGAATTTTTTCATTTGATGGAGATTTGAGGGAGCACGATTGGGAAGAAGATGAAGTCCATAAGCTGTTCATCCATGGCTTTTCCCTCCTTTCAGAGTTCAAAGGTAGAAGACGATTTGAGCACCCTTGGATCAGAGCAAGACTTTGACTGGAAACAAGATCCAACGGCCACGTTTTGTTTTCATTTTGTGAAGGAAGGGTCTGAGATCAAAACGAGGCGTTTCATTTAAGTTGTAACATTGGGCTTAAGTGATAACTTCTATCCACACCCCTGGTCCAAGGCCCATTGAGAAATGCACTATATTTGCTTGCTATTCTCACCGTGTTTTTTCCATTTTTCTTTAGATTTTCCATTTAATTTCTGAATAATATTTGGGCTTAAGCGCGCTTACTAGCCACACCCCCTTTTGGGCCCAGATGTCTGTTTACATTGCTTTTCAATTGCTATTCAACACACATATTTTCCATTTTTCTCATATTTTCTTTATTTTCACATATTTCTTTTAATTTTTAAAAATTCATAATAAATTCAAAAATAGGTCTTTTTGCATGGGAGTTTTTTTTTTCCGTTCTCATAATTGTCTCAAGAAAATTATAGAAAAACAAAATTAGCATTTTAGTCATTTTTCTATTTTTGGTGATTTTTTTACATTTAGTTGCTTTTATGGCATTTTATTTTGTATATCTATCTTGCTGAATTTTTTTTAGCCATTGTATTTTACATTTTGATGTGATTCTTTTTGCTATGATTAGAGTATAGTATTAGGTTACCCTTGGAATTATTTCACATTTTTGTGATTTAATTTTAATTAGTTTTGAATGAGGAACATTAGGTTGATTAGAATTAGGATTAAACTTGACATAGGTGCATTCAACACATAGTTTTTGGGGTTTTTAGTTTGATTTAGGCCTTGGGGTTTATGTGGGGTATAGGGTATATAGCTAGGGTCCCTTAGAAATTAATCTAGGTTTTTTTGATGAATATTTCCATTTTATTTGATTTTTGCAAGTTGGTTGATATTGGTGTGTTTCCCTCTTGGGAAGTTGTTTGTTTGTTGAGTTTTGGGCATTTCCATTGGGGGATTAAGCTTGTGCTTGGCTTGAGGAGTATGTGAAGACTTTGAGGATGATTGAAGACAAATTTTGATGCTTGGATCTTAGGTTGCTTGTGCTTGAAGATTGCTTGATGAAGACTTAGGAGATAGGAGATATAGGGAGAGCTCTAGAGTAGATTGATTTCTTCTATCAAACATAGAGAGCTTCTTGTGCCTCTATTCCATCCTATGACACAAGGTCCCCTAAAATATTTCCATCTCTCCTTAGGAGGGATGTAGAGCATGCTTTGATTGGGTAGAATCTTGAGGATAACTTTCACTAGCTGTGTTAAGATCTTAGTGATTTCCCTGGGTTATCATTAAGCTTCTTAACACTTCAACTTCCTCTATTACTTGATTCTCTCCTGTGAGTTTGTTTGCATTGAAGATGAGAGCCTGTTGAAGATAAGAAGTTCATTGAAGACTAGACAAGATGAAGCTTGTGCCTGTCAAAGCTGCTCAACTGTTGAACTAGGGTTTCACTGTTGACTGAAGTTGTCTGCTTATTAGAGTTTAGTGCTTGCTAAAGCTGAGGATTATTGGAGACAAGAGCTTACCTGAAGCTTGAATATCATTGAAGAGGGAGGATAGGATCTTGCCTGAAGTTGTTACTGTCAACCTTTTGCTGTTTATCAACTATAGCTGCCAGAGCTGGTGCTGTTTGGACTTGCTTGCTGTAGGAGCTAGTGTGGATGACTGAGCTGGTGTTGGGTGTGGTTTTCTTTGCTGTATTGTTTGTTGATTTTCCCTTAGGCTTGAGGTGAAGCTGTTTCACTTTGCCTATTGTTTGTTGTTGCATCTCATGCATTTTACTGTTTACTGTATATCTGTTGTTTCTTTTCCGTTTACCCCCTAGGATCTCTGATTTCCTCTGTGCAGGAGGGAATTATGACAGACATTAGGTGTTAATCCATGCATGACAACATTAGGGTAGTTTTAATTCCCATTTCTAACCCTAGGGTTTTTTAGACTTCTTTCTCTTCTATCTCAGAACAATTCAAAACACAGTAATAAGAATAATCGATGTCGTACGCTACGAGCCTTAAGCTATTTGAGAAAGGTTGCTGGAGGGTCACTCTTCAGTAATCTGATTGCTTAATGTGTTACCCTTATGGTGACATACGATGTAGTCACCCTCAAATCATAGTCTCTAGTGCGTCAGAGATTGCAAACATCATGAAAAACAGTTCTTGCGTAAAAGACTGAAAACAAACATCAAAGTGTCATTTTTTGTCCGCTTGGACTCTTAATTAGGAAAAACCCTTTCATAAGGAGATAAAAAACACTCAGAAAAGCTTGTGTCTTCCATAGCCCAAACTACGTTTGCTCTGATCTTTCATGCTGTATGAAAGTACGTAGGCATAGGATGCGATATCCTAGCGAGCAACCTTCCCCTCCTTTCCAGTAGGTAGGCGAACTACGTTGACTCTGATTTCTCGTTCCAGACGGGAATACGTAGGCATAAAGTGTGATACTTTGCCGAGTCATTTTCTTTTCTTTTTAACCCAGACCTGTAGAGTAGATAGAATAACAATCCGTACTAGAAAAAAAGTGTGGATCCCGTCGAGTACGACGGACGTGAGGGGTGCTAATACCTTCCCCTTGCGTAACCGACTCCTGAATCCAGGATTTGGTTGCGATGACCATTCCTTTCCCGTCTTTGCGTGAGGTTTACTCTGAGCATTTCCTTTCCCTCCTTTGGGATAAATAACGCACGGTGGCGACTCTTCTGTTCAGCCGGCGCCGATTTTCGCAGTAGCAACAGCTGGCGACTCTGCTGGGGACAGGAATATCCCCTATGTGAGTCAATCCTAACACTTGTTTTCCCGTCATGGGTGTTGCATAGATTTACTTTTCTGTCTTTACTTTCCGCATTTTATTATCAGCCCTATACTGTTATTGCTGCTGTGGGAAGGGGATAATCTGTTGAGAGATAAGCCGGACCTGGGATTGAGGTTACACATAGACTTAGAAGTAGAGAGTAGTGGTTAGCCTGCTTGCTTAGCTCGCACCAGCTAGCCACGAAATTTACGCTCGGACGAGATTCTCTTTGATGCTTCTTGCCTGGCCCTTAGGGCCCGACAAGTTGTCTGACCCGAGGATTGTTGACTCTGGGAACCTATCAATTGGGATTCCACTAAGTGAGGCCGCTTCAAGGGATGATGATGCCACACCTTCTGGGTATCGTATCATCACTCTTGAAAGTCTGTGACGTTGAACCCGCATAGGATGTCGTACCTCGTCTGCGAGTTAAGTACATACCTGTGAGGGGTAGGTGGGTCTGTTTGCAGGAAACCTTTGACCTCAGAACACCCGGTTTATCTCTGTCAGTGAGATGTGGTTACAAGGTTCATTTGAGTGGTTGGTTTGGTCTGAGATGAAGATTGGATGGTTCTCAGGCTTCAGTACAGAGCAGCCCAGTTCATCAGCGTTGCACTTGGTCCCTTGTTTGCATATGCATGTGCATTTTCATAATTGCATTTCATTAACATGTATCTATGTTGCAGGTGATCATTTCCCTCTGATTCTAGTATATCTTCTAGCCAGAAATGGAGTCCCTGAAGAAGACAGTTGCTTACCGGTTGCATTCACCAGACATCAGTTCATTGTTGGGTTTAGTTGCTCTGGCAGATGAGAAAGTGAGGGTTGAGTTCAGAGTAGCTTATGGGAGATTTCTTAGCTTGTTATACAGACCTTCGGCATTTGAGACAACTGGGGTATATACTTTGATGTAGTTTTATGAGCCGCAGTTGAGATGTTTCTTATTTCCAGACTATATTCTAGCACCCACCTTGGAGGAGTATTCTGCGATGTTGGGAGTTCCGGTGTTGGACCAGATGCCCTTTGTACATGTTGATGCTGAGCCTGAGTTATCTGCACTTGCTGAGATTGTCAGTTTGGACGCTTCTGAGTTTCTGGGAGGCTTGGTTAAGCTGAATGGAGCTTATGGTTTTCACCTATCTGTCCTAGTTGATAAGGTTACGCAATGCGCAAAGAGTGGATGTTGGGTTGCTTTCAGTGCTATTCTAGCTGTCTGCATCTATGGGATTGTCCTGTTTCCTAATGTGCCAGATTTTGTCGACTCTGATGCCTTCTTGATTCTTGCCTCGAAGAATCCAGTTCCTACTCTCTTGGGCGATGTTTATCATTTCATTCATTACAAGAATGAGAAACGTCGTGGCAAGAACGTTTCCTGCTGTCTTCCTCTCCTGTGCAGGTGGTTCCAGGGGCACCTTCCGAAGACAGGGCCTTTTGTTGATACCGTTGATACTTTGGATTGGGCTTCCCAGTTGATGGGGCTGTCGGCTGAGAATGTCATTTGGTTTGATCGGGGTATGCTTGGTACTGATATTATATATAGTTGCAGTGGCTTTCCGAATGTCCCCATGATTGGACGGAAAGGTTGTATCAACTATAACCATTCATTGCTGGTACGACAGTTCGGTTATGCTTTGAGGGACGCTCCTATTGAGAAGGAGATACAAGAATCTCTGTATCTCACGGGCTTATCGGACACGGCTATTTTGATCAGATTGAGACATGCGTGGGCTAACATCTATAGGAGAGGGAAAGCTTTGCTCGGTAAGAGCAACAGCAGAGCTTATGATCCCTATTTGGCTTGGGTCCGCGAGAGAGCTAGTACTTCCTTGATGCCTTATCCTGCTGTGGAACCCCTGTATCTTCCATTGATTGAGGTACCTCCTGCAAAAGAGAGTGAGAAATATAACAAATTGTTGGCTGAAAATGAGGAATTGAAGAAAGCCAATGAGGAGTTAGAGAAGGAGATCTTCCAGTTGCGTCATGAGAAGAAGGAAGCCACCTTCACTGTGAAGGAACATACTGAATTGATTAACAGGTTGGGATCGGAGCTGACGGAAGAGACCAACAAGAAAGAAAAAGTGGGGATAGCCTTAAACGGTGTTAGCAAGGTGCTTACTTCCAAGAAGGAACTTCTAAGCAAAGCTTATGCCCGTATCAGCAAGTGGGAAGCCTTGTGGAATACCACGCTTACCAAGCGGAAGGAGCGCGAAGATAAACTGAAGCTGTAGATTGCCACGCTAGAGGCACAAATTGGAGCCCAAGACGAAAAGATTGCTGAAGCGACATCACTTATGAGCGCTGCTGAGCTCAGAGTAAGTGACATCGAGGAGAAGCCGAGAGTTTATAAAGAGAAGGCCGATTCCAAGAGGTACATATCTGACGAGAGTTCTGGCAAAGGAGCCTACCAGGATGACGCTAAAAAGCTGAGATCCACTACTGAGCGACATGCTTTATTGATACAGGAGCTGATCTCCCGACTAGGGCACTCAGAGACGATGAGTATATTGGAGGACGTCAGAGCCCGCCATGTGGCCTGATTTTATCTTTGCCTTGCCTTTTTTATTTGTACTTGTATTTGGACCATCGCCAGGCTTGTTGGCCGAGGTCTCTTCAGTTGTATTCAGTTGTACTCTTGTACTCAGCCTCTTGGCATTTGTTATATATGAAGGTTTTTTGATTCTGTGCTTGTTGGATAGGGACTCCATTGTCATGATGGCATTCTCTCTTGAACTAGAATCGGGGGGAATGTAACCTATAGCATATTTACACATTTGCATCCGCATTCGTATTGCATAACCGGTATTTGTGAATCGGTATCTTATTTCCTTCGTCTGCAGGTTTCAAGGATTGACGAACCAAGAGTTCACCGCTACTCAACCCGAAATAACTGCAAAAGAATCATGGATCAAGTCCAGGTGGAGATGCAAGAGATTCGCGAGAAGTTGAACCTGTTCATGCAGGCCATGGAGAGTATTGCTAAAGGCCAAGAGAATCTCCAGACATTGGTGCAGCCGCTGCTGACGCGGGCTAATGGGAACGACAATAATGACCACAATTCTGTGCATGTCGAAACTCTTCATGAGGATGGCCCCCCTACTCCTATGGTTCCTCCTGTGGTGACCCCACCGGTCATGGTTGTAAACAATGACGCTGGCGCTGGCAATGGCAACGCCGGGAATGGAAATGAGACGGTTGTTAACAATGTTGGATTCGGAGACGCAAATCTGGGCGGTGGTAACTTCAATGGCGGTAATGGTTTTAGTAATAATGGATTCGGCTATAACGACCAGGGGTTTGAGTACGGCAATCAGGGCGGAAAGTGAGGCTTCAACACTCAGGGTTTCGGCTACGACGGCTTTGGTAAGGCTAACCAGGGTTATGGTGGAAATGGTGCTGGATTGATTCCTGTCAACGCCGGTTTCAACCTAGGTTATGGTAATGGGGGACGAGGTCCCATGACTAATCAGCAAGGGTTTGGTCGCAACACCGGTTATAACGGGTACGGAAATGAAAATATGAATTGGGGCGAAGACTGTCAAGAGGACGCCTTTTCTGGAAGAGGCATGGGATTTGAAGGACCCGTCGACAATACTCAGAGGATTAAAATGCTCGAAGAACAGGTGAAGGGTATGGCTAATCATAATTCTACCGGACTAGACATGACTACTATGGGCTTGGTGTCTGGGCTGAAGGTACTGCTGAAGTTCAAAGCGCCCATGTTCGACAAGTATAAGGGGGACACTTGCCCTAAGGTGCATGTTCGCTCTTATTGCAGAAGGATTTCCGCGTATTCGGACAACGAAAGGATGCTTATGCATTTCTTTCAAGACAGCCTGTCAGGACCGTCACTCGAGTGGTACATGGGGCTGGAGCCCGCTCAAATCAAAACCTGGAAGCAATTGGCGGATGCTTTCGTCCTGCATTATAAATATAACAGTGATCTGGCACCGAACCGAGTTCAATTGCAAGGTTTGTCGCAGAAGAAGGAGGAAAGCTTTAAAGAGTATGCGCAGAGATGGCGCGATATGGCGGCAAGAGTACATCCTCCGTTGGCTGAGAGAGAAATGAATAGCATGTTCATTGGGACGTTTACGGGGATATATTACGAAAAGTTGTTTAATGTCTCGTTGAGCAGTTTTTCAGATTTGATTCTCATGGGCGAGATGGTCGAGGACAGTATTAAGGTTGGAAGATTCCAAGCAGGTGAATCTGCCCCCGCAGGAGGTACAAGAAAAGCATTCGGTGGTAGGCGTCAAGGTGATTCTAGTGCTGTGTTTGGCGGCAGGGGCCGGGGCAGAGGACGAAGTCAGTATGCTCGGCATCAACAGATCGCTAGTGTTACCATTCCCTTTCCATAACAACAACAACAACAACAACAGCCGCAGCAGCAACAACAAAGGCAACACCCCGCCCAACGCAGAATCCTAGAGGGCAAGCCAAGGCGAGTATTTGAAACGCTTCCTTCAACATACGCTGAACTGCTCCAAACTGTCGCTACTGCGAAAATCGACGCCGGCTGAACAGAAGAGTCGCCACCGTGCGTTATTTATCCCAAAGGAGGGAAAGGAAACGCTCGAAGTAAACCTCACGCAAAGACGAGAAAGGAATGGTCATCGCAATAAAATCCTAGATTCGGGAGTCGGTTACGCAAGGGGAAAGTATTAGCACCCCTCACGTCCATCGTACTCGACGGGATCCACGTTTGTTTTCTGGTACGGATTGTTATTCTATCTACTCTACAGGTCTGGGTTAAAAGAAAATAAAATGACTCGACAAAGTATCGCACTTTATGCCTACGTATTCCCGTCTGGAACGAGAAATCATAGTCAACGTAGTTCGCCTACCTACTAGAAAGGAGGGGAAGGTTGCTCGCTAGGATATCGCATCCTATGCCTACGTACTTTCATACAACATGAAAGATCAGAGCAAACGTAGTTCGGGCTATGGAAGACACAAATTTGTCTGACTGTTTTTATCCTTCTGAAAAAGGTTTTCTCCTGATTACGCGTCCAAGCGGACAAAAATGACTCTTTGATTGGTTTACAGTCTTTTACGCAAGAACTGTTTTTTATTGATGTTTAACCTCTTATTGTATTTTTCTGATTGTTTTGAGAAAGAAGAGAAACAACAACTCTAAAACCTATGGTTGAAAAGGGAATAAAAATCTATCCTAATGTTGTCATGCATGGATGAAAGCCTAATGTCTGTCATATTTCTCTCTTGCGCAGAGAGAAACAGAGATCCTAAGGGGATAAACGGAAAAACAACAGCATATATACAGTAAAGCGGTAAAATGCATGAATGCAGCAGTACAAGCGAGGCAAGGGAGTCCCACTCAACCTCGAACCTAGAAAACAATGGGCAAAAGTGAACAAAATTCACTTTAAACCTAACAGGGTAATTATCAAACAATACAGTCAGGAAACTCAAACAATACATCAACAGCTCTAAACAGCAACAGCAGCTCTAAACAACAAATCTGATAGAAACAACAACAAGTCACCAACACCTTCAAGCAAGGTATTCATCCATCTACAAGCTTCAAACAAGCATCCATCTTCAACAGCAACAAGAAACTCTAAACAGTTGACAACACCAAACAGCTAAACAGCAGTAAATCCTACTTCAAAAAGTTGCACAGCTCCGACAGCACAAGCTCCTTCTTCTATCAGTCTTCAAGGCAATGAACTCCATCCTCAATCTTCAATGGCTTCTCTCTTCAAGGCAAGCTCTCCAACAGAGAATTGATTATAAGAGGATTTTGAATGTTAAACAGTTTGTTGACCACCAAAGGTGGCCTACAGAAAGTTAACATAATACAGACTATTTCTCTCAAAGTTCTATCTCCTAGATACAGTCACTAATCCTTCCTAAGGAGGGATGTGAGTATTAAGGAGAGACTTTTAATCATTGAGAAGAATGGAGGCAAAAGAAACCATCCATATTTATGAAGAAAATTTTCTATTCTAAGGCGCTATCTATACCCTATATCCTATAGTCTTCAAACAACTCCAAGCAAGCCAAGCAATCTTCACCAAGCTTTGATTTTGATCTTCAATCTTCATCTTTAATCCTTGCAAAGCTCCACAAGCTCTAACTAAGCCCACACCCCCAGCAAAAGCCCAAAAAGCCCACACAACAAACTAAATCCCACAAAAGGGCAAACCAAACAATCACACAATTGTAACATATACTAAAAAATAGTAATATAATATTTATAAGCCTAATATTAATTCTAAGGGAAATACTATATCTACCCTATATACCCCATAGGTCCCATACTCTAATTCAACCTAAAAGCCCCAAAATAAAATGCTCAAGTGCACCTATGTTGTGTATAAACCCTAATCTAACTATCCTAATATCATTTAATCAAAACTAATCAAAACCTAATTCTTAAATTATGGAATAAATCCAGGGGGGAGCTAAAGCTTATATCTAATCTCCCTAAAAAGAATGGCCTAAAAAAATAAAGGGAACTAGCTAAACAAAAATAGACAAATTTATATGCAAACCAAATGCAATAAAAAAACAACTAAATGTAAAATATTCACAAAAATAAAAGAAAATACCTAAACTAATATTTTTATTTATTCACAATTTTCTTGAAACCATTATTGAAGTTTTGCAAAAATTCTCAGGTCAAAAAGATCATTTTCCAATTTTTTATAATTTTCCAAAGTTGTAAAGAAAAATGAATAAAATGAATTAAAATAAAAAAAACTGGTGTCAAATAGCAAGAAAATATAAAGCAAAACGTATATGGGCCAGGCAGGGGGTGCGCGTAACAAAGTTCACTAAGCCCAATTAAACATCAGAAAATGAAAAGAAAAAGCAAAGGAAAATGAAAAATTAATGGTGCAGGAAGCAAGCGAATTCAGTGCAATCCTAGTGGGCTTCTCAACAGGGGGTGTGATCATCAATTCCACTTAAGCCCATTAACAAACAATGAAACAAATAGAAAATAGTAAAGAAAATCAATAAACTTGCGGTGCATATAGTAAGTAAACACAGTGCAAACTTGGTGGGCCTCTCAGATAGGGGTGTACGTAGCAAGTCTCACTAAAGCCCATAACACAAAATAAATGAAACGACAGTGTTTCAAGCTCAGCAAAATTCTCTTTGTAAACTGATAAGCAATCGTGGCCAATGGATCTCCTTCTGAGTCCAAGTCAAACCTTGATCCAACGGTGGAAAACCTATCTTCTTCATTTGAAAAGTTGTGGAGCCAAACTCCATTGATGAACATAGCAAGAACACCTCTCAGCCTCCACTCGTATTCCATCATATCTCAACCAAAACCAAAAATTCAAAGCACAAACATACTCCAAATTCTTCCCTGATTATATCTATGGCCTTGAAATCCATTATTATGAACCCTAACTCTAAACACGCATCTCACTCCAAAATTGCTCAGAAAATCAATCTTCACCAATCACCAAATTAAAGTGCCTAATCTCTTCATCACCTAACACTGATCATGTCTAACTATAACACTCACACTAATTCTCCATATCCAGCATGTTCTCAACTCAAACAGAAAATGTGTCTCCATATCAATCATCACCAAATTGCTTTAAATTTTCCAGAAAGATCCACCTAACCACATACTAATCAACTAACCTAAAGATTCATGCCAATTCTACTTAAATCGAGCCAGGGTTTGAATTTTACTAACCTGTGTAAATGAAGAAAACAGATGATGAAAAGCTTCAATTCAACGCTTGTCCTTCTCCAGATTCACTCAGGATGATCTTTCCTTGCTTCTGTATGCAACCAATCTCCTTGGAAGTGCTTGATTTGCTGAATCAGATTTCAAGTTTGCAGGTGGAAAAGTGGGAGATCAAGAACACGATCCAAGCTTGAATTCTCTCAGATTTTGATTGATACACCCTCAGTGATAGTAATAGAGTTGAATTGAATAAAAAAATGGAAGAATAGTGAAGAATTTGGAGAACTCGAGTATGAATTGCAATTGAGCAAAATGAATCTCAATCTTTCTTCTCTGCACCAAATGAAGCCTAACCTTGATCTTGATCAACTCAAATGACTTTATAGATGAGGTTAGAAGCTTCTAGAGATTGCTGGAATGATCCAAGGAGAAATTGTGATTCTCGTGTCATGATATTTTGAAATGGTGAGATCAACATATCAGTTGAAGCTAGCTCTGTTACAACACTTGAATGTGGCTTGAAAATCTCTCCAAATGAGAAATAGAAGGTGTTGGAATGGCTTACTAGCTTGTGCCTTGATCCCTTGTTCATTTGGCAAGTGTAACTTCATTTACAAGCAACTAATGACAAGTCCAATTTCTTGACCCCAAATGAAAAATCTAATGATGCCAATGATCTCAAAATGTGTTTTCCCTTCAATTTGGTATATCACATGATGCATTTTGGCCTTGGATCAAAAATCCCCAATTTTGGTCACTTGAAAATGTACTTTTCCTTCCATATTTGGTCAAATTTGTCATTTTGAGTTCCATGCATTTACAAACTATCATGACCTCTTACTTAGACTCAAAACATCATTTTGAGCAAGTTTGATGTTGAACATTTTTTCATTTGAAGTTTGCAAGTAGGAGTTTTAGGCATATGCTTGAAATGACCTATAATCTTACTTTCCCAAAATACCCCTGGCTTGTCAAGATCATAAGTAGAGTTCCACAAATCAGAATGAGGCATACCATACCTTTTTAGAAACCTAAGATCATGAGGAACAACCTTCATGTTTACCAAAAATCCATTTGAAAACTCATTGTGGGGCAAAAGTTGCTTGGAAGTCAAGTAACTTTCACAGATAAATTTCAGTGTCCTCAGATGACCTATAACTTGCAGGAACCATAACTTGAGTTCTATAAATCTCCTTGATGACTTCCACCACTCAAATTAAAGGTCTTGAGATGCTCTACAAGTTTCATGTTGGCCAAATATCTATTTGAGACTTGTATTTTGAATTATTTTTCTTGGAAGTTTGATCTAAATTAGGGGGCTTTACACAAAAACCCTAATTTAGAAACTTCTCTTCTTCTTGATTTCTTTTGATTTCTCCTTGGCACAACACCACATCCATATCCACATATCAAATGATGAATCCCACATCCTTAAAGTAGGCCTTGATGCCCTTCAATCAAGCATTTGACCTAGGGTTGACCTAGGGTTGACCCAGATGAAACCCTAGTTGACTGTCTTCAACTGTAGCTCTTGTAACCACACCAATAACTTGTCTTACTTTCAAAATGACCCTATAGGTCTTCCATGATGTATACACACATTCCATGACTCAGTTCATAGCTCACAACCTCTTTGATGATCTTCAAATACTCCCCAGATAGGATATAGATCTACTGCTTGATCTATTAACTTCTCAAAGCTTCACCTTCTTTCTTGGTGACTTGAATAGGCTTGGGCTTGAATAAAACCCCTTTTGGATATGCTTCTCGAGATGAAAATGGCACTTGATCCCTTGTTGGATGGCTTGCCCATGCTATGCTATGCAAATGAATGAACTATGTACATGATCTACTATGCAAATGATAAAGCTATGAAAACACAAATCAGGTAAAACAAGGTGGTCAAATTTTAGGGTGCAACACAAACATTGTTAGGGTTAAAGTTGGTTGAGAAAAGGACCATGGCACCGTTAACGGGCAATCCTCCGTTTGGCTATGACGCTGGTAAACACTGTGAGTTTCACTCCGGAGCTCCCGGACATGATATTGAAGGCTGTCATGCGTTTAAACATAAAGTCCAAGACTTGTTGGACAGCAAAGCTATTAACTTTGGGCAGGCGGGTCCAAATATAGTACAACAGCCTATGCCCAATCACGGGGCAAACGCCATCCTAACCGAGGAGAATTTGAATCTAGTAACGGATGTCAATGAGCTGAAGACACCGTTGGGTGAGAACAAAAGCAGGTTGTTAAAAGGGGGTGTATTCCCAGGGTGCGACGAATTTTGTTTGGATTGTTGGATACAGCCAGAGGGTTGTAATGAGTTGAAACAGGGTATTCAGGCGTTAATGAACGAAGGAACATTGCAGTTTGATAGAACCGCAGTTGAAGAACCTGTAGAGGCATTGTGTGATGAGCGGAACGATGTTGCAACCGTGACGATTCCAAGGAAAACAATAACGATAACGGCACCCGCCAGGCGGCCGACGATCACTATTACTAAAGCAGGACCGATTCCTTTCGAAAGTACCAAAGCAGTGTCGTGGACTTACGGATTGGAGGTCTATTGCGATGGTGAGAAAATTGAAGTCAATGGACAACCAGCTGAGGTTGTAGATAATGTTGTTGGAACAGGAGGTATGACCCGAAGTGGAAGAATCTTCACATCGCCTGAGGTAGAGGCAGAAAGACTGGCAAAAGGGAAAGCCAAGGTAGACGAGAGTGGCCCCTCGTAGATAAAGGAAAAGGAAACATCGCTTAAGGATGTGGAAGAGTTTATGAGGCTCATCCGTAAAAGTGATTACAAGATCGTAGACCACCTCCAGCAAACGCCATCAAAGATCTCGATCTTGTTGCTGCTATTATGTTCCAAGGCCCACCGGAACGCTTTGCTGAAGATCCTAGACACATCGTTTGTACCTCAAGATGTTTCTGTGAATTAGTTAGAAGGGGTGATGGGGCATGTTAACGCAGGGCACAGTTTGGGCTTTACGGATTTTGATTTGACCCCGAGAGGGAGAGAGCGTAATATGGCGCTGCACGTCTCAGTTGAATGCAGGGGCACGGTCATGTCCCGTGTGTTGGTGGATACTGGATCCTCCTTGAATGTGCTTCCGAAGAAAGCAATGATGAAGTTGGATATCAGGGGGATTCTCTGCACGCCTAGTGACTTGGTGGTCAGGGCATTTGATGGTAAGCGAAGGTCAGTTTTCGGATCGATAACACTACCGTTGCAGGTGGGGCCCGAAATATTTGAGACTGAATTCTATATAATGGACATCCAGCCAGCATATAGTTGTTTGCTCGGACGCCCATGGATTCATGCCTCCGGAGCAGTCGCGTCCACGTTGCACCAAAAGTTCAAGTATATGGTGAGAGATAGTGTCGTCACTGTTTGCGGAGAGGAAGATATTCTGGTTAGCCATCCGTCTTCATTCAGATATGTGAAAGTCGACGGCGAAATCCACGAGACACCCTGTCAGGAATTTGAAGGGCTAAAGATTAAAGACAAAGCTCCAGTACCCAAGACGTCAGATGTGGCGGTGTCGTTATACAAAGAGGCTCAAGCTCTAGTGCAGGCAGGCGAGACCAAGGGCTGGGGTCAGGTGTTGGAGATTCCCGTGAAGAACGACAGGTTCGGGCTCGGATATAATCCTTCGTCATCAGCATCCTCTTCGGGAGCGCCCAAGTTTAGAGGGCCAATAACCATAACACAGAGTGGAGTGAGCTTCGAGACTATCAATGCTGTTTCCGATTCTGAAGAAGGAGATAGCGACTGTGATATGGACGCGTGGATCAAGCCAAGCGTGCCAGGACAAAGTCTCTGCAATTGGTCTATCCGGGAAACTGTTCCTGTGACAACTAAACAGTAATGATTTGTTTTTTAATTGTTGAATAATCCTGTGCCCTACTTGGGGCACAATGATTTTGCTTAGGGCAATTTGGTTATGTACAATACATTGTTTAATCATGAATAAAGGCGTTTTTTTATACAAATATTGTGATCCCTGTTTTTCCTGTTTTTATCTTTACAATAAAATGGCAACGTGGTTATTTACTTTATACGCGTTTTGAAGCATTTAACCATTTCCTTTGCAGGATTACTATTTCATATGACATCTATGAACCGCCTATGACTCACTTTGACTTCGAGCACCCGGTATTTCAGGCTGAGGAAGAGATTGTCGAAGATGGCGACGTACCAGAAGAGCTGACCTGGTTATTGAAACAAGAAGAAAGAATCATTCTGCCTCATGAGGAGGTCATTGAAGTCGTCAACTTGGGGTCGGAAGGGGTTGAAAGGAACATTCGTATAGGGGCTGCGCTGCAAAGCGACGTCAAGCAGAGGTTGGTTGAGATGCTCAAAGAGTACAGTGATATATTCGCTTGGTCGTACGAGGATATGCCTGGGCTGGATACGGATATGGTTGTGCACCGTCTGCCATTAAAAGAAGAATGCCCGCCGGTTAAGCAGAAACTCCGAAGAACTAGACCCGACATGGCTGTGAAGATCAAGGAGGAAGTTCAAAAACAGTGGGATGCTGGTTTCCTGGCTGTTACAAAATATCCCTCATGGGTCGCTACTATTGTGCCAGTACCAAAGAAAGACGGTAAAGTGAGAATGTGCGTAGACTACCGTGACTTGAACAAAGCGAGCCCGAAAGATGATTTTCCACTTCCTCACATCGATGTACTGGTTGATAACACTGCTCAATTCTCTGTATTCTCCTTCATGGATGGCTTCTCGGGCTACAATCAGATCAAAATGGCGCCAGAAGACATGGAGAAGACTACTTTCATTACTCCCTGGGGAACATTTTGTTACAAAGTGATACCCTTCGGGTTGAAGAATGCTGGGTCAACATATCAACGCGCTATGACGAATCTCTTTCATGACATGATGCATAAAAAGATCGAGGTTTATGTTGATGATATGATTGCCAAATCCCAGACGGAGGAGGAGCATTTGGTTAATCTGTTGAAATTATTCAAGAGGCTTAGGAAGTTCAGGCTGAGACTGAACCCTAACAAGTGCACCTTCGGGGTGAGATCGGGTAAACTACTGGGGTTTATCGTGAGCGAAAAAGGAATAGAGGTTGATCCTGCAAAAATAAAAGCAATACAAGAAATTTCGACGCCTAAAACAGAAAAAGAAGTACGCGGGTTTTTAGGGAGGTTGAACTACATTGCTCGGTTCATATCTCACCTAACCGCAACATGCGAGCCATTATTCAAGCTGTTAAAGAAAGTTCAGGTTGTGACCTGGAATGAAAATTGACAAAAGGCGTTCGACAAGATAAAAGAATACTTGCAGGAACCTCCTGTGTTGATACCCCCAATGGCCGGGAGATCGTTGATTATGTATTTGACAGTTCTTGAGGAAAGTATGGGTTATGTTCTCGGTCAACATGACGAGACCGGACGTAAAGAGCATGTGATTTACTATTTGAGTAAGAAGTTTACTGACTGTGAGTCCAGATACTCAATGCTCGAAAAAACGTATTGCGCGCTAGCCTGGGCCGCCAAACGTTTGAGGCAATACATGCTGAATCATACAACCCTGCTCATTTCAAAGATGGATTCAATCAAATACGTGTTTGAGAAGCAAGCACTCTCCGGAAGAATTGCCCGATGGCAGATGGTGTTAACCGAATATGATATTCAGTATGTCTCGCAAAAGGCTATTAAAGGTAGCGTCTTGTCCGAGTACCTTGCGGAGCAGCCTGTTGAGGACTACCAATCGATGAGGTTTGATTTTCCTGACGAGGATATCATGTACCTGAAGATGAAAGATTGTGAAGAACCATTGTCGGACGAAGGACCATAATTGGGTTCCAAATGGCAGTTAATATTTGACGGAGCTGTGAATTCCTATCGTAGCGGAATAGGCGCGATTATTAATACTCCTTATGGGTCGCACATCCCATTTACTGCTCGATTGACCTTTCCGGTTACCAATAATGAAGCTGAATATGAGGCTTGCATCATGGGTCTTGAAGAAGCTATTGATTTGCGAATCAAACATCTGGATGTATACGGAGACTCAGCTCTAGTGGTGAATCAGATAAAAGGAGAATGGGAGACACGTCAGCCCAATTTGATACCATATATGAATTATGCAAGGAGATTATTGCCTTTCTTCGACAAGGTGGAATTACATCATGTGCCACGAGCAGAAAATCAAATGGCTGACGCCCTGGCGACATTGTCTTCCATGTATAAAGTTAACTCTGGAACGAGGCTCCCCGGATTGTTATCTCTCGGCTTGATAGGCCTGCCTTCATATTTGTTATTGACGAAGAATCCGATGATAAACCCTGGTACTTCGACATCCAGAATTTCCTGAAGAACAAGGAGTATCCGGCTGGGGCATCCACTCGAGATCAGAAGACTCTCAGGAGATTGGCTGGCAGTTTCTATTTGAATCCTGACGGTGTCCTATACAAAAGAAACCACGACTTGGTGTTGCTACGCTGTGTAGACGAGAAAGAGGTGAAGTTGCTCATGGAAGAGATATATGAGGGTACGTTTGGTACACATGCTAGTGGGCATGCTATGACGAGAAAACTGCTACGGGCAGGTTATTACTGGCTAACTATGGAAACAAATTGTTTCAAGTTTGCCAAGAGGTGCCATAAATGCCAAATTTATGCAGACAAGGTCCATGTACCCCCAAGTCCTCTGAATGTGATGTCATCACCGTGGCCATTCTCGATGTGGGGAATTGATATGATTTGCAAGATCGAGCCTACGGCATCCAACAGACACCGGTTCATCTTGGTGGCAATCGATTACTTCGACAAATGGGTGGAAGCAGCATCATTTGCTGGCCCTTGCCAATAATTGCTAAAACTTCGAATTAACTGAAGTAATGTCACGGACACTAACCCGAATAGATTTGGTTGTATAGATTTTGTTTTGTCTCGTTTGTGTTTTGCAGGGTTCTCACCTTTGAAGCGAACGATCAGAAATTGTGGCCCAGCCGGAGGCTCGTGATGAAAGACTTGACTCGGTGTAACACTAATCCCCATGCAGGTCGCACATTGTCTTCCAAAGTTAGGATGATTGTTGTCCCTTACCGAAGAGATCAATTTCCCTAGCTAGTCGCAGTTTATCCCCAGAGGATATCCCCAGCCAGTCAAGATCAGTATCCCTTGCAAAGGTTGCACTCCCCAGAGAGTCGAGTATGTGAACGATCAATCCCCAGCTTGGAGGATTCCCGCAGAGTTTAGCCAAGTCATAATTGGTTCAGAAGGATTATTCCCATAGAGGATGGTTTTCTTCCCGCAGGTCGTCATGCCTTCGTCAGGATGATTATCCCCAGCGGAGCGGTAACGCCGAGTTTGTAAGTTGTGCCCTGACAGCATCGTTTCCTCCAGAAAGATTTCCTTGTTTCCCAGCTGAGTCGTTCTTGCTCAGTCGGTTTACTTTCCCCAAGAGAGTCGATTCTTCCCCAGCGGAGTTACTCTCCCCAGCAGGTGTTCTTTCCTCCCAGTGGAAATCAAGGTTTAATCTCCTCGGCAGAGTTGGTTGTATGTCCGACATTTATTTCGCCGGAGGACTTTATGATACTCATTCATCCCCAACATGGGGATATTCGCTCTCAACAGCTGTGTTAAAGGAAGCTTGTCAAAGTTTCCCCAGCAGCTTGAGCCTGCATTTGCATTTGCATATAGTGTCATATTTGCATCTATCCAAAAACGCGTAGCATATCCGTGCTGTACGGAGCATTACGCCATTGTCAAACATGCGCATTTTGAAACATAGGCCAAGTTGGTTAACCTTTGGTTTTCAAGTGTTGTTTCCCTTGCAGGTGGAGAGAGCTCTTGCTCAGGTCAATTACCAAATATTAAATGTTTCAGCATGAGACATGTGGCGATAATGTTTGCCTTGTCATTATTCCCCACAGAGTTGCTTGGTTAAGTTTCTCTTACCCCTCTAGCGGAGTATTTCTTCAAGATTGTTGTTATGACGTTATCAAAAGGTTTCGCGAATCAAGTTGTAGAAGTTGCTGCCTATGTCAAAGTAGGTGTCTGGCAGTGTGATTTCAGAAAATCCACAGTAATGTCCTTCTCAAATTCATTGCCATGTCAGCATTAAAAATTGAAAGATTGGACCATTATTGTGTTACCCATATGATTGATGGAGTTAGCTACTGCAAAGATAGGCAGAGGAGCTGTATTCAAGAGAGTTATTACCCGTAGAGATGGCTGTGTTATTTTCCTGTAGTGGTGGTAGAGAGAGTATTACCCGTAGCGATGGCGGTGTTATTTTCCTGTAGTGGTGACAGAGAGTATTACCCGTAGCGGTGGCGGTGTTATTTCCCTGTAGTGGTGACAGAGAGTGTTTACCCGTAGCGATGGCGATGTTATTTCCCTATAATGATGGCAGAGTATTACCCGTAGCGATGGCGGCGTTACTTCCCCGTAGCAAGGTCGAAGTCATTTCCCGTAGTGATGGCGGAGTTATTTTCCTGTAGTGGTGACAGAGAGTTATTACCCGTAGCGATGGCGGTGTTATTTCCCTGTAGTGGTGACAAAGAGGTATTACCCGTAGCGATGGCGGTATTGTTTACCCGTAGCGATGGCGGTGTTGTTTACCCGTAGCGATGGCGGTGTTACTTCCTTGTAGTGATGGCAGAGTATTACCCGTAGCGATGGCGACGCTGTTTACCCGTAGTGATGACGGTGTTATTTTCCCAAAGTATTTCCCGCAGTGGTGGCAGTGGTATTTCCCGTAGTGATGGTGGAGCTCTTTTCCTGTATCGTTGGCAGAGTTATGTTTGTTGACAGAAGTACTTACCTAGTGTAGTCGTCCAAGTTATTCCTATATTGACAAGTTTAGTGCCGCACAGGCAGTTAGTGTTGAAACTAGATCTGTATCAGGTGGTTGATCAGGTGACCATAACAATCAGGTTCAGTTGACAAATGGGGTTCCCCAAGCAGTGGTGCAGTTTATTTTTGTGGTTGGCAAATTTCCGGGTTCTGGGTGTCGCTACTGTGAAAATCGGCGCCGGCTGAACAGAAGAGTCGCCACCGTGCGTTATTTATCCCAAAGGAGGGAAAGGAAACGCTCGAAGTAAACCTAACGCAAAGACGGGAAAAGGTATGGTCATCGCAACCAAAACCTGGATTCGGGAGTCGGTTACGCAAGGGGAAGGTATTAGCACCCCTCACGTCCATCCACGCTTGCTTGGTTTGTACGGATTACACTTCTACCTAAACTAAAGGATGAAGGCTGAAAAGAAAAGAAAACATGACTCGGTAAAGCATCGCACTTTATGCCTACGTATTCCCGTCTGGAATGAGAAATCAGAGTCAACGTAGTTTGCCTAACTACGGGGGAGGATGGGGAAGGTTGCTCGCTAGGATATCGCATCCTATGCCTACGTACTTCCACACAGCATGGAAGATCAGAGAAAACGTAGTTCGGGCTACGCACGACACAAGCTGTTCAAATGTCTTTTATGAAAAATATCACCTTAAACAAGGGTTTTCTTATTATCAGTCCCTGAAGGACAAAAAGGTTTGTGTTTGTTCAAATCTTTTGACGGAAGAAGTGAATTGATTGTTGTTATAACCTTTATTAATGTTTTTCTGTTGTTTGAAGAAAGAAAAGATGACACTCTAAAATCCTAGGGTTAAAAAAGGGAATAAAATCTACCCTAATGTTATCATACATGGGTTAGCTCCTAATGTCTGTCATGTTACTCTCTTGCACGGAGAGAAACAGAGCTCCTAAGGGAATAAACGGAAAACAAAAACAGATACAGTAAACAGTAAAATATTAGGAATACAGCAAACAAACTAGGCAAGGGGACCAAACTCCACCTCGACCTGAACACAATAGGTAAAAGTGAAGCACATTTCACTTTAAACCTAGGGGAATTAATACACACAATACAGCAAAAGCCCCAAGCTCTGACAGCTAACTCCAAAGTTGATGCACAACACATCCTCTAAATGAACCTCCAAGCTCTATCTTCATCATTGGACCCCCAAGCTCTGGCTAGCTTCCTGCTTTGACAGTCTTCATCTTCAATGATCTTCATCTTCAAGGGCAAGTGTTGCGGTGGAAATAGGATCACAAACTATTAATGAGTTTGAATCGCAATTCAATTCACAACCGCTCTTTGATTTATCCGAAGGAAAAGGTCAAAAGAGGGAAAACCTATTTTGCATCGTAAACACAATGCGGGGAAAGATCTAGGGTTCGGGGGTTGGTTAAATTTAGGGAAGGTATTAGCACCCTAAACTTCTGTAGTACTCTACAGGAACCTTTTGTTCAGATGTTTACTATTTGCTTTATTTATTTGCTTAAGGTATATGTACAAAGGATTAAAAGTTAAAAAGGACCTAGGGGTTAATTCTAAGTTTACTCGGCAAGACATCGCATCTTGTGCCTACGTATCCTTATGGGAATGGAATCAGAGTAATCGTAGTTCCCCTCAAAAGAGAGGTTAGAGACTTCTTGACTGTGGTCAAGGTCTCAAGGGGAATAAACGCATCTTAAGGACACGCTTACGTGGAGTGTAGAAACTCCAAATCTCTACGTTGAATTGTTAAGTTGTAATTAGGGTTAAATTAGGTTAGGGATTCCACGGCGGGAAACCCTAAAATGAGCGCGGCGGCTCTTTGACCTAATGATAGGGGTAAAATTGTAATCTTGCCTGTGGCGAGGCATTTGTGAAAATTAGGGTTTGTAGTTTGTAAGGGTTTGAAGTTGAGGACTATTGGCGCGGCGACCAAAAGCTAGACCTATCCTTCGGATGTGTGTAGTGTGACAGAATAATTGATAAATGTGTGAAATAATTGAATTATGCAAACAGGGAATAATGACAGAAATTAAAACCATACATGCAGAAATTTAGGCAGAAATTAAAACGCGATTATTAGGGTTCGCGAGGTTACATGAGAGGAGCAGTTACAAAATGATAATGACATAAAAATGAAATAAATGACGGTAAACGTAATAAACTGCAAAAACGAGCAAACACCGTTAATGGATAGAATTGTCAGATGGTGACGAAATAAAAATTGTGCCTCTTTTTGTGGTTTTATTTTGTGATATAATCTTCAATTTGAAAGTGAAATTATTAATATTAATTCAACTCAAGCCCTAAAACTATTTTAACTTAGTTATTATATTTTTAAAAAAAACAAAAAAAATTTAATGTATTTATTTAAAAAAATGTTTTTTATTTACTATTATAAAAAAAGGTTTTTTAATCTTATAAAAAAGTTTTAAATTATTATTTTATAAAAAACAATTTTAATATTAGTTTTTTAAAAAAAGTTTAATAAAACTAAATTAATTATATATAAAAAAAAAAAAAGTAAAAAAAAAAAAAAGAAGGGTTGGGCCGGTCATCACTCCCGGACCCAACCCGGCTCATCAAACAGATGGCCACAAAAAGGAATTGGTTTTTTAGGGTTTGAAACCCTGTTATCACATTCGCGGCGCCATTTGCATTCTTCTTCTTCTCTCTCGATTCTCTCTCGCTCGCACTTTCATCACGATATCGCCCATTCTTCTTCTCCGTTTATGGCTTCTGTTTCCTCTTTTTCCTTCGTATCACCTTCTCCACACACTAAAAAACAGAAAAAAACGGTTAATATGCTGATAATGGAACGAAAAGCTTACGGTGGGTTCAATCGGAGGCAATGATGGTAAACTGAGCTTCGACGGAAGGGATTTGCTCGTCGTGGCTTTAAACGGCGCCGGTGAATCCTCTCCCTCTCGCGACCACTAGGGTTTGCTTGCGACTTGGCCGTTCTCGTCTCCCCTTTCTCTCTCGCGGCTACCAGGGTTTGGCTTGCGATTGTGGTTTCGCTGTTTTTTCTAGGGTTTTTCATCAGGTGATATCTTCCCTATATATATCTTTTTCGATCTCTTTTTGGGCCTTTGATACCAGTGGATTTGCGTTACTATTGTATTTTCGATCTGATATGATTTGCTTTGATTTTTTGATATGGTTTGAACACTTTTCGGATTCACTCTTGCTTGATCAATTTTCTGATGCCCTGATTGGATTTTTCTGATACTGATATATCTTGTTTCCTTTTTTAGGATTTGATTGGGGTTTTTCAGATACTGATTGGATTCATTCTGATACAGTTTGGATTTGGAATTGGATATTGATTCTGTTTTCATTTTTCTGATAAGATTCAGATTCCTGATTTCCAGCTGATACGGATTGATCTTTTCCTCTTTGTCTTTCAGAACAGGTATGGATGCTGATGCTTCAACTTAGTCAGAGTGGCCGAGTGACGGTTATTGGCAATGATGACCTTAGGGTCTGAGCCAATTGATTTGGATGCCTTAGTGGTAACGACCTTCGGCTTGAGCGACAATTACTGTATGCCACGCAGTTTGATGTTTGGTAGGGAATTAGTAGCGGCTTCGGCCGTGGCTCTCCCAGCCACTCGAACGCTTATGCCCGATGATGGTTAGCTGAGGGCTGATATAACTTCGAACATCTTCGTTGTTTCCATTGTTTTTCATGCAGTTCTCAGTTGGAAGGCCTGGTTCGGATTCGGTATGCTTCAATTAATCCAACCATCTGTTATGTTCTCCTTCGAGCTGCTTTGTGATAATCTGATTCTTTTCTGATCTTATGCGAACTCGATTCTCTGTGGTAATAAGGGCATTGTTTAGTTACCGTGGATGTTATTTTGACCCCTCTGGTTTTCGAACCACCTGCTTACGGATATTATCAACCTTTTAACATTTGACTTGCTTGTGTAGTTGAGCGGGTCTACGGTACGTGTTGCCCTGAACTGATGTGATTACGGGAGCTTTTCTTTGCTCTTTCTGGTATGATTTATGATTTTGTGCTGTTTTTGTGTTTTATCTGATGCAGTGTGGTTTGTATTCTGAGCCTTTTGTGGCAGATTTGTTTGACTTGGTTTTTCTTGCTCTTGCGCATGAGTTGAGTTTGATACTTACAACTCATTAGTCCCTCTTTCCCTTTCTGAACTTGGGCCAGCTTTGCATTTATGATGTTTGTTCAAGTTTGATGCAGTTTCTGAATTTAATTGAACTGGCTGAACTCTTTTCTTGCGTCTGTTGTTCCATTGGTTGAGTGACTTATGAATTCCATGCAGCTTGTAAATCCTTTTTGGCTTTGAGTTTGGTTAGGAACTTTGGAAAATTCTGATGCTGTTTTGTGAATTTCAGGTGTTGGATAACCTTGAAGGAAAAGTGATTCAGACCTGCCGGCATCCGGGTCTGAGTCCAAATTTACCTTTGTATCAGTTTGGAAATCCAATTGCGGCAAAAGCGAATCAGTCCCGCTTCTTTTATCTCTTTTATCTCTCGGTTGTCCCGCATGATAAGAACAGATGACCACTTGATCTGACGCCAACGGCGCGGGTCAGTAACGGGGGTAGGACGCAGCTTCGGTTGTGCCACTCCCGGCACTCGATGATGACGCTGTTCTGAGAGTGTCGAAAACAAACTTCTAACCCTTTCCTGCTTCTGTTTTGTTTCCCTTTGTGCAGGTTAATCGGAGATTTGCGGAGAAGATCGAGGAAAAATCAAATGAAGAACCCAACGAGTTTTCTTTTAGGACTTAGGACCTTTAGGAAATGCCATCTTTATTTCTCTTCTGTAACTTGTAATAAAAGTATTATGAAATAATTCAATAATATATTTTTTTATCCAAATTATTTCCACTTGTAAATTATGATAAAGATATTATGAATAAACTTCCAATGTGCTATCCCAATTCACTTTCTCTTTACAAATTATAATAATAATAGAATATTATGAATAAAATTCACACATTCTATTAAAATCACTTTTCAATTTCTTTTCCATGATTTAATTTGCTGCAAACACCTCAACCTCCGATTAAACCTCACCAGTCAACTATTCCTGAATAAAGGTTGAAATTAATTCGATCCAATCTTGCATAATAAACTTAGTACCCTCAACATGAATAAGTTCCATTAATCAGCCGAAGTTTCACTGTTTTCCCTTTAAAATGAACTGGAAGATATAAGAATGAATTCTTGCCAAAACCATGTTTCCCAGACCAGATTCTTGCATCGCCCTGAACCAAACCAAATTGATATCTTAACATAATCAACCCACGTAAATAAATGACTCAGGAATAAAACCTCATTGGGCCCAAAAATTACGAATTATGCTTCAAAATGACCAAAACGCCCCTATGAGTAATTCCTGCAAAACAAATCACGCTCAATGATTGGTTAGTGATTAATGGATGCAAAAATGCAATGTCATGCGTCATGACTGACTAAATGTAAGGGTAAAATTTGGGGTATTACAGCAAGCACTCAAGGATAACAGAAAAGGGTCAAGAGAGATAATAGGGCATGCTAATCAGCTTATGAACAACCAAAGGAAGCTCACAAGGGATTAGCATAGTGGGGCAGGTTCCCTCAAAGTTCTACCTCTAAGACCAATCACTTATCCCTCCAAAGGAGGGAGGTGAGTTCTTGGAGGGACTGTTAATCACTGGGAAAGAATGGAAGCACAGGAAGCATTCCATGTTTCATGAATCAAATCTCTAATCTAGAGCTCTACCTAGCTCCTAAACCCTATGGTCTTCAACAGCTGAACTCATCAACCTCTGGATCTTTGGTCTTCAATCTTCTCTTTCATCATGCTCCTTCAACAAGGTCTTCAAGCAAGCAAAGCCCCCAAAACAAATCTCCCAAATGAAACCCCAAATGCAGACAATCATCATAAAGCATTCAATACAACCAATCAAATCAGAAAATACCCTAAAAATACTAAACAAAGGGGGAAAATTCTAACATTTATTTACAATGGTCTATATACCTACCCATAATATCCCTATATGCCCATACCCCAAAAATCAAAGCAAAACTCTCAAAAGGAAATGATCTACCACACCTAAATCACCTAAAAAACCCTAATTTGATACCCTAATCACACCTAATCAAAGTACTCAAAATTAATCCTAAAAATTAAGGATAAAATCCTACATACAAGTTAAAGTCCTAAGTTAATCACCCTAAAAAGAATGGACCCTAAATCTAAGGGGAGCTAATTGAACTAAAATCAACAAAATCAAGTATTAACCTAAACTCATTAAAAAGCTATTTAAAAGAAAAATATTCTAAAAATACCAAAATGAAATAAAATTGGAATTTTATTACTTGTTAATTTTCTTGACAGAAGTATAAACCTATAGCAAAAACAACCACTAAAAAATATGCATTTTTCAATTATTTATGAATTTTCTAAGAATGTAAAGAAACAAAAGAAATTAAAAATAAAAGAGATGGAGAGGGGTGTCAGAAGTAAGGGATCTAGTGCAAATATGGGACATGGGCTTAATCCAGGGGTGCAGATAACAAGGGCGCGTAGGCCCCTGATCCAATAGGAAATTAAATGGAAATCAAATAAAAAAGAAAAAAAACACGGTGCATATAGTAACAGATTTTAGTACAAATTTAATTGGGCTGCGCGAGGGTGGTGGGGATAGTACTGAATCCAGGCACATGGTTCCCCTTTAATGAAACGCAGCGTTCGCTGCTATTCATATCTCCCTCTAGATTTTTGTTTGAATGGAGACCGTTAGATGGAAATATTGGTCAAGGTCCTGGGCGTGATCCAAGGGTTGGGAGGTTGTCTTCAACCTCCAACCTAGGGTTTCATGGAGAATTCAGATTCCATGCACGAATCTTCCACTCACTCATTCTCCCTCAATTCTCAATGAATTCAAAAACTGCAAAGACCAAAATTGTACTACGAACTCCCAGGAACACGATCCTACTAATGGTTTGGATTAAAACTCCCTAGAGCTCACAAACAGAAGGCACGAAGACCTTGGTCCAACCATTTTGCACTGCCATGGAACCTTGTAATTCTTGATCCTAATGATACTATCATGTTCTCTATGTTACACTGGTTTCAGCAAGCTATCATATGTGCACTAACACTCACTAACTACACTAATCTTGATCTTTAAAGATTCTATGGCCTGTCATTAAACCTCATGGAATGCTCTCAGATTCACAGAATTCAATCATCTAACCTAACCTAACAATTCTAACCCTAAAATTCTAACCAATAACACCTAAATAGAGAGATAGGAGTGAAAACACCAACCTGCTTGTTGGCTATGGCAGGTATGTGAACAGCTCGATTCAAGGCTTGATTCCTCTTCACTATGATCCTCTGATGAAGGTCTTTCTTCTGTTTGCAACAATTCAGAGGATGAGTGCTTGTGGAAGTGAATTCGAATCTGGTATGCCCTTTGCAAATTCCCACTCCAACTCTTCAATCTTCCATTGATAAGCCTCTGAATCAGCTTCTATGCACTCAACAATATCAATGGATCATGAATGAAGAAGAAGAATTAATTGAATTGATGCTGAATATGGAGTTTCACTCTTTCTTACAATTGAAGCAATATTGGAATCCTCTCTCTCCTCTCTCTCTTTTCGCCAACCTTTTCCTCTAATGCAGTCATCTCAATATATAGGATAGCATGGAAGAATCTAGAGACTTCTAGCTCAATCTAGGATGATTCTAGAAACTTCAAGAATTTCTCATGATATGGTATTTTGAAGTAATCTCACATCTCATGACATCTCACCTAAAACCAACTTACAGCCCTTTGAAAATCTCATTACATGACAATATGGAGGAGTATGAGTGAAAAACAAGGGATTCCTTTGCCTTATGTTGAGTTTCCCATAGTTGCCTTATTATGCAAGTAAGTGGTTTTCAAAGTAACCCCATTTTTAAAGCTTCAAATCAAAATTGTGGCTGAACCAAAGTCTTTAGAATGTTGTTTAGACTCAATTTTACATATTACATGACCCATTTTGGATTTATAGATTGCCCAAACCAATTTTCAACTTGAACTTTTTCAACTTATGTCCATTTTTTAGGTCATTTTCACCAACTTTTATCAATCTGAGTTCTATGCATTTCCAAACTTCCATGACCTTTTTTCTAGACTTAAAATGCCATTTTGAGCAACTTTGATGTTGTGAAGTTTTTCATTTGAAGCTTCCTTGTATGAGTTTTAGGCATATGCCAAGAATGACCTATAATTCTCAAATGACCAAAATACCCTTTGCTTGCCAAGGTCATAAGTAGAGTTCCACAAATCAGATGAAGGCATACCATATCTTTATAGAAAGCTAAGACAATGAGGAACAACTATTATGTTGACCAGAAATTCATTTGACATATCCTTGAGGGGTAAAAGTTTCTTGGAAGACAAGTAACTTTCACAGACAAAATTTCAGATACCTCAGATGACCTGTAACTTGCAAGGACCATAACTTGAGTTCTATAAATCTCCTTGATGTCTTACACCACTAAAATTAAAGGTCTTGATATCCTCTACAAGTTTCATGTTGGCCAAGGATCCATTTGAAGCTTTCATTTTGACTTATCTTGCTTGGAAGTTTGACCTAAATCAGGGGATTTTACACAGAAACCCTAATTTAGAAACTCCTCTTCTTCTTGATTTCTCTTGATTTCTTATTGTCACAACACCACATCCTTATCTACATGTCAAATGATGAACCCCACATCTCTCAGATAGACCTTGATGCCTTTCAATCAATCATTTGACCTAGGGTTGACCCAGGGTTGACCTAGATAAAACCCTAGTTGACTGTCTTCAACTGAGGCTCTTGCAATTATTCCAATGACTTGGATACTCCTCAAAAATGATCATCTAGGCTCTTCATAACATCCATACACACCTCATGCTCTTGTCTCATAGCTCATACTTCCTCTGATGATCCCCAAATAACCTCAAGATAGGGGAGAACCCAATGATTGATCTGTCAACACTTCAAAGCTCAAATTCTTCCCTGATGACCTGAGTAGTCTTGAATATGAATGAAACCCCTTGAATATTCCCCTTGATACAAGAATAACACTTTATCCCCTGTTAAGATATCGTGCCTATGATATGCAATGCAGATGAATACACTATGTACATGATGACAATGCAAATGACTATGCAATTGAAACATAAACCTAGGTTAGAAAAGGTTGGGCAAATTTTGGGGTGCAACAGCTGCCCCTATTCAAGCGGCTTGGACCCGACTGGATGAAGAGCGTGCAGCCTTCAGACATTCGAGGTACGAGACAGTTGAATACGAAAGAACCCGGAAATTTTCCAACCGCAAAGATTAAAATGCGTATACGACCACTGCTTGGGAAAACCCTGGGAACTGGCTTCTGTTGTCACAGCAACAACTAGCCATCCATCTGTCAATCTATTTTGTGGAATATTCTGATATTGTCCGCAGACCACTCTGTTCCGAAGAAATGAGCATACACCACACAACGAGAAATTGTTGATTTCACTTATCAACCTCTGTTGATCTCACTTATCAACCAAGCACACGCTAACCAGCGGGAGAATATTGACTTCACTTGTCATGTTGACTTCACTGATCAACCTTTCGTATCCTGAAGAAACGAGCAAACGCTTAACCAAACGAGAAAATGCTGATTTCACTTATCAACCTTTCGTTCGTACCCGAACGAGCATTCACTAAACTGCGGGAAAATGTTGATTTCACTTACCAACCTTCCGTTCGTACCTGAACGAGCATCCTGCGGGGACACGAGAAACTTAACCAAGCAACTCTGAGAGGACAATTCTGACGACTGCCATCAAATACCCATTCTGGCAATAGGTATCCTGAAAACACTCCGCTGGGGAAATTGAGAGCTTAACCAAGCACCCTGACGAGAATAACCTTGTTGAAAAATAAGAGGAATTTAACCAAATAACTTCGTGGCGAATACCCTGTTGGGGCTACGAGGAACTTAACCAAGTAACTCATTGAAGAATGCCCTGCTGGAGAACACAACTCTGCTGGGGGAACTACGGGTAACCACCCCAAAATCTACATTACCATTTTCATAGCCCTCTGAGAAAGACTCGGCTGGGGAGAAAGAGAAGTGCTTGACCAAGCAACTCTGCTAGGGGAACATGTGGCATAACGAACACGATCACTGCATATCTTACACCACAAATCCATAAAAATGAGACGAACACGACCACTGCGTGTATCACAAACAACATCAACTAAAGGGACAAACACGACGAACACGATCACTGTGTATTTTAATGTCACGAACGAAACCACATAATGAGACAAACACGACGAACACGATCACTGCGTGTTGCGTTACAACCAGAACCACATGATAGGACGAACACGATCACTGCGCGTTTCGACCATAAATCCAACCGGATAAGATAAACACGATCACTGCGTGCCTTGCGCCACAACCCTCTTGACAGGAGGAACACGATCACTGCGTGCCAGACGAAATAAACTCACATAGCTGAGGTTAACACGTTCACTGCGTGCCAGACGGAATAAATCCACATAGAAGAGGCGAACACGTTCACTGCGTACTTCAACCACCAATATGATGAACACGATCACTGCGTGTGCTGTAATAGGACAAACACGACCACTGCGTGTATTGACCAACAAAACCCCAAAATGATGTCAACACGATCACTGCATGTCCCGCACCACAAGCTCAAATGGTTCTATCAACACAATCACTGCGTGCTATACGAATACGATCACTGCGTATCTTGAACACGATCACTGCGTGTTTGAACACGATCACTGCGTGTTCTGAGCCACGATCCTCTTGACTAGAGAAAACACGATCACTGCGTGCTGTGTGTCTCAACCAACCCACATAACTGGACGAATACGATCACTGCATATCCTGACCACACATAGGGTGAACACGATCACTGCGCGTTTTATGTCACGGCCCTCTTGACTGGAGGAAACACGATCACTGCGTGCCTTGTGACACAACTTCAAACATGGGACGAATATGATCACTGCGTACTTCGGCCACAAACAACCAGATGAACACGTTCACTGCGTGCCTCACCCTATAACCAAACCGTATAACGGACGAATACGATCACTGCGTATACCGACCAACAAAAACTGGATGAACACGATCACTGCTTGTCAATCTATAACCACTGTATAACGGACGAATACGATCACCGCGCATATCGACCAACAAAACTGGATGAACACGATCACTGCGTGTCAATCTATAACCACTGTATAACGGACGAATATGATCACTGCGTATCTCGACCAACAAATCTACAGACCATGATCAACACGATCACTGCGTGTCTCGTACAATGAACCCCTGAGACGATACCAACACGATCACTGCGTGCCTTACAAAACAATCTTCTTAGATCGGTACGAACACGATCACTGCGCCATTCGACCACAGATATGCATACCAAGATTAACACGATCACTGCGTGTCCTACAACATGAACCCCATAGATGGGACAAATACGATCCCTGCGTACTTGGACCACAAATCAACATCTCAAAATCAACACGATCACTGCGTGCCTTACAACATGAACCCCGTAGACGGTACGAATACGATCACTGCGTACTTTGACCATAAAACAGCATCTTCCTGAATCACGATTTCTCTTATCGGCAGGGAACAACACATCTGAAACCGCAGAGGTAACCACCTGGCTTATGTTTCAAAAATGCACGTTTGATAATGACGTAATGCTTCCACACAGCATGGAAATGCTACGTATTTAGGTAAAATGCAAAGTATGATGATGCATTCTTATGCAAAGAGTTACTTCAGCAAAATAAATGCTGAAGACAAACTGGATCCGCTGGGGATAACCGGAACACTACCGATACCCTTCCAACAAAATAAATGTTGGTACGGTGAACTAACTCCGCTGGGTATAACCATCCTGCTGGGGAAAGTAGCTCACAAACTCAAAACTTCAAACTCTGCTGAAAAATGATCATCCTGACGAGGAAGGATCAACCTGTTGGGGAAAGAGAAAAGCAATCCTGGAAACTGCTTTCAAAAGGTATCAACACTCTGATTACGCCCTGTGAGGATAATTCATCCTGCTATCACTGAGCTAGGGACTGACCGGCGTGCTCTGATTCGCACTATGCAAGAAACTCTTTGGGGAAGTTAATCATATCCGTCTCGACCTTCGCTGGGGAGGACTCTGCTCTGCTTGATAAGCCAATTCTAAACTACTAAGGATACACTGATCTTTTCCTTTGACGCGATCTCCACTCTCCTAGGGAGACGACATTCAACTTTACCTGGGGCGACTTCACCAGGAAAGACACAACGTTCATCCTCTGGAGAGGGTACTAACTTGCCATGGACTCTGGCGGGGAACTTTGCGAGCTTTTGAATAACTTGCCCCAGTGCACTCAACTTGCCCCTATCTAACTCCTGGGAATACTTGCTCTGAACCGCTTGCTATGAGACGACCTCGAGATTACTTGCCCCGGTATCTATACGGCAAAAAGATTCAATCTCCATTAAACCCTGATCAACCCAGTTGGTTTCAACGTTCTCTGCGGTGACTTGCCCCTGAATGAGCGTTCTAGCGACTTATCCTGATCTGATTATCCACCTGAAGTATCTGCTTTCAAATCTCCACGTTCTGTATGACTGCCCCTGATTGGATCTCGAGAAGACTCACTTCTGATTAGTTGCCTCTCAAGCGTATTGCCCCTTGATCAACTGAAGCTTCGGGACTTGTCCTCAGACTAACTGATTCCGAACTCAATGGAAGTTAATGCCCCTGATTCACTGGGTTTCACAACATACGCCATGCTGGTTCAGACTGCTGAATTACTCAGTCCTGCTCGATTATTCCCTGTTGGAACCTCCTTCATGTCAACTACTAACCTGCAAGTAAAAATCGTCTGTTCACGAATGGTAATTCTAATGCAATGTTTATGCAGATTTTGAAGAAATTTGTGCCGTCACTCATTTACACGTCATGATTGAATGACGAATGATCCAAAGTTCAAACGTAGTGCTTACATGGTCAGTGAAAAACACAACAAGGATGTGACTAGCAAGTCACGAAGGAGTCAGGTTACTCAACCTTATCGTAATGCGCTTTCAGAATAAACCCTGCCTCAATTAGGTCTTTTAAGGGTTGTATCGTGGTCGGGTTCACGGTTCATGAAACAAAGGATATTTTGCTCAAATTTTGATTTGTACCCACCCCTTCTACGTGATGTTCTCCGATCCTACAGTTCAGCTAACTTGGCACAAGCGTTCGCCTCTTCGAGAGGTATGTTGAATGGTAAGAACCGCAGTTAAGGAACTCACAGGAATTTCGGAGCGACAGTTACTCCTTTTTCGTTTTCGGTGTCTGTGTACACAACCTTGTGACTTTACTGGGGATATTATTTTTTTCTATCCCTTCTTTTTCATTCTTTTGATTCCCTAATTTTTGCCTGGACTGACTCCTTTTGAGTTCTTTTCGATTTTTCTTTTGAAGTCCAGCGGGATGCCCTGATTTTTGCCTAAGTATTTGCTTTCTAGCCTTTTCCTTTCTTTTTACTTAGCGGGCTTTCTTTTTCTTTCTTTTTGGAACAAAGTCGTGTGACACTGGTTGTCTTGATTGCTCCGAAAGGATTGTAACTGTCTCACTCCTGATTGGTGAGGTTTAACCATTGTGGTTGACGAGGTACAACCTCTTGAGAGGCGTAAACTGTAATTGGTCCTCGAAAAACAACACTCCTCTGTAAGACTTGAATGCTCGGTCAAGCTAACTGACAACTACCCTGCCCCGGGTTAAGATGTGAGGGTTTAAAAGTCCGAAAAAACTTCTACTTCCTGGCTCGAAGTGGTTAACAAGGGACTAACTCCTTATATCTCCAGTGTTTGGGGGATTTGAAACAATGCCTTGTACGTCATCGGCAAGGTTTTATCTGAAAGCATACGATCACCGGTTATGAGTTTATTTCGTCATCCTCCCTCCAATCTTTGCTAGTCACAGTGATAAAGTGGAGTGAATAAAATGCAAGTGTCAGTGCAATGCAGTAAATGAGCGACAGCGACATGATTAATTCAGAAAAATGCATAGTCATTTTATTATTATTACCATTCGAAACATACAATGTTTACAGCAAGTAGTAACTAACAGAAAAGAAACTACAAATACAAATGATATAAAGTCTGAGGACTGCCAATGCTGAGGGCGCCTGCTTGTCTGGACCACTGGCTTTTGCTGGGGAATACCTTCCGAGTCTACGATCTTAGACAACTGAGAAGTTAGTATGAACAAACAGAAATCCTTCTCGAAAGGAAATGCAACCCTGATCGATCAATTGCTGTACTCTTGCCCGAAACACCTTACAATCTTCAGTTGCATGCCCTGGAGAGCCACCATGGTAACCACATTGACCTTGGGGATTGTACCCAGGAGGGTAAGGTTCTGGCACAGGCTTGAGAACTTTCGGTTCCACCAAAGCATTCTGAACCAACTGTGGCAAAAGCTGACTGTACGGCACAGGAACTGGGTGGGAAGGACCATTCCTTCGTTTCAAATTACTACGAGGTCTGTGTCGATTCTGACGCCGAGTCTGATAACCTTGTCCACGAGTTTGCTGATTTGAAAAGGAAGCGACATAAGACTCCTGATATGGTGCCCCAGGCACAGTGGTCTGTCCAGAATAACGAGACGCAGAAGATACTGGTCGCTGAGAAGACGAAGAACACGCAGATTTCACTGATTCGTCTCGAGGATACCCAACATCACTCCTGATTGCGTTGACCACAACTCCTTCTTCGGTTTGACGAGCCCGACCGTCTGCAACATTCTGGATTTTTCCAGTCTTTGCACCGTACTCGATGCGCTCTCCTGCCTTTACCCATTCAGAGAAATTTGGTGCGACTCCAATCATTCCTTCAAAGTACGAACTCTCCAAGGAGTTTACGAACATGCTTTTCAACTCTCGGTCTTGAAGCGGTGGTCGCACTCTAGCAGCAAATTCTCTCCATCTCTGAACATACTTTCTGAAAGGTTCATTGTTCCCTTGAGACAATTCTTGCAGTTGCATGCGACTAGGAGCTTCAACAAGATTGTAGTCATACTGCTCCAGGAAAGCGCCGACTAAATCCACCCACGATCGAATCTGATTACTCTTTAACTGCATATACCAACTCAGAGATGCCCCAGTCAGACTATCCTGAAAGCAGTGAATCATCAACTTGTCGTTATGTACGAATGGAGTCATTCTTCGACAGAACATCACCAAATGTTGCTTCGGGCAACTGTCTCCTTTGTACTTTTCAACCTCCGGCATTCTGAACTCCGGGGGTAACACCAGGCCAGGAACCATACACATGCCTGCGGCATTAGGGTTAACAGCGCCTTTACCTTTCAAGGCTTTGAATCTTTCGTCCAATGCACGAAACCTCCTAGCACACACGGGAGCTAATAGGTCTTCAGTCTTTGCTATCGGGACCTCTCTTTGGGACGTTGGCATAGGGAAGGCAACACTCTGGTAGTCTGGAGTATTAACAGAAGGATGACGTTCACTTCGGACAACAAACTGCTCACGTAGACCTTGGTCTTCAACAGAAGGCTGTACAAGCTGAGCTGCAATAAGGTTGTTCACTTGCGGAAAGTCTTCATCACGTGTAGATCCATACAAGGGATTGGACATCACAGTGAAGCCTGACAAGGTATCAACAAACTGGAAGCTGCTCTCTGACATAGCTCCCAACCACTGTCAACTGACTTCACTGCTTGATTCTGCTCAAATCTGCTTCAACCCCTCGGTAGTCTTCAACACTCCACACTTGCCTCGAACAATCCCCCGAGAATCACCCTCTGGGGTCAAAACAAAGGCTGGATAAGTGCTCTGGCCAGCTAGAGAAATGCTATGCAATGTGATTTATGCAGGCAGAATACAAAAAATGCTAACGTGCATGTGTGCATTGGGGAATATTACTCCCCCCATTCTAGTGCTAATACATTTGATACAGGGTAGCGCCGTGACAGTGCGGTGACGAAAGTTGCAAGGAGTTGAAATTCAATCACAAAAGAGAAAACAACTCATATATTGAACAGGCCTTCAGAGGCAAAAGTATAACACCAATGTATCACAAGACGAACAAAAGCATGACCTCAACCCACAAGCCGGGTGATGGTCAGCATACAATAAAGCATGAACAAATCAGGTATGCCCATAATCCCTATACTCCCCTAACAGCTTCTTTGTCTTGGGATGATCAGGCTGAACAAGCAATCCCTCTATGAGTAGACTCCTCTGCTTAAGAACTCGCCGCAAGTCGTTGATGGACTCTTCCCATGTGCCTTCACCAAAGCACTCATCTAGCTTCCTCTTCTGGGATCGAGCTTCCTTTCTGCGGGCATCAACTTGCTTCAGTGCATCTTGAAGAGCATATCTAGCCATGACTTCTTCTTCATGCTGCCTCCTGGTGGCCTTCAATTGGTCCTGAAGATCGGAGATCTTCTGCTTCAACTTATCCTCCCGTTCCTTGTTGTTAGTAAGAGTGGCATTCCACGTCTTATTGAATGAAGCGATCTCTCGGTGAGCGATGTCCAATGACTTCTTCTTAGCTTCCATCATGTCATGAGAGCTCTTAAAGTCTTGTCACAGGCGTTCCCGCTTCTCCTTTTCTTTAACCAACTTAGTCTTCAACAAGGTTACCATCTCAGTTTGTTGTTGAAGGGAGTACGCAGCTTCGTTCTTCTCACTTCGAATCTGGGCCAATTCTCTTTCTAGATCTTCATTAGCCATTATCAAAGCCTCCTTTTCCTTCACCACTTGCTCATAAACCTCAATGGGAACAGTCGTGGGTTCCTCTATCGGAGTAGGAACAGGAGATGACACAAAAGGATAGGGCATCTGAATCTGCTTGACCCTTTCTCGCATCCAAGCTTTGTACGGAGGATAAGCCTGACAGTCATTCTTCCCCAACAATGGTTTTCCCCTTCTAGAGATGTGATTCCAAGCGTACTGCAGCTTGGCCAATAAGTCTCCACTCAGGTCACCTGTGAAGTACAGGGATTCCTGTACCTCTTCTGCCTTTGGCGGGCTCTTCAATGCATATCCAAACTGACGAACAAGCAAAGAAGGATTGTAATTGATACATCCTTTCCTCCCAATTAAGGGCACGTTTGGATATCTTGCACAACTAAAAATAATCTCGGAACCCAGCAAATTCCTATCAAACCATACCATCTCCTCAGAAGTCAATCTCATAAGGCGCTCGGACCAATCAAACTCATTTGCAAGCTCTACGAAAGGACCCTTCTTCGGTAAGTGTTTATCAAACCACATCTTCAGTAAAGGCACGCAACAATGAACACTCTTCCCTCGCCGGTTCTCATTCTTGTAATGGAGGGAATGGTAGAAATCCCTAATCAATGTCGGTACTGGATTGCCGGCGGCAAATAGATGAAGTGCATCAAAGTCAACAAAGTCTGGAAGATTTGGGAATAGCACTATCCCATATATACACAAAGCCAACAAAGCGTTGAATACCACCCAGCAACCACTCTTGGCATACTCTCGCGCCTTGCTAACCAGAAAGCTAAGAGCGAATCCAGGAATCCCGTACCAAGAAGTCACTAACAGCTCCGAAGCATCCATATGCAAAGACACCGCTAAATCCTCCAACTTAGGTTTAGCGTCAAAATGAATGAACGGGACCTTGCTCTGTACTGGCAAACCAAGGAATTCTGCATATTCCTCCATAGTAGGACCCATAAGGAAATCTATAAACGTGAAGCATCTCAAAGCAGGATCGTAAAACTGCAACAATGTGTACAATCCATTCAAATCATATGCACTGGGTCTACAAACCAAGCTCAAAAGCCTCCCATAACTCTTCTTGAAGCTAGCCCTAACCTCATCATCCGCAAGGGCAATCAAACTCAATATAGAATTCACATCCGGGGTGGGCAGCTTATAGGCAACTGTCTTCCGCACACTACCCATATCAACAATCAGAAGTCCGGAGCACTAGAACAGGGAAGTATGTAATGCACCTGCAACACAGACACACGTTAATGAAATGCAATGATAAATGGGTATGCAAACAATGCAATGCAAACAGCTGCAACAGGGGATCAAATGCTCTGAATGAGAAGCTCAAGTCACACCAAGAACAGGTCTCAAACAGACCCTCCAATACTCATCAAACCCTGGTCTCAGACAGACCTCACAAAGAACTCCAGCCTGGCCTCGGATAGACCCAATAATATAACCCACACCTGGTCTCTGATAGACCTGGTAACAGTCCATAAAATAATCCACAATCATGTGTCTCATGAGAAATAAACCGGTAGTCTGAAGGTCAAGTTACCTGCATGCCCCAAATCCCTCTCACAGGTAGATGTCCCTATAACTGGCACAAGGTACGGCATCCTATGCGGTCGTTGGCGTCATAGACTTTTAGGGTTGATGATACGATACCCAGAAGGTGTGGCATCATCAAATCCTGAAGAGGCCTCACTTAGCCAACTTCCAAATGATCGGTCCCCGGAGTCGACAATCCAACTAACCAACAGCCCACTGCACCCAAAGGGTGAAACAGGAAGTCAACCAGAAGGACCTCGTCCGAGCGTAGATTTCGCGGGAAGCTAGTACATGCAAAGCATGCACACCCCCACTAATCTCTACTCTAATTCTAGGTGCACTCAAGCCCAGGTCCGGCTTATCTCTCAATCATAGAACCCCCATCAAACCCACAATACAGCAATAATAATGATAATAAAATGCTGAAATGTAAATACAGAAATGTAAATCCATACAAAGCCCACGACGGGAAAACAAGCGCTAGGATTGACTCGCGTAGGGAACCGTTGGAATCCCCAGCAGAGTCGCCAGTTGTCGCTACTGCGAAAATCGGCGCCGGCTGAACAGAAGAGTCGCCACCGTGTGTTATTTATCCCAAAGGAAGGAAAGGAAACGCTCGAAGTAAACCTAACGCAAAGACGGGAAAAGGTATGGTCATCGCAACCAAAACATGGATTCGGGAGTCGGTTACGCAAGGGGAAGGTATTAGCACCCCTCACGTCCATCGTACTCGATGAGATCCACGCTTGCTTGGTTTGTACGGATTACACTTCTACCTAAACTAAAGGATGAAGGTTGAAAAGAAAAGAAAACATGACTCGGTAAAGCATCGCACTTTATGCCTACGTATTCCCGTCTAGAACGAGAAATCAGAGTCAACGTAGTTCGCCTAACTACGGGGGAGGATGGGGAAGGTTGCTCGCTAGGATATCGCATCCTATGCCTACGTACTTCCACACAGCATGGAAGATCAGAGCAAACATAGTTCGGGCTACGCACGACACAAGCTGTTCAAATGTCTTTTATGAAAAATATCACCTTAAACAAGGGTTTTCTTATTATCAGTCCCTGAAGGACAAAAAGGTTTGTGTTTGTTCAAATCTTTTGACGGAAGAAGTGAATTGATTGTTGTTATAACCTTTATTAATGTTTTTCTGTTGTTTGAAGAAAGAAGAGATGACACTCTAAAATCCTAGGGTTAAAAAAGGGAATAAAATCTACCCTAATGTTATCATACATGGGTTAGCTCCTAATGTCTGTCATGTTACTCTCTTGCACGGAGAGAAACAGAGCTCCTAAGGGAATAAACGGAAAACAAAAACAGATACAGTAAACAGTAAAATACTAGGAATACAGCAAACAAACTAGGCAAGGGGACCAAACTCCACCTCGACCTGAACACAATAGGTAAAAGTGAAGCACATTTAACTTTAAACCTAGGGGAATTAATACACACAATACAGAAAAAGCCCCAAGCTCTGACAGCTAACTCCAAAGTTGATGCACAACACATCCTCTAAATGAACCTCCAAGCTCTATCTTCATCATTGGACCCCCAAGCTCTGGCTAGCTTCCTGCTTTGACAGTCTTCATCTTCAATGATCTTCATCTTCAAGGGCAAGCACTCCAGGATAACAGAAAAGGGTCAAGAGAGATAATAGGGCATGCTAATCAGCTTATGAACAACCAAAGGAAGCTCACAAGGGATTAGCATAGTGGGACAGGTTCCCTCAAAGTTCTACCTCTAAGACCAATCACTTATCCCTCCAAAGGAGGGAGGTGAGTTCTTGGAGGGACTGTTAATCACTAGGAAAGAATGGAAGCACAGGAAGCATTCCATGTTTCATGAATCAAATCTCTAATCTAGAGCTCTACCTAGCTCCTAAACCCTATGGTCTTCAACAGCTGAACTCATCAACCTCTGGATCTTTGGTCTTTAATCTTCTCCTTCATCATGCTCCTTCAACGAGGTCTTCAAGCAAGCAAAGCCCCCAAAACAAATCTCCCAAATGAAACCCCAAAAGCAGACAATCATCATAAAGCATTCAATACAACCAATCAAATCAGAAAATACCCTAAAAATACTAAACAAAGGGGGAAAATTCTAACATTTATTTACAATGGTCTATATACCTACCCATAATATCCCTATATGCCCATACCCCAAAAATCAAAGCAAAACTCTCAAAAAGAAATGATCTACCACACCTAAATCACCTAAAAAACCCTAATTTGATACCCTAATCACACCTAATCAAAGTACTCAAAATTAATCCTAAAAATTAAGAATAAAATCCTACATACAAGTTAAAGTCCTAATTTAATCACCCTAAAAAGAATGGACCCTAAATCTAAGGGGATCTAATTGAACTAAAATCAACAAAATCAAGTATTAACCTAAACTCATTAAAAAGCTATTTAAAAGAAAAATATTCTAAAAATACCAAAATGAAATAAAATTGGAATTTTATTACTTGTTAATTTTCTTGACAGAAGTATAAACCTATAGCAAAAACAACCACTAAAAAATATGCATTTTTCAATTATTTATGAATTTTCTAAGAATGTAAAGAAACAAAAGAAATTAAAAATAAAAGAGATGGAGAGGGGTGTCAGAAGTAAGGGATCTAGTGCAAATATGGGACATGGGCTTAATCCAAGGGTGCAGATAACAAGGGCGCGTAGGCCCCTGATCCAACAGGAAATTAAATGGAAATCAAATAAAAAAAAAAAAAACACGGTGCATATAGTAACAGATTTTAGTACAAATTCAATTGGGTTGCGCGAGGGTGGTGGGGATAGTACTGAATCCAGGCCCATGGTTCCCCTTTAATGAAACGCAGCGTTCGCTGCTATTCATATCTCCCTCTAGATTTTTGTTTGAATGGAGACCGTTAGATGGAAATATTGGTCAAGGTCCTGGGCGTGATCCAAGGGTTGGGAGGTTGTCTTCAACCTCCAACCTAGGGTTTCATGGAGAATTCAGATTCCATGCACGAATCTTCCACTCACTCATTCTCCCTCAATTCTCAATGAATTCAAAAACTGCAAAGACCAAAATTGTACTACGAACTCCCAGGAACACGATCCTACTAATGGTTTGGATTAAAACTCCCTAGAGCTCACAAACAGAAGGCACGAAGACCTTGGTCCAACCATTTTGCACTGCCATGGAACCTTGTAATTCTTGATCCTAATGATACTATCATGTTCTCTATGTTACACTGGTTTCAGCAAGCTATCATATGTGCACTAACACTCACTAACTACTCTAATCTTGATCTTTAAAGATTCTATGGCCTGTCATTAAACCTCATGGAATGCTCTCAGATTCACATAATTCAATCATCTAACCTAACCTAACAATTCTAACCCTAAAATTCTAACCAATAACACCTAAATAGAGAGATAGGAGTGAAAACACCAACCTGCTTGTTGGCTATGGCAGGTATGTGAACAGCTCGATTCAAGGCTTGATTCCTCTTCACTATGATCCTCTGATGAAGGTCTTTCTTCTGTTTGCAACAATTCAGAGGATGAGTGCTTGTGGAAGTGAATTTGAATCTGGTATGCCCTTTGCAAATTCCCACTCCAACTCTTCAATCTTCCATTGATAAGCCTCTGAATCAGCTTCTATGCACTCAACAAGATCAATGGATCATGAATGAAGAAGAAGAATGAATTGAATTGATGCTGAATATGGAGTTTCACTCTTTCTTACAATTGAAGCAATACTGGAATCCTCTCTCTCCTCTCTCTCTTTTCACCAACCTTTTCCTCTAATGCAGTCATCTCAATATATAGGATAGCATGGAAGAATCTAGAGACTTCTAGCTCAATCTAGGATGATTCTAGAAACTTCAAGAATTTCTCATGATATGGTATTTTGAAGTAATCTCACATCTCATGACATCTCACCTCAAACCAACTTACAGCCCTTTGAAAATCTCATTACATGACAATATGGAGGAGTATGAGTGAAAAACAAGGGATTCCTTTGCCTTATGTTGAGTTTCCCATAGTTGCCTTATTATGCAAGTAAGTGGTTTTCAAAGTAACCCCATTTTTAAAGCTTCAACTCAAAATTGTGGCTGAACCAAAGTCTTTAGAATGTTGTTTAGACTCAATTTGACATATTACATGACCCATTTTGGATTTATAGATTGCCCAAACCAATTTTCAACTTGAACTTTTTCAACTTATGTCCATTTTTTAGGTCATTTTCACCAACTTTTATCAATCTGAGTTCTATGCATTTCCAAACTTCCATGACCTCTTTTCTAGACTTAAAATTCCATTTTGAGCAACTTTGATGTTGTGAAGTTTTTCATTTGAAGCTTCCTTGTATGAGTTTTAGGCATATGCCAAGAATGACCTATAATTCTCAAATGACCAAAATACCCTTTGCTTGCCAAGGTCATAAGTAGAGTTCCACAAATCAGATGAAGGCATACCATACCTTTATAGAAATCTAAGACAATGAGGAACAACTCTTATGTTGACCAGAAATTCATTTGACATATCCTTGAGGGGTAAAAGTTGCTTGGAAGACAAGTAACTTTCACAGACAAAATTTCAGATACCTCAAATGACCTGTAACTTGCAAGGACCATAACTTGAGTTCTATAAATCTCATTGATGTCTTCCACCACTCAAATTAAAGGTCTTGAGATCCTATACAAGTTTCATGTTTGCCAAGGATCCATTTGAAGCTTTAATTTTGACTTATCTTGCTTGGAAGTTTGACCTAAATTAGGGGATTTTACACAGAAACCCTAATTTAGAAACTCCTCTTCTTCTTGATTTCTCTTGATTTCTTCTTGGAACAACACCACATCCTTATCTACATGTCAAATGATGAACCCCGCATCTCTCAGATAGACCTTGATGCCTTTCAATCAATCATTTGACCTAAGGTTGACCCAGGGTTGACCTAGATAAAACCCTAGTTGACTGTCTTCAACTGAGGCTCTTGCAATTATTCCAATGACTTGGCTACTCCTCAAAAATGATCATCTAGGCTCTTCATAACATCCATACACACCTCATGCTCTTGGCTCATAGCTCATACTTCCTCTGATGATCCCCAAATAACCTCAAGATAGGGGAGAACCCAATGAGTGATCTGTCAACACTTCAAATCTCAAATTCTTCCCTGATGACCTGAGTAGTCTTGAATATGAATGAAACCCCTTGAATATGCCCCTTGAGACAAGAATAGCACTTGATCCCCTGTTAAGATATCTTGCCTATGCTATGCAATGCAGATGAATACACTATGTACATGATGACAATGCAAATGACTATGCAATTGAAACATAAACCTAGGTTAGAAAAGGTTGGGCAAATTTTGGGGTGCAACACTAGGTATTCAACCGTCTCGTACCTTGAATGTTTGAAGGCCGTTCGCTCTTCACACAGTCGGGTCCAAGCCGTTTGAATAGGGGCAGCTGTTGCACCCTAAAATTTGCTCAACCTATCTCACCTGGTTTATGTTTCAATTGCAGTGTCATTTGCATACTAAGTCATGTACATAGTCTAATCATTTGCATAACATAGCATAACAAGACATCTAACAAGGGACCAAGTGCCATTCTTATCAAAAAGAGGCCCATCAAGGGGTTTTATTCAAGTTCAAGACCATTCAAGTCATCAGGAAATGAGTTAAAGCTTTGAGAAGTTTGAAGGTCAACCAATGGATTTCTCTCTCAATCTTAGGGATATGTTAAAGATCATTAATGAGTGTGTGAGCCATGGATGAGGGTATGGAATATGTATAAAGATCATGGAAGACCTAGTGGGGTCACTTTGAAGATGAGACAAGTCATTGGTGTGATTACAAGAGCCAGAGTTGAAGTGCAGTCAACTAGGGTTTCATCTGGGTCAACCCTAGGTCAACCCTAGGTCAACTGAGTGATTGAAGAGCATCAAGGCTTAATTGAAGAATGTGGGATTCATGAATTGATATGTGTATACAAGTGTGGTGTTTTGCCAATGAGAAATCAAAAGCAATCAAGAAGAAGAGGAGTTACTAAATTAGGGTTTCAGTGTAAAAAACCCTAATTCAGGTCTAACTTCCAAGCCAAATAAGTAAAAATTAAAGCTTCAAATGAATTCTTGGTCAACATGAAACTTGTATAGCTTCTAAATAGCTTTAATTTGAGTACTAGAAGTCTTCAAGAAGATTTGTAGAACTCAAGTTATGGTTCTTGCAAGTTATGGGTCATCAGAGGACACTGAAATTTATCTGTGAAAGTCACTTGACTTCCAAGCAACTTTTGCCCATCAAGGGGTTTTCAAATGGATTCATGGCCAACATAAGATTTGTAGATATTGATCTTAGCTTTAATTTGAGTACTAGAAGTCCTCAAGGGGGTTTATGGAACTCAAGTTATGGTCTTGGCAACCCAGGGGTATTTTGGGAAAGTTGAATTACAGGTCATTTTTCAACATAGGTCCAAATCTCCATCTTCCACTCCTCAAATGAAAAAATGTTCAACATGAGATGTGTTTAAAATGATGTTTTTAGGCTAGATAAGAGGTCATGAGAGTTTGAAATGGATTGCTTCACAAAATCATAAAAATGGCCTAAAATGAAGGTATATTTTAAATGAACCAAAGTTGGAAATTAGGGTTTTTGACCTACACAACCAAACCAAGGCATATGACATACCAATTTGATTGTAAAAGGAATTTTAAGAACATTGACATTGCCACAATTTTGAATTGAGGATTATTTTTAGGACTTGCTTTGTAAATGGCTTACTTGAATCATAAGGCACCATGGCAAAACCACTTGGCAAGGCAAATGCAAGGCTTCTTGCCATCCATACACTTCCATTATCTCATTAGAAGACATTTTAAACTCAAAACAAGTACAATTGCAAGCAATATCATGAGTTGGTATAAGTACATAGCATGATATGAGATCTCATGACATGAGATAGTGAATTTCTCATTGGATCAATCTAGATCTTTCTAGAGTCCTCCAACACACTCTATATAGGATTCAGAAGAGGTTCAGAGCAAGAGTTAGAGAGAATTGGGAGAGATTTGTGAGATTGCAAATTGAAATTTCCATGTGCAATTCTGAATCGGTTACAAGCATTTCATCCATTTCAATCCAAGATTTTGATTGTTACAGCTTCCATTGATACTAGTGAGTGTTTCTAGATCAATTTCCAAGCAAATTGGTGGCTGAATCGTGTTCTTGCAATTGAATTTCATCACCTGCAACTCAGAATCGGTTTCCACAATCCAAGCCTCTTCCACCATTTCTTTTGCATACAGAAGCAAGATTGTGGCTCATTGAAGGTGTATTGAAGTTCTCAAAGCTTGATTTGAAGGTTTCATACCTCTGTTCATCTCAAATTGGCAGGTAGGTAAACTTCAATCCACAGCTTGATGTAGGTAGTTTCAATTGGTTTTGATTAGCTAGATTTATTGTAAATGATCATGTGGAGCTTTCTGGTAGCTTTAGGATCAATTTAGAGACCATTGGTTAAGTGATGCAAAATCTGTTGATGCGTGTATCTTGTTGTTCTTGATGATATAACCTTAGATTAATGGTTAGAAATGATTAGTGTGAAGTGAGGAAGAGATTGAGCCACTCAATTTCAAGATTGGTGACTTTTGATCATGGACCAATTTCTGAAGTTTGAATCATGTTTGGAGCTAGGATTAGTTTCAAGGCTTGTGATTACCATGGTTAGATTCCTTGTGAAATTTGGAGCATGTTAGGGTTTTGAATTTTTGCATTTGATGGAGATTTGAGGGAGCACGATTGGGAAGAAGATGAAGTCCATAAGCTGTTCATCCATGGTTTTTCCCTCCTTTCAGAGTTCAAAGGTAGAAGACGATTTGAGCACCCTTGGATCAGAGCAAGACTTTGACTGGAAACAAGATCCAACGACCACGTTTTGTTTTCATTTTATGAAGGAAGGGTCTGAGATCAAAACGAGGCGTTTCATTTAAGTTGTAACATTGGGCTTAAGTGATAACTTCTATCCATACCCCTGGTCCAAGGCCCATTGAGAAATGCACTATATTTGCTTGCTATTCTCACCATGTTTTTTCCATTTTTCTTTAGATTTTCCATTTAATTTCTGAATAATATTTGGGCTTAAGCGCGCTTACTAGCCACACCCCCTTTTGGGCCCAGATGACTGTTTACATTGCTTTTCAATTGCTATTCAACACACATATTTTCCATTTTTCTCATATTTTCTTTATTTTCACATATTTCTTTTAATTCTTTAAAAATTCATAATAAATTCAAAAATAGGTCTTTTTGCATGGGAGTTTTTTCTCCATTCTCATAATTGTCTCAAGAAAATTATAGAAAAATAAAATTAGCATTTTAGTCATTTTTCTATTTTTGGTGATTTTTTTACATTTAGTTGCTTTTATGGCATTTTATTTTGTATATCTATCTTGCTAAATTTTGTTTAGCCATTGTATTTTACATTTTGATGTGATTCTTTTTGCTATGATTAGAGTATAGTATTAGGTTCCCTTGGAATTATTTCACATTTTTGTGATTTAATTTTAATTAGTTTTGAATGAGGAACATTAGGTTGATTAGAATTAGGGTTAAACTTGACATAGGTGCATTCAACACATAGTTTTTGGGGTTTTTAATTTGATTTAGGCCTTGGGGTTTATGTGGGGTATAGGGTATATAGCTAGGGTCCCTTAGAAATTAATCTAGGTTTTTTTTTATGAATATTTCCATTTTATTTGATTTTTGCAAGTTGGTTGATATTGGTGTGTTTCCCTCTTGGGAAGTTGTTTGTTTGTTGAGTTTTGAGCATTTCCATTGGGGGATTAAGCTTGTGCTTGGCTTGAGGAGTATTTGAAGACTTTGAGGATGATTGAAGACAAATTTTGATGCTTGGATCTTAGGTTGCTTGTGCTTGAAGATTGCTTGATGAAGACTTAGGAGATAGGAGATATAGGGAGAGCTCTAGAGTAGATTGATTTCTTCTATCAAACATAGAGAGCTTTTTGTGCCTCTATTCCATCCTATGACACAAGGTCCCCTAAAAGAGTTCCATCTCTACTTAGGAGGGATGTAGAGCATGCTTTGATTGGGTAGAATCTTGAGGATAACTTTCACTAGCTGTGTTAAGATCTTAGTGATTTCCCTGGGTTATCATTAAGCTTCTTAACACTTCAACTTCCTCTATTACTTGATTCTCTCCTGTGAGTTTGTTTGCATTGAAGATGAAAGCCTGTTTAAGATAAGAAGTTCATTGAAGACTAGAGAAGATGAAGCTTGTGCCTGTCAAAGCTGCTCAACTGTTGAACTAGGGTTTCACTGTTGACTGAAGCTGTCTGCTTATTAGAGTTCAGTGCTTGCTAAAGCTGAGGATTATTGGAGACAAGAGCTTACCTGAAGCTTGAATATCATTGAAGAGGAAGGATAGGATCCTGCCTGAAGTTGTTACTGTCAACCTTTTGCTGTTTATCAACTGTAGCTGCCAGAGCTGGTGCTGTTTGGACTTGCTTGCTGTAGGAGCTAGTGTGGATGACTGAGTTGGTGTTGGGTGTGGTTTTCTTTGCTGTATTGTTTGTTGATTTTCCCTTAGGCTTGAGGTGAAGCTGTTTCACTTTGCCTATTGTTTGTTGTTGCATCTCATGCATTTTACTGTTTACTGTATATCTGCTGTTTCTTTTCCGTTTACCCCCTAGGATCTCTGATTTCCTCTGTGCATGAGGAAATTATGACAGACATTAGGTGTTAATCCATGCATGACAACATTAGGGTAGTTTTAATTCCCATTTTTAACCCTAGGGTTTTTTAGACTTCTTTCTCTTCTATCTCAGAACAATTCAAAACACAGTAATAAGGATAATCGATGTCGTACGCTACGAGCCTTAAGCTATTTGAGAAAGGTTGCTGGAGGGTCACTCTTCAGTAATCTGATTGCTTAATGTGTTACCCTTAGGGTAACATACGACGTAGTCACCCTCAAATCATAGTCTCTAGTGCGTCAGAGATTGCAAACATCATGAAAAATAGTTCTTGCATAAAAGACTGAAAACAAACATCAAAGTGTCATTTTTTGTCCGCTTGGACTCTTAATCAGGAAAAACCCTTTCATAAGGAGATAAAAAACACTCAGACAAGCTTGTGTCTTCTGTAGCCTGAACTACGTTTGTTCTGATCTTTCATGCTGTATGAAAGTACGTAGGCATAGGATGCGATATCCTAGCGAGCAACCTTCCCCTCCTTTCCAGTAGGTAGGCGAACTACGTTGACTCTGATTTCTCATTCCAGACGGGAATACGTAGGCATAAAGTGCGATACTTTGCCGAGTCATTTTCTTTTCTTTTTAACCCAGACCTGTAGAGTAGATAGAATAAAATTCGTACTAGAAAACAAGCGTGGATCCCGTCGAGTACAGCGGACATGAGGGGTGTTAATACCTTCCCCTTGCGTAACCGACTCCCGAATCCAGGATTTGGTTGCGATGACCATTCCTTTCCCGTCTTTGTGTGAGGTTTACTCTGAGCATTTCCTTTCCCTCCTTTGGGATAAATAACGCACGGTGGCAACTCTTCTGTTCAGCCGGCGCCGATTTTCGCAGTAGCGACACCAGGTACGTCAAATGGTTGGCTAATATAGTGCCTGTTATAAAAAATAATGGTTCTTTAAGAGTTTTCATAGATTTTAGAGATTTTAATTCTGCAACTCCAAAAGACGAGTATTCAATGCCAGTAGCAGAAATGTTAGTAGATTCTGCAGTAGGACATGAATATCTTAGCATGTTAGATGGATATTCTGATTACAACCAAATATTCATTGCTGAGGAAGATGTTCCTAAAACTGCTTATAGATGTCCAGGGGCTTTAGGCACCTATGAATGGGTAATGATGCCTTTTGGTCTTAAAAATGCTGGTGCCACTTATCAAAGGGCGATGAATTCAATCTTCCATTATTTTATAGATACTTTCATGCAAATTTACATTGATGATATTATTATAAAATCTATTTTTGGGAAGAGTCATATTTACCATCTTCGACAGTCCTTTTTAAGGATGAGAAAATATGGTCTTAAAATGAATCCTCCTAATTGTGCTTTCTGTGTGTATGCAGGGGATTTTATAGGCTTTGTGGTCCACAAAAAGGGGATCGAAATAAATCAAAATAAAACCAAAGCCATAATGGAGGCGAAAGCGCCATCAATAAAAAAGGAGTTGCAGTCATTGCTGGGCAAGATCAACTTCCTAAGAAGGTTTATATCCAACCTGAGTGGCAAAAAAAAAAGCTTTTTCACCATTGCTTCGTTTCAACAAAGATGGTTTTGAGTGGGGGCAATTACAACAGGAAGCCTTTGACAAGATCAAGGAGTACCTAAGTCACCCTCCAATTTTGTCATCACCTTGTAGAAATAAAAGTATGAGATTGTATATATAGTTGCATCAAATAAAACTTTAGGGAGCATGTTGGCTCAAAAGGATGAAAATGGAGTCGAAAGAGCCATTTATTATCTTAGTAGAGTTTTAAATGATGCAGAAACTAGGTATAGCATGATTGAAAAGTTATGTTTATGCTTGTATTTCTCTTGTACTAAATTAAAGCAATATATAAAGTTTGTTGATGTGTATGTTTTGTCTCATTTTGATGTTGTAAAACATATGTTATCTAAACCTATTTTGCATAGTCGAATTGGAAAATAGGCATTAGCATTAACAAAATATTCTTTAACATATCAGCCTTTAAAGGCCATGAAAGGACAAATAGTGGCAGACTTTATAGTTGACCATTATATAAATGAAAATGATTTAAATTATGTTGAACTGAAATCCTGGAAGTTATACTTTGATGGATCAAGCCATAAAAATGGAACAGGAGTGGGTATATTCATTATTTCTCCTGAAAAAATTCCAACAAAATTTAAATACAGGGTCGAAGGGCCTTGCTCTAACAATGAGGCTGAATATGAAGCGTTGATTGCTGGCCTTGAAAGTTTGTTAGAATTGGGGGAAACTAGAGTCGAAATAATGGGAGACTCAGAGTTGGTTGTAAAGCAAATCACAAAGGAATATAAATGTGTTAAAGAAAATCTCATTATGTACTTTGTGATAGCAAATAGGCTATTAAATAAATTTGAAGTAATGGCCATCCAACATATACCCAGAATAGAAAATCAAGTTGCTAATGACTTAGCTCAGATTTCCTTTGGATACAAAGTGTCGAAGGAAAACCTTCAGGAAGTAATTGAAGCAAGAGGGAAAGTAGTGGTTGTTGGATTGTGCCCATTAGATTTAGAAACAACTAAGCTTGGGTACATGGATGGTGAAAATTTTGAAATTTTTGTTGTAGATGGTCTAACAGATAAAGATTGGAGAAAGCCTATAGTCGAATACTTGCAAAATCCAACGGCTTCGACAGAACAAAAAGTTAGGTATCAAGCCTTAAGTTATATACTTATGGGTAATGAATTGTTTAAGAAGACCCCTGAGGGAGTCTTATTGAAATGCCTTAGTGAAACAGAGACATATTTGGCTCTTTCAACAGTCCATGGCGGGGCATGTAGAGCACACCAAGTTGGCCATAAAATGAAATGGTTGTTGTTTCGACAGGGCATCTATTGGCCTACTATGCTGAAAGATTGCATAGAGTTCGCCAAGGGTTGCCAAAAGTGTCAGATTCATGCTGGCATACAACATATCCCTGCAAGTGAATTACACTCCATAGTGAAACCATGGCCTTTTAAGGGATGGGCTTTGGATATAGTGGGAGAGATTCGACCAACATCTTCAAAGAACCAAAGATATATTTTGGTGGGTATTGACTATTTCATCAAATGGATTGAAGCAATACCATTGGCAAATGTAGGACAAGAAGATGTTTTGAATTCATCCAAAATTACATTATTTACAGATTTGGCATTGTCGCTTTCGCGAAAATAAGGTGCCGGCAGAACAGAAGAGTCGCCACCTTTCATTATTTATCCCTCGGAGCGGGAAAGGAAACGATCGGAAAAACCTGACGAAAAAGGGTAAGACAAGGTCATCGCAACCATTGTCTGGGTTCGGGAGTCGGTTACACAAGGGGAAGGTATTAGCACCCCTCACGTCCGTCGTACTCGACGGGATCCATGCTTGTTGTGTTTACTAGACGAGTTGGTTTATCTATCTACCTATCAAGGCTGGTCTAAAAAGAAAAGAAAAATGACTCGGCAAAGCGTCGCACTTTATGCCTACGTATTCTCATAAGAGAATGAGAAATCAGAGTCAACGTAGTTCGACCTACTACGGGTTATGGGGAAGATGGCTCGCCAATACATCAGTATTGTGCCTACGTACTCTCAACAGGCATGAGAGATCAGAGCTTACGTAGTTCGGGATACTACGCATTACGGGGATTCAGATTCACCTGTTTTACCGAGTAGGGTTAAACAATAGTTCCGGCAGTTAGGGACAAAGCCTGTTTGCGGTAGAACTAAAGTTTAACGACACTCTTTTCTTCAGAAAAGCTTCCTTTGAATTATGGGCCCACGGGGCAAAAAGGTTTGAAGTTTGTTTTCTGTCTTTTACGAAAGAAGTATTTTTTATGGTGTTTGCAATTTCAATCGCACTAAAGACTATGACCTGAGAATGAATGCGTCGCATGTCACCCAAAGGGTGCCATACTAAACATCCAGACTGTTGAAAAGAAACTCTCCAACAATCCTTTCTCAGATAGCTTAAGGCTCGTACCGTACGAAAGAAATCATTCATGCTTACTGTATCTTAAGCTGTTTTGAGATGAGAAGAGAACAGGCTCAACTACGGGGAGACTATCAAGTCCTACTGTTGTCATGCCAAGGATTCATCCTATGGTTGAGGTTTGAAACAGGGAACTCCTAGAAGTTATCATGCATAGGTTTCAACCTAAAGTTCTATCATCACTTCCTTATCAAAGGAAATGAGAGTCCTAAGGGATTATGTCAATGATACAGAAACAGATAAAGCATCAACTTAAACAGTAAACAGTAATATAGTAAAATGCATGCAATGCAAGTGAGGGAGGAAATGTGTGTGGGGAAGCTGCCTCCACAAGCTCATCTCAACCTCAAGCCAGAATGAATAATAGTAATCATACAGGAGAGATAAAACATGCTATCAAGCAAGATACAGTAAACTGCAATCATACAGAAAGAATATGAAATGCTATCAAGCAAAACAAACCACATGGGCAAGGGAGTTGGGCTCTACCGAACACCCGCAAGCAAAGCCATACAGTAACAATACAAGTAGAGGGAGCAACTCAACCTCTAGTGCAATCATGCTCCTAGATTAAAGCTAGTCTAGATATGGACTTATTCTAATGCATCAAGCAAGTTAAACAAGGCACATCAATATAGAAAAGAAACAAAGAAGAAAGCAGATCAACTCCTCTCTCTTCCAACTCCAAGCTTCAGCTCTTCTGACAGCAACTCAGTCTTCAGACTTCCATCACTCTTGACAAATATCAATTTGCTTCTCTAGGTTTCAACCCTTCAACATAAGTTTCAACTTATCTTCTTCTTCAAGCTTCAGCTCTCTAATCAGCTCCACCTTCAGGCTTCATTCTTAACCACAAGTATCAACTTGATTCCTTTGTTCTTCAAGCTTTAGCTCTTCAGAGTAAACCTCAATTGAATCCTCTTCATCTACAAACTCTCAAGCTCTCTTTGCTTTACCAGTCTCAACTTGGTCTTCTCTTCCTGCAAGCTTCAGCTTCTCAGAGTAGTCTTTAATCATTTAGAAGTGTCAACTTCCTCCTTCAGCCTTTACTGGATCTTCAAGTATCAACTTGCTTTTCTCCTACCAGCTTCAGCTGTAATGACAATGCTCAGGGAATCATCCTCTTCCATACTCTTCAATGAAGTCTTCATCTTCACACTCAAGCCCAACATCTCTCAAGATACTCAAACCAGAAGAAATCACTTAACTGGATAAGCTAGGATATTAAACTGCTTATTGACCACCAAAGGTGACCTATAAGGGTTTAACATCAAAAGAATGGTTCCCTCAAAGGTTCTACTTCCTAGGTACCATCACTTATCCCTCCAAAGGAGGGAGGTGAATACCCTGGAAGGACCTTGAATCATGGGGAGGAATGGAGGTGAAAGATACCATCCATGTTTAAGAAAGAAGTTAACTAAGTTTAAGCTCTTCCTAATCCCTAACCCTAAAACAACAACAAAACCAACAAGTCTTCAAGCTCTTAAGATCTTTCTTCAATCCTCAAGTCTTCTACTATGCTCTTCCATGCTCCTTAAAGCAATACCAAGCCCACCAAGCCAAGCAAAAACCCACAAAGCAAGGCAAAACAACATACAAGCCCACAAGGGCAACACAAACAACAATCAATTGCCAAAATCAATTAAAAATAGTATACTATTATATTAAAATCTAATATAATTTCCAGGGTATCCTATATACCTACCCTTAATACCCTATATGTCCCAATATCTAACTTGACCTAGAAACCCAAAATTCTAGTATTATTGTGGACCTATGTTAAGGATTGACCTAAATCTGCACAACCTAAAGTCATCTAATCAAAACTAATCAAAACTTAATCACAAAATTATGGAATAAATCCATAGGGTAGCTAAGGTCCTAATCTAACTATTATAAAAAGAATGGCCTAAAAATATGAAGGGAACTAGCTAAACAAAATTCTACAAAACTATGCATCAACATAAAATGAATTAAAAAGCTATTAAAAGAGAAAATACACAAAAAATATTAAAAATGCATGAAATGCAAACATTTTGATTTTATAATTTTCTAGACATTAACATGAAATGGGAGAAAAAAATCCCCATGCAAAAATCATCATTTTTCTATTTAATATGATTTTTCAAAGATTAAAATAAAATGGAGAAAAAGAAATTAAAATGGGAAAACATTGGTGCAGATAGCAATAATATGCAGTACAATTTCCAGATGGGCTCAAAATGGGGGTGCAATTAGTATAAGCACTAGGCCCAATTATTATCAGAAAATCAATTCAAAAATTATAAAGAAAAAGACAAAGGCACGGTGCACTTAGTAAAGAAATTCAGTTCAAAACATCAATGGGCCATGGATGGGGGTGTGGATAGCAAGTATCAACTTAAGCCCAATACCACAGTTTAATGAAACGCAACGCTTTGGGGTATAGAACTCAGATCCTTCACAAAATGAAAGCAATTCCTGGCCCTTAGATCTCCACTCAGTCAAAGGTATCCTCCTGATCTAATGGCTACTACATCGTCTTCTTCATTTTGAATGCCTTGGAGGGAACAGCCATGGCTGAAACAGAGTTCTTCACACTCATCTTCCCCACTCGTATCTCATCAATTCTCCATGAAAAACTAAAATTCAAAACCCTAGATCATCCAGAATTTCACCCTGAATCTAACCATGGTATCAAAATCCATTGAAACTTCCTCAAACCTAAAACACGAATCAAACCTTCAAATATGCTCAGGAATCAAAGTTCACCATTCTTGAAATTGAAGTGATCAATCTCTTCCTCATGCTACACTGGTCAATTTCCACTTATCATACCAAGATTATCTCTCAAGATTGAGCGAGTTATGGTGGTAAACAGAAATGGTGTCACTATCTTGAACTTCATCAAATGATCTCAAACTTCCCAGAATCCATCTCCTACTTGTCTCTAACCATTCTAACCTAACAATTCTACCTAATTATGCTTAAATTATGGTGTAGAAAGAAAGTTGCAAACCTGTTAAATCTTGAATACCAAATAGGTCAAAGCTCCACTTCAACCTCTCAAACTCTTCAGAAACCTTCCTTGATTGATGATAAAGCTTCTGTTTGCAAAAGATTTGATCAAGAAAGCCTGAATCTCCAAACCCGATCTTGACTTGAAGCTCCCAAAATTCAATTGCTAACTCTTCAATTCTTCATGATCTTGCCCTAAATTTGGTATGCACACATTCAGTATGATCAATGGAAGGTGTTGGGATTGAAAGAAGCAATGGAAATGAAGCAGAAAGTAGAAATTGATTTCAACTTGCAATGGAAGCAATTGAAATGGCTATCTCACTCTCCTCTCTAATCTCTCACCAACCTTGCATCTGAGCAAGTTCTAGTCCATATATAGGATGATTTTAAACCCTCTAGAACTTTCTGGAATCATCCAATGAGAATTTGGGATTCTCATGCCATGAGTTTTTGATTTCATCTCATCTCACATGCCATCTCATGCTATACCTCTTGCAACAACTTGTTCTGACCTGAAAATCTCCTTAGATGAGATGTATGATGTGTTAAGATACTTAGCTAGCTTGTACATTGCCTTTCCTTGTGTTTTGCCTTTGTACCTTAATATGCAAGCAACCATTTTCCAAAGCAACTCCATGATCTAAACCAAACCAAAAATGTGGCTAAACCATTGTTTCTAAAATGTTCTTTGGAGTCAAAATGACCTATTACATGCCATGTTTTGGATGTGTAACTTGGAAATTTCAATTTCCAACTTTGACTTATTTAACTTATGCCTCCATTTTAGGTCATTTTTATCACTTTGAGCTAAAAGCCTTTTCAACATCTCATGACCTCCTTAAACATCATTTTAAGCAAGTTTGATGTTGAATATTTTTCCATTTGAAGCTTGGAAATAGGAGTTATGGCCTTATGCTTGAAATGACCTATAATCTCCAAATGACCAAAATGCCCTTGACTTGTCAAAGCCATAACTTGAGTTCTACAAATCCTATCAAGGACTTCTAGTACTCTCTAGAAAGCTAAGAAGATAAGGAACAACATTCATGTTGACCAAAAGTTCATAGTGTTGCACCCCAAAATTTGCCCAACCTTTTCTAACCTAGGCTTATGTTTCAATTGCATAATCATTTGTATTGTTATCATGTACATAGTGTATTCATCTGCATTGTATAGCATAGACAAGCTATCTTAATCAGGAGATCAAGTGCTATTCTTATCTCAAGAGGTATATCCAAGGGTTTCATCCATATTCAAGACTACTCAGGTCATCAGAGAAGAATTTGAGCTTTGAAGAGTTGCCAGATTGATCAGTGAATTCTCTCCTATCTTGAGGTTGTTTGGGGATCATCAGAGGAAGTATGAGCTATGAGCCAAGAGTATGAGGTGTGTATGGATGTTATGAAAAGCCTAGATGATCATTTTGAAGAAGAATCAAGTCATTGGAATGATTGCAAGAGCCTCAGTTGAAGTCAGTCAACTAGGGTTTGTCTAGGGTCAACACCAGGTCAACACTAGGTCAAAGAAGTGTTTTGAAGGGGCATCAAGGAGCATTTGAAGAATGTGGGATTAATTATTGGCTATATGGATATGGATATGATGTTGTGCTAAAGAAAAATCAAGAGGAGTCAAGGAGAACTGGAGTTACCAAATTAGGGTTTCAGTGTAAAATCCCCTGATTTAGGTCAAACTTCAAAGCAGTGTAACTCAAGATGCAAGCTTCATATGAATCCTTGGTCCACATGAAACTTGTATAGTATCTTTATAGCTTTAATTTGAGTGGTGGAAGTCATCAAGATGATTTATAGAACTCAAGTTATGGCTCTTGCAAGTTACAGGTCATCTGAGGCACTGAAATTTGTCTGTGAAAGTTGTCTGTCTTCCAAGCAACTTTTGATCTTCAAGGATATTTCAAATGGATTTCTGGCCAACATGAGAGTTGTTCCTTATTGTCTTAGATTTCTATAAACGTATGGTATGACTTCATATGATTTGTGGAACTCTACTTATGGTCTTGGCAATCAAAGGGTATTTTGGTCATCTGGTGATTACAGGTCATTCTTAGCCTATGCCTAAAACTCATAGAAGGAAGCTTCAAATGAAAAACTTCACAACATCAAAGGTTCTCAAAATGTCATTTTAAGTCTATAAAAGAAGTCATGGAAGTTTGGAAATGCATAGAACAAGACTTGACCAAAGTTGGTAAAAAATGACCTAAAAAAGGCATATAAGTTGAAAAAGTTGAAATGAAAAATTGGTTTGGGAGATCTACAAATCCAAAATGGGTCATCCAATATACCAAATTGATTCCAAACATCATTTTAGAGACATTGGTTCAGCCACTTTTTTGAGTTAGGGGTTAAATTTTGGACTTGCTTTGTATTTTTGTTGCTTGCATAATAAGGTAAGTATGGAAAACTTGGCATAAGGTGAATTTCAAGGCAAGGAACTTGTTTTCTACACTCATACCATTTCAATAACTCATGAGAGGAGATTTTGGCACAAATATGAAAGGTATGCAAGCATGATATGAGATGTTTTCAAAGTATCATCACATGAGAACTTCCATAACTTTCCACCACATTCTACACTTCCCTAGATCAATCTAGAAGTTTCTAGATCTGTCCATCATCATCTATATAATGAACTGAACTCATTGGTGCAAAGGGTTGGTGAAAAGAGGGAGAGAAAAGAGAGAATTCCATTGTTGCTTCCATTGTAAGAAAGTGTGAAATTCTCCAATCTACACCAATTCTGATCATTCTTTTTCTTCATCCATCATCCATTGAAGATTGTGAGTGGGAACAAACAAGCTCAGAGGCACATCCATGGAAGATTGAAGCTCTAAGATTGAAATTGCAAAGATCCATCTCAGATTCAAATCTCACAATCCAAGCATTCTTCTTCCAACCTTTTGCAAACAGAAACCCTAGCATCATCTAAGGACCATTGGTGAAAGCTTGCAAGTGTTGAATCAAGCTCTTTCTCATCTGTTCCAACAAGAATAGCAGGTTGGTGATTTCTCCTATATCTCCCTAATTAGGTGTTGTTAGGTTAGATTATTAGTGTAAGGATGTTAGGTTAGGTTAGATGACTAGTTTCTGAAAGATTGAGAAGGTTCTATGAGGTTTAATGGCAGGGTGTTGAAACTTTGATGATCAAGAAATCTTAGTTTAGGGGATGTTAATCATGGTGTATTAGTTCAGAATAACCAGTGCAATATGGAGAGCACATTAGTACAAGAATTTGTAAGTTTTGTGAGGTTCCATTGATGAGTGCAGTTGGTATGTCATGAGGTTCCATCTATCGGGTTTTATTATGGAGTTGGTTTCAATCCAAACTAAAGGTACCATTGTGTTCAGGGGAGAGAATAGAGCAACTTTGCTCTTTATAGTGTAGGGTTTCATGGCCTATGGAGAGAGCACGAGGGACTTGAAATTGCTTGCATGAAGCTGAGGAAACCTACAAACCCTAGGTTTTGTGAGGAAGACGACGCAATGGCCGTTGGATTGGTTCCCATTTTTGGACATTTTCATTTCATCGTGTGGCTGACATTTGAAGAAGAAAACGGAGGGAAATCCAAACGTGAAACGATGCGTTTCACTTAAACCTCAGTTCTGGGCCTGATCCAATTGATGCTATCCCCACCCCCCTTTTGAGAAGCCCAACCAAATGCACTTGATTTTGTTGCTAAATGCACCGTGGATTTAATCTTTTTTCTCTTATTTTTCTAATTGGTTTCTGATGCACGCTGGGCTTAGGGCATTTGTTATCTGCACCCCCATTTTGTGGCCCATCAGAATAATAACTGAGCGAAGCTGCTTATAGCACCCCCCATCCCATTTATTTCATTTTTTTGTGATTTTATTTTCTTTAATATTCTTTGATCTTTAAAAAGTCATAAAAAATTGAAAATAGATTGTTTTTAATTGGTTCTTTTTTGTCTAGGTCAATAATTCTGTCTAGAAAAATAATAAATAATAAAAATGGTAGTTTATTTTGATTTAATATTTTTCATGCATTTTTCTTGTAAATAGCATTTTATTAAGTTTAGTTTCATACTTAAATTTGTTGATTTTAGATCTAATAGTTCCCTTTAGATTTAGGGTTCATTCTTTTTAGGGTGATTAGCATAGGACTTCAGCTTGTATATAGGATTTAATTCATATTTTTAGAACTTGATTTTAGGTGATTTGTTTAGGTGTGATTAGAGTGATGAAAATTAGGGTTTCAGGTGAGCATATGTGAGATAGATTACTTCTTTTAGGAATTTTTGAGTTGATTTTGGGGTATGGGACTATATGGGTTATGGGTATAGGATAGATCCCTTAGAAATTATTAGGATTCCCCTACTGCTATTAGTATATTGCTCATATTTGATTGATCTGTGTGGTGTGCCCTCTTTAGGTTTATTATTTTGTCTGTGTGGGGTATTGGGTTTGTTTGGGACTTGGGGTATGAGCTGAAGCCTGTGATGATGAAGCCCATTTGAAGATCAGAGATTGAAGACCAAATTCCAGAGCTGATGAGGAGCATCTCTTGCTGGCAGCTGTTGAAGTTTGTAGGATCTAGGAGTTAGGCAGAGCTCTAGAGTAGCAAACTTGATTCTCAAACATGGAAGGTCTTGATTGCCTCCATTCTTCTCTGTGATGCAGAGTCTCTCTAAGACACTCACCCCCTTCCTTTGGAAGGCTTGGTGCCAATGTCTAAGGGATAGAACTCTTGAGAGAAATATTCTTTGTGTTGAGAGCAGTCTGTTTGCCACCCTTGGTGGTCAACTAATTGCTTAACACCCAATTTATTCCTGTGATTGATTCCTCAGCTTGGAGAGTAGGACTTGAAGAAAAGCCACTGGGAGATTGAAGATAGAAGACTGATGTCTGCTTGAAGCCTGAAGATGGTTGCTGATGCTGATGAAGACTGCTTTGCTGTTTAGTTTTAGCTGTTTTGATTTTGATGTATTGTGTGAATTTTCCAGACTGTATTGTTTGCTGTTTAACTTGTTGGGTTGAAAGTGAATTCTGTTCACTTTTGCCTATTGTTTTCTAGGTTCGAGGTTGAGTGGGACTCCCTTGCCTCGCTTGTACTGTTTCATCCATGCATTTTACTGCTTTATTGTATATATCTGTTGTTTCTGTTTCCGTCTATTCCCTTAGGATCTCTGTTTCTCTCTGCGCAAGAGAGGAGCATGATAGACATTAGGAGTTAACCTATGCATGATAACATTAGGGTAGATTTTATTCCCCTTTTTAACCCTAGGATTTTTAGAGTGTCATCTCTTCTTCCTTCAAAACAACAGAAAAACACTAATAAAGGTTATAACAGAGATTAATTCATTTCTTCCGTCAAAAGATTTGAACAAACATCAACCTTTTTGCAATAAGAAAACCCTTGTTTAAGGTGAGATTTTTCATAAAAGACACTTGAACAACTTGTGTCATGCGTAGCCCGAACTACGTTTGCTCTGATCTTCCATGTTGTGTGGAAGTACGTAGGCATATGATGCGATATCCTAGCGAGCAACCTTCACCCACCTTCCCCCGTAGTTAGGCGAACTACGTTGACTCTGATTTCTCGTTCCAGACGGGAATACGTAGGCATAAAGTGCGATGCTTTGCCGAGTCATGTTTTATTTTCTTTTCAGACCTCATCCTTTAGTTTAGATAGAAGTGTAACCCGTACAAACCAAGCAAGCGTGGATCCCATCGAGTACGATGGACGTGAGGGGTACTAATACCTTCCCCTTGCGTAACCGACTCCCGAATCCAGGTTTTGGTTGCGATGACCATGCCTTTCCCGTGTTTTTGCGAGGTTTACTTCGAGCGTTTCCTTTCCCTCCGTTGGGATAAATAACGCACGGTGGAGACTCTTCTGTCAGCCGGCGCCGATTTTCGCAGTAGCGACAGCTGGCGACTCTGCTGGGGATCCAACGTCCCCTGGCTGCTAAGGACTGCGATAGTTCCTTTGCATTTGGGATCCAACGTCCCTAAAGAGAGTCAATCCTAGCGCTTGTTTTCCCGTCGAGAATTTTGTATGGATTTACATTTCTGTATTTACATTTCAGCATTATATTATCATTATTATTGCTGTATTGTGGGGTGTGACGGGTGTTCTATGATTGAGAGATAAGCCGGACCTGGGCTTGAGTGCACCTAGACTTAGAGTAGAGATTAGTGGGCGCGCACGTGCTTTGCATGTCCTAGTGTCCCGCGAAATCTACACTCAGACGAGGTTCTTCTGGTTGGCCTCCTGTCCTACCCTTTGGGTGGCTCGGGTTGCTGGTTAGTTGGATTGTCGACTCTGGGGCCGATCATTTGGAAGTTGGCTAAGTGAGGCCTCTTCAGGATTTGATGATGCCACTCCTTCTGGGAATCGTATCATCAACCCTGAAAGTCTGTGACGCCGACGACCGCATAGGATGCCGTACCTTTGTCAGTTACTAGGACATCCACCTGTGAGAGGGTTTGGGGTTATGCAGGTAACTAGACCTTCAGATACCGGTTATTTCTTGATCAGAGATCCTGGGTATTTATGGATAGTTGTGAGGTCTATCAGAGACCAGTCTGAGTTATGGTATGAGGTCTATCAGAGACCAGTTGGAGTTATATTATGGGTCTATCAGAGACCAGTGTGGAGCTTTGTATTGGGTCTATCTGAGACCAGAGATTGATGAGTATTGGAGGGTCTATCTGAGACTAGGGTTTGAGACTTTTGATATGGTTCAGGCTTCTCAGCTATAGCACTCGGTCCCCTGTTGCATGTTGCTTGCATTGCATTGTTTGCATAATCATTATCATTTCATCCCATTAACGTGTGTCTGTGTTGCAGGTGCATTTGCATATCCCCCGGTTCTAGTGTCTGGACTGCTGAGTATTGATCATGGCTGGTTTGAGGATGACAGTTGCCTACAAGCTACCTATTCCTGATATTACTCCACTCCTGGGTCTGATTTCTCTCGCAGATGAGGACGTCCGTAGAAGCTTCAGGCAGAGCTACGGCCGGCTGTTGAGCCTGGTTCGCAGATCCACTGATGATGAGTTGAATGGGCTGTACACCTTGATCCAATTCTATGACCCGACTTTGAGAGGTTTCACGTTTGCTGATTTTATCTTGGGGCCTACCATGGAGGAGTATGTAGAGTTTACTGAGCTGCCGGTGCAGAATGCAGTTCCTTTTATCCACTCTGCTGCTGAACCTAAGTTGGAGGATTTAGCTAAGACCTTGCATATGAATGCTTATGAGCTGTTGATGACTTCTTGGCGAGGGGTTCCGGGTTTCTCTCTTCAGTTTCTGGTTAGTAAGGCTCAAGAGTACACCAAGAATGGGTGTTGGGTGGTCTTTAACGCTATTTTGGCTCTCTGCATTTACGGGATAGTGTTGTTTCCCAACTTCCCAAACTTCGTGGATATGGATGCATTTCATCTATTCGCTGCTGGCAACCCAGTACCTACACTGATCGGGGACTTTTACCATTCGATGCACTACAGGAATGAGAACAGGAGAGGCAAGAACGTCTCTTGTTGCGTGCCTTTGCTGTATATGTGGTTCAAGAGCCATCTTCCCCATAAGGGACCCTTTGTGGATAGTGCGGCCACAGCTGACTGGCCAGAGCGTATGATGAGGTTGTCTTCTGAAGACATTGAGTGGTTCGACTGGGACTTGCTGGGGTCTGAGCTTATTTGCAGTTGTTCTGGGTATCCTAATGTTCCGTTGATAGGGAGAAAAGGGTGCATCAACTACAACCCATCTCTGTTCGTCCGCCAATTTGGATATGCGCTGAAGAACCCACCTCAGGAGGAAGAAGTACAGGAATCTCTGTACTTCACCGGTGATGTGAGTGGAGAGCTGCTAGCCAAGCTTCGGCATGCCTGGACGCGTATTAACAGAAAGGGGAAACCGCTGTTAGGGAAGAGTGATTGCCAGGCATATGCACCCTACAAAGTTTGGATCCAGGAGAGAGCAAGACAGATACTGATGCCATTTCCAGATGCTCTGGTCCCCGTTCATATTCCGGTGGAAGAGCCAACCACTGTCACGATGGAGGTCTACGAGCAAGTTGTGAAAGAAAAGGAAGCCTTGATGAAGATTAATGAAGAGTTAGAGAAGGAGCTAGCTCAGATGAGGAGTGAGAAGAATAAGGCTGTGCGTTCTTTCCAACAGCAGATCGAACTAGTGAGCAGGCTAGGTGCTGAGTTGACTGAGGAGAAGAAGAAGCGCGAACGTCTGGGTCAAGAGTTCAGAAGCTCCCACGACATGCTAGAGTCCAAAAAGAAAGCACTCGACGCCGCTCACCGAGAGATCTCTTCTTGTAATAAGACATGGAATGCTACGCTGACCAACAATAAGAAGAGGGAAGATAAGTTGAAGCAGCAAATTTCTGACCTCGAGAAGCAGTTGAAGGCTAGCATTAAGAAGCATGAAGAAGAGGTAATGGCCAGATACAGTCTCCAGAATGCTTTGAACAAGGCCATTGAAGGCAGGAACGAAGCTGTGTCTCAGAAGCGGAAGCTAGAAGATCGCTTCGGAGAAGGGGCATGGGAGGAAACCGCTAGCGACGTGCGACGTGTTCTCAAGAGAAGAAACCATCTTGTCGAAGGGCTGCTTACCCGACCAAGCCATTCAGAGACCAAGAAGTTAATAGAAGAGTACCGGGCTCATGGGAGTACTTGATCATTTCATGTATTAACTTGTATGCTTTATTTGCATTTGTGCTGACCATCACCAGGATTGTTGGTTGAGGTCATGCCATCTTATTATACTCTCAGCGATATTGTATTCTTGGATTTCTCTGCAATATACGAGGTTTTCTATGATTCGGCTCCAATCGCTGTCTTGCTAGCACTGTCACTGCACTGGCACACCCACACTAGAATCGGGGAATGATAATCCCTAAGGCACAGACACATTGCATTTTGCATACATACTCATATTTGCATTGCAGGTTTGTGATTCGTGTATCTTATCTCTCGCATCTTTAAAGCAGGTATTTTCAGGATTGCAGAAAAGCGGGTCCACCGTTACCCTACAAGGATCAACCAGAAGAAGATCATGGACAACGTGCAAAGTGAAATGCAAGAGATGCGTGACAGGATGGCCCTGCTCATGCAAACCATGGAGACTATCGCCAAAGGACAAGAGCAGCTGCAGAATCTGGTTCAACCGATAGTCGCACGGGCTGAAAACAACGGGACACCGCAAGGTGAAAACATTGCTGCTTCTCCCCGAGTTGAGAATCGTCAAAGTGCTGATGTTATTCCCACGACCGGTTTGAATGCTAGAGAAACTGGTCGTGTAGGTGGAGGTGGGAACACCGGTAATATGAATGTCAATGCAGATACTGCTGGGGTATTTGTGGGCAATGTCAACCAGGGTTTCAATGGGGGCGTTGAGAATATTGGAATGAACGGTATCAATGGTTACCAGGGCTTCAATGGTGCAAATATGGGATATGGCAGCATGGCTGGCGCCAAAGCTGGGTTCGGTGGCTATGGTAATGTTGGATACGGAACGGGCGCATACAATACTCAAGAGATGGGTAATCTGAGGTATGACCCCAGGTACGTCCAAACGGGTCCGGGCCGTGATGCCGATTATGTTGGATATGATGCAGTACCTCGCTGGGAGGATCGCCAGGAGGATGTGTTCTCTGGTCAGAACGAGGGTTATGAAAGGGCTAGGGATGACACCCATCGGATGAGATTGCTAGAGGAGAAAGTGAACGGGTTGGCCAGCCAGAATGCTCTTGGGTTGGATATGTCAAATATGGGACTAGTCCCAGGGTTGAGGGTCCCGCTGAAATTCAAAGCGCCGTCATTTGATAAGTACAAAGGGGATACATGCCCTAGGGTGCATGTACGCGCATTTTACCGGCGCATGTCTGCGTATTCTGAGGATGAAAAGATGCTAATGCACTTCTTCCAGGATAGCCTGTCAGGGCCATCGCTGGAGTGGTACATGAGCTTGGAGCCGACTCAGATCAGGAGTTGGAAAGAGCTGGCAGAGGCTTTTGTTCGACATTATCAGTATAATAGTGATCTCGCTCCTAACCGAGTCCAGTTGTAGAGCATGTCTCAAAAGTCTAGCGAGAGCTTTAAAGAATACGCCCAGAGATGGCGAGATCTGGCTGCTAGGGTACACCCTCCGATGGTGGAGCGCGAAATGATGGATATGTTCATAGGAACTTTCTCTGGAATGTACTATGACCGACTGCTCAATTTTTCGATGAGTACTTTCTCTGAGTTGATATTGATGGGGGAGCGCATTGAAAACGGGGTGAAGATTGGTAAAATTCAAGCGGGTGAGTCCAGTTCCGCAGGAGGTAACAAGAAGACGTTTGGTGGTAAAAGACAGGGTGACACCAATGCTGTATACAGTGCTCGACAAAAGAATAAAAGTCAGAACTGGCGTCAGCAGTTGCAAGTTGCAAGTGTAACCATTCCAGGACCTTCTCAGCAGCAGAGACAACAACCACAGTCGCAGGCTCAACAGCAGCCTAATAATAATCAGCGCAGACTTCAGAACCCACGACCGAGGAGAGTATTCGAAGTGCCGCCAGTATCATATGCAGAACTCCTTCAAACTTTGTTGAAATTGCAGTTAGTCGAGAAGTGGACCTTAGCACCATCAACTGGCCAGCCACCAGTCGGATACGATGTTAATGAGCACTGTGACTTCCATTCGGGTGCACCAGGGCACAATATTGAAAACTGCCTAGCTTTCAAGCATAAAGTACAGGATTTGCTTGATAGTACGACCATTAACTTCGGGAAGGAAGGTCCCAATATCACGCAGCAGCCAATGCCCAAGCATGGTGGGGCAGGGGCCAATGCAATCCTGAGGGATGATGAATTGAACTTGGTTTCAGAGGTGAATGAGCTGAAAACCCCTTTGGGTTTCGTAAAGCAGCGCTTGTTGAAAGGAGGTGTCTATCCCGGATGCAGCGAAGAGTGTGCTGACTGTTTGATTCAACCTGAGGGCTGTGAGAAGTTGAAGAGGGGAGTTCAAGGTTTGATTGATGAAGGAACTTTGCAGTTTGACAGGGCTGTGGGGTGAGAGAAGTCTGTTGAGACATAATCTGTAGAAGAGCGTAGGGAGATTGCTACGATTACCATTCCGTTCAAATCAGTGACAATTTCGGCATCATCAAGAAGGCCGACCATTACTATTACCAACGCTAAGCCAGTCCCTTTTGAAAGCACAAAAGCAGTCCCGTGGAGTTATGGTGCAGAAGTGTATTGTAATGGGGAAAAGATTGACTTGAATGATTCGCCAGCGGGATCCGTGGACAATATAGTGGGAGCGGGTGGTATAACCCGAAGCGGGAGAATTTTCACTTCACCTGAAGTTGAAGCAGAGAGGCTTGCTAGAGGTAAGAGCAAAGTTGTCAAGGGGGAATCTTCGGGGAGTAAAGAGAAAGAGCCGACAACCAAAGATGTGGAAGAATTCATGAGGTTGATCCGCAAAAGTGATTACAAGATTGTAGATCACCTGCAGCAGACCCCGTCAAAGATCTCCATATTATCGCTGCTGTTGTGCTCTGAGGCGCATAGAAATGCCCTGTTGAAAGTACTCGAGACATCCTTCGTGCCGCAAGGGATTTCAGTTAATCAACTAGAGGGAGTTATAGCACATGTTAACGCTGGGCACGGGTTGGGATTCACGGATTTTGACTTAACGCCTAGGGGGTGTGATCATAATAATGCTTTGCACATCTCTATCGAATGTCGGGGCACTGTTCTATCCCATGTGCTGGTAGACACTGGGTCCTCGTTGAATGTGTTACCAAAGAAAGCTCTGTTGAAATTGGACACCCGTGGGTTGTTGTGCACACCTAGTGATTTGGTAGTGAGGGCTTTTGACGGCACAAGGAGGTCGGTATTTGGGTCGATAACGTTACCTATTCAGGTAGGACCGGAGGTGTTTGATACAGTGTTTTATATCATGGACATCCAGCCTGCATATAGCTGCTTGATTGGGAGACCTTGGATTCATGCCGCTGGGGCAGTAACTTCTACGCTCCATCAGAAGCTGAAATATATGGTTGAGGGGAGTATTGTGACGGTGTGTGGCGAAGAGGACATCTTAGTCAGTCATTTGTCTTCCTTCAAGTACGTGGAGGTAGACGGGGAGATTCACGAAACATTGTGTCAAGCGTTCGAAGAGGTGAAAGTTAAAGAAGAAGCTCCAGTGAAGAGTGAAGGACCAGAAGTGGCAGTCTCCTCATATAAAGAAGCCAAGGCGTTGGTACAAGCAGGAGAGACTCAGAAGTGGGGTCAGGTTCTGGACATCCCAGTAAAGCAAGACAAGTATGGCTTGGGGTACCGCCCATCTTTCTCACAGAGTGCGCCTAAGTACAAGGGGCCTGTCGTGTTCACGTCCGGAGGAGTTAGCTTCGAGAGGATCAATGCCGTGTCTGATACGGAGGAAGTGGATAGCGATTGCGACATGGATGCATGGATTCGACCCAGCATGCCGGGGAAAAGCCTATGCAACTGGTCCATCCAGGACGTCATCCAAGTCACCAAACAGTAATGCATTGTTCTTTCAATGATTGTATGATCACATGCCTTGCCCGGAGCATCGATGATCTTGTCTTAGGGCCTAACTGTTTACCTGTATGTTTGCATAATCAATAAATGACGGTGTTTTACATTCAAATGTTGTGATCCTTTTCTTTCTGTTTTATTTTATTTTTCAATAAAATGGCAGCGTGGTTATGCATTTTACTTGTACATCATTTTTGAAGCACTTAACCGTTCCCTCGCAGGATTCATGAATTTTCAGATGACACCGACCAAAAACTTCCTATGACTCGTTTAGACTTCGAGCATCCGATCTTCCAAGCTGAGGAGGAGATTGTGGAGGATAGTGACTTACCAGAAGAGCTCAGTCGGTTATTGAAGCAAGAGGAGAGAGTCATTCTGCCTCACCAGGAAGAGATTGATATTGTCAACTTGGGGTCTGAAGAATGCGTCAGGAATATCCGTATAGGGGCCGCGTTGCAAGAGGATATCAAGCGAGAGCTTATTGAGATGCTGCGTGAATACAGTGATATATTTGCTTGGTCCTACGAGGACATGCCAGGTTTGGATACTGATATGGTTGTTCATCGTCTGCCATTGAAGGAAGATTGCCCGCCTGTGAAGCAGAAACTTCGAAGGACTCGTCCTGACATGGCCGTAAAGATAAAGGAAGAGGTGCAGAAGCAATGGGATGCTGGATTCCTGGCTGTTACCACCTATCCCACTTGGGTCGCTAATATCGTGCCTGTGCCAAAGAAAGATGGCAAGGTTCAAATGTGTGTTGATTATAGGGATCTAAACAAAGCGAGCCCGAAAGACGATTTCCCGCTGCCGCATATTGATGTGTTAGTTGACAACACGGCTCAGTTTTCAGTGTTTTCCTTCATGGATGGATTTTCGGGGTACAACTAGATCAAAATGGCTCTGGAGGATATGGAAAAGACGACCTTTATCACCCCGTGGGGAACCTTCTGTTATAAGGTGATGCCCTTTGGTTTGAAAAATTCAGGGGCAACGTATCAGCGGGCTATGACGACGCTTTTTCACGACATGATGCACAGAGAGATCGAGGTGTATGTCAATGACATGATTGCCAAGTCTCAAACAGAGGAAGAGCATCTGTTTAATCTGCTGAAGTTGTTCAAGAGGCTGAGGAAATTCAGGCTGAGGCTGAATCCAAATAAATGTACCTTCGGAGTGAGATCCGGGAAGCTACTGGGGTTCATTGTGAGCAAGAAAGGAATCAAGGTCGATCCTGCAAAAATAAAAGCAATACAAGAAATGCCAGCACCGAGTACAGAAAAAGAAGTCCGTGGATTCTTAGGGAGGTTGAATTACATTGCTAGGTTCATCTCTCACCTAACGACCACGTGTGAACCATTATTCAAGCTGTTAAAGAAAGATCAAGCGGTGGTCTGGAACGACAATTGCCAAAGGGCATTTGAAAAGATAAAAGAATACTTGCAGGAACCTCCGGTGTTGATACCCCCAGTAGCGGGACGACCACTGATTATGTACATGACGGTTCTGGAGAACAGTATGGGTTGTGTTCTCGGTCAACATGACGAGACAGGGCAGAAAGAGCATGCAATTTACTACCTGAGTAAAAAGTTCACGGACTGTGAATCTCGATACTCTATGCTCGAAAAGACGTGTTGTGCATTGGCGTGGGCTGCCAAACGTCTAAGACAGTACATGCTGAACCATACAACCATGTTGATATCAAAGATGGATCCGATCAAATATGTGTTTGAGAAGCAGGCGATCTCTGGAAGGATTGCTAGATGGCAGATGGTATTGACAGAATACGATATCCAGTATGTTTCCCAGAAGGCCATTAAGGGAAGTGTTCTGTCTGAATACCTTGCCGAACAGCCAATTGAGGATTATCAGCCTATGAAGTTCGAGTTTCCTGATGAGGACATAATGTACTTGAAGGCTAAAGATTGTGATGAGCCGTTGCCTGGTGAAGGTCCTGAGCGGAGTTCCCAGTGGCAATTGATTTTTGATGGGGCTGTCAATTCGTACGGTAGCGGGATCGGGGCAATCATTACAACTCCTCACGGGTCGCACATCCCGTTCACGGCCAGATTGACTTTTTCAGTGATGAATAATGAAGCCGAGTACGAAGCTTGCATTATGGGGTTAGAGGAGGCCATCGATATGAGGATTAAGAATCTGGATGTATATGGGGATTCAGCATTGGTGGTGAATCAGATTAAGGGAGAGTGGGAAACGCGCCAACCTAATCTGGTACCGTACATGAATTATGCGAGAAGGTTGCTGCCTTTCTTTGATAGGGTGGAGTTTCATCATGTACCTCGGGCGGAGAATCAGATGGCGGACGCCCTTGCAATGTTATCCTCGATGTATAAAGTCAACCGCTGGAATGAGGCTCCCAGCATTGTCATCTCTCGCCTTGATAGGCCGGCCTTTGTGTTTGCAATCGATGAAGCATCTGACAGTAAACCGTGGTATTTCGACATACAGAATTTCCTGAAGAATAAGGAATATCCGAATGGGGCATCCAGTCGTGATCAGAAGACTTTAAGGAGATTAGCTGGCAACTTCTATCTGAATCCCGACGGCGTGTTGTATAGAAGGAACCACGACTTGGAACTCCTCCGGTGTGTAGATGAGAAGGAAGCCAACTTGCTCATGGAAGAGGTCCATGAAGAAACTTTTGGTACACATGCTGGTGGGCATGCTATGACTCGAAAGTTGTTGCGAGCAGGGTATTACTGGTTGACGATGGAAACTGACTGTTTCAGATTTGCCAAGCGGTGTCACAAGTGCCAGATCTATGCTGATAAGATCCATGTGCCACCTAGTCCACTGAATGTTATGGCTTCCCCATGGCCCTTCTCCATGTGGGGAATTGATATGATTGGTAAGATTAAGCCTACTGCTTCTAATGGGCATCGCTTCATTCAGGTTGCGATCGATTACTTCACCAAGTGGGTGGAAGCAGCATCTTACGCCAATGTGACGAAGCAGGTGGTGGCCAGATTTATCAAGAAGGATATAATCTGCAGATACGGTATTCCTGAACGGATCATTACTGATAATGGTTCGAATTTGAACAACAAGATGATGAAAGATCTGTGTCGGGATTTTAAGATCGAGCATCATAATTCATCTCCCTACAGACCCAAGATGAATGGCGCTGTTGAAGCGGCCAACAAGAACATAAAGAAAATTGTTCAGAAGATGGTGGTAACGTATAAGGATTGGCATGAGATGCTGCCATTCGCCTTGCACGGTTATCGTACTACAGTGCGTACATCAACCGGGGCATCACCGTTCTCACTAGTATATGGCATGGAGGCTGTCTTGCCATTGGAGGTTGAGATACCATCTTTGAGGGTTTTGCTTGATGTTAAGCTGGACGAGGCAGAATGGGTGAGAAGTAGATTGAATCAGCTGAGCTTGATAGATGAGAAAAGACTGGCATCCATTGCACATGGTAGGCTGTATCAGAGCCGGATGAAGAAAGCGTTCGACAAGAAGATTCGACCTCGAAGCTTTCAGACGGGTGATCTTGTGCTGAAGAAGATTCTCCCACCGCAATCGGATCACAGGGGCAAATGGACTCCCAATTACGAAGGTCCATACATCGTGAGAAAGGTCTTCTCCGGAGGAGCCTTATTGTTATCCACCATGGATGGCGAAGACTTTTCATCCCCTGTGAACTCGGACGCAGTTAAAAAATACTTTGCTTAAAATTGACCCGCTGGACAGTAAAAAGAGAGTCCAGGCAAAAATGGGGCATCCTGGCGAACCAAAAACAGAATAAAAAGGTTCGGGCAAAAGTTAGGGATAAAATGGAAAAAATGTACACCCGCGAAGTCGAAAACCTACACTGGGCGGCTTCGGCAAAAAGGGGTATCCCGGTGAATCGAAAACCCGCAAAGGGCGATTCACGCAAAAGTTAGGGATTTGAGAAGCAAATGACTGCGGTCCAAGTTTGATTGTTAGCGGTTCGGGAGCATCTGGGGGTCAATTATCCAAAGCAAGTTCTTCCGAAGGCAGAGATCCGGAAAGCGTCAGAGTCCGACGAGTCATAGGAGGATCGGTTCATGGTGTTCGTCTGTAACACGTTGCCAACATGTGTACAAATTTTATTTTGTATATTTGTATACTTCTGCATTTTGTTTATGTGTGACTACCTCTTTTCAGGAGTTGCATCCGATGTACAAATCTTGCCTATTCTCAGGACGTTATCAATAAAATGTTTATTCAGTATAGTGTGTGACTTTGGTTTTAATTTTTTACAGTTTTGTTTGTAAAAAGCGCCGATGTTTTCTGATAAACTTACATGCGTGTAACCAGGCGGGCCTCGGCCGATGATAGTTAAAACTGAAAATTACCTGAATGGTTGTCGTGGGTGATTACCAAGATGTTTCTTTTTGCATAGATTGCCTTGTGTTTGCTTGTTGACTTTTGCAGGTATTCAAAAGCTCGCAAAGTTCCCCGCCAGGGTCCATGGCAGGCTGGTACCCCCCCCCCCAGAGGTTGAATGTTGTGTCTTCCCCAGTGAAGTCATCCCAGGCGAGATTGAATGTTGTCTCCCCAGGAGAGCGGAGATTGTGTCAAAGGAAAAGATCGATGTATTTTCGATAGATCAGAATTGGTTTATCAAGCAGAGCAGAGTCCTCCCCAGGGAAGGTCGAGATGGATATGATTAACTCCCCAGAGAGTTCTTGTGCAGTGCAAATCAGAATGTGTAGTTCAATCCCCAGCTCAGTGATAGCAGGAGGGGTTCCCACAGAGTGTGATCAAGTGGTTGGAGATGCTGAAAGGAGTTTTCCCGAGCACGGTTGTCCTTTCTGTCCCCAGCAAGTCACTCTTCCTCGTCAGGAGGATCGTCCTCAGCAGATTTTGGAGTTTCGAGTTTGTAAGCTATCTCCTCAGCAGGATGGTCCTCCCCAGCGGAGTTAGTTCCTCTTTCCAACATTTATTTGGTTGGAAGCGTATCGGTAGTATTCCGGTTATCCCCAGCGGATCCAGCGTGTCTTCAGCATTTATTTTGCTGAAGCAACTCTCTGCATAAGCATGCATCATGAGCATTTGCATTCTACACGAGTACGTAACAGTTCCATGCAGTGTGGAAGCATTTCGTCATTATCAAAAGTTTCATTTTGAAACATAAGCCAGGTGGTTACCTCTTCAGTTTCAGACATGTTATTCCTTGCCGATAAGAGAAATCGTGGTTTCAGGAAGATGTGGATTTTGTGGTCAAAGTATGAAGTGATCGTATTTTGTACCATCTACGGGGTTCATATAGCAAGGCACGCAGTGATCGTGTGGATTTTGAGATGTTGATTTGTGGTCCAAGTACGCAGTGATCGTATTTGTACCATCTCTGGGGGTTCATGTTGTAGGACGCGCAATGATCGTGTTGATCTGTGATTGAATGGCGCAGTAATCGTATTCGTCCCGATCTAAGAAGATTGTTTTGTAAGGCACGCAGTAATCGTGTTGGTATCATCTCAGGGTTTTATTGAGCAGGGCGCGCAGTGATCGTGTTCACTCTATTGGCGGTGCAGGACACGCAGTGATCGTGTTTACCATAGTATGCGATGTTGTGGGTCGATATACGCAGTGATCGTATTCGACCGTTATACAATGGTTATAGATTGACATGAAGTGATCGTGTTCATCCAGTTTTTGTTGATCAGTATACGCAGTGATCGTATTCGTCCGTTATTGGTTGGATTATGGGGTGAGGCACGCAGTGAACGTGTTCATCTGGTTGTTAGTGGTCGAAGTATGCAGTGATCATATTCGTCCCATGTTTGAAGTTGTGTCACAGCACGCAGGGATCATGTTTTCCTCCAGTCAAGAGGGCCGTGGCATGAAGCGCGCAGTGATCGCGTTCACCCTAGGTATGGTTGAGATGTGCAGTGATCGTATTCGTCCAGTTATGTGGGTTAGTTGAGACACACAATACGCAGGGATCGTTTTTTCTCCAGTCAAGAGGATTGTGGCTCAGAACGCGCAGTGATCGTGTTCAAACACGCCGGGATCGTGTTCAAGATACGCAGTGATCGTATTCGTACAGCATGCAGTGATCGTGCTGATAGTACCATGGGAACTTGTGATGCGGGGCACGCAGTGATCGTGGCTATCGTAGTAGTTGGTTTTGTCGGTCGAGATGCGCTGTGATCGTATTGGTCCCATTACAGCACACGCAGTGATCGTGTTTATCAGGTTGGTGGTTGAAGTACGCAGTGAACGTGTTCGCCTCTTCTATGTAGATTTATTCCGTCTGGCACGCAGTGATCGTGTTCATCTCATCTAGTTGGATTTATGGTCGATGTGGTTGTAACGCAACACGCAGCGATCGTGTTCGTCGTGTTTGTACCATCATGTGATTTTGTTTACAGCATCAAGACGCGCAGTGATCGTGTTTTCTTCTGTCAAGAGGGTTGTGGTGTAGAATGCGCAGTGATCGTGTTCATCTTGTCACAGAGGGTTGTTGTGCCAGACATGCAGTGATCGTGTTCGTCATGGCATATTCCCCTAGCAGAGTTGCTTGGTCAAGCATTTCTCTTTCTCCCCAGCCGAGTCCTTCTCAGAGCGTGGTGGAGACAGATTTTGGGTAGTGACCCGCAGTTACCCCCAGTAGAGATATACTCCCCAGTGGGGTATTTTTGACAAGTCGCTTGGTTAAGTTACTTGTATTCCCCAGCTGAGTCTTTCTTAAGATGATGTGGAGTCAGTATTAGAAGGTAGTAACGCAGATTTTCGGGTGGTTACCTGCAATTCCCCTCCAGAGTTATGTTCTCCAGCAGGGTGTTATTTCAATGGGTTGCTTGGTTAAGTCCCTCATAGTCCCCAGCAGGGAGCTTGCTACAGGAGTTTTTTTCCTCGTATTTTTCAGCAAGGTTATTCTCGTCAAGGGTGCTTGGTCAAGTCCCCAATTTCCCCAGCAGGTGTTGGATGACAGTCGTCAGAACTGTCCTCTCAGAGCTGCTTAGTTTAAGTTTCTCATTTCCCCGCCGAGTTGGTTGTTCATATCTTCGAGCATTGTCTCGCTTGGTTAAGCGTTTGCTCGTTTCTTCAGGATACGAAAGGTTGATCAATGAAGTCAACATGACAAGTGAAGTCAATTTTCTCCCGCTGGTTAGCGTGTGCTTGGTTGATAAGCGAGATCAACAAAAGTTGATAAGTGAGATCAACAGAGGTTGATAAGTGAGATCAACAGAGGTTGATAAGTGAGATCAACAGAGGTTGATAAGTGAGATCGACAGAGGTTGATAAGTGATGTCAACAATTTCTCGTTGTGTGGTGTATGCTCATTTCTTCGGAATGGAGTGGTCTGCGGACAATATCAGATTATTTTACAGGACAAATTGACAGATGGACGGCTAGTTGTTGCTGTGACAACAGAAGCCAGTGCCCAGGGTTTCCCCAAGCAGTAGTCGTTTGCGCAATTTATTTTTTGCGGTTGGCAAATTTCCGGGTTCTTTCGTATTCAACCATCTCGTATCTCGAATGTCTGAAGGCTGCGCGCTCTTCATCCAGTCGGGTCCAAGCCTCTTGAATAGGGGCAGCTGTTGCACCCCAAAATTTGCCCAACCTTTTCTAACCTAGGCTTATGTTTCAATTGCATAATCATTTGTATTGTTATCATGTACATAGTGTATTCATCTGCATTGCATAGCATAGACAAGCTATCTTAATCAGGAGATCAAGTGCTATTCTTATCTCAAGAGGTATATCCAAGGGTTTCATCCATATTCAAGACTACTCAGGTCATCAGAGAAGAATTTGAGCTTTGAAGAGTTGCCAGATTGATCAGTGAATTCTCTCCTATCTTGAGGTTGTTTGGGGATCATCAGAGGAAGTATGAGCTATGAGCCAAGAGTATGAGGTGTGTATGGATGTTATGAAAAGCCTAGATGATCATTTTGAAGAAGAATCAAGTCATTGGAATGATTGCAAGAGCCTCAGTTGAAGTCAGTCAACTAGGGTTTGTCTAGGGTTAACACCAGGTCAACACTAGGTCAAAGAAGTGTTTTGAAGGGGCATCAAGGAGCATTTGAAGAATGTGGGATTCATTATTGGCTATATGGATATGGATATGATGTTGTGCTAAAGAAAAATCAAGAGGAGTCAAGGAGAACTGGAGTTACCAAATTAGGGTTTCAGTGTAAAATCCCCTGATTTAGGTCAAACTTCAAAGCAGTGTAACTCAAGATGAAAGCTTCATATGAATTATTGGTCCACATGAAACTTGTATAGTATCTTTATAGATTTAATTTGAGTGGTGGAAGTCATCAAGATGATTTATAGAACTGAAGTTATGGCTCTTGCAAGTTACAGGTCATCTGAGGGCACTGCAATTTGTCTGTGAAAGTTGTCTGTCTTCCAAGCAACTTTTGACATTCAAGGATATTTCAAATGTATTTCTGGCCAACATTAGAATTGTTCCTTATTGTCTTATCTTTCTATAAAGGTATGGTATGCCTTCATATGATTTGTGGAACTCTACTTATGGTCTTGGCAAGCAAAGGGTATTTTGGTCATCTGGTGATTACAGGTCATTCTTAGCCTATGCCTAAAACTCATACAAGGAAGCTTCAAATGAAAAACTTCACAACATCAAAGGTGCTCAAAATTTCATTTTAAGTCTAGAAAATAAGTCATGGAATTTTGGAAATGCATAGAACAAGACTTGACCAAAGTTGGTAAAAAATGACCTAAAAAAGGCATATAAGTTGAAAAAGTTGAAATGAAAAATTGGTTTGGGAGATCTACAAATCCAAAATTGGTCATCCAATATACCAAATTGATTCCAAACATCATTTTAGAGACATTGGTTCAGCCACGTTTTTGAGTTAGGGGTTAAATTTTGGACTTGCTTTGTATTTTTGTTACTTGCATAATAAGGTAAGTATGGAAAACTTGGCATAAGGTGAATTTCAAGGCAAGGAGCTTGTTTTCTTCACTCATACCATTTCAATAACTCATGAGAGGAGATTTTGACACAAATATGAAAGGGATGCAAGCATGATATGAGATGTTTTCAAAATATCTTCACATGAGAACTTCCATAACTTTCCACCACATTCTACACTTCCCTAGATCAATCTAGAAGTTTCTAGATCTGTCCATCATCATCTATATAATGAACTGAACTCATTGGTGCAAAGGATTGGTGAAAAGAGGGAGAGATAAGAGAGAATTCCATTGTTGCTTCCATTGTAAGAAAGTGTGAAATTCTCCAATCTACACCAATTCTGATCATTCTTTTTCTTCATCCATCATCCATTGAAGATTGTGAGTGGGAACAAACAAGCTCAGAGGCACATCCATGGAAGATTGAAGCTCTAAGATTGAAATTGCAAAGATCCATCTCAGATTCAAATCTCACAATCCAAGCATTCTTCTTCCAACCTTTTGCAAACAGAAACCCTAGCATCATCTAAGGACCATTGGTGAAAGCTTGCAAGTGTTGAATCAAGCTCTTTCTCATCTGTTCCAACAAGAATAGCAGGTTGGTGATTTCTCCTATATCTCCCTAATTAGGTGTTGTTAGGTTAGATTATTAGTGTAAGGATGTTAGGTTAGGTTAGATGACTAGTTTCTGAAAGATTGAGAAGGTTCTATGAGGTTTAGTGGCAGGGTGTTGAAACTTTGATGATCAAGAAATCTTAGTTTAGGGGATGTTAATCATGGTGTATTAGTTCAGAATAATCAGTGCAATATGGAGAGCACATTAGTACAAGAATTTGTAAGTTTTGTGAGGTTCCATTGATGAGTGCAGTTGGTATGTCATGAGGTTCCATCTATCGGGTTTTATTATGGAGTTGGTTTCAATCCAAACTAAAGGTACCATTGTGTTCAGGGGAGAGAATAAAGCAACTTTTCTCTTTATAGTGTAGGGTTTCATGGCCTATGGAGAGAGCACGAGGGACTTGAAATTGCTTGCATGAAGCTGAGGAAACCTGCAAACCCTAGGTTTTGTGAGGAAGACGACGCAATGGCCGTTGGATTGGTTCCCATTTTTGACATTTTCATCTCATCGTGTGGCTGACATTTGAAGAAGAAAACGGAGGGAAATCCAAACGTGAAACGATGCGTTTCACTTAAACCTCAGTTCTGGGCCTGATCCAATTGATGCTATCCCCACCCCCCTTTTGAGAAGCCCAACCAAATGCACTTGATTTTGTTGCTAAACGCACCGTGGATTTAATATTTTTTATCTTATTTTTCTAATTGATTTCTGATGCACGCTGGGCTTAGGGCATTTGTTATCTGCGCCCCCATTTTTCTGGCCCATCAAAATAATAACTGAGCGAAGCTGCTTATAGCACCCCCCATCCCATTTATTTCATTTTTTTGTGATTTTATTTTCTTTAATATTCTTTGATCTTTAAAAAGTCATCAAAAATTGAAAATAGATTGTTTTTAATTGGTTCTTTTTTCTCTAGGTCAATAATTCAGTCTAGAAAAATAATAAATAATAAAAATGGCATTTTATTTTGATTTAATATTTTTCATGCATTTTTCTTGTAAATAGCATTTTATTAAGTTTAGTTTGATACTTAAATTTGTTGATTTTAGATCTAATAGTTCCCTTTAGATTTAGGGTTCATTATTTTTAGGGTGATTAGCATAGGACATCAACTTGTATATAGGATTTAATTCATATTTTTAGAACTTGATTTTAGGTGATTTGTTTAGGTGTGATTAGAGTGATGAAAATTAGGGTTTCAGGTGAGCATATGTGAGATAGATTACTTCTTTTAGGAATTTTTGAGTTGATTTTGGGGTATGGGACTATATGGGTTATGGGTATAGGATAGATCCCTTAGAAATTATTAGGATTCCCCTACTGCTATTAGTATATTGCTCATATTTGATTGATCTGTGTGGTGTGCCCTCTTTAGGTTTATTATTTTGTCTGTGTGGGGTATTGGGTTTGTTTGGGACTTGGGGTATGAGCTGAAGCCTGTGATGATGAAGCCCATTTGAAGATCAGAGATTGAAGACCAAATTCCAGAGCTGATGAGGAGCATCTCTTGCTGGCACCTGTTGAAGTTTGTAGGATCTAGGAGTTAGGCAGAGCTCTAGAGTAGCAAACTTGATTCTCAAACATGGAAGGTCTTGATTGCCTCCATTCTTCTCTGTGATGCAGAGTCTCTCTAAGACACTCACCCCCTTCCTTTGGAAGGCTTGGTGCCAATGTCTAAGGGATAGAACTCTTGAGAGAAATATTCTTTGTGTTGAGAGCAGTCTGTTTGCCACCCTTGGTGGTCAACTAATTGCTTAACACCCAATTTATTCCTGTGATTGATTCCTCAGCTTGGAGAGTAGGACTTGAAGAAAAGCCACTGGGAGATTGAAGATAGAAGACTGATGTCTGCTTGAAGCCTGAAGATGGTTGCTGATGCTGATGAAGACTGCTTTGCTGTTTAGTTTTAGCTGTTTTGATTTTGATGTATTGTGTGAATTTTCCGGACTGTATTGTTTGTTGTTTAACTTGTTGGGTTGAAAGTGAATTCTGTTCACTTTTGCCTATTGTTTTCTAGGTTCGAGGTTGAGTGGGACTCCCTTGCCTCGCTTGTACTGTTGCATCCATGCATTTTACTGCTTTATTGTATATATCTGCTGTTTCTGTTTCCGTCTATTCCCTTAGGATCTCTGTTTCTCTCTGCGCAAGAGAGGAGCATGATAGACATTAGGAGTTAACTCATGCATGATAACATTATGGTAGATTTTATTCCCCTTTTTAACCCTAGGATTTTTAGAGTGTCATCTCTTCTTCCTTCAAAACAACAGAAAAACACTAATAAAGGTTATAACAGAGATTAATTCATTTCTTCTGTCAAAAGATTTGAACAAACATCAACCTTTTTGCAATAAGAAAACCCTTGTTTAAGGTGAGATTTTTCATAAAAGACACTTGAACAGCTTGTGTCATGCGTAGCCCGAACTACGTTTGCTCTGATCTTCCATGCTGTGTGGAAGTACGTAGGCATAGGATGCGATATCCTAGCGAGCAACCTTCACCCACCTTCCCCCATAGTTAGGCGAACTACGTTGACTCTGATTTCTCGTTCCAGACGGGAATACGTAGGCATAAAGTGCGATGCTTTGCCGAGTCATGTTTTATTTTCTTTTCAGACCTCATCCTTTAGTTTAGATAGAAGTGTAACCCGTACAAACCAAGCAAGCGTAGATCCCATCGAGTACGATGGACGTGAGGGGTGCTAATACCTTCCCCTTGCGTAACCGACTCCCGAATCCAGGTTTTGGTTGCGATGACCATGCCTTTCCCGTGTTTTTGCGAGGTTTACTTCGAGCGTTTCCTTTCCCTCCGTTGGGATAAATAACACACGGTGGCGACTCTTCTGTCAGCCGGCGCCGATTTTCGCAGTAGCGACACATAGGAATCATCCTTCTTGGGAAAACGTTTGATGCAGGTTGGGTGACTTTCAAGGCCCCATATTCACATACCTCAGATGACCTGTAACTTGCCAAAGTCATAACTTGAGCTCTACATATCCTATCAAGGACTTCTAGTACTCAAATTAAAGCTAAGAACAAGCTCTACAACATTAATGTTGGGGGGAAGATGAGATGACAATCACATCTTGAGCTAAACTGCCTTGAAGATAGGGGTCAAACTAGGGAATTTTACACTGTCAAGCCTTAGAAACCCTAGCTTGAAACTTCTCAAACTCCTCAATCATGATGAGTTGACCTTGGAATCATCCTTATAGCATCTCAATGCATCAATCCATGATCACATGGCCCTTGGATTAGGTCTCAACCCTCTCCAAATCATCAGTTGACCTAGGGTTGACCCAGTCAAACCCTAATTATACCACTCATGGTTGAGTCTTCTTATTCTTGCATAATGACCTCTCTAGGCTTCATGATGGCTTTCAAGACATCTCATAAGCTCTCTAAAAGCTTCAAGTCCATCCTCATAGCTTCAGAATCATCTGAGGAGCTCCCACAACTCTCAAGTTAGGAGGCACACAACCTTGGTTTCAACCAATCTCTCTGAGGATCTCTTAACTTCTCTAACAAGGATATCAACCCTTGAACACTTGAATAGCCCTCTTGGCTAGCTTCAAAGTCTTGTGGTTCTCTTGATTGGTAATCATACCTCTTGATCTCCTGCATACATATCAATGAAATGCAAGTGATAATGCTAATGTGAATGAGATGAACCACAAGCTAGGTAAAGAAATGTTGGTCAAATTTTGGGGTGCAACAGCTGCCCCTATTCAAACGGCTTGGACCTGACTGGGTGAGGAGCGAACGGCTCTCAACCAATCAAGGTGCGAGACGGTTGAATACCGACAAACCCGGAAATTTTCCAACTGCACAAGTACACGGTACTTTGATGGGAACAAATCTTCGAAAACTGAAATATTAGCTGCACGGCAACTAGCTGGGGAATTGGTCATACGGTAACCGGTAATACATGGTCGATCATGCCGTCAGGCATCAAGATTCCTCGGGACTCATCAGGTCAACAATCAGGTTAACCATGCCATCGGGCATTCAAAGAAAACTTTCGAGCATCAGCCAGACTCCGTCGGTAAGTCGGGAATAGAATCCTTGGTCAATCATGAGCCAACTGGGGATATCCAACTTCTGCCATCAGGCACTCCGCCTCAACTGAGAGAACTGCTCCATTAACTCGGTCGGACTTCAATCATCAAGTCTTCAGGGGAAGTTTCAACTTCGCTGTTCAGAAACCTGCTGGGGATGACACATCTCCGCTGGGGGTTCTGGAGAACTATCAAGTAACTCTGCTTCGGGGATCCAGGAATCATTCTGGATGAATCAACTCTGCTGCGGACTTCAAGAATTATCTTGGACAAATAACTCCGCTGGGGAACTTCAGGAATCATCCTGAACCGGTAACTATGCTGGAGATTTCAGGAATCATCCTGAGCAAACACTCTAGTGTGGACTCTAAGCATCAACTTGAGCAACCAACTCTGGCAACTGCACTGGGGATTTTTAAGAATCATCTTAAACAAACGACCTTGCTGGGGCATTCAAGAATCATCTTGAGTCGTAGACTTTGCTGGGAACTTCAAGAATCATCTTGAGCAAGCGACTCCGTTGGGGAGAATTCAAGAATCATCTTGAGCAATCAATTCTACGGCGGAACACCTGCAAAACAAGAACGGTAACAACCTAGATCATGCTTATTATGCATGTACTTCGGCAATGGCGCGATGCTCCACACGGTGGAAATGCTATGCGTTTATGATAAATGTTATGCAGTCATGCAAAATGATGCGATCCCGTCAGCAAAATAAATGCTGAAGGGAGAATCCTCCTGTCAAGGAGAAAGAACCACTCAGATAGGGGGAGGAATCATCCTGCTGAGGAGAACAAAGTCGCGCCAATCTCAATTGGACGCGGAAGGGGAAACAAACTTCAGTTGACTGCTGCGGGGGACGAAGCTCTACGAGAACCTAGACCTGCTGAGGGAAAGCGATGTCAATCGCGGGAATAAATTGCACGGCCTTCACGGCTATTTCCCTGGAGATAACGGCTCCGGCGGGGAAACACAGCATCAGCTATTCAACACTCCACTAGGGAAAACCAATCATGGCCTGAACGCCTTCCAAGGACTCAGCTCTCTTGGGGATCTGCAAACTCGGCTGAGGGAGAAGAAATCATTCTGCTTGCTGGGGAGAGTACGACTCTGTGGGGAAACTCAATTCCACGGAAGACTTCAGTCTGGAACTATCAGTTGCTGCACACTTCGGTGAATGACTCAGTTGAGGAGATGACGTTCCTTCAGGATGCATCTGATTGGGGAGAGAATCTTCTCTGCCTGGGGAGACATATCAATGCTCACGATCTCGTTCGGACTCTGCAGGGAGAGGCTGCTAAACTCTGCTGGGGAAGGAGGAATCATCTTGCTTGGGGATACGCACGGCGCACTGTCTGGAATATGTTACACCTGTAACAACACCAACAAACAGACAAGACACCCTTCTCAAAGGGACCTATCAAGGTTATTATCTTGTGACAATGTTCAAGTAATTCATTGTTTCAACAATCAGTGGCCTAGGCCAGTAAGTTTATGTATGCGCATTTTATCAAAAACATCAACGTTCTTTTTCGCAAACAAAACAGATAAATGCTAAACAGACAAACAGAATTGCTGAATAGTATACATTTTATTGATAACGAACCCCTGAATGGGTAAAAATGTTTTACAACAGATGCAAGCTCCTGGAATGAGGAAGCCGCGCAAAAAATAAAACATAAATATACATCAGTATATACAAATGTCGGGAATTAGGCATAGACGAACACCATGAGTTGATCCCTCTATGACCCACTCGACTTCGATACTTCTCCGACGCTTCAGCTTCAGAAGAGATTGATTCAAATAAACGGCCCTCAGGTCTTCCAAACCACTAAACAAAGAAAGTCCACACGCGGAACGCAGTCATTTTCTTTTTCAAATCCCTAACTTTTGCGTGAACCGCCCTTTGCGGGTTTTCAGTTCACCGGGATACCCTTTTTTGCCAATGTCGCCCGTCCGGGTTTTCGACTTTGCGGGTGCATATTTTTCAATTTATATCCCTAATTTTTGCCCGAACCTTTTTCCTTTTTTATGGTTCACCGGGATGCCCCATTTTTGCCTGGACTCTCTTTTTACTGTCCAGCGGGTCGCTTTGAAGCAAAGTATTTTTTAACTGCGTCCGCGTTCACCGGGGATGCAAAATCTTCACCTTCCATCGAGGATAACAACAAAGCTCCTCCCGAGAAGACCTTGCTGACGACGTACGGACCTTCTTAATTGGGAGTCCACTTTCCCCGGTGATCGGAGTGTGGAGGAAGAATCTTCTTCAGGACGAGATCACCCGTCTGAAAGCTTCTAGGACGCACCTTCTTATCATAAGCTTTCTTCATTCGGCTTTGGTATAAACGACCATGCGCAATTGATGCTAACCTCTTCTCGTCCATCAGGCTGAGTTTGTTCAGTCGGTTCGTAATCCATTCTACCTCGTCGAGTTTCACATCAACAAAAACTCGCAAAGAAGGAATCTCCACTTCTAACGGTAGGACAGCTTCCATACCATACACTAAGGAGAAAGGAGTTGCCCCGGTCGACGTACGCACCGTCGTGCGATAACCGTGCAATGCAAATGGCAGCATCTCGTGCCAATCTTTGTAGGTCACAACCATCTTCTGAACAATCTTCTTTATGTTCTTATTGGCCGCTTCAACGGCGCCATTCATCTTCGGCCGGTAAGGGGATGAGTTGTGGTGTTCAATCTTGAAACTTTGGCACAGCTCCTTCATCATCTTGTTATTCAGATTCGAACCATTATCAGTAATGATTCGCTCGGGAATTCCGTAACGACAGATGATGTCCCTCTTTATGAATTTAGCCACCACCTGCTTGGTGAAGTAGTCGATAGCTACTAGAATGAAGCGATGACCGTTAGATGCAGTGGGCTCGATCTTGCCTATCATGTCGATGCCCCACATGGAGAACGGCCACAGGGAGGACATGACATTTAACGGGCACGGCGGCACATGAACTTTATCAGCATAAATCTGGCATTTATGACACCTCTTCGCGAATTTAAAGCAATCTGATTCCATCGTCAGCCAGTAATATCCTGCTCTCAGGATCTTTCTTATCATAGCATGCCCGCCGGCGTGCATACGAAATGTGCCTTCATGGACTTCTTCCATGAGCATACTCGCCTCTTTCTCATCTACACATCTGAGTAGCACGAGATCGTGGTTTCTTTTATACAAAACTCCATCAGGATTGAGATAAAATTTCTAGACAGCCTCCTCAGAGTCTTCTTATCCTGGGTTGACGCACCCGCAGGATACTCCTTAGTCATAAGGAAAGTATGGATGTCATGGAACCATGGCTTGCCGTCGGCGGCTTCCTCGATTACAAAGACGAATGCAGGTCTATCAAGACGAGAAAGGACAATTCTTGGAGCTTCATTCCAAAAATTGACTTTATACATTGAAGCCGACGTGGCTAAGGCATCAACCATCTGATTTTCGGCCCTGGGTACATGATGGAGTTCCACTCGATCAAAGAACGGAAGTAGCCTTCTGGCATAGTTCATGTACGGCACCAAACTCGATTGGCGAGTCTCCCACTCCCCTTTAATCTGGTTGATCACAAGCGCCGAGTCACCATATACGTCTAGATTCTTGATTCTCAAATCAATTGCCTCTTCTAGACCCATGATGCATGCTTCGTACTCCGCTTTATTATTGGTGACCGGAAACGTCAGTCTCGCAGTAAACAGGATGTGGGATCCGTGGGGAGTCGTGATGATCGCCCCAATGCCACTTCCGTAAGAATTAACCGCCCCGTCGAATATCAACTTCCACTGGGATTTCCTATCTGGCCCCTCGTCGGGCAACGGCTCATCGCAATCTTTCGCTTTGAGAAACATAATATCCTCATCAGGGAATTCAAATTTCATCGGCTGGTAATCCTCGATCGGCTGTTCGGCAAGGTAATCAGACAATACGCTTCCCTTGATGGCCTTCTGGGAAACATACTGAATATCATATTCTGTCAACACCATTTGCCATCTGGCAATCCTGCCCGAAAGAGCCTGCTTCTCGAAGACGTACTTGATCGGATCCATCTTCGAAATTAGCATGGTCGTGTGGTTGAGCATGTACTGTCGTAAACGTTTGGCAGCCCAGGCTAGCGCACAACACGTCTTCTCCAGCATCGAGTAACGAGATTCACAGTCAGTGAACTTTTTACTCAAATAGTAAATGGCATGCTCCTTTCTGCCCGTCTCATCGTGCTGACCGAGAACACACCCCATACTATTCTCAAGGACTGTCAAGTACATGATTAAAGGTCGTCCAGCCACTGGGGGTATCAAGATTGGAGGTTCCTGAAGATACTGCTTTATCTTGTCGAATGCCTTCTGGAAATCCTCATTCCAGGTAATAACCTGATCTTTCTTCAGTAGTTTGAACATCGGTTCACACGTGGCTGTGAGTTGAGAGATAAACCTTGCAATGTAGTTTATTCTGCCCAGGAAACCACGAACTTCTTTTTCTGTTTTAGGCACTGGCATTTCTTGAATGGCTTTTATTTTCGCAGGATCAACCTCGATGCCTCTTTCACTCACGATAAACCCCAGTAACTTTCCGGACCGTACTCCGAAAGTACACTTGTTAGGATTCAGCCTCAACCTGAACTTCCTAAGCCTCTCAAAAAGCTTCAGCAAATTGACCAGATGTCCCTCCTCCGTTTGGGACTTCGCAATCATGTCATCAACATAGACTTCAATCTCATGATGAATCATGTCATGAAACAAAGTTACCATTGCTCGTTGGTAAGTGGCCCCTGCGTTCTTCAGACCGAAAGGCATTACCTTGTAGCAAAATGTTCCCCAAGGAGTGATAAACGTCGTTTTCTCCATGTCCTCCGGCGCCATCTTAATCTGATTGTAACCAGAGAAGCCATCCATGAACGAAAACACGGAGAGCTGGGCTGTATTGTCGACCAACACATCGATATGAGGCAACGAGAAATCATCTTTAGAGCTCCCCCTATTCAAATCCCGATAATCGACGCACATTCGTACCTTACCGTCCTTCTTCGGTACAAGCACTATGTTGGCGACCCACGGAGGGTAAGTAGTGACCGCTAAGAAGCCATCATCAAGCTGTTTCTGCACTTCTTCTTTGATCTTAACGGCCATATCTGGTCTCGTCCTCCTAAGCTTCTGCTTGACGGGAGGGCAATCTTCTCGCAACGGCAAGTGGTGGACCACGATGTTCGTGTCAAGTCCGGGCATATCTTCGTATGACCAAGCAAAGACGTCACTATACTCTCTCAGCATTTCGAGCAATCTTTGCTTGACATCACTCTGCAGTGCAGCCCCTACCCTGACGTTTCTGACGAGTTCTTCAGAACCCAGATTCACGATCTCGATCTCCTCTTCATAAGGCAGAATAACTTTCTCCTCTTGTTTCAACAAGCGGGCCAACTCTTCAGGAAGGTCTTCGTCTTCATCAATCTCTTCTTCGGCTTGATATATCGGGCATTCAAAGTCGAAGTGAGTCGTAGAAGGTCCAGAGTCGATGTCATCTGTTATCTGGATCCTGCAATAACAAGGGTTAAGTTTAAAACAAGGATGTACAGGTTAGCACAAACCCCATTGCCATTTTATTGTTTTTCAAAACAAATATAAAACAGAAATAACAGAGATCACAATATTTGAATACGAAGAAAACGCCTTTGATTTATTAACAAAATACATGTACATAATCCAACAAGGCCCTGACAATAAAACCACTATGCCCCGGGTAGGACATAGGGTTGTACAATGATTGGAAAAAGTAAATCATTACTCTTCGCTTGTCATCTGGATGATATCCTTGACGAACCAATTGGTAAGGCTCTCGCCTGGCTTGCTTGGCTGGATCCAAGAGTCGAGGTCACAGTCGCTATCTCCACTGTCTTCAGACACCGCGATGATGCTTTCGAAAATCGTTCTGCCACTGGTAAACTGGATCGGCCCTTTACCTCGAGACGCACTGCTAGAAGAAGAAGAAGCTTCAGCTCCAGGAGAATATCCCAACCCAAACTTATCTTACTTGTTGGGTATCTCCAAAAATCGCCCCTAGCCTGGGGTAGATCCGGCTTGGACAACGGTCCGAGCTTCCTTCAACGAGGAGAGAGTCATCTCTGGCTTCTCAATGACTACAGGAGCTACGTCCTTCACTTTGACAGCTTCGAACGCTTGGCATAGAGTCTCATGGATTTCGCCATCCATCTCCACATACTTGAAGGACGACAAATGGCTCACCATTATGTCTTCCTCGCCACACACGATCACGATGCTACCCCCGACATCATATTTGAGTTTCTGGTGCAACGTGGAGGTCACGGTACCAGCAGCATGGATCCATGGCCGGCCCAAGAGACAACTGTAGGCAGGCATGATGTCCATAATATAAAAGACCGCGTCGAACGTTTCTGGACCAACATGGATTGGCAGGGTCACCTCATCGAAAACATGTCGTTTAGTTCCGTCGAACGCCTTCACAACCAGATCACTGGGTTTGCAAATCACTCCGCGAGTATCTAACTTCATTAATGCCTTCTTCGGAAGAACATTGAGCGATGACCCTGTGTCCACCAACACATGGGACATAATCGTGCCCCTACACTCTATCGAGATGTGCAGGGCGCTATTGTGATTCCTCCCCTTCGGCGTCAGCTCCAGGTCTGTGAAGCCTAACCCATTTCCAGCATTTACGTGGGCTACGACCTCTTCTAGCTGATTCACCGATATGTCCTGCGCTACATGTGCGCGTTGCGGTGTGCTTCAGAACACAGCAACAAGTTCAGAATGGAAATCTTTGAGGGCGTCTGATGGAGATGATCCACAATCTTGTAGTCACTCTTTTTAATCAACCGCATAAACTCCTCAGCATCTTTAACAAGCAATTCTTTGTCTACCCCACGCGGGACCTCTTCAACGACTTTACTTTTACCCTTATCAGCCGCATCAGCTCTGACTGCTTTATCCGCCATGACCTCTGGTTGTGCAAACACTCTTCCGCTGCGAGTAATACCACTGATTCCCGCAAGGTTCTCCACAGTCGACCCAAACGGTTCTAGCTCCAACCTCTGTCCGTTACAGTAGACTTCAGCCCCATAATGCCACGGGACGGCGTTAGTGCTCTCGAAGGGTATCGGCCCAGCTTTGGTGATAGTAATTGTGGGCGGTCTGGGCGCAAAAATAGTTATCGTCCGGCGAGGGATGGTGATGGTAGCGATCTCATCGGCTTGCTTCAACACTACCTCTCCTGACCCACTTTCAGCCCTCTTGCTAAACTGTAAAATCCCTTCAGTCATCAAACTTTGAATTCCTTCTACCAACTGCTCACATCCATCAGAACGTGTAGCACAGTCCATACATAGCTCTCCGCAACCTGGAAAGAACCCTCTTTTCAGCAACTTAGCTTTAACGAAGCTAAGCAGCGTCTTCAGATCTTTGACGTCAGTCAACAAATCCGCGCTCTCGTCTTCGATAATGGCGTTCACTCCGCCTCCCCTATGATTCGGCATAGGATTCTTCGTGACATTTGGCACATTATCGGAGAAGTTGATAATCTTGGCATCCACCATGTCCTGCACCTTATGCTTGAAGGCTTTGCAGTTCTCTACTGTGTGGCCTGGTACCCCTGAGTGGAACTCACAAGTGGCATTTGCGACATACCCTGGCGGAGGTGCCCCTGTCAAGGGAGCCAGCGTCCTCTTCTGAATCAACTATAGCTGAAGCAAAGTCTGCAAGAGTTGCGCGTACGACATGGGCGGTGTATCGAGGTGACGGTTCTCCAAAGGTGCCCGATTCTGGTACTTTCTGTATCCCTGCTGATTCGGTGGCTGCTGTTGTTGAACTGCTGGGATAGTTATACTGGCCACCTGCAGGTTAGGACCTTTACCCTTCCTTCGAGCGTTGGTCACAGCGCTCGCTTCTCCTTCCCGTCTTTTGCCAGCATAAGGTTTCTTTCCGCCTCCAGTTGAGGATGAATCACCTTGAATTTTCCCGATCTTGATCCCATTTTCGACGTGCTCACCCGTGATAATGAGATCTGAGAAGGTTCCGGACATACCGCTGACCAACTTCTCATAGTAAACCCCTGGGAGGGTGGCCACGAACATCTGCACAAGCTCACGTTCAACCATCGGCGGCTGAACCCTGGCTGCCAACTCACGCCACCGCTGGGCGTATTCCTTAAACCATTCATTATTCCTCTGTGACAGATTCTGCAGCTGGACTCGGTTCGGGGCCAAGTCACTATTGTATTGGTAGTGGTGCACAAATGCTTCAGCAAGATCCTTCCATGTGCGCACACTAGTAGGCTCCAGACTCATGTACCACTCGAGGGATGGCCCGGAAAGACTGTCTTGAAAGAAGTGCATCAGCAACTTCTCGTCGTCAGAATGAGCTGACATTTTCCTGTAGTACGATCTCAGGTGGACACGAGGGCAAGTGGTGCCCTTATACTTTTCAAAGTCATGTACCTTGAACTTGGGAGGCACCTTGAAATCAGCAATTAGTCCCAACTTGGACATATCAACGCCCAAAGTATTCTGATTCTCGATATCTCTCATCTTATCTTCAAGTGCCTTGAATCTAAGCCGTGCTTCAGCATTCAGCTCCCCTACAGCACCTCTCTGAGAGAACACATCATCCTGACGATCCTCTAGCCATGGCTGAGGCCCAAACAGATTCCCGACGCCTGCATTGCCGTTGCGCAGCCCGACATTGACATTAGCTCCCAGACTCCCATTACCAACGCCCGCCGCATTGAGTCCTATGTTGGCCATCACATTGCCTTTGGCACTGCCGTTGCCCCCGATCACGGGAACACCATTCTGCGGAGTTTCAACTGGTGGAGGAGTAGGCACAGTCCCACCATGGAGTACGCCATTGCTATCAACCCTTGAAATCAGAGGCTGAACCAACGTTCTGAGCTGATCCTGGCCATTGGCGACCGCTTGCATGAGCTCCATGAAACGGTCCATCCTTTCGCGGAGTTCCTGAACATCAGTTTGCACTTGCTCCATGATCCTGGTTTGATTAGCTCTGGTCGGATAGCGGTGAATAGGTCTCTGATCAATCCTGGAACCACCTGAGACAACCTGAAATAACCTGTCAACACAAAAGGGTTAGGAAAAACAACAAAATGCTCGTTATGCAGATGCTTCATGCAAATGCAAACGTGTGTCTATGCGTTAGGGGGATTTCCCCCGATCCTAGTGCCTGAGTGCCAGTGCTGATAATAAGAAGAAGTCCGAGTCCAATCATGGAAATAACAATCTCATATATAAAGAAAGCCCATCAAGGCAGTACACAACATCAGCGAGTACAAGATGAATCAACAGCGTGACCTCAGCCAACAAGCCTGGTGATGGTCAGCATACAACAATGATCAAAACAAAAGGAATACAAATAGTCAAGTACGGCCACGGGCGCGACACTCTTCTAACAACTCCTTCGTTTCTGGATGGTCCGGCAGAGTGAGTAACCCTTCGACGAGTAATTCCCTCTGCACAATGGTGTACTGAAGTCCTTCGACCGAACCTTCCCATGCTCCTTCGCCGAAACAATCTTCTAACTTCCGTTTCTTGGACTCAAACGTCAATTTGCGCTCCTTTAGGTTAGCGAGAGCCCTGTTGAGCTGGCCTTCGGCGGCGTATCTGCGAGCGGTTTCTTCATCAAACCTCCTCTCACTATCCTTCACCTGGGCTTCCACCTTGGAGATCTGTAGCATCAGCTTATCCTCCCTCTCTTTCCTGGTGGCTAGGGAGGCCTTCCAATGCTGGTTGAACATGGATATCCTCCGATACGCTTCGTCCAAGTGTTGCTTCTTCGTAGCCAGTACGTCGTTGACAGCTTTGAAGTCTTGACCCATGCGCTCACGCTCGGCTATCTGCTTAGTCAGGTATGTACCTAGCTGGTTCACCAACTCTACTTGCCTTTTGAAAGAATGAATGGCTTCGTTCCTCTCGCTTCGGAGCTGAGCCAATTCTTTCTCCAGTTCCTCATTCGCCCGCTTCAATTCATCTCACTCAGCTAACACCTGATTATGCTGCTGAATGGGCACAATAGTAGGCTCTTTAATCATTTGAGGGATCTCTAGCTTGGCATGAGGAAACGACATCCCTATGGCATCTGCTCTGGCTCTGATCCACGTCGTATACGGAGGGTAGGCTTGATTGTTGCTTCTCCCCAGCAATGGCTTTCCTCGCTTACTGACGCCATTCCAGGCGCGCTGAAGCTTGGATAACAGATCCCCTTCTAGAAGACCAGTGAGGTACAGAGATTCCTGTACCTCTTCATCCTTCGGTGGAGCTCTCAAAGCATACGCGAACTGTCGGACCAGCAAAGTCGGATTGTAGTTTATACAACCCTTCCTGCCTATCAAAGGCACGTTTGGAAACCCGCTGCAGCTGAAGATAACCTCGGTACCCAACCTATCTCTGTCAAACCATTCAATATCCTCTGCAAATAAGCTCATCAGACGCTCGGACCACTCAGCTGTGGCTGCAGACGAAACAAAAGGATCCCTCTTGGGCAGATGACTATCAAGCCATCTATAGAGAAAGGGTACACAGCATGAGACATTCTTTCCCCTTCTGTTCTCGTTTTTGTAGTGGACGGAATGGTAGACATCTCCTATTAAGGTAGGGACTGGATTCCCCGAAGAAAAGATATGAAATGCATCGAAGTCTACAAAATCGGGCATATTGGGGAACAAAATGATGCCATATATGCACAAAGCGAGAATGGCGTTGAATGCGACCCAACATCCGTCCTTGGCGCACTGTTGAGCCTTTCCCACTAAAAACTGCAAGGAGAAACCAGGACCCTTGTTCCAACTAGTCAATACCAACTCGGAGGCATCCAGATGAAGTGAAGGAGCTAAACCAGCCAGATCAGGCTCAGCATCCATATGAACAAAAGGCATCTGCCTCTTGATAGGCACACCTAACAAATCAGCATATTCCTCTAGCGTGGCTGCGAGAACAAAATCCTGAAAAGTGAAACATCTCAACGGAGGGTCGTAGAACTGTAGCAGAGCGTGTAACCCATTCAACTCGAATGCAGAAGGTTTACGAACCAAACTAAGCAATTTACCGTAAGACTTTCTAAACTCATCCCTCACAGAATCATCTGCTAAAGCAATCAAACCGGTCAGCCGAACCACATCATGGGCAGGGAACTTGTAAGCCACGGTCTTCCTCAGAGAACCCATAACAAATACCATAGGAGGCAAGAAATCCTGGATCAGGGAAAACGGTACCTGTAACACAGACACACGTTAATGAAATGCAAATGAGTATGCAAAATAATGTAAAATGCAATCATGCAGCAGGAGATCAAGGCAACTGTGTTGTGGAGATTCTGCATCAATAGAACCATAATCTTTCTCTATCAAGAACAATCATTGTATCTGATAATAAGAAACCCGGGTATCGGACCACAAATCTGCTCTGTCAAGAACAACCATCTGATAGGGCCATGTATATAGGACCATAATTCTGCTCTGTCAAGAACAAACGTCTGATAATAAGGACCTCTGATACAGGACCAAGGAACTCTACTCTGTCAAGAACAAACATACATCTGCTGATGAGATCTTCAGACCCCAATCATAAATCTGCTCTGTCAAGAACAAACAATTGATGACCAAAACTCTGCTCTGTCAAGAACAAACATCTGATAATAAAACTCTGCTCTATCAAGAACAAACATACATCTGCTGATGAGATCTTCAGACCCCAATCATAAATCTTCTTTGTCAAGAACAAATCATATATCTGATGATAAGATCCTCTGATCAAACTGCTCTATCAAGAACAAATACACATCTGATGATAAGATCCTCTGATCAAACTGCTCTATCAAGAACAAATACACATCTGATGATAAGATCCTCTGATCAACACCTGCTCTATCAAGAACAAATACACATCTGATGATAAGATCCTCTGATCCCAATCAAAAACCTGCTCTATCAAGAATAGTCACATATCTGCAGATGAGATCCTCAGATCCCAACAAAACTGATTCGCTGTCAAGAAAACCAGGTAGTCTGAAGGTCAAAGTTTCCTGCAATAAACCCAACCCTGCTCACAGGTATGGACCTAAAATGACTCAAGTTCGGCATCCTATGCGTTCATCAGCGTCATAGACATTCAAGAGGGGTGATATGATACCCAGAAGGTGTGGCATCACCAGCTCATGAAGCGGCCTCACTCGGCTGAATCACAAATGATCGGTCCCCAGAGTCGACAATCCTCCAAACCAGCAACCGTCTCAACCCAAAGGGTTGAAAGAGAAGCCAACCGGGAGAACCTCGTCTGAGCGTGTATTTCATGAGACACTAGTGCCTGCCAAGCAAGCACGCACCCACTAATTTCCACAACTAATGTTATGTTCACTCAAGCCTGGGTCTGGCTTCTCACTCATCAGAATGCCCCTCCTACAACAACACAGATAATCATATCATACTGAAAATAAAATGCGGGAAATAAAATGCGATAAATAAACACAACCCAACGAGTAATCATACAAGCGCTAGGAATGACTCGCATAGGGAACCGGAGAACCAGAGATTCTGGGTTCGATCCCTAGCAGAGTCGCCAGCTGTCGCTTTCGCGAAAATAAGGTGTCGGCAGAACAGAAGAGTTGCCACCTTTCGTTATTTATCCCTCGTAGCGGGAAAGGAAACGATCGGAAAAACCTGACGAAAAAGGGTAAGACAAGGTCATCGCAACCATTGTCTGGGTTCGGGAGTCGGTTACGCAAGGGGAAGGTATCAGCACCCCTCACGTCCGTCGTACTCGACGGGATCCACGCTTGTTGTGTTTACTGGACGAGTTGGTTTATCTATCTACCTATCAAGGCTGGTCTAAAAAGAAAAGAAAAATGACTCGGCAAAGTGTCGCACTTTATGCCTACGTATTCTCATCAGAGAATGAGAAATCAGAGTCAACGTAGTTCGACCTACTACGGGTTATGGGGAAGGTGGCTCGCCAATAGATCAGTATTGTGCCTACGTAATCTCAACAGGCATGAGAGATCAGAGCTTACGTAGTTCGGGATACTACGCATTACGGGGATTCAGATTCATCTGTTTTACCGAGTAGGGTTAAACAATAGTTCCGGCAGTTAGGGACAAAGCCTGTTTGTGGTAGAACTGAAGTTTAACGACACTCTTTTCTTCAGAAAAGCTTCCTTTGAATTATGGGCCCACGGGGCAAAAAGGTTTGAAGTTTGTTTTCTTTCTTTTACGAAAGAAATGTTTTTTATGGTGTTTGCAATTTCAATCGCACTAAAGACTATGACTTGAGAATGAATGCGTCGCATGTCACCCAAAGGGTGCCATACTAAACATCCAGACTGTTGAAAATAAACTCTCCAACAGTCCTTTCTCAGATAGCTTAAGGCTCGTACCGTACGAAAGAAATCATTCATGATTACTATATCTTAAGCTGTTTTGAGATGAGAAGAGAACAGGCTCAACTACGGGGAGACTATCAAGTCTTACTGTTATCATGCCAAGGATTCATCCTATGGTTGAGGTTTGAAACAGGGAACTCCTAGAAGTTATCATGCATAGGTTTCAACCTAAAGTTCTATCATCACTTCCTTATCAAAGGAAATGAGAGTCCTAAGGGATCATGTCAATGATACAGAAACAGATAAAGCATCAGCTTAAACAGTAAACAGTAATACAGTAAAATGCATGCAATGCAAGTGAGGGAGGAAATGTGTGTGAGGCAGCTGCCTCCATAAGCTCATCTCAACCTCAAGCCAGAATGAATAATAGTAATCATACAGGAGAGATAAAACATGCTATCAAGCAAGATACAGTAAACTGCAATCATACAGAAAGAATATGAAATGCTATCAAGCAAAACAAACCACATGGGCAAGGGAGTTGGGCTCTACCGAATACCCGCAAGCAAAGCCATACAGTAACAATACAAGCAGAGGGAACAACTCAACCTCTAGTGCAATCATGCTCCTAGATTAAAGCTAGTCTAGATATGGACTTATTCTAATGCATCAAGCAAGTCAAACAAGGCACATCAATACAGAAAAGAAACAAAGAAGAAAGCAGATCAACTCCTCTCTCTTCCAACTCCAAGCTTCAGCTCTTCTGACAGCAACTCAGTCTTCAGACTTCCATCACTCTTGACAAATATCAATTTGCTTCTCCAGGTTTCAACCCTTCAACATAAGTTTCAACTTATCTTCTTCTTCAAGCTTCAACTCTCTAATCAGCTCCACCTTCAGGCTTCATTCTTAACCACAAGTATCAACTTGATTCCTTTGTTCTTCAAGCTTTAACTCTTCAGAGTAAACCTCAATTGAATCCTCTTCATCTACAAACTCTCAAGCTCTCTTTGCTTTACCAGTCTCAACTTGGTCTTCTCTTCCTGCAAGCTTCAGCTTCTCAGAGTAGTCTTTAATCATTTAGAAGTGTCAACTTCCTCCTTCAGCCTTTACTGGATCTTCAAGTATCAACTTGCTTTTCTCCTACCAGCTTCAGCTGTAATGACAATGCTCAGGGAATCATCCTCTTCCATACTCTTCAATGAAGTCTTAATCTTCACACTCAAGCCCAACATCTCTCAAGATACTCAAACCAGAAGAAATCACTTAACTGGATAAGCTAGGATATTAAACTGCTTATTGACCACCAAAGGTGACCTATAAGGGTTTAACATCAAAAGAATGGTTCCCTCAAAGGTTCTACTTCCTAGGTACCATCACTTATCCCTCCAAAGGAGGGAGGTGAATACCCTGGAAGGACCTTGAATCATGGGGAGGAATGGAGGTGAAAGATACAATCCATGTTTAAGAAAGAAGTTAACTAAGTCTAAGCTCTTCCTAATCCCTAACCCTAAAACAACAACAAAAACAACAAGTCTTCAAGCTCTCAAGCTCTTTCTTCAATCCTCAAGTCTTATACTATGCTCCTCCATGCTCCTTAAAGCAAGACTAAGCCCATCAAGCCAAGCAAAAACCCACAAAGCAAGGCAAAACAACATACAAGCCCACAAGGGCAACACAAACAACAATCAATTACCAAAATCAATTAAAAATAGTATACTATTATATTAAAATCTAATATAATTTCTAGGGGATCCTATATACCTACCCTTAATACCCTATATGTCCCAATATCTAACTTGACATAGAAACCCAAAATTCTAGTATTATTGTGGACCTATGTTAAGGATTGACCTAAATCTGCACAACCTAAAGTCATCTAATCAAAACTAATCAAAAATTAATCATAAAATTATGGAATAAATCCAGAGGGTAGCTAAGGTCCTAATCTAACTATCCTAAAAAGAATGGCCTAAAAATATGAAGGGAACTAGCTAAACAAAATTCTACAACACTATGCATCAACATAAAATGAATTAAAAAGCTATTAAAAGAGAAAATACACAAAAAATATTAAAAATGAATAAAATGCAAACATTTTGATTTTATAATTTTCTAGACATTAACATGAAATGGGAGAAAAAATCCCCATGCAAAAATCATCATTTTTCTATTTAATATGATTTTTCAAAGATTAAAATAAAATGGAGAAAAAGAAATTAAAATGGGAAAACATTGGTGCAGATAGCAATAATATGCAGTACAATTTCTAGATGGGCTCAAAATGGGGGTGCAATTAGTATAAGCGCTAGGCCCAATTATTATCAGAAAATCAATTCAAAAATTATAAAGAAAAAGACAAAGGCACGGTGCACTTAGTAAAGAAATTCAGTTCAAAACATCAATGGGCCATGGATGGGGGTGTGGATAGCAAGTATCAACTTAAGCCCAATACCACAGTTTAATGAAACGCAGCACTTTGGAGTATAGAACTCAGATCCTTCACAAAACAAAAGCAATTCCTGGCCCTTAGATCTCCACTCAGTCAAAGGTATCCTCCTGATCTAATGGCTACTACATCGTCTTCTTCATTTTGAATGCCTTGGAGGGAACAACCATGGCTGAAACAGAGTTCTTCACACTCATCTTCCCCACTCGTATCTCATCAATTCTCCATGAAAAACTAAAATTCAAAACCCTAGATCATCCAGAATTTCACCCCGAATCTAACCATGGTATCAAAATCCATTGAAACTTCCTCAAACCTAAAACACGAATCAAACCTTCAAATATGCTCAGGAATCAAAGTTCACCATTCTTGAAATTGAAGTGATCAATCTCTTCCTCATGCTACACTGGTCAATTTCCACTTATCATACCAAGATTATCTCTCAAGATTCAGCGAGTTATGGTGGTAAACAGAAATGGTGTCACTATCTTGAACTTCATCAAATGATCTCAAACTTCCCATAATCCATCTCCTACTTGTCTCTAACCATTCTAACCTAACAATTCTACTTAATTATGCTTAAATTATGGTGTAGAAAGAAAGTTGCAAACCTGTTAAATCTTGAATACCAGATAGTTCAAAGCTCCACTTCAACCTCTCAAACTCTTCAGAAACCTTCCTTGATTGATGATAAAGCTTCTGTTTGCAAAAGATTTGATCAAGAAAGCCTGAATCTCCAAACCCGATCTTGACTTGCAGCTCCCAAAATTCAATTTCTAACTCTTCAATTCTTCATGATCTTGCCCTAAATTTGGTATGCACACATTCAGTATGATCAATGGAAGGTGTTGGGATTGAAAGAAGCAATGGAAATGAAGCAGAAAGTGGAAATTGATTTCAACTAGCAATGGAAGCAATTGAAATGGCTATCTCACTCTCCTCTCTAATCTCTCACCAACCTTGCGTCTGAGCAAGTTCTAATCCATATATAGGATGATTCTAAACCCTCTAGAACTTTCTGGAATCATCCAATGAGAATTTGGGATTCTCATGCCATGAGTTTTTGGTTTCATCTCATCTCACATGCCATCTCATGCTATACCTCTTGCAGCAACTTGTTCTGCACTGAAAATCTCCTTAGATGAGATGTATGATGTGTTAAGATACTTAGCTAGCTTGTACATTGCCTTTCCTTGTGTTTTGCCTTTGTACCTTAATATGCAAGCAATCATTTTCCAAAGCAACTCCATGATCTATACCTCAAACCAAAAATGTGGCTGAACCATTGTTTCTAAAGTGTTCTTTGGATGTGTAACTTGGAAATTTCAATTTCCAACTTTGACTTATTTAACTTATGCCTCCATTTTAGGTCATTTTTTATCACTTTGAGCTACAAGCCTTTTCAACATCTCATGACCTCCTTACTAGCCTTAAAACATCATTTTAAGCAAGTTTGATGTTGAAGATTTTTCCATTTGAAGCTTGAAAATAGGAGTTATGGCCTTATGCTTGAAATGACCTATAATCTCCAAATGACCAAAATGCCCTTGACTTGTCAAAGCCATAACTCGAGTTCTACAAATCCTATCAAGGACTTCTAGTACTCTATAGAACGCTAAGAAGATAAGGAACAACATTCATGTTGACCAAAAGTTCATAGGAATCATCCTTCTTGGGCAAAAGTTTGATGCAAGTTGGGTGACTTTCAAGGCCCCAGATTCACATACCTCAGATGACCTGTAACTTGGCAAAGTCATAACTTGAGCTCTACAAATCCTATCAAGGACTTCTAGTACTCAAATTAAAGCTAAGAACAATCTCTACAACATTCATGTTAGGGGGAAGATGATATGACAATCACATCTTGAGCTAAACTGCCTTGAAGATAGGGGTCAAACTAGGGGATTTTACACTGTCAAGCCTTAGAAACCCTAGCTTGAAACCTCTCAAACTCCTCAATCATGATGAGTTGACCTTGGAATCATCCTTATAGCATCTCAATTCATCAATCCATGATCACATGGCCCTTGGATTAGGTCTCAACCCTCTCCAAATCATCAGTTGACCTAGGGTTGACCCTGTCAAACCCTAATTATACCACTCATGGCTGAGTCTTCTTATTCTTGCACAATGACCTCTCCAGGCTTCATGATGGCTTTCAAGAAATCTCATAAGCTCTCTCAAAGCTTCAATTCCATCCTCATAGCTTTAGAATCATCTGAGGAGCTCCCACAACTCTCAAGTTAGGAGGCACACAACCTTGGTTTCAACCAATCTCTCTGAGGATCTCTTAACTTCTCTGACAAGGATATCAACCCTTGAACACTTGAATAGCCCTCTTGGCTAGCCTCAAATTCTTATGGTGCTCTTGATTGGTAATCATACCTCTTGATCTCCTGAATACATATCAATGAAATGCAAGTGATAATGCTAATGTGAATGAGATGAACCACAAGCTAGGTAAAGAAATGTTGGTCAAATTTTGGGGTGCAACAGGCATTCCAGAAACAATTACCACAGATCAAGGATCAGTGTTTACTGGTCAAAAGATGCAGGAATTTGCTAAAGAAATAGGTTTTAAACTTTTGACTTCTACGCCTTATTATGCTCAAGCGAATGGGAAAGTCGAAGTTGCCAACAAGGTGGTGATTAGACTGATTAAGCGGCATGTGGGAACGAAGCTTAGATTTTAGCATAAGACATTAGACCAGGTCCTTTGGGCATGTCGAACTTCTCCAAAGGAGGCTACTAATACTACTCAATTTCGACTTACCTTTGGTCATGATCACTACTACAAAAATGATTTTTGGCAGCGCATGAAAAGACAACGCTTTTTGAAAAAGCGCTGCTAAAGAGACAGGAAAAAAAAAAGAAAAAAAATTGCAGACTTTAGACAGCTTTTTTAGAAAAGCGCTGCTAAAAGTAGGCCCTAAGAAAGCGCTTTTGGAAAGCGCTGCTATAGGGGTGACCTACGAGAGCGCTTTTAGAAAGCGCTGCTATAGGGGGTACAAAAGACAACGCTTTTATAAAAGCACTGCTATAGGTCCTGCCTTAGGCAGACCTTAGATAGCGTTTTTATAAAGCACTGCTATAGGTTTAATTGGCATAAATTTTAAAAAAAACCATAAAATTTCATAAACAGAAACAATCGTGGTTTTTGGCATTCTTCTACACTCGCGACTGAACCCTACTCACCGTCGACCACTTCCGTCCATTTCCTCCGTCCGACCGCCTCCGTCCATCGCCATCCTCTGTTTCCTTCCGTCATGTTCTACATTTCCACCTCCGTCCGTCCATTTTGACCGTCTGTCTTCGTCTTCCACCTCCTCTGTCACGAATTCTACAGGTTTGCTTCGAATCTCAAACTGTCCTCTTCCACATTGTTGTTGTTCTTCTTCTAATGTGTAGTATGTATAATACATTGTTGTTCTATGTGCATTGTTGAATGCCTATGAGTTGGAGAGAGTAGAGTAGAGAGGTAGTCGTAAAGAGAGAAAACAGAGAGATTGAGAGATTTCTAGAATGTGTTTTTTGATGAATAATAAAGAGTGTTTCAAGTTAGGCCAGTCATGACTGTTAATGGATTCCATGTAGAAATTTGTTAGAGAGTTAACAAAGTTAGAAATTCTATTAAAGTTAGTTGTTAGGATGCAATTAAATTGAATTACAGGTTAGTGAAGTATTAGTTGTGAAAATGGAATGTTGTTGTTGTTGATGTTAAAATGATAATGTTGATGGATTCCATGTAGAAATTTGTTAGAGAGTTGACAAAGTTAGAAATTCTATTAAAGTTAGTTGTTAGGATGCAATTAAATTGAATTAGAGGTTAGTGAAATATTGGTTGTGAAAATGAAATGTTGTTGTTGTTAGTGTTGTTGTTGATTTTAAAATGATAATGTTGATGGATTCCATGTAGAAATTTGTTAGAGAATTAACAAAGTTAGAAATTCTATTAAAGTTAGTTTTTAGGATGCAATTAAATTGAATTAGAGGTTAATGAAGTATTAGTTGTGAAAATGGAATGTTGTTGTTGTTAGTGTTGTTGTTGATGTTAAAATGATAATGTTGATGGGTTCCATGTAGAAATTTGTTAGAGAGTTAACAAAGTTAGAAATTCTATTAAAGTTAGTTGTTAGGATGCAGTTAAATTGAATTAGAGGTTAGTGAAGTATTAATTGTGAAAATGGAATGTTGTTGTTGCTGATGTTAAAATGATAATGTTATTGTTGATGTTAAAACGATAATGTTATTGTTGATGTTGTTAGTGTTGATGTTAATGATGTTGATGTTGTTGATGAAAGTAAATGAATTATTTATGCTGTTAATTTTGATCGTTTTCAAGAATTATTTAATGTTGATGATGTTATTAATTTTGTCTGTTATAGGGGTTACCTGTGAAGAGCAAGATTGTGATTGTTTCCAAGAATCCTACTGTGTAGTTCTAGAAGTTGGTGATTACTCTACGGCTGCTAATGGTATTTGTTGTTTTTGTTTTGCTTTCTTAGTTTAGTTTAGCCTACTTAATTAGTATGGATAAAAAATGGATGTCTTATAATCGATTGTCAAAAGAGTATGAGAATGGGGTATCAAAATTCGTTAAGTTTGTTGTTGAACACGCCAAAGACCCTAGTAGGATCACATGTCCTTGCTTAGGTTGCTGTTATGAGCGTCGGATTGACGCAATTCAGTTGGAATCTCATTTAATGAGACATGGAATTGATCAAAGTTATACATGTTGGACATTACATGGGGAGATAAGTAACAAGAATGTCGAACCGGGGGATAATACGACGTATGCTTCAAATGACAATGGCAGGGATACATATGATTATGATCGAGTCGAAGAGATTGCAGAAGCACTTGAAGAAGATCTTCAGGATTGTCCTAAGATGTTTGAGAGGTTGGTAAGCGCTGTAGAGAAACCGTTGTATAAAGGTTGCACTAGTTTCACAAGATTATCTGCGGTATTAAATTTGTACAACTTAAAGGCAGGTAATGGATGGTCGGATAAAAGTTTCACAAAGTTAGTAGCCCTTATGAAAGAGATGGTTCCGGAGGATAATGTTCTTCCCAATCGAACCTATGAAGCTAAAAAAATGTTATACTCTATTGGCATGAGCTATGATAAGATACATGCTTGTCCAAATGATTGCATTTTGTTTCGAAATGAATATGCATCATTAAACGAGTGTCCTAAATGCGGTGTATCTCAGTATAAGAAAAAGTTGTCACCAATAAAAGTATGCAAAACAGATACACAACACTTGACTTGGCATGCAGATGATAGAATTATAGATGGGAAGTATCGACATTCGGCAGATTCACCACAGTGCATGAAAATTGATAATGAGTATCCTGATTTTGGAGAAGAAGCTAGAAACCTTCGCTTGGAATTATAAACTGATGGAATGAATCCACATAGTCTACAAAGTATCTCACATTCCACATGGCCTATAACTATTATGATTTATAACCTACCTCCATGGCTATGTATGAAGCATAAGTATATGATGTTATCTATGTTAATTTATGGCCCTAAACAACCAGGGAATGACATAGACGTATACTTGACACCTTTAATCAAAGACTTAAAGAGTTTGTGGGAGAACGGTGTGGAGGTTTATGATGGATATCGGAAAGAAAGTTTCAATTTGAGGGCGATGTTGTTTGACACAATTAATGATTTTCCAGCATACGAAAATATATCGAGGTATAGCATTAAAGATCAATGTGCGTGTCCTATATGTGAAGAAAACACATATTGGACGCGATTAGAATTTGGTCAGAAGAATGTCTTTCATGGTCATCATAGATTCTTAAATTCTAATCATCAGTTCTGTGGGTGGAGAAAAGCATTCAATGGAATTTAGAACAAGGTAGAGCTCCACCTACATTGACCGGCGAACAAATTTTTGAAAAGGTGAAAGATGTGAGTACTAAGTTTGGCAAGTCTTTTGCTCATATGCTTATCACGCGTGCATGGAAGAAGAGGTCAATTTTGTTTGAGTTACCGTATTAGAAGTCATTGTATGTAAGACATTTTCTTGATGTTATGCATATTGAAAAAAATTTATTTGAAAGTGTTATTGGTACGTTACTCAATATACAAGGAAAATCTAAGGATGACCTTAAAGCAAGAAAGGACTTGGTAGCGATGGGAATAAGAAATGAATTAGGACCCTTGAAGAAAGGAAATCAAACATATCTACCACCAGCTGCTTATACTTTATATAGAAAGGAGAAAAAGATATTGTGTAAGTTTCTAAGTGAAGTTAAAGTTCCAGAAGGATACTCTTCAAATATTAGAAGACTTGTTTATATGAAAGACCTAAAGTTAAAGAGTTTAAAGACACATGATTGCCATGTTATAATGGAACACTTTCCACCAATAGGTATACGTTCTATTTTTCCAGAAAAAGTGAGAAGCGCAATAACTAAATTGTGTTTTTTCTTCAGGCCAATTAGTAGTAAGGTGATCGATCCTGCGATCTTACCAACATTGCAAAAATAAATAGTTATTACTTTGTGTGAGCTTGAAATGTATTTTCCTCCATCATTTTTTGACATAATGGTACATCTAGTTGTTCATCTTGTGAAAGCGGCACAATTGTGTGGACCAACTTATATGAGATGGATGTACCCTGTTGAACGTTATATGAAAATATTGAAAGGGTATGTGAAAAAACGAAGTCGACCAGAGGGTTGTATTGTTGAACGATACATTGTTAAAGAAGCGATTGAGTTTTGTACTAAATATTTGTCCAATGTTCAATCCATTGGCCTCCCAAAATCTCATGTTGTTGAAAATATAGTAGGAAAACAGTTAATTGGAAATAAAGTTGTGACAATTTCAAGGGATGAACGGGAGCAAGTGCATTTGTATGTTCTGAACAATGACATTGAGGTTGAGCCGTATGTTGAAATGAACAAGGACGTTCTCCGAGGTTTAAATCTGAATAGAAATGAAAATTGGATAGTACGTGAGCACAATCGAAGTTTAAAAACATGGTTCAAGGATCATATTTTTCAAAGTTTTATTCTGATCCCGCTTCAATAACAAAAAGGTTGAGATGTTTAACATATGATCCAAGATTGCATGTGTTTTCTTATAGCGCATGCGCAATTAATGGATACACATTTTATACTAAAGAACAAGATGATAAAAGTACAATGCAAAATAGTGGTGTCATTGTGCTTACCGAAGCAATGCACATTTCAAGTGTGAAGGAATTAAACCCCAAATATGCAAATCTATTGTATTTTGGGGTTATCGAGCGTATTTGGGTGTTTGATTATGAGAAGTTTCAGATTCCTATCTTTGGATGCAAGTGGTTTGAAAATAATAGTGGCACACGAAAGGATAAGTCAGGATTTTTGCAAATGGATCTTAATAAGGTGGGGTACAAAGATGAGCCTTTTATTCTAGCCACACAAGCTAAACAAGTGTTCTATGTCACTGATCCGACAAGTACGAAATGGTCTATAGTTCTTTTTTCCAACAAAGTAATTGATGATAACATTGGAGATCAGGGTGATGTTGATGTTGAGAAGGAATCTTATATTATAGATGATCCAGATGAGAATATTAGAGCAGACGAATCATATATTAGAAATGATCATAACGAGGGAGTTTGGATCAATCCATCTGTCAGTGTTGTTAAGAGACAAGTAAACCACGTTCCAACGAAGAAAAGAAAGAGATGTTAGTGACAAAGGTACTTGTAAAATTACATATTGTCTCATTCAATAAAATTACATATTATATCATGCAATAAAATTGCATATTATGTCATTCAATAAAATTATATATATGTTTTTCTTATTTATATCTTTCTTATTTACATATTTGTCATTCATTTGATAATTTGGTTTTTCTGAATTACAGGTATTATAGCCACCAACGAGGAAAAATCACATGATGGAAACAAAACAGTACAAGACGTGGAAGGTGATATTAAAAGAGGAATAACGATTATGAAAAAAATCATCCGTGCGAGAGATAAAGGGGTAAAGTATGATGTGCATTGGAATGAAAGAGATCAATTAATTGAGTCTAACGGTGCGATGCTGACAAGTCAAATTGGAGCCCTTGTTCGTTCGCAAATTCCAATTACTTGCAATAATTGGAGAATTACTTCGTTACAACCGGCTAAAGACAAAATTTGGAGCAAGACACAAGTATGATATTTGATATGTTTTAATTATGTTGACGGTTACATCTTTAAATTAATTATACTAACATACTATATGTATGTTTATTTGTTTGCAAAGATCTTTTAATATTGATGATTGTAGGAGAAAATATTGTCTTCAATTAGCCAGAAAACGACTGAGAGGATTTAGAGTGTTTTTAACGAACAAGTTTCTTAAAGATTCTGATGGAAACTTTGTCGAATCAGAGCGTCCAAAGAAGTATGTTGATCTGATTTCAAATGAAGAATGGGAGACATTTGTTGCCAAGAGAATAACCAAAGAATTTTGCATAAGTACAACTTATCATGAACAATGTATAATATACATACTTCTTCCACAAGAGTTATAATATGACTTAAACTTGTTTTTTCAGATTGTGAGTGACGTAAATCGGCAACGGGTATCAAAACCCGCGTATCCATACAAAAAAGGGTGTTTGGGATATGCACGCTTACAACAAAAAATAGTAATTATATATAAATGCTTTAATATGATATAGTTACAAAAAACAGTAAGTATATGTAATGGGATATGAATGCTTTATTATCTGTCTTAATGTGTAGTTAGAAGAGGAGAAAAGTAATGCAACATCTCTTTCGGACCTTGTTTTGTGGAAGGCTGTCCGTGTGGGAAGAGATGGAGTCGTTAAGGAAGAAGTTCAACAAGTATTTGAACAATGTGTAAGTACAACATTAGTTATGTCATAAACTCAAAAGTGTATAATGTAACACCCCCTTCTATTCCCCCAAATAAACAAATAAATCACATAATAAAATTTTATCAGAGTAAATTTGAAACATGGTATAAAAGAAGTATGCCACATCATGCACAACATAACATACAACACCTGCTCTATAAAAGACATGTAACAATGGGGTAGAGTCAACAGAGGAACTTAGTCCTTACACCCACATCTCAATATTTAAAGTTAAAGCAGAAAATCTAAACATTGAATTACTTAAAACATGTAATCATATAAATACATATCATTCAGTTTGTTTCATCACATCATTCGTGTTTACATAAACATTTACCATCAGATACATATACAAAATGTATCCCAAAAGAATACTATACAGTCCTAACTACCCGGTGCTACATATCAGAGCATAACCGACCAAAAGAATGAAGTTATACTTCACAAAAGACTTCCATCAAAGCTAATCTGCAATGCCTCATAGAGCATTATAAAACAGCAGAAGGGTGAGAAATATTATCATAATAATCAATGCATATAATTATATATATATATATATATATATATATATATATATATATATATATATATATATATATATATATATATATATATATATATATATATATATATATATATATATATATATATATATATATATATATATATATATATATATATATATATATATATATATATATATATATATATATATATATATATATATATATATATATATATATATATATATATATATATATATATATATATATATATATATATATATATATATATATATATATATATATATATATATATATATATATATATATATATATATATATAAAATACACACAAGCATAGAATACACATATATTCCACATTTCCTCACCACAATTCTGACAAACATACTCTCACACAACATTACACATTAATCATATGACTCAATGCAACTCAATACAACTCAATGCAACTCAATGCAACTCATGCCATGTGGTACCAACATTCGTTATCATTTTTCGGTTTTTACACTTAAACCGGGTCCACTCTTCTAGACCGATAACCACAAAAGCCCGTCCTCTAAGCTTTCAAACCCACTCTTCTAGGTTTGGGACAAGTCACTAGTCTCCACGAAACTACCAAACATTGCCTCTTGACTAAATGATGCATATGCAATCAACCACTAAATGCACTTAAGACCGTTCTCGCACTTAATCTCATGCATTCAAATAATTCATCACTCAAGAATTATAACATGATTGCACACACAACACATTCATATTCAATATCATCAATATTTACCAAGCAATGCACACATATCCGCAATATGTTTTCATGCATTCTCAAACATAATCGCATACAAACAATATGCATTCACAATCCAATATCATCACCACATTATCAAGCAACGCACACATATTCACAATATGTTCTCATGCATTATTCACAACATCGCATACAAACAATATGCATTCACAATGCCGTGCTCACGGCAACGGATTCAATAACATTCATCATGCATTTTAATCAATTAAAACAATGCATTATATTTGTCAAAAGACCACAATTCATAATCTAGCATTCACACCATACGGCTACCCACAACATATACTTCGCGATACATAATTATTCATTTCAACAAGGATCAAACAAAATCGAAACAAGAAATCAACATGGAATGGAATCAAAGAGAAAACCAATTGTTGTCACGCTCGCTAACATGCTCGCCTATCGAGTCTCTAGCGAGTGCTCGCTACCTGTTCGCCTAGCGAACAAGCTCGTGAAGGCAAACAGAAGCTACTGTCTTGCTTCGCTACCCAGCTCGCTACAGCGAAGTCCAAGCGAACCTTCGCTGCCCCATTCGCTACCAGCGAAGAACCTCAAATCCATTATGCCCAAGTCTAGGACCGCTCGCTACCTACTCGCTACAACTCGTTGTAGCGAACGTTCGCGACCAGCTCGCCTAGCGAACAAGCTAGCGAGTGTCTGCGAACTTCAAAACCCTCACTGCCCAACTTTCATAACTCTCCATAATACCAACCGATTCTCATCAAAACAGTTCCATAGCCTTAGTCTAACCTCCCTCGACTAAATTTTACCACTTATTCTCATTTTTGACCGTTAAAACTCGGTTTCTATCGATTAAATCCATTTTTGCCCTAAAGTGGAAGTTGTAGAAAAACATCCAATAATCTAACCCAAGCATACATAATCATATATATTGACAAGATAATGATATTTCACACCCATACCTTTGTTAAATCGATGCTTGAGAGTTGTTCTTGAGCTTTTCCAACTTTTCCTTCTTCTCCTTCTCTTTTCTCCTCTTTCTCCTTCTTTCTCTATTCTTTTTCTTATGTTTCCTATGTATCTCTTTTCTTTCCACTTTTCCTTTATAAGTATTTCCATTCTATTTCCTTCCATAAATTCTCCTCTCAAATATCTACTAGTAATTCCAATAATTAAAATCATCCAAATAAATCAATTAATTAACATGAATAATTAATTATTGAAAAATTGGGCTGTTACATATAATATATTTATATATTCTTTTATCTATATTTCAGGAGACTCTATCACAGACTATAACTGCAGCTGAGGACGATGATTGCAGGAACGTATTGAGTCGAGTGTTAAATATTCCTGAGTATTCTGGGCGTGTGAGGGGTAAGGGATTTGCTGTCACTCTATCAAAACTGTATAAGCAGCCAAGGAATAAAAATCCTAGCAATAAATAAGTGATGGAGACGTTGGAGTAATTGAAAGCTCAGTTTCGTGAATTAAAAAAGGACAAAGAGAGATACATGTCAGAAAGGCGCGGTCCAAAGTGTAAAGATACTAGTGACAAAGATAATATCAATTGTCCGCAGAAGCTTCCAAAGGTAATTGTATATATTACATTGAAATTAATTTAGCACAATTTTCTTAATTGACACATGAATCATATTCATTATTTGTTTAGGGCATTTCACCTTGTCGGCTATATTTATCGTCACTGACTTATCGCATGGTTGGCAAGGGAAAAGTGCTTAACACTTTGGGAGACTTACTTCACCATAAACTGCTCCCTGCTGGATTTTTGAAAGTATCGGTTGATATTGCGTTAGAGGGCGGGTGCATTGTTGCATATACCAGATGATGTTTCGGACGCAACAGTGGTGGGAGACGCAATAGAATCGTATGTTGCATGGCCGTCAAATCTCATTTTCATAGATGATGAGGTAGGTTGAACACCATTATGAACCTTGTAATATTCAAATGTTTTACGACCCATACGTGAAATTTATTCTTACATTTAAATTTACTTATTTACATGATGATCTTAGACTCCTACAAAATCCAAATCAAAAGATAAGGGAATTATTATGCGGGAAACTAATTCAGCTGCATCAAAAAAATAGGTACTACTACAATTACATGATTATCTTATTATACATTAATTACTGAACTTATATGACTTTTAGATTCATGATCAACAGTTGCAACAAGTCAGCAAGGATAAGATGCTTGAATCTAGCAAGGTGCCCAACAAAAAAAAGGCCGAGCCAAAAAGAGCATATGTTCCTCAATTTAGGTTGTGCCTTGAAACATATGTAGGAACAACATATGTGGTTGAGGGTGGCATCCGTCAAATACCTGTGGAGGAAGGTATTTTCGATTTTGAATATGCCGAAACAATTACTAAGGAGGATTTGGACCAGATTTTCCAACATTCTGAATTGGGCATCGGTGTTTTGCATTCCTACATCAGGTACTTCGATCAATTTTAATTAAATAATTGAACAATTTATTTTCTCATTAAACTGAATATTCTAATGTTGATTATGTTTTTATTTAAGGTTCTTGTATGACAAGTTGTTGGTCCCGCATGATTTAACTTCAAGATTCACATTCTTATCTGCTAGTTGTATCAACTCACAGTCAATCGATCACACTCTAGATGTAGTCAAAGATTACATAGTCCAAGCATTTATGGTCGCAGCTACAGAGAAGTTGTACATGTTGCCATATAATACTGGCCATGGGTTAGATTTCACGCTAAATTCATTTATTATAATTATTCATTTTTTGCCATTCTATATAGCATTTCCGTCTAAACTTTTGTCTTATTATTTTAAAGTGGACACTGGTTGTTGGTCATGATTAATCCGATGAAAGAATAGTGTATTATCTGGATTCATTGGATGGTGATCAAACAAAATATCTTGATATGAAGAATATGGTTGATACATAAGTGATGAGATATACTGTTCTAAATAATTATAGTTATTTATTACGTGAGATTTTTCTAAATATCCGTTTATATTATGTTAGAGCTATACAAATATTCTGATCACAAAGAGAAGCAACAGCGCCAAAAAGGAAGGCTAACGACATTAGCTGGATCAGAGTGCAGGTATATTTTCACATTTTTTACTGTTATAGTGATTCTACATGATAAAACTATTTAAACTATATATCCTGATAAATGTTCGTTTGTTTTTTCCATTTACAGTGTCCTAGTCAGCGCAATGGGATTGATTGCGGATATTTTGTATTGCGCTTTAGGAAGGAAATTATTCATTCTGGTCAAATAGAGATTCCAATCATGGTATGGATCAATTTATAAGTTATATGATTTATTTTAATAATTAACCGATATTTCATCTGAGTAATTAGTTTTAAAACTAAATTGTGCATGTTCTGTTATATTATGTAGTACTTTGATGAATTCAAGTGTGGTACTTACTCGAAAGCAGGATTGGAAGAAATTAAGGAGGAATGGTGTCAATACATTCTTGAGTTGAGAATTGTATAAGGTATATGTATCGTCAAATATTGATGCGGGATGATAATATTTCTGGAAGTCGTATGTAGTTTTGGCGCTATATGTGAAGTGGATGTATTTGTAAAGTTATCGGTTTTGTAATTATATGTAAATTGACTGTATTTGTGAAGTTGTTCTGAGGATCGGCTTGTGTTGAATTATATATAAGCAGGTTTATGTGAATTACATTAATTATGGCCAAAGTGTTGAATTACAATGCATATATAAGGCCAATGTATTGAATTAAATGCCTGAATTATAAGCAGGTGAATGTAATTGTTATAAGCAAGTTTATCGAAAAAAATATAAAAAAGTGAATTTAGTTTAAAAAAATTTTTTAAAAACGTGAAGAATAGACAACGCTTTTAAGAAAAAGCGCTGCTATAGGGGTGACCTACGAGAGCGCTCGAGAAAGCGCTGCTATAGGGGGGAAGGGGGGAGAATAGGCAGCGCTTTTGAAAAGCGCTGCTAAAGGTTGGGAATAGGCAGCGCTTTTCTTAAGAAAAGCGCTGCTAAAGGGGGAGGTATAGGGATGTTCTATTATATTATGTAGTACTTTGATGAATTCAAGTGTGGTACTTACTCGAAAGCAGGATTGGAAGAAATTAAGGAGGAATGGTATCAAAACATTCTTGAGTTGAGAATTGTATAAGGTATATGTATCGTCAAATTTTGATTCGAGTTAATAATATTTCTGAAAGACGTATGTAGTTTTGGCGCTATATGTGTAGTGAATGTATTTGTAAAGTTGTCGGTTTTGTAATTATATGTAAATTGACTGTATTTGTGAAGTTGTTCTGAGGATCGGCTTGTGTTGAATTATATATAAGCAGGTTTATGTGAATTACATTAATTATGGCCAAAGTGTTGAATTACAATGTATATATAAGGCCAAAGTGTTGAATTAAATGCATGAATTATAATAGGTGAATTAAATTTTTATAAGTAGGTTTATTGAAAAAAATATAAAAAGGTGATTTTTTTTAAATTTTTTTTTAAAAAACGTGAAGAATAGACAACACTTTTAAGAAAAAGCGCTGCTATAGGGGTGACCTACGAGAGCGTTCAAGAAAGCGCTGCTATAGGGGGGAAGGGGGGAGAATAGGCAGCGCTTTTGAAAAGCGCTGTTAAAGGTTGGGAATAGGCAGCGCTTTTCTTAAGAAAAGCGCTGCTAAAAGGGCAGGTATAGGGATGTTCTATTATATTATGTAGTACTTTGATGAATTCCAAGTGTGGTACTTACTCGAAAGCAGGATTGGAAGAAATTAAGGAGGAATGACATCAAAACATTCTTGAGTTGAGAATTGTATAAGGTATATGTATCGTCAAATATAGATTCGGGATAATAATATTTTTGGAAGACGTATGTAGTTTTGGCGCTATATGTGTAGTGAATGTATTTGTAAAGTTGTCGGTTTTGTAATTATATGTAAATTGACTGTATTTGTGAAGTTGTTCTGAGGATCGGCTTGTGTTGAATTATATATAAGCAGGTTTATGTGAATTACATTAATTATGGCCAAAGTGTTGAATTACAATGTATATATAAGGCCAAAGTGTTGAATTAAATGCATGAATTATAAGTAGGTGAATTAAATTTTTATAAGCAGGTTTATTGAAAAAAAATAAAAAAGTAATTTTTTTTTAAATTTTTTTTAAAAAACGTGAAGAATAGACAACGCTTTTAAGAAAAAGCGCTGCTATAGGGGTGACCTACGAGAGCGCTCAAGAAAGCGCTGCTATAGGGGGGAAAGGGGGTGAATAGGCAACGCTTTTGAAAAGCGCTGTTAAAGGTTGGGAATAGGCAGCGCTTTTCTTAAGAAAAGCGCTGCTAAAGGGGGAGGTATAGGGATGTTCTATTATATTATGTAGTACTTTGATGAATTCAAGTGTGGTACTTACTCGAAAGCAGGATTGGAAGAAATTAAGGAGGAATGGTATCAAAACATTCTTGAGTTGAGAATTGTATAAGGTATATGTATCGTTAAATATTGATTTGGGATAATAATATTTCTGGAAGACGTATGTAGTTTTGGCGCTATATGTGTAGTGAATGTATTTGTAAAGTTGTCGGTTTTGTAATTATATGTAAATTGACTGTATTTGTGAAGTTGTTCTGAGGCTTGTGTTGAATTATATATAAGCAGGTTTATGTGAATTACATTAATTATGGCCAAAGTGTTGAATTACAATGTATATATAAGGCCAAAGTGTTGAATTAAATGCATGAATTATAAGTAGGTGAATTAAATTGTTATAAGCAGGTTTATTGAAAAAAAAATAAAAAAGTGATTTTTTTTTAAAAACGTGAAGAATAGACAACGCTTTTAAGAAAAAGCGTTGCTATAGGGGTGACCTACGAGAGCGCTCAAGAAAGCGCTGCTATAGGGGGGAAGGGGGGAGAATAGGTTGCGCTTTTGAAAAGCGCTGCTAAAGGTTGGGAATAGGCAGCGCTTTTCTTAAAAAAAGCGCTGCTAAAGGGGGAGGTATAGGCATGTTCTATTATATTATGTAGTACTTTGATGAATTCAAGTGTGGTACTCACTCGAAAGCAGGATTGGAAGAAATGAAGGAGGAATAGTATCAATACATTCTTGAGTTGAGAATTGTATAAGGTATATGTATCGTCAAATATTGATTCGGGATAATAATATTTATAGAAGTCGTATGTAGTTTTGGCGCTATATGTGTAATGAATGTATTTGTAAAGTTATCGTTAACTATTGATGCGGGATAATAATATTTCTGGAAGTCGTATGTCTTTGGCAGACTTCTGATGATCTTCTTCACATGATCAGAAGTGGAGTATCCTTTGTCAAGGACCTTCAAACCAACTGTCAGAATCTGGAATCTTGAAAACATGGTTTCCACAGATTCTTCATCCTCCATCTTGAAGGCTTCATACTTCTGAATAAGCGCAAGAGCCTTTGTCTCCTTCACTTGAGAGTTTCATTCATGTGTCATCTTTAATGACTCAAACATGTCAAACGTTGTTTCTCTATTTGTGATTTTCTCATACTCAGTATGAGATATAGTGTTTAACAGAATGGTTCTAGCTTTGTGATGATTTCTGAAGTCTCTCTTTTGTTGATCAGTCATTGACTTTCTGTCAACCTTTTTGCCCTCACCATTAATGGGGTGAATGTATCTATCAATAACCAAATCCCATAGATCAGCATCATAGCCTAGAAAGAAACTTTCTATTCTATCCTTCCAATAATCAAATTTTTCTCCATCAAACATTGGAGGCTTTGTGCTGATTCTATCTTTATCATCATATTTGTTGTATGAGGTTGAAGTTTCAGCCATTTTATCAAGAATAATAAATCAAGAGTTTTCCCAACTGGATCTTTCTCTGTCACTGTTAAGTGATAGCACTTTCAGAGTTGGAGCTCTGATACCAACTGAAGGTAGGAAAACACTAAGAAGGGGGGGGGGGTTGAATAAGGGGTTTTCAAAAACAATTATGACAATAGAAAATAACAAGTTATTTTTATCCTAGTTCGCGTGAAGGCTGAGGATTATGACAATTATGACAATAGAAAATAACAATTTCGCCTCTCTCAAACGAGGACTTAATCCACTAAATCAAAACTTGATTACAGTGATATCACTAAGACAACTGTCTTAGTCTTCTCAAGAATCCTGACCACAACATGGTCTCTCAAGGAACTTTTACAAAGTAAAATACAATGTGTTTAAGGTGCTTCTAAAAAGCTATTATAACAACTGTGATTTACACAAAATGAAGAAAAAATAAAACTTAGTGTTTGATGAAAGTTGTTTGAATGTTTTCTTTGATTGCTTTTTGGAATTCTTCTTTTGAATTTCTTCTATCAAATGTTGTTGTTAAAGTGTTGATGAAGACTTCTTTATATACTCCACTTTCTCAATAATGTGTAGAAGAAAGTACTGTAGGATGTAGGCAGAAAGGACAAATACTTTTCGTCTTGATTTGACATTCCCTTTTTGCCTGAATTCCTGTGTCATACACGAATGAGAAATAGTTCCGTTGGTAGACCTTGGGTTTAGCAACGTCTATTTTCAAATGAACATATATGAAAAATAATCTTGCATCAGATCCTCTGATGTTGTTCCTTGTTCTTCTTTATCAGAGTCACTCTATCAGAGTTTTGCAGCAAAGTGCTTAGCGTAAATGTATCTGAGTTGACTTGATTCTCAGAGCCTCTGTACTTGCAGCGTTTAGGTCTCAGAGTCTTCTGAATATTTTGAGTCTTTATACTCTGCGCTCAGAGTCTTTTGTAGGTAGCGCTCCAGAGTCTTCTGTGTTGCTGGCGCTTCTGAGTCTTCTGCAGCTTGTGCTTTAGAGTCTTTTGTAGCTTGCGCTTCAGAGTCTTCTGCAGCTTATACTTCAGAGTCTTCTGCAGCTTGCGCTTCAGAGTCTTCAGCTAGCGCTTTAGAGTCTTCTACAGCTGCACTTCCTACGCTCAGAGCCTTGCATTATCATGTTCAGAGGAATTCTTTTTGTCTTCAAATGAATATTTATTTAATATCTAAAACAAAAACACTTGAACAAAATTAGAGTATATATTTTCTTATACAAAATTTCATTAATGTTATCATTAAAACATTGAGATATATTAAGAACCAATCTGTGTTCTAACAAGTTTGCCTATGGATCGAAAAGACAGAACATTAGGCAAATGGTCTCCTAAATGGGAAGGTCCATTTGAAGTCATACTAGTATTCTCCAATGGGGCTTATGAGGTTGAAGAGTTACACAAAGATGAAAAGAATCTTGAAAGTAAATGGCAAATATTTGAAAAAATATAGGCCTATCTTGCAAGAGGTTCATATCAAAGCATAAGTTTTATTTAAAGGCATGAAAAGCCAAAATAGGCCAAATAAGGCTAACATGGCATATAAAATAAAGAAGAATCAACTCAATAATCTATAAATCAAGCAAAGATTATTCATAATATCTCCAATTAATGGACTTGAGGAAATCCATGTAAGTTGCATCAGTGTCATCATTAGAGTTGTTGGTGTTGGAACGCCCTTTCGTAGGGATTTTGATCTTGGTTTCACTCTTCTTTGCACGAGAAGTTACTCCAGTGGAGGCTTCAGGTTTCTTTGTTTCCTTAGAATTCTTTGTTACCTCAGGCTTCTTTGCCTCTTCAGCTTTTTCCTTGACTGTTGATTTTTCTGAAGGGTTACTTATGCTTGCTTCTATAGATGCAAGACATGTTCTTGATAAAGAGATTTTATAGAGGAAAAACTTGGTTTGCATTGTCCAGTCAAATGATGGAGAGACGTGGATTGGTCTTGGGAGTATGCCTAACGGTTATGCTATAAATATTATTTTAAAGCTAGAAGCTTATGCCGTTGGAGCATTAAGTAAAGCTGAAAATTTTATGTTTTCCAAAAAAGAGGCAAAATGCCTTAATTGTAAAGTTGACTCAAATTTGAGGCCATAGATAAAACACATCATAATATGCGCCATAGAATTGTGGGTCGAAAGAATTAATGATGAATACGGCTGAAAAGATGTTTAAGGATTTGTCATGATGGCATGACGTCATAAGCGTGGGTTAAAGAAATTGAACAATTTAGCCACAAAATGAGTAGTGGGTTGTTCAGTTAAGGCCATGCAATTTTATAAGTCATATGCATCGAAATGGTTATAAAAAATGACCTTCCTACCAATTTTGGAGAAAGGACATTTCTTGGGGGCAATTTGTTGGCTCTCATTTTCGACGCCAGCAAAATCAGAGTCATCTCAAGTGAAAAAATTATTTTTAAGCATAAGAAGGCTTCGACCTAGTTTGTGGTGAAGCCTGAGTCGAACAGAGGTTGATAAAACCACTGGAAAAATTTATAAGTGTTGGAAAGTCCTTCGACTGTGAGAATGCTGAAAGAAGTGCGCTGCAGTTACCACTAAGGCTGGAGGGAAATTCCGAATATTTGAATTTCAAAACAGCAATTGGCGAACGTGGGAACGGTGGAAGTCAAGAAAAAGCGCCAAAAGACATGTTTTGAAGCAACAACCGTCACTTAGTAGTTATTTACTAGAATTATAAATAGGGGTTATTTCCATAAAATAAGGGGTGTTAATTTTTCTTGTACAAGTTACTCCAAATTACATAAAAGTACCCGCGTGTAGAGAAACGAGTTCGAGAGAATGTACGTGATGTAACACCATTTCTTTTCATCAATGCAATTTATGTATCTTTATCATTTATATATTGTTGTTTATTCTGCACTTTATCTTGCATGTCCTCCTTTAAACTTTATCTTTCATGTTTAAATGCCTTTTCTGAACTTTATCTTTCGTATTTACATGTTCTTCCTTGAAACTTTATTTTTAATCTTTACTTTCAGTTGATTTTCTTCTGCACTTTATTTTAACTTTCTATTTAAAAGTCTTTTTAATTGCTTTCGGCTGTTACTTTCCTGCATTTTTCTAAATATTTATCTTACACACTTACTTTCTTGCACTTTTATCAAATTCAAGCCTTTACGTCATTGCCTTTATTTTAAAAGTTTTTTACATCTTACCTTTTACTTTCGACGCTTTAAGAATTACACCCTTTATTTTACGGCCTTGTCAATTTCCAAGTTGTTTTTTATTTTACAAAGTTTTTATAGTCGGACGTGGAGTTCCTTTAGAACATAGTCGAACGTGGAGCTCAATTTAGATTTTCTTTTAAACTTAGCACATGTCCTAGGATTTGTATGGTCGATTCTGCAAGTTACTCAATTTCACCCAAAGTTGATAGACCAGAGGTTGTTTACCAAATTTCACAGTAAACACGTGCATAATCGAATCTCAAAACTGAATTTGGTTGTGACGAGCATACTTTTATTCTCTTAGGGTTTTATCAACATTTTCCCTTTTAAAAATAAAATTTGGTGGTGACTCTGTTGTATTTCCATCATTTGTATGGTCGAGTATTTTTTATGGTTCGACATCCTCTACGCCCATAGAGGCGTTCAAATCGCTAGATCCCTAAGTGGGATCCTTACCACCCATAGAGGCGATCAAAATGCTTGACCCCTAAGTGGGATTATTTTCGCCCATGGAGACGATCAAAACTCTAGTGTCCCAAGTGAGATCCCTACAGCCTATGAAGGCGATCAAAATATTGGATCCCTAAGTGGGATCCTTTCCTCCCATGGAGGCATTCAAAAAGCTTGATCCCTAACTAGGATCCTTTCCGCCAATAGATTCGATCAACACATTGGATCCCTAATTGGGATCCTTTCCACCTATGGAGGAGATTAAAATGTTGGATCCCTAAGTGGGGTCATTGTCGCCTATAGAGGTGATCAAAATGATGGATCCTTAAAATGGATCATTTCCTTCTTGTGAGGCTTTGAAAACACTATATCCATAAGCAAGATCCTTCCCAGCCTCTAAGACAGAAAAAATGATGGGTCACCTTACAACTATTAAAAGCAGTAAAGTTATTGCAAGGGCAGAGATGATAATCGACGACATTAACCAAGTGTCACACCCTCATTTTCACCTTTAGCCTTTCATACCCTACATTCATCATATCATACATTGTTCTATTGTATATCGAGCATGTGGGTTCACAAGGTAAGGATTGGGTCGGTTTATTGTTTTCCATTTTAAACAAGAGAAATTGCCTATCATGGGCTACATCGAAGAAAAGGTCCATCATGTAAGGTTTGGTTTAAGTTGGAAAGTCTACTCATGTAGATTCCTTCAAGGAGAAGTTACTTGAAAAATATTAGGATATTCAAGATCAATATTCCTAATGAACATGAAGTGCAAGGCCTAATTCAAGATTTCTTCATCCAACTTTGTTCCAAATTCTATGTTAAAGTAGAATTCAAATTTGCAAGGCATAAGTCAAGATCACAAGTTCATAATTCAAGGCTTCATTCATCTCAAATTCAATGGCATAAGGGAGATACACCATTCCAAATTCAAGATTAGAGTCAAGAATATTACAAAGGGAAATTTCATGACATTGCAAGAATGTCACATTTCTTACAAAGTTTCCAAACCCTAAGTGATGCTTAGAAAATTAAGCTATTTCTAATCTTAATTCAAGTTTCTAACTAATTTCATGTTATGATACCCTTCATGCCCCATCAAATCTCCATGTGCTACATATAATTCATAACCAATTAAACCCACAAATATCTACGGAAAATAATTAAGGTTTAATTCAACATTAGAGCATCTCAAAAGCAAAACCATTTATACTTATTCATGGGAAATTTCAAGGCATTTTTAAATTGATCCAAAATAGCCCCATGACCAACTAATTCCCAACCAAACAAACCATGTCACAAAACTTGAGGAACTAGATCGTGTTGTTTCACTTACATACCAAAATTCAGAACTTCAAATTCTATCAAGGGGAGAGGCATGGACCACAAGTACAACCGAAGAACAAGTGAATAAAGGAAGGCAATGCAAAAAAAACAGCACTAGGAAAGTGCATCAGCAAAAGCAAAAAAAGCAGCATGCTAGAAATGGAAAGAAAAGGGGTTGTACCAAGAAAGTGGTAATAAGCATTTCCAAGTATGGAAATTCTGAAACTTGAAGCATGTGCATGCTCTATTGCTTTGGTACAACAGCAAAAGTGCAGCAAATAAAGTAAGATGTCTAGAGGAAAAAGGTGCACCAAGAAAGTGGCCTTGGACATTTCTAAGTGTAGAAATTCTGAAGTTTAAAAAAACATGTGCAAACCCTAATGCTTTGGATATAAAAGAAAAGCAACAGAAGTAGAAAAGAGACATGGACATAGAGAGATATTGAGAGCAAGAGGCATTGAAAAAATCAGAAAAAAAGAGAGTAAGAGAAAAAACTGAAAAAGAGATTTGAAGAGAAAGCCTTGAGAGAACAAGAGAGGGATAGAAAACCAGAAGAAGGAGGTGGACCATAGAAGCACATTCAACAAAGGCCATTGGTGAAGGAAGATAGTAACTCTTGGGTATCCTTCCCTTCAAACCCTTATCTTTTTTACATTCTTACAAGTTTTATTTTCATGTGTTTTTCTTGCGTTGTATACTGTAATAAGGTCTTGATATGACCAAAAAAACTGTTGTAAAAGAACAAAGAAAAGAGAAAGAACATAGTTTAGTTTTCATAGCGACATGAGTTGAAAATACTCATGTGTGCTGTCATGTTCGCTGGCAAGTTCACCTAGCGAACTTTGCCCCATTTCTCCTCTATTTCCATAAAAAAGGCATATTCTGGGCAAAACAGCATGAAGTTCACACAACGAACTTTATGTTGTTTTTTTTTCCTGTCATATTTGCTGGCACCTTCACCTAGCAAATTTTTCCCCCTTTCGCCTTTGTTTGTGTTCGCTGGGAAGTTCGCACAGCGAATTTCTTGTTGTTTTTTCTGGGCAGCTTCGCTTCAAGGTTCGCACAGCGAACTTCAGTCCCTTTCGCCTCTCGTTGTGTTCGCTAGGAAGTTCGCACAATGAACTTCTTGCTGTTTCTGGGTAGCTTCGCTACAGCCTTTGCCTAGCGAACTTCCCTTAGTTTTTCATGCTGTTTTTTTTCTTCATATTTTGTGTTTTTCAAGCCGACTAATCCGATGTGGTGGTGCGGCCATTGCATGTAGATGTTGTTACGGTCATTTTTTACTTTTGGTTCCAAAATCTATTTTCAAAAATAAACTCTCGATTTTATCGAGCCATTTTCACCCTTGTAAGTCGACTGCCTTGTGCGTTCGCCATCGACCTTGTTCGCATCATTCAAATATTTTTACAAACAATAAAATCCTTGATCCAACATCAAGTGGTATTTTTCTCATAAAAATCCAAAATACAATAAAGATACAATTAGGGTTATACGCCATGAGCTTTAAAGTGGTGGAGAAGGAATGAGAATGGAGCCCCTCCTACACTCGTTCCGAATGTTTTGAATACAAGACGCTCGACTTGGTTATCCGAAACATTCATCTCTATCCAAAGTCTTTAGTGTGATCCTAATCCAAAATAATTTCTTCTCAAAAACCATAAAAATAACATCAACTCATCAAACTTCTTTTCGCCTTAGGGCATCAATCCGAAAACCCTTTTTCAAGGTACAAAATCAACCAACACACAATTATTTCTCAAGTGGCCGAACTACGGCTGCTCTGATTTCTCACACTTGTTGAGAATACGTAGGCATAGGTTTGCGATAATCCTAGCGAGCACTTTTCTTTTTTCCCACCTTTACTCATCCATTCCTCATCACCCAAAAAGGACATGTTACGTCCGTTCTACTGCAAACAGATAACACATAAGACTCCATGAACGAGCCGCAAAACACCTAACTGCTTGAATGCGTACGATAGCATCGTCCACCCAAACTTCCCATCTTTCACCGTAGTCCCGTGAAATACGAATGCTCTGATTATTCACTTCTTAAAAGTGAATATACATAGGCACAAGGGTCTCAATCCTTGGCGAGCACTCTAATAAAAAACCAAACCCTATTTTCTTTAGTAAGCAAACTTTTAGATTTAAAACACCCATTCAAGCTAAACAACCTAGAAGGTTCCCATCGAGTACGATGGATGTGAGGGGGTGCTAATACCTTCCCCTCACATACCCGACTCTCGAACCCTAAAACTTGGTTGCGATGACCATGTTCTTTCCCTAAAGGTTTTATCGTTATTTCCCTTTCCCTCCTTGGGATAAATAAAATTCGGCGGCGACTCTGTGTCATTTTTCGCGTAGCGACACCAAGGGCTAAAATAATAATGGTACAAATTTTTTTATGAAAGGGAATAACATAAAAGGCACCCCCAAGGGGTGCTATTGTTCTTACAAACACAGAAATCCTTGAAGGGGAGATGGAATACAAAAAAAAATGCACTAGGGGCTAAGAAACCTTACAAGTAAACTAAACCATCAATTCTCCTTCCGAGTTTTCTCATTTCTGATAGCATTCTCCGGCCGAGGGACTTCAGATTCACCGCCTCCCATCGCCACACCCTTGTCATTTACTTCCTCAGCAGGAGCAAAAAAATTTAGACTTTTAGGGGGCCAATAACTTTCCATCCACTAACGGATCATTACAATAACAACAAGGAAGACTATTTGTTTAGATAAAGATTGAGGTAGAGGAAGAAAGTCTGCTCTCTGGCAAACTCATAGTAGATGCGAGAAGAAGACATTATCCAAGGATTCCTGCAAGGACTTCTTTTTATTAGAGATATTTTCACCCTTTGCCTTTACCTCTACCATCTTCTCCCCCCATTTCTCATTGTCTTTATGAAGAATTTTGAGCAGCCTTTGGCTCTTAATATAAGCAACCACATGCTTTTGGAGTTTTTCCTGCATCTCTTTCTTAGCTTTATCCTGTCTCTCCTTGTCGACGTCCTACAATATCAACGCCCTCAAGTGACTTACTATGATTGTACTTGAGTTTAATCCTAATTTAAGTTAATAGAAGGTTTTTATTTTGAAATTATAAAACTAAAATTCAAATTATTCTCCTATCCTTTTATGACTATTGAGCATAAGACTGCCTATAAAATAGACACATTTGAGAAAGCAATAGAAAACATTTTCTTTCATCTCACAAATAAACAAAACAAAAAAAAAACATAATATCTTCGTCATCAAATGAAAAAGAAGAAATGAGAAAACAATTTCAACCAAGAACACTAATAAAAAATTGACATCATAAATCCAAGTAAGATTTGTTAACCTCTTATAAAAATTTATAAAAATGTGAATATCATAATATCGAGATCCTAAATAAATTTGAATAACATTTAATTGTTATTTCTTTATCATAAAACGTTTTTTTAGATAAATGTCATCAATTTCGAATGGTTTGACTTTTTATAATTGAATATATTATTTTTATTGTTTTATTATAAAAGTGCTACTAAACATTAAATAAATAATAAAAATGATCTATTAAAATTGTAAAATATGTTTGATAAATTGAATTTATCCATATTTTTTAATAAGTGGATTGAATTTAATTTATTAACTAATATTTTAAGTATTAAATAAATTTTTAAGATATTAAATTAATTAAATAGTTTGTCACTCGTAATCAGAATATATATCTGTGAATGTATAGGAGTTGGAGGGGATAAAAAATAAAAAATAAAATATATATGTATTTAGCATATAAATATCATAATTATTTAGGTTAAAATTTATTACCAAACTAAAAATGTAATTTGACTTTTTATTAATATACTAACAATCATAAAACAAACTTATTGTTAAATAGGTAATCTAATTAAATAAAAATATCCACGTAATATTTAGATTATAGAGATATGAACAAATAATAGAATATGCAATACATTTTTCTCTATATATCTTCCATTATCTATTCAAATTTAAGACAAAAATATTCCACACTTTTTGTCTTAAATCGTCATCATGAAGCGCCAAATACTACTAACAATGTTCCTTTCGAATCTGTTGATACTAGTAATTATTCTACTCCTTTCAACAATAATATGGAGTATTGCACAAGAAGATGTTAAGCAAAATCAAATGTTTTTTTTTTTCTCATCACTAATTTTATATATAATTTTATGATTTGAATAATTTTGTGCAGAGGTTGAGCATGAATTTGATTACATAAAAGGAAAAAAATGGTCCTTTACATTGGGGTGAATTGAAGAAGGAATGGGAAACATGTAAGAAAGTAAGAATGCAATCTCCAAATTGATATGTTAAATCACAGAGTGAGGATAGTTCCAAAGTTAGAAAAATTAAAGAAAAATTATAAGACTCAAAACACTACTCTCAAAAATAGAGGTCATGATATTCAGGTAATTAATCTACCCAAAAATAGAGGTCACCATTGACTAAAATATACAAAATCTATTTATAAATGATTGCAGATGAAATAGAAAGGAGATGCAGGATCAATAAATATTAATAGGATAGATTTTTTGCTACATCAAGTCCACTGGCACTCACCTTTTGAACATACCATGAATGAAAGAAGGTACGTCTTTCCTTCACAGGATTCATTCATATTTATTACTTTTTTTATTAGTAAAACCGAAATATTCAACTTAGAAATATGATTTTATTTGTCTCGCTTGCAGGCAAGCATTAAGTTTTTAGTACGACCACAGATCTCTTAATACAGTAACTTTTTAAAACATTTGATATTTCAATTCAATGTGATTTAATACTTGTACAATTTTATTATCGAGATTGAATTATATAACTTAATTATATGATTTATATCTGTGTCAAATGTGCAAGTCGATTATCAAATCGGTTTTTTAAACATCGACTATGTGACATGTTTTTTTGGTGTATGAATTGAATTTATATATATATATATATATATATATATATATATATATATATATATATATATATATATATATATATATATATATATATATATATATATATATATATATATATATATATATATATATATATATATATATATATATATATATATATATATATATTATTTTCAGAGTTTACTTTCCAACCTCCTCCACAATTGTTTGTTGTCAAAATACATAAAATCCATGGTGGATACTGAAGTAGAAAGAAGTATTATAGTGATTGATCCTTTCAAAATAAAGTTTGGTGGAAAGAAATTTTACAAATATATAAGTTCTCTCATTGTTGCTCGTTGCACTGAAGGTGTCATATGGACTATTAGTAAAAAGCTACTTCTCACTACATAAAATAATGTATTTTCAAAATTGAATTAGTCTAGCAAAATATCAAAGTTTATTTTTCACCTCTTTGTTTAATGGTGTTCATCATGGACATCTTGCAGATACTTAGGCGCAAAGTTCTTGTGTGTGGAAGGTGACTTGTTGGATCTATTCTTTATTTCATTTATCTCTTTATCGTAATTTAGTGATTCTAGTGCTTTTCTCTTGTAACATTGGAACAAGGTATTTGTTATGCTTTCAGTTAATGTTCATTTTGGTGTTTTGAAGTTTAAAATGAAGTTTTATGAAATGATTTTTTCCGCTGCGTGTCATCACATGTTTTTGATGAGTTTTGAATGATGTTCGTTGGTGACACCTTAAATAGTCGAATAAATATTTTTATATAAGTTTTAGAATTTAGGGTGTTACATAGTGGTATCAGAGCAGGTCGGTCCATCAGGCCAGATTTTTGTAATGTTGTATGCGACAAGTGTATAAACACTATAGGTGTAATGTGTTTTATAGTGTATGTTTACTAGTTTTTATATGGTCGGAGGAAGAAATGACCAAGCAATTGCTGATGCTTTGGAAGAAATGGCTCAGGCGCTGCAGGGTCAACATAATCAGGCTGGTGGTGAGTTTCGTGGATTGGGGAAGTTTTAGAGAAATAATCTTCTAACCTTCAAAGGCAGATATGATCCAAAGGGTGCACAAACATGGCTCAGGGAGATTGAGAAGATTTTTGGAGTAATGACTTTCATTGAAGTTTAGAAGGTGTAGTTCGGTACTTAAATGCTATTAGAGGAGGCCAAAGACTAGTGGGATAATGCACTGTTAAATGATAGACTTTGATCTAGGGGGGTGAATAGATCATAAATTTTACAACCAAAAACTTTCGGCAAAAAATTTGTTTTTAAAATAAGGTGCAACAGAAAAACGACCCGGATCGAATTATCTAACCGAACCTACAATCGAAAAGCAATATATGTATCGCAAACCAAATAGATTGATAATGAATTTAAATGTTCAACAACGATCAAGTTATAAATCAATTAAATGCAATGCTAATAGTAATTCGTATATCCAATGAACCAAAACACAAACAAAATATACACAAACAATTTATCGAACACTTGATGTGCGATCAATAACAATTGGAATTGTAGTTTATTTTGATGACATTAAAACCTATTGAAATCAAAATGATTGTGATTATATCAATAACAACACCTTTAAATCATATTAGAAAACAATTTTCAATCGAATTGATGAAACAACGGCGAACTAGATAAATTGCGTAATCAACAATAAAAGAAATAAAGAGATGAAGAGAGAGATGCCAAGATTTGTTTAGGCAGTTTCTCAATCGGCCTCATTGTGGGTACGTCTGCCATAAATTCAAAATCGAATTGAGGTAGTGAGATTAACCTTGGGAATTAGTTTTCCATGAAAATCGTACAAAACACAATGAAATTCGTAAAAAGAAGGTAAAGTGACAGTAGTACGGCTGCTAGGTATAAGAAAGCATCAATACTTCTGGTTTTAACCCAACTGGGTCGAAAAACATAAAAAAAACTCGGCCCAAAACTAAATATTTCAAACGGTAGATTTTGGGTCCTGACTTCAACGAATTATTTGGACCTGCTACACTCCAAATCATCCCCTGCCTCAAACATAAAAGTTGTAGCATTCTGTCTTAGCTTTCTAACTCCTATTAGAACGTGCAAATCCGATTCTTGCAGCTCCAGTTATGATTCAAACAGTGGATAGATATCAAATAACCACTAAAGCTGAAACAAAGTTGCGAAAATAAAATAAAGGTAAAAACAAACTTAAATATGAAAACACATTAAAATAGTAAAAATACTCAAATAAACTGTAGGAATGCCTAAGTATAACAATGGAAGAATGTGTATGAAGATGCACTGATCAAGGAGCCGACCTAAAACATGGATGTGTCGGCCTATGTTGAAGCTGAAGCTTCCATGGGTTGGCCTGATCACGTATAGATCAACATATGCTATTATTTTGGCATACAAACTTTATTTTTGATGTGTAAGACATGCTTAAGACCTATCAAACTTCTTCAAAGACTCTTTTTATGCATCATAAGGCTAGGGGGACAATTGAACATCTATGTTTAGGTTGATACCTTTCAATATACAAGAGCACTACAATAAACTACCTCATATATTCCTCGTTTGACATCATTCAAAATCCTGTTGAATTTGTAGTTGCAAATTCGCAACACTCACATACTCCCCCTATTTTATGATACCAAATGTATATAATATAGTCGTAGCCTGTTGTGCTTCTTTTGATACACGAAACAACTCCCCCTGACTTTATGCCTTGTTCTTGATAGCCCTTTGATAGCTCCCCCTAAATATATGCATATATCTTGCATAATCCTCTTCATTATCTCATCTTCTTCCTCTTTGACAACATCAAAAAGAAAGAAAACAATCAATATGTTAGAAGCATCACGCAGATGCTCATTACGTAAATATGAAATATCACACAGAGGAAATTGCAAAGAAATGAGATGCGCTCACATACAAAAAATATGTAAATGTCATAAGCACAATATTTAACAACACCAATATCCAAAGAAATACATAAGTCAACTCTTAGTATAATATAGTAAATCCTTAAGATATTTTTCTAACAACCAAGAACTGACAAGCAAACAACCATAATCAAGAAATGCAAACAGAGTAAACTCAAGGGATACAATCAAAAGAGAAAAAATACACCACAAAACACCATATCCTAACCCCAATCAATGTCATATGCGACCTCTTAACCTTTGTATGGTGTTGAATGTACTGAGCCATAATAAAAGCTCTCATAATGATCTCTGTCTGTTTTCTGGTTGTGAATGATGTGATTCAACTGATCCATCTCAGTAATGTGATTTCAATTTATAGTGTTATGTAAGGATGAAAAGCTTTCTGTTGTGTAAGTAGAAAAAGATTGGAAATTGGCATCCCGAGTGGCCATGTGTTCCCTCATTTGACATAGCTCTTCCGATTTTGCAGCATACCTCTCATCTTGTTGTACCTTCATGCTCTGCAACATGGTAATAATAGAAATCGGGTCGCTAGGTCCAGCATAAAAGTTACCATTATGACCAACTCCTTGGTCTGCATCGTAGCATAGTAGCATCACTGTCTGGAGCACCATGAGGTTTCTCTTCAGGATTTTCATTTTCCATTTGATTTTCTTCAGCTTCGTCAACAGTCGCATTTGGATCATCAAAGTTAAAAATATTCCTACCATTCTTACTGAGATAGTATGCTCGATGCTCGATATCCCAAAAATAGCTCATGTTGATGAGAGTACATTGTGAGTACTAATGAGATGAATTTGGTGATTTGTAGATGAGATTTACCACACCAATCTTGAAATGCTTTAAAAATTTTGCAATCATGGAAGGATAGCATAAAGAAGTACCTTTGTTACAGGAGCGGATAGAAAACATACGACGAACAAAGTAGTGTTGCCAGCTAATTTTGACGTTGTGGAGCAGGATATACAGAAGATGAATTTCTGCAAAATCAACTCTTGAAAATCCATAATTTTTCAAACTTAAGACATGAGAGACAACCCACGATAATATTTGAGGTAGCATCTTTAATTGACCTGTGGTAATTCATTCATAATAGTTTGCAGCTCGAGGCGCCTTAAGCATCTCGTTCAAGTGAACATTCTAATTTAAATCTTTGTGCTTATCAGAGTTGGTTACTATTTCATCAATTTCTTCTTCATCAAACTCTTCATCAATTTCAGGATCACTGACAGTAATACCAAATAGAGTGCTCCATGACTCATTTGTGATATGATACACTTTGTCATCTATAGAAAATGTGAAGCTTGCACCTTCATGTTCATGTAGACCGAAGTAGAACACACGAATGAGATCCTCGTTATAATCTTGAGTCAACTAAAGGAAATAGTCTATGTTTTGATGCTCAACTCGAGTCATGACTTCGAGTAGATTTAACCTTACAATGTTTTCTTCTTCCAAATGTATTGCTTGGCGACAACACGATTCATAAGTTTAAGCTCAAAATCTCTCTCATACTAATTCAAAAATCAAAGCAAATAGATTCTTAGAGGCGGGAGTGGATGAGAAAGACTTAGCTTTTCCTTTGGATGCATTCTTTGACTTAGAGGCCATTGAATTTGTGAAAGAGCAACCCACACACAAGGTGTTTATGCAAATGTTTGAACGAAACCCGTGAAAGAATGAGTGATATAACAACACTCACACACTCAAACACAATCAATAGCAATAAATTAACACAAAGAAATAGCAACAAACTTACAACAATGGAGAAATTCGAATTATGATGAGATAGAGTGAGTTCTAGGAAATTTTGAGGAAAATGAAGAAATTTATGGATTAATGAGGGATATGATAAACATTTGATAATAAAAGAGTATTTTATGAAGTTTGATTCAAGCACAAAACACAAGTAATGGTAAATGTTGAGGTTTTGAGTGGATTTAAGAAGATGGATATCTTTTGCATGCAAGACCAAGACTAGAAATGAAGATAAATGAAAAGAAATGCCTCAACAAGTGCTTATGAGTTGACCTCAAGTCGTATGTGTCGGCCTTCCCATGATACATGTCATACCCCAAATTTTATCCCTAGATTTCATTATCATTTGCATAACATTCTAGGTCAGTCAATCAAGCATAGCTAACAAAATCATCAAGACTTTGTTGTTTTGTTAATCTGTTGAATTAGGGTTTTGCTTCAAGAGGCTCAAAGCACTAATTAGTCAAAGTTTGGATGGAGCATCAATCAATCAAGTTCTCATACATTCGAGGGTTCCATATGTGCCTTTTAGTTCATCATAAGTCATTTCAAAGGTTTCCTAGGTGGATGGAGAAGGTTTTGAATTCATCTGATTAAAAAGTCAATTGATGCCTTACAAATGTCAACTCTTAAGTTTTTTGGTCAACCATGAGCATTTCAAGTCATCTTCCATGATCTCATGAGGTTTGATCAAGAAAAATCAAGTGAAATCATAAAATTAACACAAAGTGACAAATTAGGAGTGTTGAAATTTTTGCTTAAGTATGAAAAGTCAGAATTTTTAGCCATCATGCAAGAATCATATTTCTCTCATCCTTGAGCCAAATGGTGCAAACTAACGATCAAATTGAAGAGAACATCACATAATACAAGTTTGTAGAAGGGATAAAGTTCAAAAGATGTGTGGATTAGGAGTTATGAAGAGTTAAAGTTGGCAAAAACTAGGATTTTGGTTTCCCACACTTAGAATTTTTCTAAGTACTAGAATTCAACTTGTTGGAACCATTTTCAAGGCCATTATTCTTAAGGTTCTAAGCCTTAATTCAATTTTCTCTCAACATGAAAGTTGTTCCTCATGTTCCTAGCTTTCCTTAACTACTAAGAGTTCATCAATTGGATAAGCACATCTCAAGTTATGGCATTTCAAAGAGAGGCTTCCAATGTTGTCAAGTCTGTAACTTAGAGTTTTTTCTAAGTTTCTTTGGGAAGAATTTTGGACATGATTTCAAGGCTAGTTTTCACAACCTTCCAAGCATCATTTGATGATTTTTTAAACATGAAATTTGCTCATCAATCTTCATGCTTTCCATTGATCTCAAGAATTCATTATTTGGACCTAATTGCATTAAGTTATGGTGGTTCAAAGTTTGGCTTCATGCACTTGATCCATTTCCATACCATGTTATTTTGTTTCATGCACATTTGAATCTTTGTCGTGCAGCAATTATTGTGGCTCGAACCATGCACATAACCTCTAATTTGCATCACCAAAGATTACCATTTCCAGCTCAACATGTATGACATACATTATGCACCATTTGAGACATTTCACCAAAAGATAAAATAAGAAAAACTTGTTCAACAAGGTTACTGATCTATCCCTCTCTCATCCTAATTTCTCTGACCATACAAAGGACATGAAGACAACCACACAAGAGGACAACAAAGACCTAGCCTGCACCATGCTTACCACCCTTCATTTTTTTTCAAATTTTCAAAAAAAAAGTCATAAACCAACATTTTAACCTCAATAAAAATTCATTCTTAACCGCATAAAACTTTCACATATATATTATAAAAACCCTAGCAAATGATAACAACTTCATTTACTGCACAAGAACAGAACAAAACTTCACTCTACATTTGAAATTTTTCTCTCATTCGAATATCTCCCTCAAGTTTTTGGATTTTATTTTGTTCCTCTCATCATCCTCAAGGTTCAAGGAAGTATAAGGTGAGGTTTGGTGAAGCATTTTGGGCAAGAACAAAGGTTGTGAAGCTCTCACGTGGGTAACCTTTTCTCCATCTTTTGTCTCATGTTACACGTATATTAAGCTTGTTATTTGCATATTCAAACTTCTGAAGTAGTATAGAACATGTTTGTGGTGGTGTTGTGCTATTTTGTTGAATTTCCATTATGAGCATCATATTTTCGTGGCCATTTTTAAGTGTGTTAGAGTGCTCAAATGAGAAAAATAACATGATATTCTTAATCTACGCGGAAAAACGAGTGGAAATGTGTCAAGTTGTTGAGTTTTTGTGAGATTTTCATACTGCTCTAGCGGTCATCGTCAGAGAAGACGACTGGAGCCCTAGCTCCAACGTCTAATGCATTCTGCTTGCATGGCACGTTGAAATCTTGACTTGGTTGGTGTTGCGCCTGCCTGTATGCTTGGTCAGTGCCAACTCATTTAATGAGGCCCGCGTGGCATTTTTCTAGTCCTTTTTTGTTTTGTTTCTAATTTTGAACATGGGCCTAGAATTTTTTCTATTCGGGCCCCCATTTTCCTGGCCCAAACACGTTTTGACTTAATTCCAGTTCATTCAGGCTTTTACTACTGCACCCCCTGCTTGCTTTTTATTTTATTTATTTCTTTTCTTTCCCTTTTACATTTTTATTTTATTTTTGATATTCCTTTCACACTAAATATCACCAAAATATTTTATAAATACTTTGATGACTTGATATATTTGTCATTTTTGTATTTTATTTTAAAACTATTTTTACTATTTTATTTTTAACAGTTTGTGAATGGTGTTTACTAAACTACCCTTGAACTAGGGTTTTGCATTTTGATGTCTTATGTGTGCTTGTTTGAGTCATGTTTTTGATCATGTTTTGGTATATGAATGAAAAATTCTTGGGTGCTGGTTTGGTGTTTGAATGATACATTTTCATTTGTTTTTATGGGGTTTAAGTTGGCCCTCGATTCTTGCTCAATTAGTGAAACATGCTTGCCTTGTTTATTTGTTTTGAGGATGCTTTTTTATTTTCTTTTCGGAATCACTTTCTCACTGATTCTTAAATGCCTTACCATGACTTTAAGCTTTTAAGTTGAATTTATTTGGTCATCTAACTATTTTTGAATGATGCTTTGATTTGATGATGTTTTGAACATGATATTGATTTATCTTTGACCTAGTTTTAAGACTAGTGTTTTTGTGTGAATCTCTTTGATGCTGGGTGCTTTTATATGACTTGAAATATCATGTTTGAGCTTCTGACTTCCCTTGTTTCAATGCATATTGCTTGATCATTTGCTCCTCTTGTTGTCACTAGATGTTTGCTTCCTTCATGGTTGACATTAATTGATACATGCTTTGAATATGATGCTTGTTAGTTCTTTCTTGACATCTTGATTTTGATATTAAATTGATGATTATGCTTGTGCTATGACCCCATCTTGATTTTATTCTTTAACCTTAATGTTTGAACCATCTTGGATCTTGTTTTGTGTGAACTTGTTGTTGACAAGTGTGTGACTAGTGATATGATGCTTGTTTGATGCTCTTGTGCTCATTTCTCTATCTTTGAAAAATGTTGAATGTGTGATGATGTAGCTACTGACCTTCTTTGGTTTTCATCTTATTTGAGCCATAGTACTTTGGTATCTTGATTGACGATGTTTTATTATGGTGTCAAACCATACTTGCTTGTGCATTGTTTGTTTTCCATTATTCTTGATATGCTACATGTTTGATTCATGACATGATGCTTTGCCTCATGAATTTTTATTTGCCTTAACATTTTCCTTAGACATTTTGCCATTCATTCATGATATTATCTTTGATCCTTGGGGCTTTCTTCTATACTTCTTTGTTATGATTTCCTGTGCTTAAATCCAAAGGAAAAGGTTCCCCTCTTGTTGACTTATTGTCATAAGTTAGTTTAGCCTTACCTACCATTCCCTCGAGACCTTGTTAGATTCTTTAGCTTTCCCATCCTAGCCTTAGGAATAAAGTTCGTTAACTCAAGGAGAGGTATGGTTATGAGTACTTCACTTTCCCTCTTGACCTTGTTAGAGTCATTAGTTTTTTCAATGTAGACTTAGGATAGAGTTTGTAGAACTCTATGTAAGTGTCATTGTTATAGACACTTACCTCCCACCTTGGAACCTTAATCAGTATCAAGTGTTCCTCACTCATAGTTTTGTGAACTACAAATGATCTGATTCCATCCTTGTTAGGATCATAGGCATAGGACAGCGAAGTCTAGGCGAGCATACTTAGTAAATACCCTAAGTCTCTCCCCATGGAAACCAATAGAAAACAAACAATAGCATAACACAAATACTAATAAGAGGTTCCTATAGAGTACTATAGATGATTAGGGTGCTAATACCTTCCCTTAGTATAATCAGCCCCCGAATCCTAGATCTCTTAGCATTTTTGTTACATTGCACAATTAGGTTGTATTCGATCTTTTCTCTTTCCTTTGGATAAATTAAAGTTCGGTGGTGAACATTTAATGATTTATAATTCAAGTTAATATAATAGCTTGATATCTAATTCTCACTGCAACAGAAATGGCGACTTCACTGGGGAATCAAACTCCCCATAAAAGGGTTAAGCCTGCCTTGTTTGTATTTGTGTTAGTTGCTTACTTCTATACTTGTACATATTTGTGTATTTGTATCGTTTGGGTTTTTCTGCGTGCAGGGTTGCGACCTTCTGTATGGTGAGATAAGTCCTATACCTGGACTTGAGTGCACTTATGATCGTATGGGTGGTATAGTCAAGGAGATTTTGAGGGAGTAATCCTGAAGAAGTTAACTTGAAATCCCCCGCTTAGTAGAGGCCCTCTTGAGGGTAGTATTGTTGAATGAGTAATCGTAATGCATTTATACTTTCGACCTAAGAGCCAATGACACTGAGGATCGTAGTTACCTCTTACCCTACTTGGCCTTATTATGATGTAGTGCGGTGACTATGAGGGTGTAAACCTGAAGTAGTTTATATGCAATACTACACTCAAATGAGACTCTCTTGAGAATATTATTGATTTCCAAGTAATTAGTGTGTTAATAATATCCGAAAGATGGGTCAATGACTTTGGGAACCTCTTAGAACCTTGTTCCGCAGGTGCAAAAACCCATTGTACATACCTTTGGGATGGGTAGACCATGACTTCATGCTCGTGATCTCAAAACCTATACCCCATTTTTGTATATATGTATATGTGTGTTTGTGGATACATTTATCCATGCATTCATGCACCTTTTTACCAACCTTTTCAAGGAACTCATTGTTGTTTTGCAAACCTTATAGGATGAATTTTAGAAAGAGAAGAACATATAAGTATACTTTCAAGAGCCCAAAGTTGGAAGACTTAAGGAAGCTGGGAGGTTTGGTTGAGGATCCTCTAACGTTCAAGGATAGGTACGGGAGGATACTGTCTTTGTTAAAGCTCAATATGGTTGATGGGATTCTTTTTACGCTCATGCAGTTTTATGATCCGTTGTACCACTACTTTACTTTCCTCGATTACCAATTGATGCCTACTTTAGAGGAATATTCTGCTTTGGTTGGACTTCTCATCACTTCTCAAGCTCCATTCTCTGGCTTGGAGGATATACCTAGTGGAAAAGATATAGCAGAGGCCACCCATTTGAAGTTGTCTAACATCCAGGCTAATATGTATTGCGGTGAGAATCGTGATACCAAGCTATTGATTAACTTGAATCTTAATTCTTAAATTCACAACCGGACTTTGATTTGTCCAAATGAAAGGTTAAAGAAAGAAAAACCCTTTGCACGATGTAACAACAACGCTAAGAGATTCGGGGATCGGGGGTTGGTTATGCCTAGGGTAGATATTTCACATCCTAAACACCTGTAGTACTCTACAGGAACCTTTTATTTGTTTGCATGTTAATACTTGCTAAATGTTTGCTATGGTTTGGGATTGGGCATAAGGTAAAGGGTGTAGGTAAAGACCTAGGGATAGTTTCTAAGTTTGCTCACAAGGATATCACATCCTCTGCCTACGTATCCTTACTAGGATAGAATCAGAGCAATCGTAGTTCACCTCACTAGGGATGAAGAACACTTGATTATGATCAAGGTTCAAAGGGGAACAAATATAACAATGCTTGTGTAGAGTTTAATAAAACTCTCTAGATCTATATTGAACACTCAAGAAAGGGGAGTAAGTAATCATCTCCATGATTCTTACATAGAGTTAACCAAACTCTACCTAACTCTACGTTGCAAGACCAATTGGTTATATCCAGACCAAAAGGTGGGAGAAGGCTCTATCTAGGCCTAAAGGATTAAGAACTCTAAACCTAAGTTCTACAGGGTAAATCCAATTGGTTATATCCAGACAAAAAGGAGGGGAAGGTTGAAAGGGTTGATTGGTTCTATCCAAACCAAAAAGAAGGTTGAGTTTAATTGGTTATATCCAGACTAAAAGGGAGGTTGAGTCCAATTGGTTCTATCCAGACCAAAAGGGAGGTTGAGTCCAATTGGTTCTATCCAGACCAAAAGGGAGGTTGCTCGTCAAGATATCGCATCGTGTGCCTACATATTCTCATTATCCAATGAGAAATTAGAGCGGCTGTAGTTCGGGCCACTAAAGGTTGATTGGTTCTATCCAGACCAAAAAGAAGGTTGCTCGTCAAGATATCGCATCTTGTGCCTACGTATTCTCATTATCCAATGAGAAATCAGAGCGGCCATAGTTCGGGCCACTAAAGGACGGGGGTCAATTGGTTCTATCCAGACCAAAAGGAAGGAGGAAGGTTCTATCCAGACATGTGCGGTTAAAGAGGTATGTATGACCTGAAGGTCAACTGAGGGACTTTCCTTTGGAAGGCAAAAGATGAGGCAACTTGGATAAGAACTAAAGAGCTCCATCACTTGGGGAAATAAACTTAACAAAACAATAATCATTCAAACATGATGAATACAAGAGGCATGGTTACAACCAAGAATAAACAAGCATATTACAATATCAAGCGATTATTTCAATCAAGATAAATGGTTACAACCAAAGCAAGTATCAAGATATTACAATATCATGAAGGGGGAAGTTCTTACAAGACTTAATGAATAGGTAAGAACCAAAGTCAAATCTTAACAAATTCGGGGACATCTCTTAACAAAGATGGAAAGGGATCTTAACAAAGATAAAGATGTATCTTGACAAAGATGTGGTATAAAGTTTATAAGATGTCATGTGTAATTACAAATCATCAAGCATAATCAAACAATGTCACAACAATGAGTGAGAAGTTCAACACTTCATGGGGGAAAACTTTCAAGTTTTAAGAGAATAATAACTTTAAAATGAAACTCAAAAGAGAATGAAATTAAAGTTAGAAATGATAGAGGAAAAGTAAGAGGGTGAAAATCCTAATATGAATCGTAAATTCCTCATAATGCAAAGTGTTTCTAAAATAAAAATTTTAGAGTTCTTTAAGCATCATATAAAAGTATTCATTAATACAAAAATTTAGAAAAAAGAATCACTCAAAAAGGATTAAACATGAAGGAGTTATGGATTTTTTAACTTTAATGACAATTAAAATAAAAATTAAATAAAAACAATACTAAAAAAGAATGGAATTCCTCCCCCAAGGCTTGAACCCAAGACCTTGGGGTCATAGGCTCAAAAGTTAGCCAAGTCAACCATTTTCAGGCGCGTGATATGGAATGGAAAAAGAAGGTAAAATATTAAAAAAGACTAAAAAACATAAAACGCCCAAAAATTGTCCTCGCTGTGGGTCGAACCCGGTAACACACGCATGGTAAGTTCTTAAGGCAAGGCAAGCAACCACTGGGGTGGAGATACATCCATTGTATCAAGCCACCCCACTAACACGGCAAGATTTATGGGCAATATGCAAGGCAAGCTCAAGGCAAAAAGTTAAAAACGATTTCACTCTAACTTATTCAAATCTCAACCAATTTTCATGAAATTTTAGCCTAACTCACTTGATTTTTCACGAGGATTGTAATGGTGCCAACCAAATTTTCAAAAGATGCACACATAATAAAATTCGACTGAACATGCAAAGTGATGTTTTGAAATGCGTTTTGAAGTCCAAGGCTCAATACTGATGCAATCTGGTTTGAAGAAATATTTATGCAAGTTTCAAATATGATATTGAATGAGTTCTAACAAGAAAACCAAACAGAATATCTCAGAACAAGGAAATGGCATGTGAGTTGTAACATAATCATGAGTTGAACATCAACAAAATAGTATGGTCTCAACAAAGTATTCTTGGTATTTCAATCCAATTTGATGAATTCCAATCAGCATACTCTTTTAAAGACATAACCATGACAATCACTTTGGAAGAGATCAAGATAACTTAAACAAAAACTTGCTTAGAACACAAACATCAAGACTTGAAACTATAATAACCAACAGCAGTCCACAACCTTGCCTTATTGACAATCAAAATGAGTTAACAAACTCAAATCTAGAACAAACCTTGACAGAATTAAAGCAGTACTCATATGGCCACAAGCATAACCAAACAAACTCAACTGACCTAGGCAGTTACTAAGACCTGAACCTGATTTACATGAACTCTACAAGCTAATTGAGATTGTAACAAGCAATGACACTAACAAGCCTCATAATCAAAACATCAATACATAGAAATGGCATCCATACTACATGTTTTTCAAACCATGAAAACTCCATCAACATATCAATGAGTTTAAAAATAACTTGACAAAGTTGAATGGACTCATGCAGAATTGTAGACCAACCAATTAATCCAACATGCTATGAACTAATCCACATGAACCTCGAAATGCCAAAATGAAACCTGATGAGAATCCCAGGTTAATAAACCCTAACAATAAAAGTTGGACAGCAGGCCCAGCAAAACTACATTATGTCCAATAAAAATGACAATCCAAACTGTCATGGATTCCAACAGAATTATGGTAGCAGCCCCTAAACCAAAATGCATACCAGTAGGCACACTCATTGAGTCTTACCAATTTAAACTCATCTATGCTACCTAGAACATCAACAGGCCTCTAATGATAACAGCAACAAAGAGTTCCACATAAACCAACTAAACTCAAACTAAACAGTTCTCAGACACTAAACAGAAGTGAAGCACAACAAGCCTAAACCATCATGACAGTCCTCCAACTGCTATCCAACTCTAATCCAAACCACACTCCTCAGATGGAAACCAACAATAAACAATCTCTTATCATGGTGGAATTACCTTTAGCAACAACTAAACCCAAGTTTGACAAACCAATAACAACCATGGATAAAAGGTTACAACCTAAACAACATGCCAAAGAGCAACCAAAACTGTTCCAAAACTACACAAAGTGAAGGTGTAAGTCTTGTACACTAAAAAGTCCACCATCCTCATGACCAAAAGCTGGTTCTCCAACTCTACTCCAAAACCAACAGTATAAACCTAACAACCTCTTGTAGTCTAAACCTGAATTAACAAAACTTCCAATAACTTTTGGATAGAAAGCACAACATAAAATCAACATCTCAATATGTCATCAATATTTGAAAGTCAAACTTGGCCTAAGTTCAGACAACTAACATCAACAACACCTTTTTCCAAAACCCAAATAACCAAAGAACCTGACTAGTCTCACCACCTTAACTCTCTAATTCTATCCTAAACATACTTGCCAAACCCAGCTAATCTGAGACCTTCAACAGACCTCTCTCAAGCACCAGACTGACTGAACCAAATAGTCTATAACTCCTAAGGTAGCAGACATGGTCATCCACCCCCTGCTCTAAGCAAACCCTCTTGGATAGCCACCATAATCTCAACCAACCTTTCAACCTGACAAACCAACTCTGGCAACAACTGAAAAAATGAGTTGACAAACTCTCTCTCTATGAAAAGTCATAAACTAGGCAAGGCTTATATACAAACCAAACTTCTCACCAACTGAAGTTACCACTTCAAAAGAAGGAAAGACCCTAAACTAAACCTTTCTAGGTCTCCACTCAAACCATCAAACTAAAACATAGCCTAGAGTCACAACCTGAAGACCAGACCAGAACCTAAACATAACCAAAAACCTGGCACCATAAAACTAAGTCTAACAGAAATGTAAAAAAGAAGAGTTTAACTCCAAGCATCACCTACTTGATAGGTCCAACACAAATATCCCACAGCAAATCTCCAACAAAGAGCTCTAAAGGTAGTCACAAAGCAAACCACACAAGATAGGTAAATCCAATCTAAATTCAAATATAACAATGTTCAAATATCAAAGCATCTAACCTAAGTCTCTTCTATTGACAGTTTTCAAACAGTCTCTTCTATTGACATAACAATGCCACGAGTCTAAGCTCATCATGCATCCAAATAGCATACCTTCACAAAGGTAAAAACAATACACAAACCACCTTAATGACATTCCAACAGCAGATGCACATGGTGTAGGTTTCACATATTTTTTACAGCATACTTAACAACTTTGATATGATAATGTACAAACCAATCTCAACCACAAAATAACACATGATGATGCATACTAGTGAATGAGTTCAAAATAACATACCTCTTGTAGTCCTCTCTATGCTAGCAGCCAAGAAAACCAGAGATCCTTCCTTTTGAGCAAGTTTGTGAAGCTTACTTCTTTTTGACGAAACAAGCAAATCTTGAGGACAGTTTGAGTAGATGAGATTCCAGCTTTTGTTTGAGACTATGAACAACTAATATAACATAAACATGAAGTATTCCAAGGATTGTGATGGTAGGAAATTGTTTGTGTAATGACCTAGTGTGAAAAATGCATAAAAGTCAAAATGAGGTGTATGAAAAGTTGACTTTTTGTTCTAAGTGTTTTTTGAGGAAACGAATGGTGGGAGCAGCTTCAAATGATCATTTTTAGGGTGTGTATAGGGTCTTTGAAGTGTTTCTGGATTAGGAACAAGAACTGGTGTGAAAAATGCAAAGTGGTGAAATTGGTGGTTTTGTGAGGTTTCTTCATTTTCAAGAAAAGGGAGAAAGAAAGAGAGCTATGTATTTGTGATGTTTCTGATAGCTCTAGTGTCCTTTTAAGAGTGGAATGAAACCTCTTTTTATAGGCCAAGGAAGGTTGGGGCAGAATTGGAATTGCAAAGCAAACTTGTACTTTGGGTGGGAAAAGTCTTTAGCATTTCAAATAACCACTTGCATCTACTGGTTTGAGATTAACTCCAAAAATTAATACCCTTACTAATAGAGGTGCTGAAGCAAACCATAGCAGCAGCAAAACCAATGCCTTTTACACATGTACTTTTGTACTTTATAATAATAAACAAAGGGATTATGGCTAGATTTTTTAGTTTTGTTTTGATTCTCTCCAAATATGGTACAAAGCTCCACCTACACATCACATCAGATGTTCCCTCATGGTTGGGAATCAGGTCCATGTTGAGTTTTGACAATTTGACAAACTAGTGCACATGCCCAACTTTCTCAATTCGAAACTCTCGGCTCACAAGGACTATGGCCAAGTTTTATTACTTTTTGGAAAGCCTTCTTGGAGCTCTACAACTTTCATGTTTTTGAAAATTTTAAATTCCAAGTGGAACTAGGTCAAAAAACCCCTCAAAGTTGACTGAAAACATGCCTAAAAAGGCCAGCAACTTAGAATTTTTCTAAGTGTTTTTTCCCTCTTGTGATGATTTTGGCCATAACTCCAAATCTATGCATTTTTTGCCCATGGGTTAGTTTTACACTTTCGTAGGTCTTTGCAAGACCTTTCCAAAAAGCATTGAACCAACTCATTTGGATGTGTGGTTAGGAAGTTATGGTCTTGCCCCTTTCAAAACCCTAATTCCCGACTTTTCGATTACTCCCCAATCCTTGATCCAATGGTCATGAAACTTCATGTATAGGTGTAATATGTTACTAGGAACATTTTTGCTTCACACTTTGAGGTCAAATTCCTTATGGTTGAAGAGTTGACTTTTCGGTCAACGAAACGATCGATCGATGACTACCGAGTCAACTGTTGATGTTCTGGGTCTTCTAAGGCCTTGAAACTTCTTGAGTGGACTTCACTAAGCCATATGAGCCTCATGGACCATAATTCCATCATTGGAACACCTTTTAAATCAAAATTCAAACTACAATTGACTTTTCCTGATCAAAAACCCTAATCGGGGATCTTGAAGTGCACTCTTTAATCTTTGGGTGACAACCTCAAATTGGATTCATTCTTGACCCAATGAAGTATCTTTGATGATGTGGAGACTTATTTCATGGAGAATCAATCCAATACATTGACTGATTAAACCATTGAAACCTTGATTCTTGATTATACGAAACCCTAATTCACCTATATCTTAACAAAGACAAACTTGAAATAGGTTATGGTTAGATAATCAAATGAATATGATCCTAGAATGATGATGGAGATCTAAGGGGTCAAAATTTGGGGTGCAACAATATGACAACAGAAGGAGGACTCCCTGGATTGCCTTCTAAATTTCTGATGGAGAAAGCCCAATACTTTGCTGACAAGAAGAGTATGGATGTTTTTGAAGCCATTTTAGCCTTGCTTTTTAATGGACTCTTTCTCTTCCCGAATATTGACTACTTTGTTGATATGGACGCAATCAAGATCTTCCTACTTGGGAATCTAGTCTCAACTCTGCTTGTTGACGCCTATCATTTTGTACATTTAAGGAACTTTCATGGAGGAAGGATGATAACTTGTTGTACTTCCTTGCTTTACAAGTGGTTTATTTTTCAGTTGCCTCGCTCAGACATATTTTGGGATCTTAAGGATGGTCTTATTTGGTCACAGAATATTATGTCGTTCACACATTCAGATATTGAGTGGTACAATCTTATTTTTAGAGGGATGGTTATGGTTGACAGTTGTGGTGAATTCCCCAACGTGCCTCTTCTTGGTACGAAGGGATGTATAAGTTATAATCTGGTCCTAACTCGCTGAAATCTTGGTTATCCCATGAAGGATAAGCCTAATACCATCTACTTGGAAGGACTTTTCTTTAAGGAAGGTGAGAATCCAGTGCTAAAGGAGAAGATCATGCACGCCTGGCCTCACGTGCATAGGAAAGGGATGACTGTGTTAGGAAAGCCTGATTGTACCGCTTTGGAGCCTTATCTCTAATGGGTGAAAGATAGGGCTATTAAGATGAAGATGCCCTACCCTCATCATGAGCCCATTCCTTTATCTCCTAGGGACCCCGTTTTGATCTTTATGAGAAAAGAGGAGGAGTTAAAGATTGCTTTAGCCAAACCAGAGCAAGAGAGGAACGCTTGGAAGAACAAGTATTAAGTTCTCAATCATTAGATGGAAGTACTTCAGTAGCTACATAGGCAACAGAAGAGGAAAATTCTGCCAAGAAGAGGAAGGCACGAGAGGATTTGTTTTCCTCTAGTGTACCATCAGTGCCTACTGTCAGTTCTGATATTCCTCCAACTTCAGGTGCATGGAAGTTGTACGTGGACAAGCTCATTATCAAGAAGGCCAAGATGCAAGAAGAGATCAAGAAGCTTACAAAAAAGTTGAAAAGAGGAGAGGGATCTTCTCATCAAATGGCTTAGATCTTTTAGTTTCCTTTTATTGTACTTTTCCATTTTATATGACTCTTGCAAGTGTAATTCATTTTGTAAGCTTCAAAGTTTAAATCAATGAAACGAGTCCTTTTTGTTATTCAAAAGTTGCGTTCTCCTTTTATAATGTTTGCAAATATAATCTTGAGTTCCTTGAATTATTTTATTGCATTTGCATGTGCATTACATTTCATTGCATTCATGTCATCACATGTGCATTACTCTTGTATTGGCTCATTATGTTGCCTCGTCTCCAGTTGTTCACGCTGAGTCCTCCACATTCATACAACACCAGAGCTCAAGCTCGCAAAAGGATGGCTGAGCAGAACCAAGAGATCGACCATGTCAACAATGAACTAGAAGACCTACGTGGGAATGTAGGGCAGATTATGGATATGTTACAAGTAATACGTGCGAAGATGGATACTCAATCCACTGTTGTTTCTGAGATCGTTAATACAGTTGTGGATCCTCATCCTACAGTGGTTGCTACTACCAATTTACCACCATTTAACCTCCCTCTAGGTTTTGTGCCTACACCCATTGTGATTCCTACTACTCAGCAAGTTGTTCCTTTGGCTTCCGAAGCCCCTCATGTGGTTCCTACCTTTGCACTAAATGTCGTTTATACCTGTGTTCAACCCTTCTTTGATGAACACCATCAAGTGTATGATGTGCCAGATTTGTTTAAAAATGAAGGTGAGAAGCATGAGAAGCTTAGGGAGAATGTTGAAACTATTGAGAATAGATTAAGAGCGATGGAAGGGGACCAAATATTTGGTGCTGCTGCGAGGGTGATGTGTCTTGTATCTTGGTTGGTTATCCCACCCATGTTTAAGACTTATAACTTTAATTAGTACGAAGGTACTACCTATCCAAAGAAACATATTATTATGTACTATCAAAAGATGGCAGCTCATGTTGACAATGATAAATTGATAATTCACGGTTTCCAAGAAAGTTTGAAGGGTGCTTCTTCTAAATGGTATTTAATTTTGGATCAATCTCGTATCCGATGTTTCTAAGACCTGTTAGATGTCTTCATCAAACACTAAAAATATAAAATGGATCTAGCTTCTAAAAAAAGACAATTGTTGAGTATGTCATAAAAAGACTCTGAGTCTTTAAGGAATACGCTCAGTGATGGAGAGAAACTGCTTCCCAAGTGGAACCTTCTTTGACCAAAAAGGACTTAGCTGATTAGTTTGTTGACATTGTGCATCCAAAATTCTATGAAAGGATGGTTGGGAGTGTGACCTCTAACTTTTTTGATATAGTTGTTGTGGATGTTAAGGTGGAGCTTAGTTTGAGGAGTGGTAAAATGACTAGTGCAGCTGGTAGCTCGAGTTCAAGTTCCTCACTAGAATGTTCTCAATAGAAGATAGATTGGTAAGCCTCATTATCCTCCCATTCCCATGACTTATACTGAGTTATATCCTCCATTGGTGCAACAAGGTTTGATAACTACAAGGTCTTTGGGTCACCCTCCCGACCCACTCCCACCTAACTACAATCCAAATGCTCATTTTTTGTTTCACGAAGGCGCGCCAGGTCATGATCTAGAAGGTTGTTGTGCTCTAAAGCACATTGTAAGAGAGCTAATGGAGAAAAAGATCTTGTCTTTTGGTGATGCCCAACCCAATGTTAAAAATAATCCTTTTCCCGCTCATGGGGCCTTTAATGCTATTGGTGAGGCATCTGATGAAAGATCAATCCTTGATGTTGCTGATATTAAAACCCCTCTTTAATCATTTCATGCAAAGCTAGTTGAGGCGGGTTTAGTCAAGATGTGCCATGATCATTGTGAAGATTGTGTTACCTGTCCTAATGAATGTATATTGGTCCAGATGGACATTCAAAGTTTGATCAATGATGGTTTCTTAAAAGTGAGTAACAAGTTGAAGAAAGATGAGGTGTCTATGATTGAGCCTATTTTCAATCTACCAATGCTTGTATTCGACATACAGGAATCTTCTGTTGTTCCGACAGTTAATTAGCTGAAGCCTATGATTATTCAAAAGCCTAGCTCGTTCTCTTTTAAAGATACTAAACTCGTACCTTGGAAGTACAATGTGACAGTGATTGATTAAGAGTCTGGGAAGGTTATTTCGAAAGAAGATTTGAAGAGTGTTGAAGTCGCATCTATGTGCCCAATTCAACGAGGTTCCACCAAAGGAAGTTGTTGTCACCAGGCCTGCTAATGATAAAGAAGTGGTTTCAAACGATGAAGATGCAGAGTTCTTGAGGATTATAAGAAAGAGAGATTACAAAGTCATTGATCAACTTCGTCAAACTCCTTCCAAAATCTCCATTCTGTCTCTTTTGATGACTGCCCCAGCTCAACGAAGAACATTGCAAAAGCTGTTGCTCAAGCCCATGTCACCTAGGATATTATCGTTGGCCAATTTGATAGTGTGATTGCAAATATTATCGCCTGTAACACTCTCAGTTTTAGAAAAGAAGAGTTACCGAGGGAAGGCCGAAATCACAATCGTGTGTTGCACGTGTCCATAAAATGTCAGGATGACGCTTTAGCAAGAGTGGTTATAGACACCGGTTCCTCTTTGAATGTTCTGCCCAAGAGGACACTTGCTAAGCTAGCTTATAAAGGGTCAGAGACATGATCTACTTCTTTGATTGTTAAACCTTTAGATGGTTCGCACAGAACAGTAATTGGGGAGGTGAAGCTGCCAAACTTGATTAGACCACATGTGTTTGATATCACGTTCCAAGTCATGAATATCAACCCTACTTATAGTTGTTTGCTTGGAAGGTCGTAGATTCACGTTGTGGGCACCGTGACTTTGACCTTACATCAAAAGATGAAATTTGTTATTGATGATAAGCTGGTGATTATTAATGGAGAGAACTATCTAATGGTAAGTAATTTGTCTTCATTCCGATACATTGAGGCTGATGAGGATTCATTGGAAACTTCTTTTCAAGAACTTGAGATAGCGAATGCTGTCTTGTTGGAATTTGAGGAACCAGTGGGTAGGGGTAATTCATCTTTCGCATCTGTCAAGAGTACAAGATCGACTATTGAGGAAGGTGTTCCCGAAGGATGGAGAGAATTCATTGATGTCAAGAGGAAGATGGACCACTATGGGTTGGGTTACAACCCAACTAGTGATGAAGCATCTACCTCTGCCAGAGGACGTCCGAAGGCTATTTTTGAAGTGTTTTTTAGTGGAGGCTTCCAAGTCAACACCGTTGATGAAGATAATGAAGACGAAGATTTGAGTAATCTGGTTTTTCAATGTGATGCCGCTTTGGACATTTGGGAAGCAATAGAGATCCCAATGATTGTCAAAGTAATTTGTTGTCTTTTTATTGTTTTAAAAAAATTCCATAGCTCTGCCCAAGGCTATTGGACTATTTTGTAAGGGCCCTTATGCTTTCAAAATTATCGTTATCAATGAAGACATTTTGTTAAATTTTCATTGTTTCATTTACTGCTTTTTTCTTTTACATTTAAAAGAAAATGACAATCTTTCAAAACTAAAAAACCATTTTCCTCTTGCATTTTTATTTGTGAATTTAATAAAATAAAATCATCCAAACATGAAGAATAATCCAAAAACATGTTGAATCCATTGACCCTTCTTTCACTCCTAACTTTGGTTCACCCATTTACCATGTTGAGGATGAGGGTGAGGAAGATTACGAAGTTCCAGCTGAACTGGCAAGATTGGTTGAGTATGAGTATACTGAACTTCAACCACACAAAGAGCAAGTAGAGATGATTAATCTTGGCACTGATGAAGAAAAGAAGGAGGTAAAGATTGGTACAACACTTGGGGCTAATGTCAAACAGAGAATTGTCAAGCTTCTAAAGGAATATGTTGATGTGTTTGCATGGTCGTATCAAGATATTGCCCAGTTTAGACACTGATATTATTGTTCACAAGTTTCCTCTTAAACCAGAGTGCTCACCTGTAAAGCAGAATCTTCGAAGGACTAGACTTGACATGGCTTTAAAGGTTCAAGCTGAGGTTAAAAGACAGCTTGATGCAATTTTTCTAACAATTATGAAGTACCCTGAGTGGGTAGCCAACATTTTTCCAGTGCCTAAAAAGAACGGTAAAGTCATAATGCGCGTAGACTATAGGGATTTGAGCAAAGCAAGCCCAAAGGACGATTTCCATCTACCACATATTGATACACTTATAGACAATACTGCTTGCTTTGCAGTCTTCTCTTTCATGGATGACTTCTCTGGTTATAATCAAATCAAGATGGACCTTGTTGATATGGAAAAAGACTACATCCATCTCTCCTTAGGGAACCTAATGTATAAGGTTATGCCCTTCAGTCTGAAGAACGCATGGCAACCTATCAAAGGGCGATAGTCACTCTCTTTTATGACATGATGCATAAATAGATGGAGGTGTACATCGATGATATGATTTCTAAATCCCAAAGTAAAGATGACCACTTAGATCATCTGTTGAAGTTGTTTGAACGACTCATAAAATACCAGATATGGTTGAATCCTGCTAAGTGTAATTTTGGTGTTAGATATGGAAAGTTACTTGGGTTTATCGTTACTCAACGAGGAATCGAAGTAGACCCTGATAAAGTCCGAGCAATTCGAGAAATGCTCGCTCCACAAACGGAAACGCAAGTTAGAGGTTTTCTTGGATGTTTGAATTATATTTCTAGATTTATATCCAATAGGATTGCTACATGTGAACCAATTTTCAAGTTACTCCACAAGGATCAGACCATTGATTGAAATTCTGATTATTAATAAGCTTTTGAGAAGATCAATGATTATTTGCAAAAACCTCCTATCTTGATTCCCCCGGTCCATAAAAAGCCTCTGTTCATGTACCTAACTATCCTCGAAGGATCTATGGGTTGTGTTTTAGGTCAACATGATGAGACTGGATGAAAAGAGCATACCATTTACTACTTGAGCAAGAAGTTCACTGATTGTGAAAGCCGATATTCTCTTTTGGAAAAGACTTGTTGCATTTTAGCATGGGCTGCTAGACGTCTCAGGCAATATATGATTTGTCATAATACTTTGTTGATCTCCAAAATGGATCCAATAAAGTACATTTTTGAAAAGCCTACTCAGACCGGAAGACTCGCTCATTTGCATAAGTTGTTATCAAAATAAGACATCCAATAAGTTACCCAGAAGTCTATCAAGGAAAGCATCTTGTCAGATTACCTTGCATATCAACCTGTTCAAGATTATGAGTCTTTAAAGTTTGATTTCCCTGATGAAGACATCATGTTGGTAAAAGATTGTGAAGAACCAAGTCCTGATGAAGGCCCTGAACCAGGTTCCCGTTGGAAGATGATGTTTAATGGTTCTTCTAATTACAATGGGCATGGTATAGGTGCCATTTTGATGAATCCCAATGGTGGTTACAATTCGTTCACAGCAAGGCTATATTTTGAATGTACAAACAAAATTGCAGAATATGAAGCGTACATTTTAGGCATTGAAGCAACCATTGATATCCGAATCAAAATTATTAAAGTGAGTGGAGATTCAGCCTTAGTGATCTACCAAGTTAAGGGTGAATGTGAGATCCGTGACGAAAACTTGCTCCATATCGTGCTTATATTGTGGAGTTGATCAAATAATTTGATGAGGTCACTTTCTGACATGTTCCAAAGACTGAAAACCATATAGTTGATGCCTTGACTATGCTAGCCTCCATGTGGAAAGTCAAGTTCATTAATGAAGCGCCCCTTATTCGGATTAAACGTAAGACTGAGCCTGCCTACTGTTAATTAGTCGAAGAAGAAACTGATGCAAAGCCATGATTCCATGACATCAACAACTATCTGCAAAAACAAGAATATCCAGATAATGCTACAACTCTAGACAAAAATACTCTGAGAAGATTTGCGTCCAAATTCTTTCTCAATAATGACGTGTTGTGCAAAAGAAACCGTGACAAAGTTCAGCTTAGATGTGTTGACATACGTGAAGCAGGCCTGTTGATTCTAGAAATTCATGAATGATCGTTTGGAACACATGCCAATGGTCATGTTATGTCTAAAAAGATCTTGAGAGTTGGGTATTACTGGTTAACCATGGAGCCCAATTGTATCAAATATGTCAGAAAATGCCATAAATGCAAAATTTATGCTAATAAGGTGCACGTGCCTCCGACACTACTGAATGTTCTATCTTTGTCATGGCCTTTCTCTATGTGGGGCATTTACATGATTGGAGCAATCGATCCTAAAGCTTCCAACGTTCACCATTTCATCTTTGTTGTAATTGACTGCTTCATAAAATGGGTAGAAGCCTCATCATCTACCAACGTGACTAAGCAAGTGGTTTCCTGCTTCATCAAAAATGAGATTATTTGTCGTTATGGGATCCCGATCCGAATCAGTACAGATAATAGGACCAATCTAAACAATAAAACCATGAAGAAGTTGTGTGAAAATTTCAAGATTGAGCATCACAACTCTTTTCCTTACTGTCCGAAAATGAATGGAATTGTTGAAGTCGCAAACAAACACATCAAGAAAATCCTGCAAAAGATGGAAAAGACTTACAAAGATTGGCATGAGATGTTATCATTTGCATTGCACAGATACATAACTTCAGTGAAAACTTCAACAGGGACAAGCCCTTTTTCCTTGGTGTATGGGATGGATGCAATCTTCCATATTAAAGTAGAGATATCGTCCATGAGAGTCTTGATGGAAACCAAACTTGATGAAGGAAAGTGGGTCAAAGAGAGATTTGATTAACTAAACCTCAATAACGAGAAACATATGACTACGATGTGCCATGGTCAGTTGTACCAAAAGCGGATTAAGAGGGTATTCGACAAGAAGGTCTGTATCCGAGAATTCAGTGAAGGAGAACTTGTACTCAAGAAACTCTTTCTAATTCACAAAGACATGCGTGGAAAATGGACTCCCAATTATGAATGCCCATTTTTATGAAGATTGTCTTCTTAGAAGGATCATTAATTCTCACAACAATGGATGGTGAAGAGCTTACACACCCTGTGAACTCTGATGCAGTCAGAAAATATTATGCCTAAATAAAACCGCTAAGTCGAAAACCTGAAAAAGAGACTTAGGCAACAATGGGAATCCTGGTGGATCCAAACCTATGAAGGAGATATAGGAAAAATTTAGGGATGAAAATAAAGAAATAAGAGCTCGTTAAGTTAAAAATACGAAAGGGTGACTTAGGAAAAAATGAGCGTCTCGTTGGATTGAAAACCCGAAAAGGCGATCCAGGCAAAAGTTAGGCACAAAAAGCATTTCACTGCATCAGATGGTGTTTACCATTACAGGAGATCAGAATAGAAGTCCAATCCAACCGCTCTCGTCAGAAGCAAGGTTTTGGAAAGTCTTAGTTATTAAGGCTAGTATTCGTCATTGGATTCAATGTAACCCTTCCTTATTGCCATTTTCAAATTGTAATACTCCATGGAGCTTTGCCATTTGCAAGCTACCATTCTTGAATAAAATCATGTTTTGGCCTACTCAATTTTTGTCATTTATGCTTTCTCTACTTTTTCTTTGTTATGCAAAATATCATTTATTTGTTAATAATGATTTTGAAAGTGAAAAGTTTTGAATTGAAAACAGTTTCGAACACATAATGAAAGAACATAAAGTTGCTTTAACTTGTGGAAGGATTTAAAGGAAACCTTTATTCCCCCACGAAGTCTTAAGGTCACAGAAGCACTTTCAAACCATTTCAGCAAAAATCCCCATTGAAGCATAAAACTGACAACAATTTTGGATCAATATTTTGGTCGTAGGTGATTTGCAGAGAATCTCCCCATTTTTCCATCATGTGATACATGCTTATTGTTGTTAAGGATTTTCTCCCCAGTGGAGTCATCTTTTAATCTCCATTAAAGTTACCCTATTTTTCCCCCAGTAAGTTGCCTTGGCTTCATACTCCTCCAAATGAAATGGACGTATTCCCAGTGAACCTCTGGACTCCTTTGTCCCCCAGTGAATCTTTGGACTCCTCCATTCCCCGGTTATTTCCTATGACTCCTTTTGTCCCCAATAAACTGGATATGTTTATCTATTACCCATTGAGTCTCCAAAACTCCACTCTTCTTCGGCAAAATAAATGTTCATTCCTTCCCCCATGGAGTTTCAACTTAGACAACTACAACCACAACTTTGGTCTGAGCTTCCCCAATGAGGTGGATATTTATTTTATCCCCTATGAAGTCTCTAATCATGGGTGACCCTTTCCTAGTGGAAACTTCTCTTCCAACAATGAAATCAGATTCGTGATGGCAATCTCTTAGGTGAAGTCATGATGTTATATCCCTGAGTGGAATACTCTTTTCACCAGAGAAGGTTAAAACCTTGAAGTAGAAGTGTGGTTCCTCATGTGGCTTCCTATTCATCTCTTACTAGATGTCTCCATCTTGCGAAGGTTGGCCGAATATCCTCGTCGAGATGTTTTTTTCATCTCCATTTACTTCTCCTTGTTTGTTTTGCCAGCATAAGCATGGCATAAATATATTCATACAGATATACATGGAATATGATCATGTTTGCTACCTTGATGTCTTTTCTTCAATTACTTTGATTGTGTTTATCACCAAGTAACCTGGCTTGTCTTCACTCTCTAGTAGAGCCGTCAGCCTTAAGCAAAAAATGCATATTCCTTTCTAGTTCTCCATTGAGATTGATCCTCATGGAAGACTGTTTGCTTCAGTTATCGTTTCCATGTTTGGATAAGATAAATCCTGAGTTGAGTTCATTCCTCAATAGACTATTCTCTCTAGCTTGTTCCTAGATTGAACTTTGGTTATTTGTTTTAAGGATGCTTTTGTGCTTTTATTTTTGGAATCTATTTCTCACTGATTCTTGAATGATTTACCATGCGTTTCAGATTTTAAGTTGAATTTTTTTGGTCGCCTAACTATTTTTGAATGATACCATGATTTGATGATGTTTTGAACATGATACTGAGACCTAGTTTACGACTAGTGTTTTTGTATGAATCTCTTTGATGCTTGGTGATTTTATATGACTTGAAATATCATGTTTGAGCTTCTGACTTCCCTTGTTTCAATGCATATTGCTTGATCATTTGCTCCTCTTGTAGTCACTAGATGTTTGCTTCCTTCATGGATGACATTAATTGATGTATGCCTAGTTTTGATACATGCTTTGAACATGAGGCTTGTTAGTTCATTCTTGACATCTTTAGTTTGATCATGAATTGATGATTATGCTTTTTCTATGGCCCCATCTTGGTTTTATGCTTTAACCTCAATGTTTTAACCATCTTGGATCTTATTTTATGTGAACATGTTGTTGACAAGTGTGTGACTAGTGATTTCATGCTTGTTTGATGTTCTTGTGCTCATTTCTCTATCTTTGAAAAGTGTTGAATGTGTGATGATGTAGCTACTAACCTTCTTTGGTTTTCATCTTATTGGATCCATAGTACTTTGGTATCTTGATTGATGATGTTTTATTATGGTTTCAAACCTTACTTGCTTGTGCATTGTTTGTTTTCCATTATTATTGATATGCTACATGCTTGATTCATGACATGATGCTTTGTCTCATGAGTTGTTAGTTGCTTTAATATTTTCCTTACACTTGTTTCCATTCATTCATGGTCTTATCTTTTATCATTGAGGCTTTCTTCTGTACTTCTTGTTATGATTTCCTGTGCTTAAATCAAAAGGAAAAGGTTCCCCTCTTGTTGACTTATTGTCATAAGTTAGTTTAGCCTTGCCTACCATTCCCTTGAGACCTTTTTAGATTAGTTATCTTTCCCATCCTATCCTTAGGGTTATATTTTGTTAACTCTAGGAGAGTTATGGTTATGAGTACTTCCCTTTCCCTCTTGACCTTGTTAGAGTCATTAGTGTTGTCAACGTAGACTTAGGATAGAGTTTATAGAACTCTATGTAAGTTTCACTGTTGTAGACACTTACCTCCCCCCTTGGAACCTTCATCACTATCAAGTGTTTCTCACCCGTAGTTAGGTGAACTACGAATGCTTTGATTTTCATCCTTGTTAGGATACGTAGGAACAAGACCGCAAAGTCTTGGCGAGCATACTTAGTAAATACCCTAGGTGTCTCCCCATAGAAACTAATAGCAAACAAACAATAACATAACAGATATACTAACAAGAGGTTCCTATAGAGTACTATAGAAACTTAGGGTGCTAATACCTTCCCTTAGTATAGTCAACCCCCGAACCCTAGATCTCTTAGCATTGTTGTTACATTGTGCAGTTAGATTTTATTCGATCTTTTCCCTTTCCTTTGGATAAATTAAAGTTCGGTGGTGAACATTTAGATATTTGTTATTCAAGTCAATATAATAGCTTGATATCAAATTCTCACCGCAACACTAAAGGTTGGCACATAATGAAGCAACACATTTTGTAAATTAAATTTAAATGACATGAGCTGACCTGAAATCGAACGTGTCAGCCTATACTAAAACGTTGACTTGCATAGGTTGACCTGTATCAGTTTTTGTCGACCTGAAGACTCTAATCTTCAATAATTTTTTAATCAATTAGTTTTTAGTGACCTTGGAGGATTTAAGATGACTCATGAACAGTAGGTTTATGAGATATGCAAACATATAATCCAATTTATGGTTTGTTTGATTGATATATGCTAAATAATACAAGCATGTCTTGGTTCAAGATAAGGATGAATTATAATGACATTTATGTATGGCTACTATAAACATGTAGAATGCAACATACAACAGTCACATTTGATATATTTGGAAGTAGACACATATCACAAGCATCAAACATAGTTCATCACATATTCTTAAGAATTAAACAGGTAAAAGAAACACTTACATACATAACAAGAAATAGGGTTGAAACAATATTACCTCACCATACACAAGACGGTGGATGGATAAGCATTCCACAAAGAACTTTTGAGCAAAAGTTTAAGTGAATGCAATACGTGCCATGAAACACAAATAAGACCAAAGCGTTAGTACCACTTTCCTTCTTACATAAGTATTTGAATGTGATATTAGCAATGTATTCAAGAAGTGCACTTGATGATTGTTGAATATTCTTTCAACTTGAGAGATGATTTTTCCGTTGCAGCAGGACTTTTCATCTTGCTCAATTATGATGTTTATCTTGCTTCTTCTTCTCATATTTCATCAATTTAGGTTGATCACTCCTAGTTTGATGTTCTTGAGCAAATTTAGTCAAAGATATCCTACACAATTGAACATAATACCTTTCTAATACTTCTCTGATAGCTTATTAGTAATCACTCACATACTTTTACCACTTAAAAGAAAAACACAAAGAGTTAACCTGGTTAGTAAACCGCCTCGTTAGTCACATAGGTCAAAGCGATAAGGACATGTTACCTTTTTCTGCCTTTATGCTCTACGAACAAGATCACATACTCTTTCCATAGAGTCAAGAAATTTTTCCTGCATGACTAACAACTTCTGCTAGGTACCCAATCTTTATTGGGTCCTTGGGGATTAGTAAAAATTGATTGCATCTAAGAATCCATTAAAAGATATCATTAGAAACATGAAGTTTCCTAACTCTGCACTTTGTACTAGTGTATCCCTTTTTGCAACAGTAGTGACAATACAAATTTTGAGAAGATAACCTTTTGCTACTTGGTTCCTTTTTAACATAACTATACTTCCGATACAGATTGTGAGCTGGTAATTCATACTTGGAAGTATCTATAGTAAAAGTAACCTTGGGTTGCAAAGCCTTATCAATTTTAGCTTTAAGATTCCTTGACTCCTTTTTCCAAATGTGACAAGTTTCACAACCAAAATTCCACAAAGATCTAGGATCCTTATCTTATCCTTGCAGAATATTTTACATAGATTTCTTTAGTGCTTCCACATGTCTTTCATTTTCAGCAATCTTAGCTTCCAAATGAGAAATTACTTTCTTATTTGAAGCTAATCTTTTGAAAGCATTTTAAGCTTGTCTTTGTAGATTCTCAAAGGATTCTTGAAATTGAGAAAAAGCTGGATCATGAGAAGCTTGAAGTTTAGAGTGACTTACAGCCTTTTTGTTCCATATAGCAAAGCTTAGCTAATTCCTCACTTGAAGTAGAGTTATCCTCACTTGATGAATCACTCTCGCTTTCCCAAGCCACATAGGCTCTTCTATATTTTCTAGACGTTTTGTGACGACCTTGTTGGGATATTTGTTGCCATGTTTTAACATGTACCTATTGACTCGCTTTATGAACAATCTCATATCTTCTTCATCGGATTTGTTGTCAACATTAAGTTCACTATCCCTTTGCTCATCTTGAGAAGGCCTTGAGCTAGAAGTCCTTAGAGTAATGGACTTCTTCCCTTCTTCTTTATCTTTTTCCTTTTTCATTCTTTGATTGCTTTTCATATTCCGTCTCGTATTTTTCCAAGCAAGTAAGCTCTTGCTCATGCTCTTCCAACTTACCAAACAAAGTCGTAAGATCATTTTCTTCTTTAATAACAGTGACCTTTGGTTGCCATTCCCTACTTAAACACCTCACAACTTTGTTAATAGAAAGTTCATTAGAAATGGGATTACCTAGTGCATTTAATTGATTTATAAGATGAGTGAACCGTTCAGCATATTCGTAATGGTCTCACTATGCTCAATACAAAACAACTCAAACTCTTGATTCAATATGTTGATCCTAGCTCGTTTGACATCATTAGTACCCTCATGGGAAATCTCTAATGGGTTCCACATAACTTTGATGGTCTCACAATGAGAAACTCGATAAAACTCATCAACTCCCAAGGAGGAAGTGAGAATGTTTTTCACTTTCCAAACATGTGACCACAATTTCCTATCATTATCATCCCATTGTACTTTCGGTTTAAGTATTGTGACACCATCTTCATTAGTCAAAGTTATTTCATTTGGACCATTTTGGATAGCATCCAAAATACCTTTGTCAACGAAGTTGACATGAATACACATAAGTGCTTTCTAATATCCATAATTTCCGCCCGTGAAAATTGGTGCTCTATTATACGCACCCTTAGGTTCAATAGCCATTCTTCTAAGAAATCTATCTTAAACACATAATGAACCAGAACTCTTAATGCCACTTATTAGACGAAAGACTTCGATCTAGAGGGGGTGAATAGATCACAAATTTTAAAACCAAAAACTTTTGGTAAAAAATATGTTTTCAAAATAAGGTGTAGTAGATAAATGACCCAGATCGAATCGTCTAAGCGAACCTACTATTGAAAAGAAATGTATGTATCGTAAACCAAACAGATTGATAATAAACGTAAATGTTCAACAATGATCAAGGTATGAATGAATTAAACACAATTCTAATAGTAATTCGTATATCTAATGAACCAAAACGCAAACAAAATACACACAAAAAATTTATCGAACACTTGATGTGCGATTGATAAACATTGGAGTTATAGTTTGTTTTGTTGATGTTAAAACCTATAACAATCAAACTTATTGTGATTATATCAATAACAACACCTGTAAAAGATAGTAGAAAACAATTCTCAATCGAATTGATCAAACAATGACGAACTCGATAAATTGCATAATAAATAATAGAACAAATAAAGAGGTGAAGAGAGAGAGAGAGTGGGACATACCAAGATTTTCTTAGGCAGTTCCCTAATCAACCTCACTATGGGTACGTCGGCCCTCAATTCAAAAACGAATTGAGATAGTTCTATTAACATTTTCTTTGCAAAAATGTTTATTCAAGAAACAAAGAATGCATATCCCAAAACATAATGTTTTGTGTTGATTTTTCCACCTTTAACCCTTGATCAAAGCTTGATCAAGTAACCAACAATGCAGCTACATTCCTCTGATTATCCTGAGCACGCAACTTGTTGAAACCCGAGATTCCCGAACACAATTCAAAGTCTCGCACTACTCCCTTGCAAGGAAAACACCTTATCCCAAGGTTTCACTCGGTCGAATATATGTTAACGTGATCTCGTCCAAAACCTTCAAATCAACTCGATCTTGAAGAAAAACCTCACCTTTGTTTCCTTATTTGAAACACACAAAGCCCTCAATCCAATATTCTCGGTTACACCAAACCTAATTAGATGTTATAAACCCTAATCTTGATGGTCATCCAATTGAAAAATGAGTGTATGTAGTTCAATTGTGTGTATGCATAGAAGGAAGGATGAAGATGATGGACAACTTTGTAATCTCGTTTCTTTTTGGTTTTATTCACTAGGAAACCTTACCTAGAAGAAGATGTATGTATGAGTATATATAGGTATATAAAGAAAAAGAGCAAAAGGATTCAAGAAAAATAAGATGCACAGAGAATTTTTCAAGTTTTAACTTGCATAGGTCGGCCTACGAAAGTGCTCAGACCGACTTGTTAGGCGACATGAAATGCAGCCTATAGGTAGAATCTATAGGCTTCATTCTTGGAGCTTATGTGCCATCCTAAAATATAAATGTGTCGGCCTATACTGAAGTTAAAGCCTCCATAGGTCGGCCTGATCACGTATAGGTTAGCCAGCGCTGTTGTTTTGACATACAAACTGTATTTTATGTGTATTATATGCCTAAGACCTATCAAACTATTTCAAAGACTCTTTATATGTATCATAAGGATATGTGGACAAATGAACATCTAAATTTAGGTTGACACCGTCCAATATACAAGAGCAATTTAATAAACTACCTCATATATTCCTTGTTTAACATCATTCAAAATCAGGTTGAATTTTTAGTTGCAAATACTCAGCACTCACATGCACGTCAGAGACTGAAGGATGTTGGTACTTAGATTACATTGGCTCTGTTCAAGGCTGAATTTATAGAGAACTTCTTTCTCGAGGACATGCACAGTAAGAAGTAAATCAAGTTCCTCTAGCTAAAGTAGGGAAATGTGACAGTTAATGTGTATGTTTCTAAGTTTGAATAATTGGTGAAGTTTTGTCCATACTACAAAGGTGTGGCTACTGAGGGATCGAAGTGCATCATGTTTGAAAGCGGACTACGTCCCAAGAGCAAGTAAGGTATTAGTTATCAGGAAATTCACTAATTTCGTATGCTACTGAATAAGTGTAGGATATATGATAAGGATAGCATAACCCGTTCTACTCATTATAAGAGTCTTAGTAAGAAGAAAAGGAATAATTAGTATCTTGGGAAACAATATAGTACTGCAACTGATAAAGGGAAATAGAAGGCTTTAAATGAAAAAAGGTTATATGGGGGAGAGACTCCTGTTTCTATCAAATGCTTTAAGTTTGGTGTCTCGGGTCATCGTGCCAATTGTCGCAACTGCGAAAAGGGGCAGCGAAAATAAACAGAAGAGTCGCCACCAAACATTATTTATCCCAAAGAGAGGGAAATGGAACAATCAAAGAAAACCTAAAAGAACTGGAAAGACAAGGTCATCACAACCAAATCTTGGGTTCGGGAATCGGTTACGCAAGGGAAAGGTATGAGCACCCCTCTCGTCCGTTGTACTCAACGGGATCCACGCTAGTTGTCTATCAAAAGGCGTAAGTTATCTAAAAACTACCGCTAAGCGGGGGGGGGGGGGGGAGGGGGAAGAAAATTAAAGAAAAGAAAAGAAAATACTCGATAGGACAACGCCTCCCTATGCCTACGTATTCCCTAGTGCAATGGGAAAATCAGAGTCAATGTAGTTCGGGAAACTATGGGTGATGGAGGGAAGGTAGCTCGCCAAGACATCGTCGTCTTGTGCCTACGTATCCTCATCTGGTATGAGAAATCAGAGCAAGCATAGTTCGGGCAACTAAAGCACCGATTGGTTAATTTTTTTTTATGAGAGACGTTAAGTTCCCATTCCAGCAGTTAGGGTCGATGCCTGTTTGCGATAGAACGAAAAAGTAATGTACTCTTTTCTGAAATTGATTTGAAGAAAAATCCCGAAGGATAAAAGGTTTGTATATGGTTTGTTGGTTTGAAAGAAGTGGATTGAGTTAGTTTGAGACCCACGTTGCACTAAAAACTATGACATAGGAGCGAATGCGTTGCATATCGCCCAAAAGGCATACACTAAACACTCTAGACAAGTGAGGGGAAACCCCCCACTCATCATTTCCCATGTACTAAAGGCTCGTAACGTACAACGTTTGCCATTTATTATTAAGTGTCTTAAAGAAGTTTGAGATGAGAAGAGAAGACACAAGAAAACACTAAAGGGAAACTAGAAACCCTAATGTTATCATACAAAATGGTCCTAAGGTTAGGATGAAAGGGGAATCTATCTAATGTTGTCATACAAATGATAGACCTAGAGTTGAGATGAAATGGACTATCCTAATTGTTATCATACAAAGGATTGAAAGTATAGTATCTCTCATACTCCCATCTTAAACAGAGGGACCAGGAATCCTAAGGGATCATGTGAGAAAGCACAAGTAAACAATATCCAATTCAATCACGAATGAAAACAAGGATAAAAGAAGTCTCAAAGAGAGAGAAGAAGAAAGATGAAAAAGAAAGATACACAAGGAACAACAAAATGTATATGCAAGCAGAAGAGAAAACAAGTCAAGACCAAAGCTTCAAATACAAAAGGTCAAACCCAAACAAGATGGACAAACACCTCAAGTCAATGTAACAGCCATTTTAATTATTTTTAGTTTCCGGTGTTATTTTATTCGTCGACGTGTTTTGTGTGGGAATTGATGAAGAAATAGAAGCATAGTATTAATATTGAATAATTGATAATGATAATAATTAATAATTAATATTAATGTTGATATTATTATTATTATTATTATTATTATTATTATTATGGGTTTTTAATATTAATGTTGGAATAATGAAAATGAGAATTTATTATTATTGGAATTATTGGGATTATTTATTTGGAATTAAAAGAAATAAGATTAATATTATTATTGGAATTATTTGGATTAAAAAGTGATTTTTGGGGTATTGAGGGCATAGTTGGCAATTTGAAAAGAATAGAGAAAGGGAAGAACACGTGAAGAGGAGGAACACGGTTCAGACAAGAGGAGGGAGATCAAGGTCTGAAGCTTGAACAAGAGGAGGAAGAGGACCAAGCTGCTGAATTTTTGTGGATTTACCATCATCAAATTGCATGTTGAGGTAAGGGGGGATGATCGGTTGAAATTGGTATTTGCATGAGTAATTAGTAGAAAGGGGAAATTCCCTAATCCCCATGATCGATGATGAATCGATGTTGCTTATTTGTTGTTAATTCTGCTATGGGTGTTGTTTTTGTGAATGAATTCATTGCATGTGATGTAGAGTGATGGTTTGAGAAATTGGGAATTTCGGTAGTTGCGATGTTAAACCGGAATTGAGATAATTAGGTAGAACATAGGTTGATGATGATACTGATATGAAAGTTTGACTCTGAATGTGGTTGTTATTCTGTTAAGATCGTTGCATGCGTTGTTCGGATGAATTTGGGGTTTTGGTAGATTACCGTTTTAAGTTGAAGTTGGTCCAAACAGTAAGACTAGGTTGATATCAGGTGGAATTCGGTATAGATTTCGTAGTTAAGTTGGAATATGTTGTTTAGTTGTGTTAACAGCTGATTTTTGGTAAAATCGGGCAAAATCGGGGAAGGTTGTTGTTTCTGCTGTGTGGGATTTTTCTGAATGTGCAGGTATTCGCTGGGCGAGTGAGGGGGCGAGCCTTTGCCAGGCGAACTGGGCAGCGAATGCTGCTAGTAGCCTCTGTTTGGTTTTTCCAGAGGTTTTGTCGGGAGAGTTCCAGCGAGTGTTCGCTGCGGGGTTTCGCCGGGCGAGTGGTCAACGAGTGTTCACTGCGGGGCTTCGCCAGGCGAACGCGCCAGCGAGTCCGACAGCAGTTTGTGTTTTGGCTGCTGTTATGTGTTGATTTCTTGGTGGTTTCGGACCCTTGTTGGTCATGTTTGGTGATGAGCTTATTAGTGAGCTGTGGTGAGTGTGTATGACGTCGGAACGTGATTCCGTGATATCCGTGTTATTATGATATTGCATCGGTGTATGCTATGATGTGTGTCTGTGGGGATGGGTGAGGCATGTTCGATATGTGATAAATTTTGATCAGTAGGATCATTGTGAATTGAGTGCGTTGTGGTGATGTGTTGCGATGAAAGGATCCGTAGGATCGATACGCTTGTTATGCATTGTGTTTGTATGTTGTGTGGTGATTGGATCAGTAGGATCGATATGCCTTATGTGCATGGTGTGTGATATGTTGTGTGGTGAATGGATCAGTAGGATCGATGCACTTTATGTGCTTGTGTGTATATGTATTGTATGATGCGATGGATCAGTAGGATCGTGTGTGTTGTGTGTGTTGTGTGGTTATGCATAGTGTCTTGCATAGCATGTGGACGTGAGGTATGATTTACTCATGTGCTCCAAGTGGGGAGCATGGACGTGGTGTATGATACACTCACGTGCTCCAAGTGGGGAGCGTGGACGGGGTTTGGATCATTTCTCGGATGGAGTGTATGCGGCCACCCGTGTTCCAAGTGGGGAACTTTGATATGGATAGATCGTTGCTCGGATGGAGTGTATGAAATCTATCCTGAGATTTGATTATATGGGCTCATGAGGAGTGTGGTAGGGATAGATCGTTGCTCGGATGAAGTGTATGCGATCTATCCTGAGTTGAGTCGGTACCGCATAATTGTTGATTCGAGTGCATGTGTTGCATTGTGGTTTGTGTGTGTTATGATTGTGAATGAGGGGACAATAGGTCGGGATGTGTTGCATTCATGGTATGCGTAGTGTGTTGGCATGGGACAGTAGGTCCAGATATGTTGTATGTGAAATAATGAGTTATTGTTTCTGCCTTTCATTTCATGTACCATTATACCATTATTATTTGATCGTGATTCTTACCCCCTTTGCTGTTGTTATGGTCTGTGCTTCTTCGGAAGTACAGAAAATCCAGGTGTTTAGCTAGCTTGGATTATGGCGTCGTCGTAGGACTGCTCTGATACGTAACACCGGGTCTTTTTGGGAGTTTTATTTCCAGTTAATTCAAAGTTTTAGCAATTATTGGCAAGGGCCAGTGACATTATGCACATGCTAGTTTCATAAAACCTAGGCGTTTATCATGCACAAAACAGTAAAGAACCAGCATCAAATACTGAATAACATATTTTATTGATTGGGCCCCTGAATGGGCAGAGTTTTTTTTTTGTACACGGGATGTAACTCCTGAAAAGAGGAAGCTACGCACAACAAATATACAAGTATGCACAAGAAGCATAAATATAATGACAAATAAAATTTGTACACATGTCGGCAACGGGATGCAGATGAACATCACGAACTGATCCTCCTATGACTCGCCCGACTCTAATGCTTTTCTCGGTATCCACACTTCCGAAGAGATTGTATCCGATAATCGACCCCTCATGTATATTCTCCCGCACCAAAGCTCAATGCAGTATCAAATTCCGACCGCAGTCATTTGCTTTTCAAATCCCTAACTTTTGCGTGAACCGCCCTTTACGGGTTTTCAGTTCACCGGGATACCCTTTTTTGCCGAAGCCGCCCAGTGTAGGTTTTCAACTTCGCGGGTGTACATTTTTTCAATTTTATCCCTAACTTTTGCCCGAACCTTTCATTCTGTTTTTGGTTCGTCAGGATGCCCCATTTTTTCCTGGACTCTCTTTTTTCTGTCCAGCGGGTCACTTTTAAGCAAAGTATTTTTTAACTGCGTCCGAATTCACAGGCGACGTAAAGTCTTCACCGTCCATGGTGGACAACAATAAAGCTCCTCCTGAAAAGACTTTTCTGACAACGTATGGCCCTTCGTAGTTGGGGGTCCACTTGCCCCTGTGGTCTGCCTGCGGCGGGAGAATCCTCTTCAGCACAAGGTCGCCCGTCTGAAAGCTCCGAGGATGTATCTTCTTATCGTATGCTTTCTTCATTCGGCTCTGGTACAAACGACCGTATGCTAGAGAAGCGAGCCTCTTCTCATCCATTAAACTTAGCTGGTTCAACCTCTCTTTCACCCATTCTGCCTCGTCTAGTTGGACATCTCGTAGTACTCTTAGGGAAGGAATCTCGACTTCCAGTGGTAACACTGCTTCCATTCCATATACCAACGAGAACGGGGTTGCCCCGGTTGATGTGCGTACCGTCGTACGACAACCGTGCAAAGCGAAAGGTAGCATCTCATGCCAATCCTTATAGGTCACCACCATCTTCTGAACGATCTTCTTTATATTCTTGTTGGCCGCTTCAACAGCGCCATTCATCTTGGGTCGGTAAGGGGAGGAGTTTTGATGCTCGATCTTAAAATTCTGACACAGCTCCTTCATCATTTTGTTGTTCAGGTTTGAACCGTTGTCAGTGATTATCCGCTCGGGGATCCCATATCTGCAAATGATATCTCTCTTGATGAATCTGGCTACCACCTATTTAGTCACATTCGCATACGATGCCGCTTCCACCCACTTGGTGAAGTAATCAATTGCTACCCAGAATGAACCGGTGTCCATTAGAAGTCGTCGGCTCGATCTTTCCAATCATATCAATTCCCCACATCGAGAATGGCCATGGCGATGACATCACATTCAGAGGACTCGGAGGCACATGGATCTTATCTGCATAAATTTGGCACTTGTGGCACTTCCTCGCAAACTTGAAACAATCAGTTTCCATAGTCAGCCAAAAATAACCTGCCTGCAGCAACTTCCTCGTCATAGCATGCCCACCAGCATGTGTACCAAAGGTACCCTCATGTATTTCCTCCATGAGCAGCTTTGCCTCTTTTTCGTCTATGCAACGCAGCAGCACCAAGTCGTGATTTCTTCTGTACAGGACACCATCCGGATTCAAATAGAAATTACCCGCCAATCTCCTGAGAGTCTTCTGATCTTGACTGGATGCCCCAGCCGGATACTCTTTGTTCTTCAGGAAATTAAGGATATCGAAATACCACGGTTTGTCGTCAGAAGCTTCGTCGATGGCAAATACGAAGGCAGGTCTGTCAAGTCGAGAGATAACAATTCTGGGAGCCTCATTCCAGAAGTTGACTTTATACATGGAAGACAATGTAGCCAGGGCGTCAGCCATCTGATTCTCCGCTCGCGGTGCAATTCAACCTTGTCAAAGAAAGGCAACAATCTCCTCGCATAATTCGTGTACGGTATCAAATTGGGCTGACGTGTCTCCCATTCCCCTTTTATTTGATTCACCACCAGAGCTGAGTCTCCGTATACATCCAGATTTTTGATTCGCAAATCAATGGCTTCTTCAAGCCCCATAATACAAGCTTCGTATTCGGCTTCATTATTGGTAACTGGAAAGGTCAATCGAGCAGTAAACGGGATGTGCGACCCGTGTGGAGTGGTGATGATTGCCCCTATTCCGCTACCATAAGCGTTTACAGCTCCGTCAAAGATCAACTTCCATTTTGAACCCAATTCTGGTCCTTCGTCTGACAACGACTCTTCACAATCTTTCATCTTTAGGTACATGATATCCTCGTCAGGAAAATCGAACCTCATTGATTGGTAATCTTCAATAGGCTGCTCTGCCAGATACTCAGACAACACACTCCCTTTTATAGCCTTCTGCGAGACATACTGGATGTCATATTCAGTCAAGACCATCTGCAAACGGGCAATTCTCCCCGATAATGCCTGCTTTTCGAATACATATTTGATAGGGTCCATCTTCGAGATGAGCATGGTTGTATGATTCAGCATGTATTTCCTCAAACGCTTGGCGGCCCAGGCTAGCGCGCAACAAGTTTTTTCAAGCATTGAATATCGAGATTCACATTCAGTAAATTTCTTACTCAAGTAATAGATCGCATGCTCTTTTCTTCCTGTCTCGTCGTGTTGACCGAGAACACAACCCATACTTCCCTCAAGAACTGTCAAATACATAATCAAGGGTCTCCCTGCCACTGGGGGTATCAAAATAGGAGGCTCCTACAAGTACTGCTTTATTTTATCGAACGCCTTTTGACAATTTTCATTCCACGTTACCGCCTGGTCTTTCTTCAACAGCCTGAATAATGGCTCACACGTAGCTGTTAGGTGAGATATGAATCGAGCAATGTAGTTCAACCTCCCTAAAAACCCGCGCACCTCTTTCTCTGTTTTAGGCGTCGGCATCTCTTGTATTGCTTTTATTTTTGCAGGATCAACCTCTATTCCTCTTTCGCTCACGGTGAACCCCAACAATTTACCCGATCTCACCCCGAAGGTGCACTTGTTAGGGTTCAGTCTCAGCCTGAACTTCCTAAGCCTTTTGAATAACTTCAGCAGATTCACCAAATGCTCTTCCTCCGTCTGGGATTTGGCAATCATATCGTCGACATAAACTTCGATCTCCTTATGCATCATATCATGGAAAAGAGTCATCATTGCACGCTGATACGTTGCCCCAGCATTCTTCAATCCGAAGGGCATCACTTTGTAACAAAATGTTCCCCAAGGCGTTATGAAAGTGGTCTTCTCCATGTCTTCTGGCGCCATTTTAATCTGATTATAGCCCGAGAAGCCATCCATGAAGGAGAATACGGAGAATTGAGCAGTGTTGTCAACTAGCACATCGATGTGAGGAAGCGGAAAATCATCTTTCGGGCTCGCTTTGTTTAAATCACGGTAATCTACGCACATTCTCACTTTATCGTCCTTCTTTGGCACTGGTACGATGTTAGCGACCCATGAGGGATATTTTGTCACCGCCAGGAAACCAGCATCCCACTGCTTCTGAACTTCCTCCTTAATTTTCACTGCCATATCAGGTCTAGTTCTGTGAAGCTTCTGCTTGACCGGCGGGCATTCCTCTTTCAACGGCAGACGGTGCACAACCATATCTGTATCGAGCCCAAGCATGTCTTCATACGACCAAGCGAACACATCACTATACTCTCTGAGCATTTCAACCAGTCTTCGCTTGACGTCGCTCTGCAGCGCGGCTCCTATACGAATGTTCTTTTCAACCCCTTCCGACCCTAGGTTAATAATTTCGATGACCTCTTCATGAGGAAGAATGACTCGCTCTTCTTGCTTCACCAACCAAGACAATTCTTCGGGAACGTCACCATCTTCAACAATCTCTTCTTCGGCCTGAAATACCGGGTGCTCAAAGTCGGGACGAGTCATAGGTGGTTCAATGATGTCATCTGAAAATGTTATCCTGCAAAAGGAATGGTTAAATGCTTCAAAATGCGTATAAAGCGAATAACCATGTTGCCATTTTATTGTAAAACACAAAACAGGAAAAACAGAGATCGCAATATTTGCACATGAAAAAACGCCTTTTATTTAATGATAAACATACAATGTTCATAACAGCACAACCCTAAGCAAATCATGATGCCCCGGGCAAGACACCAAATTGTTCAACAATTAAAAAACAAAGCGTTACTGTTTAAGAGTCACAAGAACAATCTCCTGAATAGACCAGTTGCATAATCCTTGTCCTGGCACGCTCAGCTGAATCCAGGCGTCCATATCGCAGTCGCTGTCTCCTTCGTCAGACTCTGAAGCAGCGCTAATGGTCTCGTGGCATACTCCACTAGCAGTGATGGTTATCGGTCCTCTGAAACGGGGTGCCCCCACAAGAGGTGTTGATGATGACGGTTGATATCCCAGCCCAAATCGGTCCATCTTCACGGGAATATCCAGCACTTTGCCCCAGCCCTTTGTCTCACCAGTCTCTACTAGAGCTTGAGCTTCCTTATATGACGAGACGGCTACCTCTGACGCTTTGCTCGGCCCGGGACCTTTGTCTTTGATGCGCAATCCTTCAAATGCCTGACAGGGTGTTTCATGAATCTCTCCATCGACTTCCACATACTTGAATGATGACAGATGGCTGACCAATATATCTTCTTCTCCGTATACTGTGACCACGCTGTCTCCCACCATGTATTTCAACTTTTGATGCAAGGTAGACGTGACTGCCCCATCACCATGAATCCAGGGTCTTCCGAGAAGGCAGCTGTATGCTGGCTGGATGTCCATGATATAAAATTCAGTTGCGAAAACCTCCGGCCCCACCTGTAGAGGTAATGTTATGAATCCAAAAACTGTTCTTCGCGTACCATCGAATGCCCTGACCACCAGGTCACTAGGCGTACACAGGATTCCTCTGACATCTAGTTTCATCATCGCCTTCTTGGGCAACACATTCAAGGATGATCCGGTGTCTACCAGTACATGAGACATGACTGAACCTCTACACTCCACAGAGACATGCAACGCCATATTATGCTCTCTCCCCTTAGGGGTCAAGTCAAAATCTGTAAAGCCCAAGCTATGGCCTGCATTCACATGCGCCAACACTCCCTCCAGCTGATTCACGGAAACATCTTGGGGTACGAAGGAAGTATCCAGAACCTTCAGGAAAGCATTTCTGTGAGCTTCAGAACATAATAGCAACGACAGTATAGATATCTTTGACGGCGTCTGTTGCAGATGCTCAACAATTTTATAATCACTTTTACGAATCAAACGCATGAACTCTTCCACATCCTTCGATGCCGCTTCTTTTTCATTCCCCTGTACTGGGACATTCTCAATCATCTTTCCTTTTCCTTTCTCCAGTCTTTCCGCCTCTACCTCAGGCGATATGAAGATTCTCCCACTCCTTGTCATACCTCCGGTACCGACAACGTTGTCTACAGTCTCAGCTGGCTGCTTATCGACATCAATTTTTACCCCATCACAATACACTTCTAACCCATAGGACCAGGGGACTGCCTTAGTGCTTTCGTACGGGATTGGTCCGGCCTTGGTGATGGTGATCGGTGGTCGCTTGGCCGGTGTTGTTATAGTGATCGTTTTCCGGGGAATCGTCACAGTAGCCACATCACTTTGCTTGTCTGCTAACACCCCTGCAGGTTCTTCCATTGCTGCCCGGTCAAATTGCAATGTGCCTCCATCTATTAAAGCCTGAATACCCTTCTTTAAGTCATCACAACCCCCAACTAGGGTCCAACACTCTAAGCAATACTCGTCGCACCCTGGATACACACCCCCTTGCAATAATCTGCTCTTTATCTCGCACAACGGTGTCTTTAGATCGTCGACATTCATAATCAGGTTCAAACCCTCCTCAGTTAGAATTGCGTTTGCCCCATGGTTGGGCATGGGCTTTTGCACTATGTTCGGACCCGCCGTTCCAAAATTGATAGCCTTACTATCCAATAGATCCTGCACGACATGCTTGAACGCATGGCAACCCTCTACATCGTGGCCAGGAGCCCCAGAGTGGAATTCACAGTGCCTGCTTGCATCATAACCATACGGAGGAGTGCCTGTTATTGGCGCCAGAGTTCTCTTCTCTACCACGTTCAAACCCAGTAACGTCTGTAGCAAATCTGCATACGTCGAAGGAGGCTTTTCAAACACCCTCCTTGGTTTTCCCCCCAGGAATCTGCGCTGGGCAGGTTGTGCCCCCTGTTGTGGTTGTTGTTGCTGTTGTTGTTGTTGAAATGGTTGTTGCTGAAACGGAATAGTAACGCTTGCCACCTGCTGCGGCTGATTGTACTGGTTTCGACCTCTGCCCCGGCCTCGGCCTCGGCCCCCAAACACTGCGCTTGCATCGCCCTGACGGCGCCCACCAAAAGCCTTTCTGTTACTACCAGCCGGAGTGGATTCCTCAGCTTGGAATCTTCCCTATTTAATGTTGCTTTCAATCTTTTCTCCCATCAGGATTAAGTCTGAGAAACTGCCCAAAGAAGTGTGAAACAACTTGTCATAAAACATGCCAGTGAATGTTCCTATGAACATGTCATTCATTTCCTTGTCCTTTAGAGGAGGATGGACCTTAGCAGCCATGTCGCTCCATCTCTGCGCATACTCTTTGAAGCTCTCACCCTTCTTCTGGGACAACCCCTGCAATTGGACCCGATTGGGTGCCAAGTCGCTGTTATACTTATAGTGAGCTACAAATGCTTCAGCCAGCTGCTTCCATGTCTTTATATGCGTTGGCTCCAATCCCATATACCACTCGAGGGAAGGACCAGACAAGCTATCTTGAAAGAAATGCATTAGCATCCTCTCATCGTTTGAGTACGCCGACATCCTTCTGTAATATGACCGCACGTGCACCTTTGGATAGGTGTCCCCCTTATACTTGTCGAATGTGGGAGCTTTGAATTTGATTGGCACCCTCAGGCCAGGCACCAGACCCATTGTTGACATATCTAAGCCGACAACACATTGATTCACGACCCCCCTCATCTGCTCCTCGAGCATCCTGATCCTCTGAGAGTCATCCATAGGCCCTTCGAAACCTCCACCGGAGAAAGCGTCCTCTTGCTGGTCTTCTTGCCAGTTACCATTCCCAGTTCCATATCCATCGTATCCGCTGTTACGGCCAACTCTGGTCTGATTCATTACCGGGCCTCGCCCTCTGTTGCCGTACCCCGGAGCGACCCCAGCAGGTCCAAAAGCCATTAACCCAGCGCCATTTCCATTTCCGAATCCGCCATAATCCTGATTAGTCATACCAAATCCGTCCTGCCCGAAGCCTTGAGCATTGAAGCCGTACTTCCCAGTATTATCGAACCCCTGGTCATTGAAACCAAATCCAGCATTACCGAAGCCATTGCCTCCCATATTATCACCCAGATTAACATCTCCAAGCCCAACATTGTTAACGATAGTCTCGTTCCCCATTCCAACGTTACCATTCCCGGCAGCAGCGCCGTTGTTGCCATTAACAGCAGGTATGTTGACTACAGGTGGAGCCACTGGTGTGGGAGTACCATCCCCGTGAATAGTGTCGACTCGCGCAGACTGATGATCCTCATTTCCATGCCCAACATTCCTTACCAACAGAGGTTGCACCAAAGCTTGCAAATTCTCCTGACCTTTCGCGATGGTCTCCATTGTCTGCATGAAGAGCGCCAGCTTCTCACGCATGTCTTGCATTTCGTTCTGCATTTGATCCATGATTCTTCGGCAGTTGGTACGAGTGGAGTATCGGTGCGGGCGCTGATCTTCAATCCTGAAAAGACCTGGTACAGTGCAAGAAATAAGATACCATCCAATAATCACCTGTAATGCAATATGAATATGAATGCAATGCAATATGTGTCTGTGCATTAGGGAACATCATTCCCCGATTCTAGTGTGAAGGTGTCAGTGCAGTGACAGTGCTGGCAATACGAAGATCGGAGCCGAATCATAGAAAACCTCATATATTGCAGAGAAATCCACTAAGCCAAGAATACAATATCACTGATTGTACAATAAGAAGGCATGACCTCAACCAACAATCCTGGTGATGGTCAGCGCTATGCAAATAAAGCATATACGTTAATACATGAAATGGTCAAGTACACTCAAAAGCCTGATACTCTTCTAGTAACTTCTTAGTCTCTGGATGACTTGGTCGGGTAAGCAGTCCCTCAACAAGTTGATTTCTTCACTTGAGCACACGTCGCACGTCACCAGCGGTTTCCTCCCATGCCCCTTCTTCGAAGCGATCCTCTAGCTTCCGCTTCTGAGACACAGCTTCATTCCTGCCTTCGATGGCCTTGTTCAATGCATTCTGGAGACTATACCTGGTCATCACCTCTTCTTCGTACTTCTTAATGCTAGCTTTCAAATGCTCTTCGAGTTCATAAATTTGCTGCTTCAATTTGTCTTCCCTCTTTTTGTTGTTGGTTAGCGTAGCATTCCACGTCTTGTTACAAGAAGAGATTTCCCGGTGAGCGGCATCGAGTGCTTTCTTTTTGGACTCCAGCATGTCATGAGAGCTTCTGAACTCTTGACCCAGACGTTCGCGCTTCTTTTTCTCTTCAGTCAACTCAGCACCCAGCCTGTTTACTAGCTCGATTTGCTGTTGGAAGGAGTGCACAACCTTGTTCTTCTCACTACGTATCTGAGCCAGCTCTTTTTCTAACCCTTCATTGATCTTCATCAAAGCTTCTTTTTCTTTTACAACTCGCTCGTAGACCTCCATAGTAACAGTGGTTGGTTCTTCCACCGGAATATGAACAGGGACCGGTGCAGCCGGAAATGGCATCAGCAGCTGTCTTGCTCTCTCTTGGATCCAAACTTTGTAGGGTGCATAAGCCTGACAATCATTCTTCCCCAATAGTGGTTTCCCTCTTCTATTAATACGCATCCAGGCATGCTGAAGCTTGGCGAGTAACTCTCCATTAAAATCCCCGGTGAAGTACAGAGATTCCTGTACTTCTTCCTCCTGAGGTGGGTTCTTCAAGCATATCCGAACTGGCGAACGAACAGAGACGGGTTGTAATTGATACACCCTTTTCTTCCTATCAAAGGAACATTAGGGTACCCTGAACAACTGAAAATAAGCTCAGACCCCAACAAGTCTCGGTCAAACCACTCCATGTCTTCAGAAGATAGCCTCATCATGCGCTCTGGCCAGCTAGCTGTAGCTGCACTATCCACAAAAGGTCCCTTCAGGGGAAGATGGCTCTTAAACCACATGTTCAACAGCGGCACACAACAGTAAACAGTCTTCCCCCTTCTATTTTCATTTTTGTAGTGCAATGAATGATAGAGATCTCCAATCAAAGTGGGCACCGGGTTGCCAGCAGCAAACAGATGGAAAGCGTCCAAGTCCACAAAATTGGGTAAGTTGGGAAACAACACTATTCCGTAGATGCATAGAGCCAAGATAGCATTAAAGACTATCCAGCACCCGCTCTTGGCATACTCTTGAGCTTTGCCAACCAGAAAATCAAGGGAGAAACCTGGAACCCCAAGCCAAGAAGTCACTAATAGTTCAGCAGCGTTCATGTGCAAGGCCTTAGCTAAGTCCTCCAACTTGGGCTCAGCGGCTGAGTGATAAAGGGAACCTTATTCTGTACTGGTAGCTCCGTAAACTCTACATACTCTTCAATGGTAGGCCCCAAAATAAAGTCAGCAAACGTGAAACATCTCAATGCAGGGTCATAGAATTGCATCAAGGTGTACAGCCCATTCATCTCAACAGTAGTTGGCTTACAGACTAATCTCAAAAATCTTCCATGACTCATCCTGAAACTTCTCCTAACCTCCTCATCAGCAAGGGACATCAGACCAAGTAAGGGAGTAATGTCAGGTGTGGGTAACTTGTACGCAACCGTCTTCCTCAAACCAGCCATGATCAATACTCAGAAGTTCGGGCACTAGAACCAGGGAATATGCAAATGCACCTGCAGCACAGACACACGTTAATGGGATGCAATGATAATGGTTATGCAAACAATGCAATGCAAGTAACATGCAACAGGGACCAAATGCCTTGGCTGAGAAGCCTGAACCATATCAAAAGTCTCAGATAGACCCTCCGGAATTCTTCAAACCCTGGTCTCAGATAGACCCAAAACAAAGCTCCAACTCTGGTCTCTGATAGACCCCATATCATAACTCAAACTGGTCTCTGATAGACCTCATATCATAACTCCAACTGGTCTCTGATAGACCTCTCAACTCTCCATAAATACCCAGGATCTTAGATCAAGAAGTAAACCGGTATCTGAAGGTCTAGTTACCTGCATAACCCCAAACCCTCTCACAGGTAGGTGTCATAGTAACTGACAAAGGTATGGCATCCTATGCGGTCGTCGGTGTCACAGACTTTCAGGGTTGATGATACGATTCCCAGAAGGAGTGGCATCATCAAATCCTGAAGAGGCCTCACTTAGCCAACTTCCAAATGATCGGTTCCCGGAGTCGATAATTCAGCTAACCAACAACCCCTTCGACCCAAAGGGTAGAAAAAGAAGTCAACCAGAAGAACCTCGTCCGAGTGTAGATTTCGTGGGACACTAATGCAAGCAAAGTCGGCACGCGCCCACTACTTTCTACTCTAATTCTAGGTGCACTCAAGCCCAGGCCCGACTTATCTCTCAATCATAGAACACCCGTCACACCCCAATACAACAATAATAACAATAATATAATGCTGAAAGTAAATGACAGAAAAAATAAATCCATACAAAATCCTCGACGGGAAAACAAGAGTTAGGATTGACTCTCTTGAGGGACGTTGGATCCCAAATTCATAAGGAACTATCGCAGTCCTTAGCAGCCAGGGG